>JAKSZU010000002.1:8122500-8717611 GCA_026018925.1 Tupaia tana
GCGTGTATGTTCAATCCAGTGTTTTTATTTTTTTTAAATATTAAGAATTATTTTATTTAACTTATTCATTAATGTTATTATTTTTTTAAATTTGACCAGAGAGAAAGAAAGGGAAAGTGAGAAAGCAGACTACCAGGTCCAGGACCCGAACCATAGTCGGCCATGTGGGAGTCGAGCGCCGTAACCACAATGCTACCTGCCAGCCCCGATCTGGTGTTTGTAGAGACACACATGAACAAGGTTGCGTGTTGGTCAGCTGACGGAAGCGTCGTGATAGGGACCTCCTGCCTCTCCCGGGAGGCGCACTTCGGCGTGGCCAGCTCTGTTCACACTGTGCCAGGCTTCCCCTGTGTGTCACGAGAACGCCCTGCTGTGTGGACAGCCAGCTGTGTCCTGGGCCGGCCTGCCCCACTTACAGCAGCGCTGGGGTCCCTCAGGCCCGTGCCGGGGCCGGGCGGGCCTCTCTTGGGACGCGTGTCCCTGGGAGCGGCCTGTCCGACACAGGCCACTGCGTCGCGGCCGTCGCTCCTCACAGCTCATGGCCGTCTCCCCTGCTCCGTCCTCAGCTGGCAGAAGGGCACTTTGCGGATGAACTGTCTCGACTGCCTGGCCCGAACCAACACCGTGCAGTGCTTCGTCGCGCTTGAGGTCCGTCCCTGTGCGCCCAGGGCCATCCATGTCACGTCGCACCTTCATCCACCGTGTCACAGGCAGTCTTTCACACATTGGGGTGCACCCAGACCTGGCGGCCCAGAGGCCCCAGCAGTTGTGTGTGACGCCTGCCGTGAGCACGTGGGAAAGGCAGCACGAGGGCCTGAGCCGAGGTCTCTTCTACGCTACCTCGGCTGCCTGGTCGATGCCCTGCCTTGTGGTGGGGAGGAGGGAGGCCGGGTCGGGGCCACCTGCGGTCCCCCACCACCTGCAGCCCAGCCCTCCAGCCATGGTGCTGAGGGTCAGGCATGAGGGGCCAGAGGAAGAGTGGTGGAAGGCAGAAACGAAGTCGGGGGGGGGGGGGGTCGTGTGAGAGCTGCTTCCCTGCTGCACACTCCCCTCGTGCTCTGGGTGCACAGAGCGACCCGAGCTTGCTAGGCTGGTGCAGAGCCGTGTCCCGGGCAGTGTGGGGCCTCGTGGGAGGTGGCGTGATCGCCTGTCCCTGTCTCCAGGTCCTTCAGCTGCAGCTCGAGAGCCTGGGGCTCAATTCCAGACCCATCGTCGACCGCTTCGTGGAGGCCTTCAAAGCCATGTGGTCCCTGAACGGACACAGCCTGAGCAAAGTCTTCACAGGCAGCCGGGCCCTGGAAGGGAAGGCCAAGGTAGGGCAGCCCCAGGGGCAGGAGGCGGCCCGGGGGTCCCCGTCGCAGCCTGAGGTCTGGGCTCCCGGCAGGTGGGGAAGCTGAAGGACGGGGCCCGCTCGGTGTCCCGCACCATCCAGTCCAGCTTCGTCGACGGAGTGAGGCAGGAGGCCATCAGACTGCTGCTGGTGGGGGACGTCTGTGACGAGGAGGCCACAGACAAGGGGAGGATGCTCCTGGACAACACGGCCCTGCTGGGTAAGGGGCCCCTGCGCTGTGTGCCCGGTGTCCCTGCCTCCCATGTGAGCACGCGGAGAGGCTGCGGGGCCACCAGCCCCTCCTGCCCACCCCTGTGGACCCCGGCATGCAGTGGCTGTGCTCCTGGCGTCTGCGCTCTGCCCTCTGGCCTGTGGCCACAGGGTCTGACTCTGACCCAAGCAGGCCACGGCTGTCACTGTGCTGCCCAGGACCTGTGCTCTCCAGCCTGGTGTGGGAGCTCGCTGTCCTGCTTGGCCTGGACATGCCAAGAGGGGGGGAGAGCCCCGAGGGCTCGGCGAGAGTGCTGCCCTGTTCTGGCGTGTCTGAGTCTGCGCGTGTCGGCTCACCCCAGAAACTCCCTCCACCGATGGGGTGCTCGGCCCCTGACAGGTACCGTTTAGCCTGGGAGCTTCCTGGAAGCTGGCCTTCTGTCTCTGTCTGGCCCTGAGAACCCTGTAGGAACAGAGGAGAGGGAGGATGCTCCCGGGACGAGGCCACCTTCCAGTCTCAAGTCTCTGTGGCAAGTCTGTTGTGACGCTGTCACAGCCAGAGGCTGCTCTGGGAGATTCTCAACGGCTTCTTGTTCTCCGGAGCCTGCGAGCTCTGTGGGCCTGCTGGAAGAGGGGCAGCCCGCACTCTGCCTTAGAGAGCGGTGGTGGCCGGCATCACCGCGGCGTTCGCTGGTGCTGGACCCCCGAGAGGTCCCGGCTGTCTCTCTCGAGGCCTCCCGTGCAGGCTGGGCGCGTTACCGTTACCCGTGAGCCAGGCCAGCCGAGGCCGGAGTGGGCCAGGGTGTCAGGACTCTATTAGGGTGCCTGCCTCTCTCTCTCATGGAAGCAATAAGTGAACTTAAAAAAATGCGTTTCGTTTTAGTAATTTTTGGTGTTTTGAAGATAAACTAGCCTGTGTGGAACGTTCCCTGCCCTTTCGCTCCCACTCTGCCATGGAGGAACCCCCTGCTGGCCTCTAACAGCCAGGGGGACCTTTCATTCCTGCTCTGGGGACGATGACAGCTAGCGGAGCCCTGAGGAGGCTACGAGTCAGACAGAGAAGCCAGCAGAAAGCACTGAGATTTGGGTCCAGTCAGCAGGTTAAGAACTCGGGTCTATGTTGGCCGTCTGGAGGATGGAGATGGTTCAACGTAAGGGATTTTTCGAAGCCTTAATTCTAAAATAAAGCAAGACAAAGCCTTCCAGGCACACAGGAAATGAGATGGCTGGGAGGACAGTTAAGTTGTGTGTGTGTGTGTGCACGTGCGTGTGCGCGTGTGTGTACATGTGGTCAGCTGCAGTGTCTCCCTTGCTTAAATTCCTGTGCCTTGTTCTTCTATGGGATCTTGGAGCAGATGCCAAGGACGTGGCTTCTCTCTGTCACGTCTGTGAGGTTCCTTGTGATCAGACGCTGCTCTATCTGTGGCCCGAGGCTGGGGTGGAGGGGTAAAAGAGGTCCTACATCCCCACAAGTGCCCTAAGGAATTGTGCTTATGGTGGCTTTTACCCCACCCCTTTCTGAGAGAGGGAGAGGTGAGGGACTTTGACAGGGTCTCGTGCTGCGCTCCTCTGCCTCAGCCTCAGCCTCAGCCTCCAGTCCGCCGGGATTTCTGTACAGTGCCCCTTCCGGTTGGTCCGGGAGCTGAACCCACGCCTCCCACATACCTCCAGCCTCACACGGCAACGCCCCGTCCCTGTGTGCCATAGCAGCCGGCCAGATCTTAGCCTTTTATCGTCCTCCCAGGAGTGTGTTCCGGTCTGTTCTCAGGCTCAGCAGCACCCCTTTCTAGCAGGTCACCCCAGTGTATTTTTGGAGGGGCCAGCGGTTTAGGACTATAGGAAAACTGCCTTTTCGTCCTCCTGACAGTGACTCCCAGGATCCTGAAAGCTATGACCGAGCGCCAGTCGGAATTCACCACTTTCAAGCGGATCCGCATAGCCACGGGGACCTGGAACGTGAATGGGGGGAAGCAGTTCAGGAGCAACCTCCTTGGGACGGCGGAGCTGGCAGACTGGCTGCTCGACTCGCCGAGGCTCTCGGGGGCTGCGGATCCCCAGGGTGAGGCGGCTCCCCGGAAGCTGAGCATACGCCCCGCCTAGGCTGGCTGCCAGGCAGGAGCCCCCCACCACGCCGCGGGGAGTTTGGGAGTGGGAGCTCTCGGTCCCTGGTCTGACCTGGCCGAGCACTGCCTGGCAGACGCGCCGCTGACCCAGATCCGAGGCATGAGGGCTATTTCGTCAGGAGGAAGAGGTGGTTTCTGGGCCCCGGGGCTGTTTGACGTTGCCATCCCGCATCTTCTCATCTCTGCCTCGCTCAAACCAGCTAAAGTTGTCTCTTACAGGACGGAGAGACAGAGAGTGAGAAATCACCCCCCGGGGGGGATGGCCACGCCGCAACCCCTTCTCCTCCATTCTCCTCTCAGGATCTTGGGCACACACGCACACGCGCCTGGCGTGAGTTTAAGCCACCAGGTCTGGGACTCAAATTGCTGTCGACTACATGGGAGTCCAGTGACATAGCCATTATGCCAACTGCTGGTCCCAAAAGAGTGCTTTAAAAAAAAAAAAAAAAAAAAAAAAACTTGCTCGAGGGCGTCTACACTTGCCAGAGAAGAGGCGGGAGAGGAAGCTAGCGCCCTGCAGGGGCACAGCCACGTCACCACCTTCTCTGTTTCTTCATCCTGCCAGGATTTGGGGCACGCACGCACACATGCCCGGTGTGGTTTTCAAGCCTCCAGAGCTGGGATTTGAACTGCACAGTTGGCCGTGTGAGATTAGGCCCCCTTCATCGCTAGGCCACGGGCTGGCCTGAATTTGGGTACGTTTTAAGAATAAGTTAATTTCAGGACCAGCAATTAGCATAATGGCTATGTTGCTAGACTCCCATGTAGTCGACCGCAGTTCGAGTCCCGGACTCGGTGGCTTAAACTCATGCCAGGTGCATGCGTGCCCAAGATCCCAACAGGAGAATGGAGGAGGGATTGCAGCGTGGCCATCCCCTCTGAGGGGTGATTTCTCACTTTCTGTCTCTCTGGCGAGCGCACGCGCCCTATAGCAAAAACCTCTCAAAAATAAATAAATAAATAAGGTAATTTCAGATTTGACACCCCACCTTTTTTTTTTTTTTTTTTGGAGAGGTTTTTTCGCTATAGGGCGCGTGCGCTCGCCAGACAGACAGAGAGAGACATAGAGACAGAAAGCGAGAAATCACCCCCCAGGGGGGATGGTCACGCCGCAATCCCTTCTCCTCCATTCTCCTCTCGGGATCTTGGGCACGCACGCACACGCGCCCGGCGTGAGTTGTAAGCCACCGGGTCCGAGACGCGAACCGCGGTCGACTACGTGGGAGTCCAGCGACATAGCCATTACGCTAACTGCTGGTTCCCGACACCCCACCTTTTGACCCCTGCCATGCAATACACCATAGAACGGCCTCCGTGTTCAGAATTTGAAGAGTAAGTGGGTTTTTCCAGTCAGCTTTTCCTCGGGGCTTGCTTTTCCTCCTTCCTTACACGCGGAAAGATTCCCATTATGCAGTTCGCGGCCTACCAGAGAGTGGCCTATCAGTAGCTCCACTGTCACACAGCCGGCTGGCGTAGGCCATTCCAGGTGGCCCAGTGGTGTCTGGAGGCTGTCCCTGACTGCTGCACACACTAGCCGTCCACACCTCCTGTGGGCCTCAGGGCAGGAAGCAGAAGCCACACCTCGGAGTGACTGGGTTGTCCCTGTCAGCGGTGGCCTGTGTTGTCGCATCCCAGTCTTGGAGGACTGAAAACCACGCTGAGCATGTGAGCATACATGTGAGCATACATGTGAGCATACATGCCCTACATCCCGGCAGCATGGAGAAACAGAGAAGGTGGTGGTGTGACCGTGCCCCATGGAGGGGCTTGCTTCCTCTCCCTCCCTCCAAAACTTACCCTCCCCCCGGAGCAGGCCCGTGAGAACCTTCGGTACCACCTTGACGGGAGAAAGTTCTGGCTAACACCAGTCACTCCGCTCTGTGCCTTCAGGAGAGGGCGGTGGCCATAGCAAGAGGGTAGTTAGTTTGTTGGGGGTGGTGGTCACCTGTGGTCCCACCAGAAACCCCCGGGGCTGGGAGAAGAGTCATGGGTACTGTCACCAACCAGATGGAACAGAAGGACGGACTGTTTTCTTCAAAACCAAAACAAAACAGAAAACGGTTGGCCCCACGGCCTCGTGGTTAAGGGAGCCGAATCCCAGCCACAGCTCAAACCCTTGGCCCCAGCGGCTCAGGAAGCGTGCCAGGCTCATGCGCCATGCGTGCCCCAGGTCCTGACAGGATGGAGGAATGGAGTCCGTGTGGGGAAGCTCCCCTCAGCCAAGGCTGACTAATGGTTCTTGGCATTTGCGGGGCCTGCTCCAGGGCGGCACTTGCTGTCCTTTTGGCAGAGGAAAAAATAGAGGTTCAAACAAGCCCCAGATGTGCACAGGGAGGGGAAACAAGAGCAGTGATGGGGGGTGGGACGGGAGCTCCCGGGGCTCACACCACGCAGGTTGAGCGGACTTGGGCAGCGGACAGGGCTTGGAACAGGGAAACAGGGAACGCCGAGAACCGGTAATGCAGGACCTGACTCCTGTCTCCTGCCTTCCCCAGACAACAGCAGCCCAGCTGACATATTTGCTGTGGGGTTTGAGGAGATGGTGGAGCTGAGCGCAGGGAATATTGTCAACGCCAGGTAAGGGGCCAGGCCTCGGGGCTGGGCTAGGGTCTTCCGAGCCAGGGGACCTGTGACCTGGGGTGCTTGCAGCGAGCTCGTCCCCCTCACGTGTGCACGCCCCCTTCCTCTTTCCCTGCTAACGAGGAGGTGGAAGGAAGGGCTGCTCATTGCGGTCTTCTTCGAGGTGCTCTGCCGTCAGCTCTGTGGAAGCTGGTTCACACCTGCCTGGGAAGTGGGCGTGTGTGAGCCTGGGGTGCAGGGGCAGAGCAGGGCTGGGAGCCTGGCTGAGTCACGCTTCCTGGGAGAGGCGAGAAAGCATGAGTGCACGGGCCCAGTCCTCTTCTCTACCCCAGAATGAAGGAGAGGATCAAAACCACGAACTAACTTGGCATGAGGCCAGCCAGGCTTCCCCCTAAGCTGGCCCATCTATTTCAAGAAATTTTCTGAACAAATAAATAAAACTGACTCTAGGGGCCAGCAGGTGGTGTGGTGGTTAAAGCGCTGGTCTCCCACATGGCCAGCCATGGTTTGAGTCTCAGACCTCCTGTCTCTCTCTGATAAGCACATGTAACCAATAGCCAAGAAATAAAAATTCTATGGAGTTCTGTGAGAAGGTCCTGTGCTGGGTTTCAGGGCTCAAGGAAGGGGCTACTGTGATGTAGGTAACAACCGGAAATGTACAGACAGTCCCCTGGAGGCGTGAAGGCACACAGTGATCCTGGGCGCAGGTGGTGTGAACGCAAGTGTGCGGGGGGGCATCGCTGAGGGCTGGAGGAGCTGGCAGGTGGGAGCGGGCTCTCCAGCTCCCTGTAAACAGCTCCCTCCCCTTTTCCCCAGCACCACCAACAGGAAGATGTGGGGTGAGCAGCTGCAGAAAGCCATCTCACGCTCTCATCGGTACATCCTCTTGACTTCGGCGCAGCTGGTGGGCGTCTGTCTCTATATCTTTGTACGTCCGTACCATGTCCCGTTCATCAGGTAAGAACGTTTCGTTTACAAACACTAGGGGACGAGGGGCTCCAGTCTTTATGTTTTGTTCTATGACTTCCTCCTCCTCCTCCTCCTCCTCTTTCCCTCCTGCAGAAGGAAGTGGGACCTGCCATTATTCTAGATTAATGTAGCAAACCCCAACGGAAAAACCAAGCTGAATAGAATATTGTCTGGCAGTTAAATAGCCAGTGGGAAACTTCTAACTCAGGAAGCTGCACGCTGGAAGTGAGTGGCATGACCCTTGTCACCCAAGTGACGACGGTTCTCTGCAAGGGAAGCGCTTCCTTGTTGCAGCTTGCAGCCCGGAAACCTCTGACCAAGAGCTGAGTAACTCGTCAGGAAATCCCAACTCTTTTGTCTAAGAAAGAATTCTCGCTAGAATGTGTGGGGCCTACCACTGCCTCCCATGATTGTTCCTCCGTGGTGACAGGTTTGTGAGTGTCCAAGCAGGAAAGCCTAAAGAAAAGGGTGTGTGTGAGTGTGCGTGTTCTAAGGTGTCGGAGGAACTCACCTTCCCCTCCTTTCTAACGTCCGCGTGTCTCTGCCTGGTCCCGCTCACAGCACTAGTCTCCTCTGGTCTTTCTCATTGCTGTGGGGCTGTCCCCGGTCATTAGAGACCTGTAGGTGTCCCTGAGGCAGCACCTGGAGGGCATCACTGCCCTGTGCTCCTCACCCTCTTCCAGGACCTTTGGAAAATGTTGAAGTCCCGGTCCCTCTGATCGTGTCACTAAGGCAGCGTGGCGCTGTCCCCGGCTAGCGGGTCGAAGTTAGTGGAGGTTGAAGTAAAGGTCGGGTTAGGGTAAAGGTCAGAGATAAACCCTGGGGAAGGGAGCCAATCGGGGAGCTCCAGCCGTCCCGACAGCCCGAGGTCTGGACGCCTGAGTCTGCAGCTTCAGCGTTCTGGGCCTCCGGCTTGTTTAGGTCACACGCTTTGGCAAGGCATCGCCTCACCTCTGCCAGCGAGCAGGTGCTCAGTGGGCCTCAGTCTGCAGCATGGTCATGCAGATGTTAAAAAAGTAAGCTGCTGAGGCAGCAGGTGGCATGGTGGTTATGTCACTAGACTTCCATGTGGTCAACCGTGGTTCAAGTCCCAGACCTGGTGGTTTGAAAATCACATCAGGCACATGTGTGTGCATGCCCAAGATCCCAAGTAAGCTGCTGGGGCCAGCAGGTGGCACAATGGTTATATCGCTGGACTCCCACATGGCTAACCATGTGTGTGTGTGTGTGTGTGTGTGTGTGTGTGTGTATGCGTGTGCACACTAGGAGGAAAATGGAGGAGAAGGGACTGTGGCATGGCCATCCCCCTGCGGGGGTGATTTCTCACTTTCTCTCTGTCTCTCCAACGAGTGCACGTGCCCTATAGCAAACATCTCTCTATCAAAATAAAAAAAGATAATCTTCCCGAGGCCCCTTTCCAGGGTGGGCAGGACCGGCTGGCATCTGAATGAGAGCAGGAGTCTGCACTGGCAGAGGCTGTTCTGAGACCGCCTACCCGCCCCACATGCAGAACGCCTTACTTTCCCGTTCTCAGACGTGTCACTTGCCCAGGTGGGGGTGGTTCCTCCTGGGCTTCGCGTGAGAGCTGTGTGTGTGTGGGGGGGGGGACAGTGGAGTCCCTGCTGCGCCCCAGCACCCCGGCACAGGAACATGAGGCAGAGGCGGGGACTGTTGTGCCTTCAGCTTCACAGGGTGCTCGCGTGAGTCCAGTGCCCTTGGGGAGAGCTGCTCCACAGCCCCATGACATAGCTACCATCAGCGGGAGAGGTCGCCTCGTGACCTGGACCGACAGCCGTCACCTCGGTCACTGCTGTTCGGCCCTAAAAATGGGCTTGAGCAGACCCTGAGCTGCCGACTTGGGAGCCCAGCCCTCCGGCCGTGGGGCTCCTCTGGTGCTTTTCCTTCACGGCCACCAGGAAGCCAACGGGCACGCCTGCTCTTTTCCTCCAGGGACGTGGCCGTCGACACAGTGAAGACAGGCATGGGGGGCAAGGCGGGGAACAAAGGCGCCGTGGGCATCCGCTTCCAGTTCCACGGCACCAGCTTCTGCTTCATCTGCAGCCACCTGACAGCCGGGCAGTCGCAGGTGAAGGAGCGGAACGAGGACTACAGGGAGATCACGCAGAGGCTCAGCTTCCCCACGGTGAGCGCCGGGGCGGGCTCAGGGAGCCGGCTTCCCACTGCTGTGGAGCTGCTCTGGGGATGCGCCGTCAGCATGGGCAGGGGGAGACGGCCGTGTCCTGAGGTCGGATCCAGCCTGCAATCCCCCCCTCCTCACCTTCCCTGCATTTCCTATCTAAAGCATTTTTCCAGTTTAATGAGCAAGTGATGGAATGGGGAAGGACAAGTAAGTGACGATGCTTCAGTCAAGTGTGTGAGCTGGAGTCCAGGCCAAAAGATTTGGGATCTTGAGATTCAGTCTTCACACACACGTGCTGCTATGTCTCAGTTCAGAACGCCTTTCTGGAAATCACTATGTCCTTGGGGTTGCCAGTAACACGTGTCATGCTGCCCTCTCGTGGTGGCCCCAGCATCCTGCACTCAGAGGACTTCCTTTTCAAGTTCATTTTCTCTTTTTATTTATTTAAAAAACCTGGGATGGGAACAGCAGATAACGTAATGGCTATGTCGCTGGACTCCCATGTAGTCGACTGCGGTTCAAGTCCCGGACCCGGTGGCTAAAACTCACGCCGGGCGCGTGTGCGTGCGTGCCCAAGATCCTGAGAGGAGAATGGATGAGAAGGGATTGCGGCGTGGCCATCCCCCCTGGGGGGTGATTTCTCGCTTTCTGTCTCTCTCTGTCTTTCTGGTGAGCGCATGCACCCTATAGCGAAAACCTCTTTAAAAAAAAAAAAAAAAACTGAGATGAAGGGTGGGGGGTGGTATAAGAAAGCAACCCCCATCGGACATGGTCAAACTGCAGTTCATTCTCTCATGTTCCTCAAGCCTCCAAATCCAGAACTTGAACCGTTGGGTCAGCCACGTGGCATCCAGCGGCCTTGACCACCATGCCACAGGTTGGCCCTCAAGTTTCAGTGTTCATGTTCTTCCTGTGCACAATGATGCATGCACACCTTCAGCCTGTGCACACACCTTCGTCCTCTGCACACTTTCAGCCTCTGGCCACACCTTCGTCCTCTGTACACGCCTTCAGCCTCTGTACACGCCTTCAGCCTCTGTACACGCCTTCGTCCTCTGTACACGCCTTCATCCTCTGCACACGCCTCCATCCTCTGCACACACCTTCATCCTCTGCACACGCCTCCATCCTCTGCACACGCCTTCATCCTCTGCACACGCCTCCATCCTCTGCACACGCCTTCATCCTCTGCACACGCCTCCATCCTCTGCACACGCCTCCATCCTCTGCACACGCCTTCATCCTCTGCACACGCCTCCATCCTCTGCACACGCCTCCATCCTCTGCACACGCCTCCATCCTCTGCACACGCCTTCATCCTCTGCACACGCCTCCATCCTCTGCACACGCCTCCATCCTCTGTACACGCCTTCATCCTCTGCACACGCCTTCATCCTCTGGCCACACCTTCATCCTCTGCACACGCCTTCATCCTCTGCACACGCCTTCATCCTGTGTACACGCCTTCATCCTCTGCACACGCCTTCATCCTCTGCACACGCCTTCGTCCTCTGCACACGCCTTCAGCCTCTGGCCACACCTTCATCCTCTGCACACGCCTTCATCCTCTGCACACGCCTTCATCCTCTGCACACGCCTTCGTCCTCTGCACACGCCTTCAGCCTCTGGCCACACCTTCATCCTCTGTACACGCCTTCATCCTCTGGCCACACCTTCATCCTCTGCACACGCCTTCATCCTCTGCACACGCCTTCATCCTCTGCACACGCCTTCATCCTCTGCACACACCTTCACATCCTCTGCACACGCCTCCATCCTCTGCACACGCCTTCATCCTCTGCACACGCCTTCAGCCTCTGGCCACACCTTCATCCTCTGCACACACCTGCAGCCTCTGCACACGCCTTCAACTTCTGCACACACTTCAGCTTCTATACACGCCTTCAGCCTCTGTACACACCTTTAGCCTGTGTATACGCCCTCAGCCTCTGCACATGCCTTCAGCCTCGCACACGCCCTCAGCCTCTGCACATGCCTTCAGCCTCTGCACACACCTGCAGCCTCTGCACCAGTGTTCTCCTGGAGTGAGGCCACGCTGAGCTGTTCTCACCACAGGGTCTCCCAGCTCTGAGACAGCAGCTGGTTGAAGAAGAAACAAATATTGGGTCATCAGAAAAGTTATGGCACATTTTTGCATTGAAAAATGTAGAAAAATATGTCATGACCTTTCCAACCACTTAATAATTGAGTTGGGAAGTGTTCAGTTGTGTGCGTATGTAGTTTTTAAAAAATTAAAATTAAAAAAGCCCACCCTTCTTAGTTAAAGAGTGCTACTTGAGAAGACCAGCAGATGGCATAATGGACTCCCACATGGTGGAGCATGGTTTGAGCTCCGGACCCCGGGGCTTAAGGCTCACACCAGGTATGTGTGCTTCCAGAGAATGGAGCAGAAGGGATTGTGGCGTGGCCATCCCTTCTGGGGGGTGATTTCTGACGTTCTGTCTCTCTGGTGAGTGCACGCGCCCTCTAGCAAAAATTTCTAAAAAATAGTTCTACTCGGAAACTCAGCCCTGTGTCACATGGTAACATTTTGGTCACCAGTGGGCTGCGTCTCCCACAGGGTCCTGTAGGACGGCACTGGCCAGCCCGTGTGCAGTGGGCCACCCCACCTGGGCTTGTGTAAGTGCACACTGTGACGTGGCACGACAACACAGTGACCCAGTGACTCACATCTCAGAGTGATGACCCCCTTCATGAAGCCACACGTGACTGTAGAAAACACAAGCCACATTCCAAGTAATTAAAACTCTATAAACTAGCTTTTTGCCTTTTTTCAACTTATTTATTTATTTATTTTTTTTTTTGAGAGGTTTTTGCTATAGGGGTGTGCGCTCTCCAGAGAGACAGAAAGCGAGAAATCGCCCCCCAGGGTGGATGGCCATGCCACAATCCCTTCTCCATTCTCCTCTCGGGATCTTGGGCACACACGCACACGCGCCCAGCATGAGTTTTAAGTCACTGGGTCCGGGATTCGAACCATGGTCGACTACATGGGAGTCCAGCAACATAGCCATTACGCCAACTGCTGGTCTCATAAATATATTTATTTCCTAATGTTGTATTTACATATAATTGCCCTGCATCTTTGTGAGGGCACGGTAAGGTGTTTCAGAGCTTGCATGGAGGGCCATGCCCGACTCCAGGGTCTCACCGTTAAGGCAGCTTGGTTCCAGCAGCAGAGCGTGAGGGGCTGAGACTCCGCACCACTGTGTCTGGTATGGCTCCAACCACGGGCGGCTATTTAAGCTTCAATTCACTAAAATAAAATGCAGTCAGAAACTTCTGTGCACCGGCCACACTGCGAGTGCTCAGTATCCCCATGTGGCCCGTGGCTCTGACCCTAGAAGGCACAGGCCCGTTTCCAGGCCGCAGGAAGTCCCGCCGGCAGCACTGTCTGGACACTTGTGTCATTTGGTTGTGATGGTTTAGACTTCTGTCCAGATTGCTGTTCCAGGTTGCTGTGGGAGCGGAGGGAGGGGAGCCACGCCGTGTGGGAGGGCAGAAGCAGATGTTGGAGCTGGCAGGTGTGAGCGCGATCTCATCGCCGTCATGCGCTGGTGGGTGGCCTGCAGGGAGCTGCTTCATTTCCACACCTTTGCTTATTTTTTTTTCTGTGCACTTGCCACAGAGAGACAGAGAGACAGAGAAAGCACACCAGTGGGTTGTGGTCACGCTGCAGTCCCCTCTCCCCCATTTCTCTATCCTTTCAGGATTTGGAGCACACATACATGCATGTACACACACATTCGCTGTGTTTTTCAAACCACCAACCATGCAGCTGGCCATGTGGGATCTGGCTCCCTTAGCCCCTAGGCCATGGGGCTGGCCTGATTTTACATTTCTTTTTTTTTTTTCTTTTTTATAATCTAAAAGCCAATAGTATCTTTTGCTCAGGGCTGCTGTGAGGACCCAAACACCTGGAACAGCCCCCCGTGTAGACAGTTGCCATGAAGCAGCTGCTCTCACTGCTGTGATTGCCGGGGAAGAGAGAGGGAGACGACCCCTCAGCTCTCCAGAGCCGAGCCGGGGACCATGTGCCCAGAGCGACTGGGCCAGGTCGGGAGGTGGAGGAGTGAGAACGAGATGGAGGCCCACGGGATGGATACGCATGAAATCTACGTGGCTCAGGAAGTCGTGCGTTCGAGCATTTCCACTACCTTTCTTGCCCCCCACTTCTCATGATGCTGAACGTTTGGGTGAGCCACAACCAAGCAGGACCACAGCCCACCGTCAGGGTCAGGGTCAGGGTCTGTCTTGCCTCCCCAGTTGCAGTTGCAGCTTTCTGTACACCACTCCGAAACACTGTTACTTACAGGAGCAAACCACACGGGTCGTTCCACAGGGCCACAGGGTTAGCGGGACTGAGGAGCTGTAGGGCCAGCAGGTGGCTCGGAGGTTTAGGTGGCTGGATCCCACGTGACCCACTGCGCAGCCCTGGGCTCAGCGACTTGAGTGTCTGCGTGCATGCCCAACATCCTGAGGAGAGCGGAGACGGGCTTGCAGCATGGCCATCCTCCGGGAGGGGGATTCTCACTTTCTTCTCTGTCTGTCTCTCTCTAGCAAGTGCATGTGCCCTATAGCCAATAAATAAATAAATAAATACAAATTTAAGTAACATTTAGGGAGGCCAGTAGGAGATTTGGAGGTTAAGGGACTGACTCCCATTTGGCCAACCATGGTTCGAGTCCCATGGCAGCTTGCTTTCTCATTTTCTCTCTCTGTCTGTCTCTTTCTGGAGAGTGCATGTGCCCTGTAGCAAATTAAAAATAATGATAATAATGATAAATAAAATTAAATAAATGACTCTTTTTAAAAAGTAACATTTTAGGGAACATGCCTACTTGTCCTGTCTGGTGAGCCTGTTTCTCCCCCTTTTCTGCCTGTCCTGCAAGATGCACGAGACTGATTCTGCTTTCCTTCACAACTTAGGGGAGAAGCGTTTTTTCGCACGATTACGTGTTTTGGTGCGGCGATTTCAACTACCGCATCGATCTTACTTACGAAGAGGTCTTCTATTTTGTAAAACGTCAAGACTGGAAGAAACTTCTGGAATTCGATCAGCTACAGCTACAGAAATCAAGTGGAAAAGTAAGTTGTGCTTGTAGAATATGTTGTGGTGGCCGCTCTGTTGTGGAATAACGCCACGTAGCAATGTGGGATAGCGTCCACTGAAGTGTTTGTCGGCCTTCAGCAAATTAAGTCCACGAGTGGGTGGAGCAGTGTTTCCTGTAGTATAGAAAACACGGGAACCAGCAGTTAGCGTAATGGCTATGTCGCTGGACTCCCACGTAGTCGACCGCGGTTCACGTCTCGGACCCGGTGGCTTACAACTCACGCCGGGCGCGTGTGCGTGCGTGCCCAAGATCCCGAGAGGAGAATGGAGGAGAAGGGATTGCGGCGTGACCATCCCCCCTGGGGGGTGATTTCTCGCTTTCTGTCTCTATGTCTCTCTCTGTCTGTCTGGCGAGCGCACGCGCCCTATAGCGAAAAACCTCTCCAAAAAAAAAAAAAAAAAAGAAAACACACGGGCACAGGAAGATAGGGACGTGGGAGCATCCTCCCTCACACACTCCTGTGTCTCCCTGCGGGGACTTGAGGAGGTTTAAGCCACTCTGGATCTGGCAGCAACAGTTTCTGCAACCCCGGAGAGGAGCTCTGTGCGCGGAGGTGGCTGCTGTCATTTGCCACCTTCAGACGGGTGAGCCCTCAGCCCCTCTGTCTCACGGGCGGGGATCACTCTTCCATTTCTGTCATGACTGCCCTGGAGTGGCCATGAGGTCGGGATCCGAGCACGTCACTGTGGGAGGACGTTATAGACGATGTGTCCAAGTCCACACACACCAAACCCACCCTCCGCCGTGCTCACAGATAAGGCTTTTTAGGCACCACTTTATTGCAAATATAATAAACCACCAAGGATCACGTTAGCCTCTGCTCAAAATTCTTTTTTTTTTGAGAGGTTTTTGCTATAGGGTGCATGCACTCACCAGAAACACAGAGAGAGACAGAGAGACAGAGAGACAGAGAGACAGAAAGCGAGAATCACCCCCCAGGGGGGATGATCACGCCGCCATCCCTTCTCCTCCATTCTCCTCTCGGGATCTTGGGCACACACGCACATGCACCCGGTATGAGTTTAAGCCACCGGGGTCCGAGACTCAAACCGCAGTTGACTACGTGGGAGTCCAGTGACATAGCCATTACGCTAACTGCTAGTCCCATGCTCAAAATTCTTTATTTTGGTGATAGCTCATTCCGGTTGGTGAAAACACTAACAAATTATCTAACGCTAACAAAAGCTAACATACTTACCAATTTGTAAACAAAACCCCAAGACCACCCTACACGAGATACACACGTTGATCATCTCTTCCCTGAAATGGTTGGGACCTGAAGTATATTGCATTTTGGATCTTTTTTGATCTGGGGATATTTCCATATACATGATGTGCTATCTTGAGGATGGGACCCAAGTCAAAACATGGAAGCCATTTATGTTTCATATAGAAATTACATGCACAGCTCGAAGGTGATTTTGTGCAATATTTTTGCGTGGCAGCATTTTGACTCATCCCATGAGGTTGTTGGTGGAATTTTCCACTGTAGTGTCATGTCAGCACTCAGAAAGTTTCAGATTTTGGAGCATTTCAGATTTTGAATTTTGGGAGTAGGAATGCTCAACCTGTGTACCCATTATTATTGTCAAAGAAAACTGAGAACAAAGTCAAGCGGCTTGTGCAAGGCCACACAGCTGGTTTACAGGGCCACAGATCAGTCCACGGCTATCAAACCCCCGAGCTCATGTTGCCCCTATACGGCCCGTGGGCATTTCTAGTGTCTCCATAGGTCATAACCTAAATGAGGACAGCACTGGGGCCACATAGCCAAACGTGATTTCAGTCCTAGACCTGGCAGCTTGAAAATCACACCAGGTGCATGTGTGTGCCCAAAATCCAGAAAGGAGAATGAAGAGACTGTGTGGCCATCCCCCCGGGGGAAAGTGATTTCTCACTTTCCTTCTCTCTGTCTCTGACTCTCTCTCCAGTGAGCACATGTGTCTGATGGCCAACCCTTTAAAATAAAATAATAAAAAACAAAAAAATACAGAGACGGCACTGTCCACAGGTCTCAGTAAGTGATCCAGGCCTAGTCTCAGCTAGCCCAGGTCACGGACATGCGGATGCCCAGAGCATTCAGGAAAGAGCCAGGATGTGAACCCAGGCCCTCTCCGGTGTGGGTACAGTTGTGTTACCTCAGCATCACTGCTTGGCCACAATACTCAAAGCTTTCTGTGCCTTCCCCGCTTAGCCGCTACCTGGACATGACACGCTGAGAGGCAGCCAAGCAAAGGCCACACTCACCTCCCGAAAGCAGGTGTTTCTTTCTCCCTCTGACCAGTGTCCTCTCAGCCTTCCACTGACACGCAGGGATGAGAGAGCGGGTGTCCTGGCCTAACCTAACCACAGCACCAGGGGCACCCCAAAGCGGAACAAAGAGCAGCGTGTGGCCTGCCCCCCGTGCTGTACATGTCCGTGTGGTTAACAGATACCAGGGCTTCGCTGGGTGTGTTGGGCATGGGAAGACATCGAGGCTTTCGCCGTCCTCCTCGGGGTGACAGCCGGCAGGTCGACGCGCCCCGGGGGAGGGAAGGCAGTGACAGCGTGTGGTCAGCAGGGTGCCCAGAGGGTCACCAGATTTTGCTAACTAAAAGGCACACGTATGAATAGGTTTAGACACACGTGCAAATATAATGGGAGTTTCGTCACCTTTGTTTTTTCTCTGTTTTGCCATAGGGCACATGCGCTCACTGGAGAGACAGAGAGGAAAAGTGAGACATCACCCACACGGCAGATGGCCACACTGCAGTCCCTTCTCCTTCAGTCTCCTCTTGGGATTTTGGGCATGTACACACATGCATCTGGCATGATTTCCAGGCCACCACATCCGGGATTTGAACCACAGTCAGCCACGTGGTTCAAATCCAGCACCTAAACCACCACGCCACCTGCTGGCCCCAGATTTCATCACTTTTTAGGACTAGAGCACTCCAGAATGCACCTCTTTATCTGCTGGTTTTGCCTGTAACATACAGAACCTAAAGAACTCAGGGTTCTCGGGAACCAGCAGTTAGCGTAATGGCTATGTCGCTGGACTCCCACGTGGGCGACCGCGGTTTGCGTCCCAGACCCGGTGGCTTAGAACTCACGCCGGGCGCGTGTGCGTGCGTGCCCAAGATCCCGAGAGGAGAATGGAGGAGAAGGGATTTTGCGGCGTGACCATCCCCCCTGGGGAGTGATTTCTCGCTTTCTGTCTCTCTGTGTCTCTCTGTCTGTCTGGCAAGCGCAAGCGCCCTATAGTGAAAACCTCTCAAAAAAAAGAAGAAGAAGAACTCAGGGTTCTTGTGCCGCCTTTGTCTCCCAATAGATTTTTAAAGACTTCCATGAAGGGACCATCAACTTCGGACCCACCTACAAGTATGACGTTGGCTCAGCCGCCTACGATACAAGTGACAAATGCCGCACCCCAGCCTGGACAGACAGGGTGCTGTGGTGGAGGAAGAAGCGTCCTTTCGATAGAACAGGTGAGTGAGACGTGCCCACGAGAGCTGGTGGAGGCGAGTGAGGAACGAGGGGCGTCACATTTATGCAGCCCAGGGCCGCTGTGTCCATCACAGCCTTCTCCATAACCCGGAGCAATGAGAAGTCCTCCCAGATGTTAAGCCCCCAGCTTTCGAAGTCATGCTCTGGGGCAGCGCCCATCGGCCCGTTTCCAGAAATGCGACCTGCGGGTGGGCCTGTGCCGGTTCCCTGTCCCACCGTGCCCTCCAAACACGCTCACGTTTGCACTTTACACAGCGCATTTTGTTGTTTTTGCTTTTATTTATTTATTTATTTATTTATTTTTAGAGAGAGATTTTCATTATAGGGCACATGCACTCACCAGAGAGACAGAGACAGAAAATGAGAAATCACCCCCCGGAGAGGATGGCCACACCGCAATCCCTTCCCCATTCTCTTTTAGGGATTTCGGGCGCACACACCTGGCCTGAGTTTTAAGCCACTGGGTCCAGGACCTGAACCGTGGTTGACTGCTGCTGACTGAATCCAGCAATGTAACCATTGTGTCATCTGCTGGTCCCTGTTTTTACTTTCATACAGGGTGCACACTCACCAGAGAGAGAGAGATAGAATATGAGAAATCACTCCCCAGGCGGATGGTCACATCTAATCCCTTCTCTTCCATTTTTCTCTTGAGATTTGGGCACACGTACACACACGTCGGGCATGATTTTCAAGCCACCAGCCTGGGACTCGAACTGCTTAGTCACCGTGTGGGATCCAGCCACCATAACCACCACACCACTGGCCCCCATTTTGGTTTTCTATCAAATATTTGCCAAGTGGGTTTTGAACCATTCCTGATGCCCAGCCAGGAGGTGATGTTTATTTGCAGCTAGAACACCTGTGAACTAGTTCTCCTGAGTGTGTGTTGGGGGGTCCTGCGTAAACAGCGATCTTACATGGAGGGGTACCTGCATAAACAGCGATCTTACATGTGGGGGTACCTGCGTAAACAGTGATCTTATGTATGGGGGTACCTACGTAAACAGCGATCTTACGTGTGGGGGTACCTACTGAGATTTCGCAGCCAGGAAACTGCATCTGCAGGAGGATTTCCTTTCAGAGGAGCTGGAGGGCGTCCTCCGGCTCCAGCCAGAGTGGGGTGGAGTGAGTGCGCTGTGGGCTCCGCATCCCTGCCTGTGAGCATCCCCAGCGCTCTCAGTACCTCCTGACCCCACCCCGGCAGCCATGTCTGCACCCCAGGCCACAGTTAGCACACTGGGCAGGACCCTAGGTGGGTTTGGAGTAATCTACGTGTGAGAAATCGTTTCAACCCTGGGTCCCAAAGCACCCCAGCTGGGTTGAAGCTCAAAGGGTAAAGTGCGTGAGTCTGAGCCCTGAGGCGGTTCCTGACAGAGCTCTCTGCTGTGGAAGTCTCGTCACACCTGTGTCTCCTGATATGGTTTTGTGTTCTCTGTGGGCCTCTCAATGGAATCCCCGTGAGCAGCTGGAGAACTCAACCTTCTGGACGACGATCTGGGTGCGGACACCAAAGTCAGACACACCTGGTCTCCTGGCGTCCTCAGGTACTACGGCCGGGCGGAGCTCCAAGCATCCGATCACAGGTAGGGGCCCTGCTGTGGTGACACCTGCTGTGCTGCGGGGGTGGCAGAGGTATCCTCTCCCCCTAGGGAGCCTGTGTGCGTCCTCGGCTCTGAAGGACAGGGGTGGGTACCGGGAACTAATGGGCACCCGCATTCAGTCATCGCTTCTGACATCATCTATAAACATTATAAAGATGTAACCTATAGTATTTCATTCATGGCTTTTAAACTTTCCTAAATGATGCTATTGCATAACTTGCCTTTTCATTAGCATTGCTGATATATCATCCTGTTGACATTATAGATCTGGTAAATTCATTTATAGCTAGAATGTGTCTAGAATGCCACTAAGTAGACCCTTGGAAATGACTCGGGACCCATTCACCTGTCGATGAACAGTCTCTCTGATATTTGTTATTACAGACACCATAGTAGTTTTGAATCTGAGTATAGTGCCTTTTTTTTTTTTCTGTAGGGCACGTGCACTTGCCAGAGACAGAGGCCAAGAGAGAGACAGAAAGTGAGAAAGCACCCCCCCCCCCCCAAGTGGGAATGGCCACACTACAGTCCCTTCTACACTCTTCTGTCGAGGTTTTGGGTACGCATGTACACATGCCTGGCACATTTTCCAAGCCATCAGGTCAGAGACTTGAACTGTGTACTTGGCCATGGGATCCAGCCACCTTAATCACCATGCCACTGGCTGGCCCAGATTTAGGGCTGTTTAGTGCTCCGAGCGGTTGGTTTGGCCTCTGGCATTGTGCACTGATGGGATGAAGGGGCAGGCAGCAGAGGGAGCCGCTGTCAGCTAGGTGTGGCTGGGAGAGTTACTGAGTAAGCACAGGGGGCAGCAGAGGGAGCCGCTGTCAGCTAGGTGTGGCTGGGAGAGTTACTGAGTAAGCACAGAGGGGCAGCAGAGGGTGGCTTCTGGGGGAGCTGATAAGGGAGCATTTGCTCTGGTCCACACTGCTACCCAAGCTGTTGTTCCACTCCAACTTTCACAGGGAAAGACATTGGTAAACAACTGGCCAGCCGATAGTCTCAATCTGTAGTTACTCCTAAATCCTGGAGATGCCCATTTTCCCAGATACATACCTAGAAATGAGTGTGGGGACTCAGCTGGAGGACTCCAGGTGTGTGGCTCCGTGAGCACACTGGGGAACCTCTGACCCACATGTATCAAGGGCCCCCATGCACACCCTGTTTCCGGTAAACAGAACAGACACGATTATACTCTTGGGCATTTTCTAGAGGGCACACGACAAGCATTTAGCAATTAAACATGCTGTGAACGGATGGAGCGGCAGGGCTCAGGCCAGGCGGCTGCACTTTTCTCCTCATCGTCCAGGGAAGGCCTTTCTGGTTCATGACCTAGGAGGAGGCAGAGTTGAGCCATGTGGCTGGCTGAGGGAGAGCATTGCAGGGTGAGGACAGGTCGGGGACACTGGGAATCCAGGAGAACAGAGGCTGCGACAGAAGAGGGAGGAGAAGGGTCCTAGTGAGGAGATGTGGAGCCCAGGCTGTGGGAGCCCCGTGGGCCACCAGGAGGACATGGCACCCAACCGCAGTGGCATGGGTGGCAGGGAGCTGCTCTGCAGGGCTGGAGGCCGGGGACTGATCACGGGTTCAGGTTCCATGTGGGCTGAAACGTGCCAGGGTGTACCCATTCGAGATGCTGACCAGCCAGAGGGCTGGGGGAGGAAATCGAGCTTGACACCACGTAGAGGTTGCCCCCTTTTTTGTTTTATTTTTTTTGAGAGAGATTTTTTGCTATAGGGTACATGTTCTCTCCAGACAGACAGAGAAAGACAGAAAATGAGAAATCTCCCCCTCCCAGGAGGTGGGGGATGGCCATGCCACAATCCCTTCTCTCTGTTCTCCTCTCGGAATTTTGGGCATGCATGTGTCCGGCATAAGTTTTTTTTTTTTTTTTTTTTTTTTTTTTTGGAGAGGTTTTTGCTATAGGGCGCGTGCGCTTGCCAGACAGACAGAGAGAGACAGAGAGACAGAAAGCGAGAAATTACCCCCCAGGGGGGATGGCCACGCCGCAATCCCTTCTCCTCCATTCTCCTCTCGGGATCTTGGGCACGCACGCACACGCGCCCGGCGTGAGTTTAAGCCGCCGGGGCCGGGACTCGAACCACGGTCGACTACATGGGAGTCCAGCGACATAGCCATTACACTAACTGCTGGTCCCGCCTGGCATAAGTTTTAAGCCTCTTGGTCCAGGATTCGAAACATGGTCAACTACATGGGAGTCCAGCAATGTAACCATTATGCCATCTGCTGGTCCCGCCCTGTTTTGTTTTATATTATTTCATTTTATTTGGTTTTTGTTTGTTTTGAGAGATTTTTTTGCTATAGGGCATGTGTGCTTGCCAGAGAGACAGAGAACGAGCAAGCACCCCCACTCCGGGGGGATCTCTGCAATCCCTTCTTTCCATTCTCTTCTCGGGATCTTGAACATACACACACATGCGCCCAGTGTGAGTTTTATAACTCCAGGTCCAGGATTTGAACTGCAGTTGACTAGGTGGGAGTTCAGTGACATAACCATTATGCCATCTCCTGGTCCCCCTGCTCCCGTTCTTATCTTTCACACACATACACTCTCTCATGTAAGAAATGCTAATAAATGAGCTCTAAGGAGAGAGGACACCGGGTCTTACTGAGCACTGAGGCTCGCAGCCGATGTAGGTTTAACAGAATCTTCTATCGGACTCCAGTGGGCAAGGGTGGGCAGGGAGAGGAAGTCCCGGGTCAGGGCAGAAGCCACAGGGCTTTGGCCAGGTAGTTGTGGGTCACGGTGGTGAGCACCGGCCGGGGTCTCCGGAGACTCACGCAGCAGCCACGGCACCAAGCATCCCCTCCAGCTTCTTGCCGGGTACTTGAGCGAGCCGCACCCACTGTCATCCGAGATGCTCCGCCTTGCCTCGTGGGGGCAGTCCCAAAAAGGCCTTCTGCTCAGAGACAGTTTCAAGAACCCCTCACTGAGTGCACAGCTCCCGGGAAGAGTTTCCTTTTACTCGTTCCTATAATACATTCAAACAAACCCAAAGTAACAATAGTAGTATACATTTTGGAGGAAATACCACCATCCCAACACAAGCCTGAATTTTTCAGCATTCTCTAATTTTTAAGGTTGCCATTAAATTATCTATTATTTTATATTATGTTTTGTTTCCAATTAATATCATATCGTAAATCTTCAGTAAGTTTATATCATCTTCATAATAAAGGATCTTCTAAATAGCGTCTCACTAACTTGAAACTAGTTACACCCATACCCATATACAACTACTGTAATGATTGCGTTATTTCCTGTAGTTCTGTTTTCTTGTGTCTGTCAATAGATTTTTTAACAATTATTTTACTTTATTTATTATTATTATTACTATTATTTAACTTGCTATAGGGCACATGAGCTCACTATAGAGAGAAAGTGAGAAAGCAAGCCACCAAGTCCAGGACCCAAACAGCGGTCAGCTAAGTGGGAGTCCAGTGCCTTAACCACCACGCCGCCTGCTGGGCCCCTATCAGTAGATTTCTAAGCATTACTCTTGGTTATTGCAGAGCGTACTATTACACGGATATATCATAGCTGTCTCCTCACGAGGGACCAGTTAGGTTGTTTCTCTTTTGTTCCCGACATCTGTGTTCTGGCAGCAAATCCATTGTGAAAAAGCCTCCTTTTTCCCCTCCCCTAAGAATGCTGTAAATGATCAACCTTGCATAGACACCTTCGTCTAGGTTCCTGATCACTTCCTTAGAAGAGTCCTGGGAGAGATGCACCTAGTCTATGTCTCCTGTGTTGCAGTCTTCCTGCCTCGGCCTCCTGATTAGCTGGGACTGCAAGAGTGTGCCGCTGTGCCCAGCTTTTTGGGGCGGACTGGGAACTGGTCAGGGCCTTCCATGTGGCCTCAACCTGCCACATGCAACCATGCCTGGTCAGATGAATGCTTTTGAGACTCTAAATACAAATGACCAAATAGCCATCCAAAAGCTGGAGCCCCTTGCCAAGTGGATTGCCGGTTGCCCCATCCTTGGCAAGGCTAGGGATCACCAGATAATAGGTCTCCTCTGCCGGCTGCCGGTTCTCTCCGGAGGAGGGTAGTTTCATCGTTAGAGTGCTCTAGTGTTTTTCCCCTCAGATCATCCTCAGGTGATGGGCAAAGGAAGAGAGCGCCCTGGGGCGCACTCATGGCAGTGTGCTGGCGGCACATCTGGGGGGGTCGAGGCCTGGGCTGCAGCGGAGGCTGGAGTGTGACTGGCCCGGGACCGCTCTCATCCTCCCTCCTGTGTCCCGCAGGCCCGTGCTGGCGATCGTGGAGGTGGAAGTACAGGAAGTCGACTTGAGTGCCCGGGACAGGCTGCTCCAGGAAGTGTCCTCCTTCCAGGGCCCCCTGGACGCCACTGTCGTGGTGAACCTCCAGTCGCCAACCTTGGAAGAGAAAAACGAGTTTCCCGAGGACCTGCGCACAGAGCTCATGCAGACCTTGGGGAGTTACGGGACGATCGTGCTCGTCAGGTAGCCCGGCCCGCTGCTGCGGCTCCCGGATGTGGATGTGGGCAAGGACCCGGGGGCTGAGTTCTCCGCGCTGACACGGCGGATCTCATTTATTCCAGGATCAACCAAGGCCAGATGCTGGTGACGTTCGCAGACAGTCACTCGGCCCTCAGTGTCCTGGATGTGGACGGTATGAAGGTCAGTCGCACTTGGCCACGCCAGGAGGAGGGCTGATCGTCCCTACTTTTCCACAGCATGCGCCCCAACCCTCTAGCCCAGGCCCCGCCCACCCTGTGTCTTCCTGTGTTGGCACCAGAGGAGGAAGGAGCTGAGGCTTTTCACGCTCCTGAGGAGTCTCAGGCCTGGCCGCAGGTCCTCGCAGAATCCAGGCGGAAGAGCAAGTCTTAGAGGGTGGTGCCAGAGACTCGCACCTCCACCTGGGCAGAGGGGGCGCTGCAGCTCATCTCCATCCTTCTCTTTAGAGATGTATTTTAGAGCTTTCATCCCAGGGCCAGCTGGTGGTGTGATTACGGCACCTGATCCCAGATCCATGGCTTGAAAAACATGCCGGGTTCATGTGCGTGTGTGTCCAAAATCCCAAGAGGAGAATGGAGGAGGGTTGCTATGTGACCATGTCACATGGGAGGGGCTTTCTTTCTCACTTTCTCTTTCTCTCTGTGTCTCTCTCCAGTGAGAGCATGTACCCTCTGGCAAACTAAAACACAAAAACAAAAACAGAATATGCAGTTCAGAGTAGTTTTCATTGTGATAGTTTCCTGACTTTTGTTTTTAATCGCCAGATTGTGTATGTCCTCATCAGAGAGAAACAGAGAGGAAGAAGCAGCCCCCCAGGACATGCTCACACCACAATCCCTTCTCCACGTCTCCATCCCATTGGGGTTGGGGTGTGCACACACACTCTGGCATGTTTCTCAAGCTGCCAGCCTGGAATTCGAATCAGATAGGTCATGTGGGACCGCACTCTCGGAACACTAGGCCAGGGCCAGCCCGATGGTGTCCTGGTTTTCAGTTTGCCTGTGATGGGCCGCTGGAGGTGACCGTCCAGCTGTTATGTCACTTAGACGGAGTGTGCATCAGTTGTGCCCAGTCCTCCTGAGGTCTGGCCCTCGGCGTTTCTTGGCAAAATGTGAAGATCAGCCTTGGCCCACACTTGCATCTGTGAGAGAAGCACTTTGCTATTGAGGAGAGTTGTCGTGCCTTTGGTATTTATCTCGGTGGCCGCTCTGCCCCGCAGGTGAAAGGCAGAGCAGTGAAGATTCGCCCCAAGACGAAGGACTGGCTGAAAGGTTTGCGAGAAGAGCTCATTCAAAAACGGGACAGCACGGCCCCCGTGTCCCCCACCGCCAACTCCTGTCTGCTGGAGGAGAACTTCGACTTCACAAGCTTGGACTATGAGTCAGAAGGTGAGTGGCCCTGCGAGGTGGCTCTCCCAGCTGGAGGCATGAGGTGTGACAATGCTGCACAAAACCCTGCCTCCCGAGGTCTGAACGCCACTCCTAGCACAAGCGTCCCATCCACTGGGGGAGCAGGGCAGAGTGCACGTATGGGGCGGTGCACGCCATGGAAAATGGTGCATACATGGACGGCAGCGTTTTAGGGATGTCGGGGCTGTCAGCGTGAGTGGAGGTGGGGTGCCAGCCCCACAACATCTGGGCCCACGGGCTGCTGGGAGGTGTGCCAGGGTCCTGTCGGTAGCCAGAAGAAACCCACTGAGGCAAGGCCGTGCGCTCCATCCTCCCTGTGGCCCATTCCTTCACACAGGGGATGTTCTTGAGGACGACGAAGACTACGTGGTGGACGAGCTCAGCCAGCCTGGGCTCTCGGACGGGGAGCTGCTGGGAGACGACCTCTCCGATGCCCCCAGTGCCGCGGCACTGGCACCTCCCAGCAAGTCACCCACACTCACCAAGAAGAAGCAGCATCCGACATACAGAGGTAACTGGGCCCCCCGCTCCTCTTGCAGCCGGACACTACATGATGGCGTTGGACCCACGCACGGGTCCCAGGAGAGGCCCGGACCAGGAAGGCAGAGTAGTGGCAGACATTGGGCTCTGGGAGGTGTCCGCACTGTTTGTCATCGATTTCTTAATGTCTTACAACAGGGACCCTTGAAAACATCCAGGTCCACGGTCATGCCTTTTGGTACAGTTCTGAGCTGGTTTTACGTTCGTGAGTTATTTTTTCCTCCAGGATTTGCTGAGTCAATTTCTGTAAGAGACAGACTTAGTGTCCACGTCCTGCATTGCTGACATATTATTACATTTGTCGTGTATGTTGTCGTACAGCAGCGTCATCCTGTCGTTGTAGACATAAGCAGAGGCTGGAAGGTCGTGGGTTTGAGCCGCATGGCACCAGCGCGACCCAGGTTAAATGGTCAGTAACTGTTTCATATGCCCCCAGCCTGCCACGGCTCATGGCCTGTAGGGCTGTCTGCATTTCAGCGTTGGCCTTTGTTGCTGCTGTTCCATTTGTAGCTAAGAGTACCTCCAGCTCGCAGCCAGTCCCTGCCCTGATGGAGGGCAGGCCTGCCAGCAGGTGCAGGAGCTCGGTCGCAGGTCTGGACCCTGGAGCTGAGGCTGAGAGCAGAGCACAGGTGGTTTCCCACCACCTTTGCACCGTCTCCCAGACATCGGGCCCTGGGAGGTGTCCACACTATTCTGTCATCGGTCACTTAATTTTTTACCACGGGGATCCTTGAAAACATTCAGATCCATGGTCATTCTTTTTTGGCCCAGTTCACAGTTTTATAGTCGTGAGTTATTTTTTTCCCCCAAGATTTGCTGTCTCAGTTTCTGTAAGAGACAGACTTAATGCTGGGAGAGGTGCAGAGACCCCAGGCTCCTTAACTGTATAGTGAGCCCCAAACTGATAAAAAAAAAAAAAAAATGTTGCTTATATTGAACCACCTGGAGCTTTTGAAGTTACAGTTCACTGAGCCTCGCCATAGAGATTTAGACTGGCAGGGATGGTGGGACCCTAGAAACCTAGCCTTGCAGGAGACTCCCCAGGTGGTGGGGGTGCACGGCTGGTTTGGGGCCTACTGCCCAATTCAGAGCAGTGGCCCTTGGCAGAGGGGGACGTGGTCCTGCAGAGGCCCTCCTGCCCCGGGGTGGATGTGGCTGGAGGGATGTGCTCTTCAGCAAGAGGTGGCCCTCCTCGCTGGGGGTGGCTGTCCTTTAGCCAGCTTCTGGAGAGCAGTGCCTCCTGGAGTGCCAGTGCCTCCTGGAATGAAGAAATTAACAGCAAAGAGGACATTGGGGGCAGCCTGGACACCTGGTGGGCCCCAGGGGGGCCATCTCATGCTGGGCTGTCCAGCATTCCCGTTACAAGGAGGACGCGTTTTCCCCTTTCAGCCTCGGAGTTTCATGGTTGAGCTGTTGGTTCGAGGGTGAGGGTGTCTGAGCTACAATGAAATGGAAGCTGATACCGTGCTATGGAAGAGGCCTCCGACTGCCCGGGTTAACATGTAGCAAACATATGCGTAACGAACGGAAGCAGTTGTCTCCTCGTGCCCTTCCTGGCCCTCTGTGAAGGTGCAGGGCAAGTTGAGGGAGCAAATCCTTGCAGGGTAGCTGGCAGTGGGCTTGCCACACCTCGGATCGGAGGCACAAGCAGGGTCCGTAGTCCGGGAGCTGGCCGCTGGCCGCCTGCTGGAGAGAAGGGGCAGTGGGCAGTGCTGGCTTTCAAGGCAGCTGCCATGCTCTGGAAACGTGTCTCCCTGTGATCGCGTTTCCAACCGTCTCCTCTGTGTATGGAAGTGCTGTCGATTGTTTCCGAAGGAAACATGGCTACACTTCGGATATTTCAGCAGCTCTCGAGTCGGGAAGGCACACCTGGCCGTGGTTCACTGAATGTTCCAAGCAGGCCTGGGATCCCCCCACCGGCCCCGCCTGCAGAGGGGGCACACAGAGTCCCTGCACCGAGCCCTCTGCTGCGGCAGCAGTTCCAGCTGCCCGGCCAGCTTCCTGGGCACAGACCCCAGCCTGACCCACTGCACTGGTAAAGGCCGTCACGTCTCACTCATGCCCCGCCGTGTCCTCCAGATGAAGCTGACCTGGCGGAGCTAAAGCAGGAGCTGGAAGCCATTGGGGATTTCCGTCACCGCTCTCCAAGCAGGTCTCTGTCGGTCCCCAGTCGGCCTCGGCCACCTCACCCACCGCAGAGACCCCCCCCTCCAAGTAAGACCTGGCTTGCTTTCAGCTTGCCGCCTCGCCCACTGGGGACAGCTGCCTGTGTCCCACTGCCACTAACGGGGCTCCGAGTCACCTGCCATGCCTCTGAACCCCATGATGCTCTCCCCACCTGGCCTTCTTTGTCCTAAGTCCAAGCCACACTGAAGAGCAGAGAGGGTTGTTTCTCCTCGCAGGCTGAGCACAGCCTTGTGGTGCTGTTCTTCTGCCATGGCTGTCTTTGGCTTTACACCCTTTTGCTTAGAGACCTGAGAGAATGGGAGCTCGGGGCCACAGCCCGCGAGGACGTCTCCAGATCCCTCTCTCCTTGCCCGCTGTCCAGCCCCCTCTACTTCTCAGACAGCTGGCAAACCCAGGGGCCACCTCCAACCCGGGGCCTCGCTCCGCGGTGTGGGCCTCCTGGTCCTGGTTGCTCAGAGCTGGCCACAGCTGTCCTGAGCCCGGCTCTCACGGGAGAGCTCTAACAGCGCTTTGCGGTCAGACTTGGTGTGATCACCTGGAGAGCAGCGGGCGGGAGGCTTTCCTGAACAGTTTCCATTCTCCCACTACGGTTTACTTCCCTAGCCCCCATGTGACAGGAGACTTGGATTTTCCCACACCATTACTTTCGGAGCTGGCTTGATCATGGCTTAAAGCACCACAGTAATCTGTGCGAGCCAGAAGCACTTAAGCTTTTAAGCATATTTTTTGCTTCTCTGAGCATATATTCAGAAAATACAATAAAATGTAAAAAATAACCAAAAATAAAATTACAAATATGTTATGCTATGCAAATATAGTATTACGGACATTTTATAAGAATAGAGAACTATAAAAAACAAAGATACAGAATTCACTGGGCTATCTACAGAGAATAGTTGTTATCAGCAAAATTCCCGCCTTTTCTAGCTATGTATCTCTACACACAATTTTTATTTCATTTTATTTTTTACACAGTTGGTTGTCTGTTTTGTTCGGTTATTTGTCTTTCTTTCATTCACTGTGTCCTGTGGTCTGAGTCATTAGATGGTCTAAAACATCATGTGTGAATTAAACTGTGAGTATAACGAAGCAGAGTTTAGTCCCCTGCTTCGAGACTTTTTTTAGATTTTTGTTCCACAAAACGTTTTAAAAATTTGGCCCTAATAATAGTAGTGGGTTTTAAACCACTTAAAAATCATCAGGTTTTATACCAGATAGGAATCCCCTAGAATATTCTATTAGAATTTGCGTCTGGGCCTAGCCATGGGGGCGTGGGCAGTAGGGTTGCCACTGCCGATGCTGGAGGCGGTCTGGGAAGGCTCCAGGTCTATAGCCCCGGTCTACCGAACACGCCGGTCACACCTGTGCTGCGAGCTGGCAGGGCTGTGGGGAGGATCATAGAAGAGCCTGTCAGGGATGCCTGTCCCGTCTCCTCTCTTTTTCTCTCTCTCTAAGGAAATAAAGCTAAAAAAAAATGCATTCAAATAATGTTGTCCACAGAGCCTGCATGAACAGGCACAGGGTGTTAGAGAATCGAGAGAAGTCCTGGAGGCCCCACGAGTGCCCAGCCCGGGTAGGGCCGCCCAGCCATGCCTGTGGCCTGCTGCGTCGTCACCCTCCGCTAGCCGCCTCTCCCCACTGGCTGGGAAGTTGTGACTCAGACTGAGACTCTGCTCGTTGTTTTACAGCCGGGTTAGTGGTGAGAAAGTCAGCCTCAGACGTGTCCATTGCCTCTGGCACCCACGGCCAGTATTCGATTTTGCAGACAGCAAAACTTCTGCCCGGAGCACCTCAGCAGCCCGTGAGTCCGAATTCAGCTCCCAGTGAAGTGGGTGGGCGCTCCAGGTGGGGAGTTTGCTGCCGGGATTGTGAGGATCGCCTCTCCTCTATGGCTTGTATAGTTCTCCCTTGACCCTCTCCCTGTTCACCACCTTGTCCCCAACCTGTAACTCCTCCAGGCTGAGTGTTCCTTACCCAAATGCTTGGGGCTAGACATGTTTTGGATACCAGATGTTTTCAGAGTTTTGAGTATTTGCACATACATGATGAGATACCTTGGGACTAGGACACAAGTGGAAACACGAAATCCATTTCTGTTACACGTATGTTATATGCACATGGCCTGATGATAATCTTTTTTTTTTTTTTTTAAGAAAAATTTTTGCTATAGGGTACATGAACCTGCCAGAGAGACAGAGAGAGAAAAAGTTAGCAATCACTCCCCAGGGGGGATGGCCATCCTGCAATCCCTTCTCCTCCATTCTCCTCTCGGGATTTTGGGCATGCATGCACACACGCCTGGTGTGAGTTTCAATCCATCCAGTCTGGGACTCGAACCATGGTCTACTACATGGGAGTCGAGCGATGTGACTATTTCGCCCTCTGCTGGTCCTGGTCTGATGATCATGCTACACGATATTTTGTATGTGGCACTGACGGCGACCTGCCATGTGAGCTGGGATGTGGAGCTCACCACTCGTGGCATTGCGTCAGTGCTCAAAAAGCGTCAGGTTCCAGAGCATTTGGTTTCTAGATTTTCAGATTAGGGACCCTCAGCCTGTAGTGGCAGGTCATTCCCAGCACTTCTAATGCTTTACTAGGTGTTCTAGAGAAAATCGCTGCTGACGAAAAATTGCCCCCATTCCTGTCAAGTAGGCTTGCTGGTTTCCAGACTCATCTGTTTCTCTCCCTTCGGATTCTTGCCTTTGCCATTGCTGTACAGAGCATTGGTTGGTAGAAGGCAAAACTAGGGAAATTCAAAGCCATCATCTTGGGAAAAAAAAAAAAAAGTTATTTTGGCATAAAGTCAGTTGAGATAAGAGGCTAAAAAGAGGCCTAGTGGACCCAGCCATGGTGGCACAGACCACAGACCCGGCCACGGTGCACGGACTTGGTCACAGTGGGCAGACCCTGCCATGGTGGTGCAGTCCTGGCCATGGTGGTGCAGTCCTGGCCACAATGCTGCAGACCCAGCCACAGTAGCAAAGACCCGGCCACAGTGGTGAAGACCCAACCACAGTAGCAAAGACCCGGCCACAGTGGCGAAGACCTGGCCACAGTGGCGAAGACCCGGCCACAGTGGTGAAGACCTGGCCACAGTGGCATGCACCCTCCACTCTGGAGGCTGAGGCTATGTGGGAGGCCAGGTTTCTTCCCTGACCTACCCAAAATAAGACAGAGATGGAGAGCCCTAGTAGACCCGAACAATGAGTGTGTCACCAGTGAGACTAGCAGTCACGTGGGGTTGTAGACATGAGACTCCCAGGGCTTCTGAGAGCTCCCAAGGAAGGCTGTGGATGTGACTCAGTGGAGTAGAGTAAGTGAGGTGAAGCCAGGTGGGGTGAGGTCCAGGGTACCCCACAGTCCTCCAGAGTGCAGGGACAGGCCAGGTGCCTGTGCAGTCATGCAGGTGGAGGTGCTGGCTAGACGCCACTGTTTGCAATAACAAGGGCAGGTTGTTAAAGACGCCCAAGCACTGGGTTACGAGGCAGAGAAAGACGTCGGAGGGACCTGCAACTGGAAGGTGTTTGGTGACTCAGCAAGGCCACAGGAGGGCCAGCCTGAGTCTGCTTTCTGGCTTTTCCCTAATCATGAGGATAAAGGTAGTGGATGGGTCGTCCACACTACAAAAGCTGTAGGCACTGGTGGGAGGCGAGGGTCATCTGCTCTGAGTTCCTCCTCCTGGGATGGGGGTGGGATTGTGGTGTAGATGGGAGCTCGTGTTCTTGCCACCTGTGGAGCCCTGTAAGTCTCACGCTCTCGTACGACCTTAAGTAGTGACCACCATGGAGGCTGACCCTGCCTGTACTAACACGCTGCTTTTCCTGTGCTGTCCTCAAGCCCAAAGCCAGGACTGGGATCAGTAAGCCTTACAACGTCAAGCAGATCAAAACCACCAATGCTCAGGAGGCGGAAGCGGCCATCCGATGCCTCCTGGAAGCCAGAGGAGGTAGGTGGCCCCTTGGCACACTCCTCCCTGACAGAGGAGGAAACCGATTCTCCTTTTATTTTCATCTTCCTACTAAAAGTGGCCTAGTAAAGAACATTTTATTTTTTCAAATTTTTCTGGAGGCAGTATTAAATGAAAGTACCCACATTTTATGTAATTCCATGACTAAGACTTACTGTTTATTTTTAATTATATAATATATTTGAAATTCAGTAAGTATATAAAGATAATCCCAAGATGAATAAGTAGCTTTAAGGGAGAGGCTGAAATAAACAAAAATGGATTTCTGAAGCAGCAGATGCTGGAGGCGCCCACTCATTCTGCTAGTTCTGTAAGAAACAATTATGGTCCGTGTCTTTATATCAGGCACAAAATCTACCTTTTTCATCCCTAGCTAGTATAAATACATTCTCCACCATCAGGCTCAGACCTGTTCACCACGCTGCCTGGTCTTTTTTTTTAATTTGCTAGCAGGCATGTGCACTTACTGAAGGGACAGAGAGAAGGAATGTGAGAAAGCACCCCCTCCCCCATGGGGAATAACAACACCACAATTCCTTCTCCATTTCTCTTTCCGAGATCTTTTGGGCACACATGCGCATATACCCAGGATATTATTCTCTTTTTTTTTTTTTTTAAGAGGTTTTTGCTATAGGGCATGTGCATTTGCCAGAAGACAGAGACAGAGACAAAAAGCAAGAAATCACCCCCAAGGGGAGATGGCCACGCCACAATGCCCTCCTCCATTCTCCTCTCAGGATCTTGGGCATGCACACACATACCTGGCGTGAGTTTAAGCCGCTGGGTCCGGGACTCAAACCTCAGTTGACTACATGGGAGTCCAGTGACATAGCTATTACGCCAACTGCTGGTCCCATACCCAGGATATCTTTCAAGGCACTGGGCCTGGGACTCGTACCACACAGTCATCCATGTGAGATCTAGCCGCCTTAACCACCATGCCACCTGCTAGCCAAGGCTGGCTGTTAATTCTTTGTTGTTTTTACTTTGTTAAGCCTCATACTGGCCAGAGAAGGACAAAGAGGGAAAACGGGAGGGGATGGCCCCCATCTCCCCCTGGAAACTCGCCCATTCATCCATAATCGCTGGTACCTTTGTTGGGTTTAGCTTTGCTCTAAAACATTTTCTGCAGAGGGAAATTCATGCCCTTTGGAAAGGCATATGCACTTATAGTCGCCTAATTTGCTGTTACCAGCATATTTAATTTACTCGGAATTCTCAGATAGCATTTAAAGAGGGCATGAGTTAGAGGTTGAGACACACTGTTGCAGGGTAATGCCGCTACAATCGATTGCTTTTTTTATTTAAAAAAAAAATACTATAACAATGGATTTAACAACCCAAGTGTCTAACTGACACATACACAAAATACGGTACATTCATGGCTGCAAAAAATGAAGTATTGAGACATGACTTCATGGGCGAATCTTGAAAACATTATGCTAGGTGAAGCATTTTGCTTCCTCCCAGGCAAGGAAAAGCCGCGTATTGTACGATTCCCTTGTGTGAAGTGTCCAGGACAGGCCACTCCACGGCGTCAGGAAGCTGTGCATGGTCTCTGGGGGCTGGGAGGAGGATAATGGCCGGGGCTTTCTTTTTGATATAATGAAGCTCTTCTGGAACTGCAGAGCGGTGATGGTTCTATGGTCTTGTGAATATACCCAACACCACTGAGTGGGCGTACTTACAAAGGTGACTTTTAGGGCTTTTTTCTTTTTTTTTTCTTTTGAGAGGCTATAGGGCACGTGCACTTGCCAGAGAGATAGAGAGAGGGAAAGTGAGACATCATCCCCTGGGGGACAGCCACATTGAAATCCCTTCTCCATTCTCCCGTTGGGATTTTAGGTACACACGCACACATGCCCAGGGTGAGTGTTAAGCCACCAGGTCCAGGAGTTGATTCCCATCGTCGACTGTGTGGGAGTCGGTGACATAACCATTATGCCATCTGCTGGTCCCATGAATAACATCTTAACTGAGATTTTTTTGTTTTTAAATTCTCAAAATGTGGACATTACTAGAGACTTGAAGTTTGCACTCTACTCGTCCCAACTTCACGTTTTCCTGGTCACAGGTCGTTGAGGTTTTCATGGGTTTGGGATCATCTACTCTGACAGATGGTACCTGAAACTCTGCTTGCAATGCCAGGGTCTCACTGAGCCTCCTCTGGGATCACCCCTAGGCCCCAGGTCGCCAGGCCTATTGAGAAGATGGGCATGAAAAGCCAGGGCAGAACCTAGCTGGTTGGTCCGGACAAGCCTTAAATATTTTTTAGAACAAAGGAAATACACTGAGTTAGTTTTCCCTACCAAGTGTTCTGTCTGAAGATGAAGTCATGCAGACAACTGTCCTGTTCTTACACTTCAGCCTTGGAATTTCCAGGTGCCCCAAAAGAAACCCTAGCTGCCATGGCCCCGAGGGACCCAGGACCCTCCAGGGCAGAGCCCACACCTGGTGTGACCAAGTCAGAGACCTGCCAGGTGCCCGCACTCCTGCCCCGTCGGCCCGCACCCAGAGTCCCTGCCATCAAGAAGCCAACTCTGAGAAGGACGGGAAAGGTAAGACGTGGTAGCATGAACTTCTTACTCTGGAGGTGCTCGAATGTCTTAGGTAAGGATCGTGTCTCAGACCAAAACCTAGTCAAAAATGGTCTCTCCACACCTTCGCGAGCCCCGGATGCAGCTGTGGCTTTGCGGAAAATGCTTGGCAACTGCTTTCTGCCTCTGCCCCGCTGCCCGTTGGCTCTGGGTGAGCCGAACGGCCGGATCTCGTCTCGGCAGTCTGGCTGGCACCCGAGCAGCTTGGAGGCGGCCTGCTTCCTGAATGCTGCGTCCCTCGAGGGAACCTCGGGGTGTGGTTGCCCGGGTGTTCTGGGGTGCCTGTGTGTATCTGGTCATGGTTTCACACGTCAGGTTTTATCTATGATAGAAAAACGGTAATGGGTTCCTAGATCCGAGCCTCAAGGCCCTCTGGCGCGGCCCCGGGCCACGGCAGGGGCCACGGCAGGGGCCACAGTTTTTCTTGCCACTTTTTCTTGCAGATTGTATTTTGCTCTCGCTCTCCAGCTTCTCAGCCTTGCTTACTGCTTCAAAGACATGAGTTTGTCAGGACAGTAGCAGCCCAAAGATTGGCATCTGTAGACACCTCTGGATCTTCCGTTTGATCCCAGTGTTGTAGTCCCGGGACACCGGTAATCCCTCGCCTGCTGCGTTTGCTCCAGCCTCACCCTGCCGCGCTCGCCTGCAGTCGCTGTGTTCTGACCCGCTGTGACTCCCGCCATCTGCCTGTTCACGCCCTCCTACAGAACAGACCCTCTTCCCCCTCCTTTGCCAGTACTGGCCTTGTCTTGTCTTTTAAAAGCCAGTGGCAGAAATGGATTCATTCTTTCAGCCTGTTGCTCCCCAGGAGTTCTGAGAAAAGGCTATTGGAGAAGGGACTTTTCTTTTTCAGTTTGTTTTCTAAAGAAGCAGAAGAAATGCTGAAATGCCAGTGCTTACCTACTGCGGGCCGTTTGTGTACAGAGCTTCACCTCACTGAGCAGTTTTCTTTGTGACGGTTTGGAATCACAACCAAGGAAGTCCCTGTGTAGTTTTCCATTCTTCTATATTTACATATTACAGACCGTCCCCCCTGGGAAGTGATTTCTCACTTTTCCTTTCCCTCTCTGGCAAATACCCTATAGCAAAAAAACTGAAAAACAAAAACAGAGAAAACTAAAAAAAAAAAAAGTGGGGGGTGTATCTATTATTCACTCAACTAAGTTGAGTTAGCTGTAACATGAGTTAATTCAGCATCATCATGTGGAGATGCAGCCGCAAAGGAAAGTTCTCAGAAAGATTCGCTTTTACCAAGGGAAAAGCAGAAGCCCGTTTCCTAAGATAACAAAAATTGGTCGAGGCCCTGGTTTTAAAAGTGCCCTCATCTTTCATTGGGTGTGCTGGTCTGACTCCATAAGCTTGTGTGTTTCTCTGTGCTTTTTCCTACCTGGTCACATTTCCAACATCCCAGACATTCTCAGATCTCGAATCTGCTAGAATGTCAGCTTGGTCTCATCTCCGCTCGCCTGCTGATGGCTGAGGGTTCTCTGCTTCTCTGCTGCCCCATTACTCACTTCTCATTTACACGCCTCTCTGTCCCACCTCTCCACAGCCCGTGTCACCAGACGAACAGAGCGAGCAGGAGATGGTGCGTTTTACAATCGGGCCCCCGGAGGCGAGCCTTGAAACTCCTCCTCCAGAAACAGCCCTTCCAGTCCCTCCTGTTCCCAAACCGAGAACATTTCAGTCTGGGAAAGGTGCAGAGAGGAACCCAGACGGAGGAAAGCCAGCACCAGATGGGGACTCTCCTGTGGCAAGAGCCACCATGCCGCCAGCTCCAGAGGCTCCTTCTCTTGTGCCCAAGGTCCCCCCAAGGAGGAAGAAGTCAGCACCAGCAGCCTTCCACCTGCAGGTCCTGCAGAGCCACAGCCAGCTTCTCCAGGGGCTCACGTGCTGTGACAGTGGCATCGGCGGTAACTGCGGCGGTGGCGTCGGCAGTGGCGATGGCCATGCCTGTCCCTGCAGACCCCAGCTTGACGCTGGTGCGCTATTTCCACCAGGGGATTTTCTTGGCACGTCATCTGCTACAAGCCCCGAAACTGAGGGCACCAAAGTGATCAGGTCAGAGGCAGCCTCTCTTCTTGGTGATTATCAGGATCCTTTCTGGAACCTTCTCCACCACCCTAAACTGTTGAGTGATGCCTGGCTCTCCAAGAGCGCTGACCCTTTGGACACAGGGACTAACAGCCCTGAGAGGGCCCCGGAGCCCGTGCAGGTCTACACTGCAGCTGCCGCAGTGGAGCTGCCTCCCAACCAGGGCCCAAACACCTTCGGTCACTGGGTGACAGTAAGTGATAAGGACAAGAGGACGACATTGCAGGTGTTTGACCCGCTGGCAAAAACATGACCAGAAGCTTGAAGGCCACCCTTGCAGGCCATGTGTCTCCTCCGTGGCAGTGCTGGACCTGGTCAAAAGAGACATCTATTTAAAGGCAAGCTGCAAGTGACAGGTGCATCTGTCACTCTTGTGTGGTTTACAGAGATTTGTGTCTCTCATTCAATGAGATGACCGGTCAGCCACCAACATGTGTTTTATTCAAGACTTGTACATTGTGATGTGCTCTCCGGGGAGTGGGCGGCTGCCAGCAAAGTCAGTGTATGGATTTTTTTTTTTAAGAGAGATTTTTGCTATAGGGCACATGCCCTTGCCAGAGAGACAGAGAGACAGAAAGTGAGAAATCACCCTCCAGGGGTGATGGCCATGCCACAATCCCTTCTCCATTTTCTTCCTGGTATTTGGGGCGTACACACACATGCGCCCTGTGTGAGTTCTAAGCCGCCGGGTCTGGGACTCAAACAGCGGTTGAATACATGGGATTCCAGCCATTACGCCATCGGCTGGTCCCCAGTGTATGGATTTTTTTTTAAAAAGAAGTCTAGCCAATAAGGCCCAAGAAGTTCTTTACCATTGAATTTATATGGTTGTTCAGTGTGTGTGTGCACATAGTGGGTCTTGTTTTTTGTTTATCTGAAATAACTCTTTAGTGACCCATCTGAAGGTTGATGCATCAAGTAAGGATTAAATGAAAAGGTAATTGGGACCATCGATAGCTGTTCCTGACCCATTTGAACGATCGGAGTTGGAGGCGGCACATAGGTGAACAAAATGGCAAGCCCATGCATTCCTCTGAACCCTGTTTTGTTTGTGTACGTGGTGTTAACCTCGGTCACGTGGGGCCCAGCAGAGCTGGCGTCATCCACTCTTGGTTCAAAAAGCACATACCTGAGCTTACGGCAGCTTCCACTGGCTGAAGACGCCTGCACCGTGGTGGGCGTGGGATGCCCTGTGAGTCGCTATGGCCCTGAGCTGTGAGTGCCACTCACACCACCACCCCTTCCCCGTATATCCCCTCCCTGCAAGAGCACACGGTGTGGAACTCATCCTGGCACCTAACAGACTCCCTTCGTTCTAATGTGGAGACGGCTTTCACCTCATCTGCCTGGCTATAGCTTCAGGAAGGGAAGTACTGCCTGGCTCTGTGTGCAGGACTCTCCCAGCCAGTATTTCTAGCTTTGCTTGTCTGAATGTCTGTTGGGTTTTTTACCTATACACTTTTCCTACGTGTTTCCAACACCATTTCTCACCTATTCAATAACCGAAAAAGACATCGCCATACCGTTTCACATTTTAAAAAACAATGCTGTGAGTCCTAGAATCCATCTGGAGCTGCAGAGACCACGTTTTTGCTAGTAAGTTCACGGGCAGGAGATTACTGTGCCCCCTGCCATATTCAGAAGCCTTTCCTGTCATCACGTTACACAGCGTGACACCGTGGTATCCTTCGAGGGATGTGGGGAGTTCTGCACTCCGTGCCCAGTGCTGGGATGGCAGTGATCAACTGACCTGGGGTATACTGCTCTCTTGCAACTGGTGGGACCCCTGGGTTTCCTTGTCACTATCGAATATGTTGCAGAGTACTTAAATCCAGCACTCGAAATAAAAACGAAACTACAGCGTGTATCGTATTTCATTGAACACTGATGAAGGAAACAGGAATCGGTGGCCTAGAGAGATGAGCAGATAGTATGTGAAGTTGTCGTTCACAACAGGGTGCTCTTAGGGATCGGGGCGTCTTTGTGGCACTTACATGCTTTGTAAGGGGTCTCCAAAAAGTTCATCAAGAATGCATATTGTGAAAAATTATAGATGTCAAGGGATTTTGCACCAAAATAAATGCATACTTACATTCTACTTTTTTTCCATGAACTTGGTGAAGTCCCTGTGTATCTAACTCTTACCTCTGTACAAACACAAGAGGTACCAGCATAATCCTCACAAGAGTTAGGGGGAGAAAGCAAGGAAGGTTGCTTGGAAAAGCTGAACGATTGGTGGGGAGACACAGCCCCATGGTGAGTTAATCGGGAATGGGATCGAAGTGGTCCTCATGCCCACATTCTTTTCCCAGTGACCTCACCCCACCAACAAGGGGAATTTGAAAGCGGATACTTGTAATGACCAGTCAGAAAGGCAGAAAAAAGGAAGTTCCACAGATATAGTTTGCCTTTCTGTGAGTAGGGCTCATTCAGGGTGTCATCTTCGTTCTAAATAGCAAATAAATGATGTAGAAAGTAAGATTTTGTGAAGGTCGGCGCTGGTCACACAAGTAACTCTTCAGAATTGACAACTAAGTATTAATACACAGACGTGCATGTGTCTGACCTGGGTGACAAGAAAAAGTATGGGTAGCTTAACCCGAAGAATCAAATAGATATTATCTGATCATTGATGTTCAAGTTTAGTGAACAACATGGACTGGGTTGTGGGTTGGTTATACATATGGTTCCTTTTTTTTTTTTTTTTAACATATGGTTCTTATACCAGAGTTCTCGAGAGAAAAAAAGAGTTAGAATTGCCTTACTTATTTTTTAAATAAATGCTTTTATTAGTTGGTAGGTTACTCAGAGGAGCAGCAGAGTTGACTGAATAATCTTGATTATGAGCAGTTGCTATCTTGGGGATTTTATTTTGTGGGTTTTTTTTTTGTTTTTATTTTTAAGGGTTTGTTTTGTTTTGTTTTCCATAGGATGTGTGTACTTGCTGCAGAGAGACAGAGAGAGAGTGAGAAATCACCACCACCACCACCACCGCCAGGGGAGGTGGCCATGCTACAGTCCTTAATCCATTCTCTTGAGAACACATGCCCAGCGAGATTTTCAATCTACTGTGTCTGGGACTCAAACCATGGTTGGTCATGCGAGAGTCCAGCACCTTAACCACCCTGCCACCTGCAGGCTCCCATTCTGTGTTTTTCGTTTTTTTTGTTTTTGGTCTTTGATACTACCACACGGACCTTCTTATTGTGACCTTGCAGTTATCTCATCATCGCTGTTCTGTGAGAGAATCCTGTTTATTGATGAATGTTCTAAGTACAGGACTTTACAACTCATTATGGTCTCTATGCCCCAGTTACATTCCTTTTTATTTTTTTATTTTTACTTTTTTTTTTTTACATTACCAGAGGGCAAGTACATTTGCTAGAGAAAGACGGACAGAAAGTATCCCCCATTGGAACTGGTCACAGCACAAACCTTTCTTCTGCATTTCTCCATCCCATTGGGATCTGGGGCACACACACCCAGTGCATTTTTTAAGCTGCTAGGACCAGGATTCAGACTGTGGCCAGCCATGTGTGATCTGGCCCTCTTAACCTCTGCTATGGAGCTGGCCCTGTATTTCCTTGTATAACGTAGTCTTCTCAGACTTCTTGCCTGTTTTTAAAATTAATTCCATTAAATGATTGCAATTAGAACACCTGCCCAAGCCATTCCTGTAAAAGTTTAAAGCTGTTAAAGTTCAAGACACTTAAAATTCTCCCTAACGTGTGTACAAGTGTAAGTAAAGTAATGTATTAAAGCACTTGCTGTGTAATAAAGTCACTTCATCGGGAAGAAAAGCTGCAAAGATTATTTACTGTGGGTGAGTGATTAATAAAAATCTGTAATATTTTTTTTTTTTTTTTTTTTGGAGAGGTTTTTGCTATAGGGCGCGTGCGCTCGCCAGACAGACAGAGAGAGACAGAGAGATAGAAAGCAGGAAATCACCCCCCAGGGGGGATGGCCACGCCGCAATCCCTTCTCCTCCATTCTCCTCTCGGGATCTTGGGCACGCACGCACACGCGCCCGGCGTGAGTTTAAGCCGCCGGGTCCGGGACTCGAACCGCGGTCGACTACGTGGGAGTCCAGCGACATAGCCATTACGCTAACTGCTAGTCCCAAAATCTGTAATATTTTTTAAAGTAATAATTTGTACTGAAATTGTACACAGTACCTATGACCTGTTTTTTTTTCTTTTTTTAAATTTAGCTTATTTTCAGATATGAAGAGGAATATCTTAGTAAAATCTTCTTGAGCTAACCTTTGATTCTGAATCAAATGCAATTACTAGGTACTCAGATTTTGTTTTTGATTTATTTTTTAACCACTGAATAAAGTTGAAAAAGCAAAAAAGCCACAATTTGGTTAGTAACTTACGATGGTACAAGCAGGGACCACTGCCGTCAAATATAAAACAGTCATGCTGTACAGTAAGATTTGAAAGATGCTGGAATTCATTTTCTACAGGCTCTCACGGCAAGCATGTAAGTGCCTAAATGGCTCTGCGTACATTACTGTAGAAGCAGGTGAACATTTTTCAAGGTCTGCCTAGGTTTGTTCCAAGCTAATTCATATTGTGTCATTGGAAAGGTCATGGTGCTTTTTTGCATAGGAAATCAAGACATGACTTTTCCGATGACTCAATACATAGAACAAAGGTTATAAATGTTCTCTGATGATTATCAGAAATAAGAGTATACTGATAATCCCAAAGTAATAAATATGGCTAGTTTTTCCTGCCCAGTGAGTAGTACTAAAGTGAATTCACTTATTTGAAGTTGCTTCCTTTCCAGGGTAGTGGGGAGATAGGTTTAAAACTCACTCTCACTCAAGGCAAGCTGCTTCAATCTCAGTGAGATCATGAAAGCACAAATGAAAGAGTGGCGAACGGTGGGCTAGGAAGGATTTGGAAGGAGAATATTAAGAATGTTAAACTATTTCTTGTGTGTTTTTTTTTTTTTTAGGATAAATTTTATTAGAGAAGTCTTAGGTTCACAGGCAAGATTGAGCAGAAAAACAGTTCCTATGTACCTCCTGCTCCCCACCCCATATATGCACACATAGCATCTCCTCCACAGTTACCCCCCACCCCACAGTGGTACATTTTTCACACTTGATGAGCCCACATTGACACATCATTGTCACCCAAAGTCCATAGTTGACACTGGGGCTCATGTTTGGTGGTGTGCATCCTGTGGATTTGGACAAATATGTAAGAATATGTATCCATCATCGTAGTGTCCTGCAGAAGAGTTTAACTGCCCTAAAAGTCCTCTGTACTCTGGGCCTTCTCATCCCACCCTGCCCACCAATCCCCGGCAACCAGGGATCTTTTACAGTCTTCATGGATTTGCCCTTTCCAGTGTCATAGAGTTGGAATCACACAGTATGTATCTTTCCAAACTGACTTCTTTCACTTAGCAAAGTGAAAGAAGTCTTTGTCTTTTCACAATTTGATAGTTTTCCTTTTTTAGCACTAATATTCCACTGTCTGGATGTACCACAGTTTATCCATTCACCTACTGAAGGATATCTTGGTTGCTTCCAAGTTTGGGCAATTAATTATGAATAAAGCTGCTATGAGCATCTGTGTGAAGGTTTTTGTGTGATCATAAGTTATCAGTTCATTTGAGTAAATACCAAGGAGTGCAGTTGCTGATCATATGGTAAGAGTATGCTAAACTGTCTTCCAAAGTGGCTGTATCTTGCATTTTGCATTCCTACCAATGCATGAGAGTTCCTGTTGCTCCACATCCTTACCAACATTTGGTGGTGTCGGCAGTTTTGGGATTTGGGCCAAGTAGGTACATAGTGGTGTCTTGTGTGTAGTGGTGTCTTGTTTCAGTTTGTAATTCCCTAATGACAGATGCTGTTAAATATCTTTTCACGTGCTTGTCTGACATCTGTATCTCTTCTTTGGTGTGGTATCCAGATTTTTGGTCTAATTTTTAATTAGGTTGTTTGTTTTCTTATTTTTGAGTTTTAAGAGTTCTTTATAGTTTTCAGATAGCAGTCATTTATCAGATGTATCTTTTGTAAATATTTTCTCCCAGATTGTGGCTTGTCTAATTCTCTCGACATTATCTTTTGCCGAGCAGAATGATTAAGAATTGAAAAATAAAGTGGATTTCTGTATATGAAAAAGGTATTAGCTGATGGGAAAGATAATTTCAGAGTTTAGGATTTTAGCAGTGGGTAGAAGAAATACCTAAGTAAATCTGTGTGGTAGAATGGTAAAGATTTACAAGGCTTTACCTGGGCCAATAGGAATTCTTCAAAGTGTCAATAATATACTTTATAAGTAATGTGAGGTAGGAGTCCTACACCTTCTTTCTGAGGTGTAGTTTTGTTGGTACCACTTATAAAATAATAAACTGTTGCTCTTGCTTCCTTAAAGAGGTTATTTAGTTTTATTGATATTTTCAAATAACAAACAACTTTTTTTTTTTTTTTTTGGAGAGGTTTTCGCTATAGGGCGCGTGCACTCGCCAGACAGACAGAGAGAGACAGAGAGATAGAAAGCGAGAAATCACCCCCCAGGGGGGATGGTCACGCCGCAATCCCTTCTCCTCCATTCTCCTCTCGGGATCTTGGGCACGCACGCACACGCGCCCGGCGTGAGTTGTAAGCCACCGGGTCCGAGACGCGAACCGCGGTCGACTACGTGGGAGTCCAGCGACATAGCCATTACGCTAACTGCTGGTTCCCAATAACAAACAACTTTGAAAACATTGGAATTTGTTAGGATAACCACGACTTTGGATTTATACACCCTTTCTAATTAAAAAAAAAAAAAATACTTTTAAAAATGTTTTTTAAGTTTCCAAACAGTTTTTAAGCATTTTTCATTAATTTCAATTTTTCTTTCATTTGTATCTTTTTCTACTTTGGGTTTAATTTTATTCTTGTTCTATTCTTAATTTAAAATAGCGCTAATTCTGTTTTTTAAATAGTCTTTCTTTTTAAAGTAAAGATATTTAAAGTTATGAATTTCCCCCTAATTATAGCTTTGACTGTACCCTACATAGTATGGCATGAAATATTCTCCTGTCCTTAATTGCTAGACTAATTTGCTTTTATTTTCTCTTTGAGCCAAGAGTTATTTAGAACCCTGTGTAATTTCCAAGTAATTAAGGGATCTTTGTTTATTTTGCATTTTAAAGTTTTTTACTCCTTATCAGGGTGTCCTGAGATTATAAACTGGATAAAACATGTATTTTTATTTTTTAAGAGTTTTTGCCTTCGGGCATGTGCACTCACTGGAGAGAGAAACAGAGACAGTGAGAGGGAAAGTGAGAAATCACCCTCTGGGGGGATGGCCACACCACAATCACTTCTCTTCCATTCTTCTCCCAGGATCTCGGGCAAGCACACATACATGCCCAGAGTGATTTTGAAACCACTGTGTCTGGGACTCGAACTATGGTCCCTTGGGAATCCAGTGGGAGTTCAGTATTGTAACCATTATGCCATCTGATGGCCCCAATAAACTTCTAACTTTAAAATTTTATTAAGGTTTGCTTTGTGACCATGTGCAGCTTAGATTTTTGAAGTTACTTCATCTATCTAATCTACACACACACATATTTAGTTGTATAGAATTCATGTGTTGATTCCTGATACCTCACTGGTGCAGGTCTTTCCACAGTGGGAAGTGAGGAGAACAGAAGAGTTCCAATTCTAGCTCGTTTTCCACCATTTTCACCATTTCTTGGATTTTATTGAATAAGTCCTTCTTAATTTACTGGCAGTCTTTTTTTTTTTTTTTTTTTTTTTTTTTTTTAGAATTATTTATTATTTATTTTCACATGAGTTTTGTCAGAGAAAGACAACAGAGAGAGAGCACGCAAAAATAAGCCACCAGATCTGGGACTCAAACCACAGTTGGCCGTGTGGAAATTCCAGCGCCTTAACCATCACGCCACCTACTGGACCTGTAAGCCTTTTTTTTTTTTAAATTTATTTCTTCCACAAGAGAGAGAGGTGTATTCTCTCACCCCTAGTCTCGGCTGGCCTGGATCACGAGCGTGCATGCACACGTGCACCCAGCATCGTCAGGGATCCCATGTGGATCCCGTTGCATTACAGCCACACCACCTCCTGGCCCTGTTGTAAAAGCCTTTTGGTCAGTGCCCAGAGACTTTGAAGGAATGCCTCTGCCAGTTCTGACCAGATTAATAGACGTTTGTCTGGGAGAGGGGTTTCCCTGAGCTCCTCACGCTGCTGTTCCAGAATTGTGTCCCCCTGGGCTCTCTCCATCCAGAGCCCTGTGTGTCTATCACTGTGCCAAAGTCATATTGTCTCATTGAGCTTGCTATCTAGTAGAACAAGCCCTCCCACCGTATTTACTGTTCTTTAAGTGTATCTTGGTTAGGGGCCAGCAGGGGGCTTAGTGGTTAAGGGTCCAGACTCCCCTGTGGTCAAACGCGGTTTGAGTCCTGGACTGGTGGCTTGAAACTCACACCATGTGCATGTGTGTGCGTGCCCAAGATCCCAAGAGGAGAATGGAAGAGAAAGGATTGTGGAATGGCTATCCACCCTGCAGGTAATTTCTCATTTTCTGTCTATCTTTGGGAGTACATGCATCCTATAGCAAAAATATCTCTCAAAAAAATAAAAGTATTTGGTTACTTTTTACTTTTTGTATTTTCATCTAAATTCTATAATCAGTTCACTTAAGTTCCATTGAAAAGAAATTGTTGGTATTTTTGACATTGCAGGGAATAGACATCTTTATAATATGAAGTCTTTGAGGATGTAGTTTCCCCATTTAAAGTTTTTGTTAATGTTTCTCAAAGCTTTTAACCTACTATAACAATTTCCAAACGTACTTGAAATCAGAGGGAATAGTTTGAACCCTTCTATCTATCACCTAGATTTAACGGTAATGACATTTTAATATATTTGTCTTATATTTTACTTGCTGCAATATTTAAAGCAATTTTACTATCATATTTGACACCTAAATGCTTTCTGTATATATCTAAACATTTTCTTTCACGACCTTAATACTCTGATTATTTTTTTTGGGGGGGACTGAGTGGGCTTTACTGGGCAGCGGGTCAGTCCTTGGCGGCCGCTTTGCGCATGGCAACCAGCACGTTGCTCAGCTCCTCGCACCTCCTCTTGGCGCGGATGTGCGTGCCCACCCGCTTCTGGATGAACTTGAGCGGCCGCTTGTCCTTGGACACCTTGAGCAGCTCCATGGCGCACCGCTCGTAGGGGGCGAAGCCGCACACCTCCCGAATCATGTCGCGCAGGAACTTGTTGTGCTTGGTGAGGCGCCCGCGGCAGCGGCTGTGCCTCGGCTTGCTCAGGTTCTTGGTCACTTTGTGGCCCTTGTTGAGGCCCACGGCCATGGGGTACCACAGAGCCATGGCTGTGGCTCTCTAGTGACTTCTGGGGCGGAAGGACCACTATGATTATATTTAATAACTAATAATACTTATTTTAAAACTAATTTTCTATTTTTTGCTAGAATACTTAAATACAGAAGGGTTTTTTTTTTTTGTATACTGACTGCATCAGCAACCTTGCTAACCTCTCATAAAATTCTAATAATTCATACATCATCAACTAAAGGTACACCATTTATATACTGCTATTCTTAAGAGACTTCCAACTAAATTATGACTCACCATCTGTTGTAAGATGCAGTCCAAGATCAGACATGTTAAAATATTTTCAAGAGGCCATTAGGTGACATGGTGGTTAAGGAGATGGACTCTCATAAGGCTGACTGTGGTTTGAGTTCCAGACCTAGCGGCTTGAAAATCATGCCAGGTGCACATGTATATGTGCCCAAAATCTCAGGAGGAAAAGGGGGGGGGGATGGATTGCGGCATAGCTATTTTCCTCAGGGGGTGGTTTCTCATTTTCCCACTCACTGTTTCTGTCTTTTTGGTGAGCACATGCACCCTATAGAAAATAAACCTTAAAAAATTTTTTTTTGCAAATATGTCATGGAATCAATAAAATATCTGCCTATTTTGAATCTTCTATGTAGATGTTAATACCAGCAAACAACAAACTTTCTTCCTCATCTTTGAACTTTCGTGTGTCTTTTCTTCTTACAGGCCTGGCTAGGACATTTAGTACAATTAAATTAAAATGCTGATAGTTGGCATCCTTGTGTTATTCTTGATCTCAGAAGGAAAGGGTTCATATACTTGACATTAAGTATGATGTTTAATTGTTTTTCTCTTTAGATATCCTTTATTAGATTAAGGAAATGCTCTTCCCTGATTGCTAAGTTTATCCATTTCAAAATAGTTGAATTTTATAGATGTCTTCTGCATATATTGAAATGATTATGATTTGTCTTTATATTGGTTGTTAAGATGGTAAATTCCATTGATCAACTTTCTATGCTAAGCAAACCTTGAATTCTTGAACAGATTAAATTATCCCTTTAAATATTGGTGGATTTAGGTTTGTCAATTGCTTAGGGTTTTTGCCACTGTGTGCACAAGCGAGAGTGGCCTGTAACGTCCCTGTTTGTACTGGCCTTCTATGGCTTTGGTATCAGAGGTAGGTTAACCTCATACAATGGGTTAATGAGTACGCACTTTTCAATTTACTGAATGTGATAACATTGGAACCAGTTCCTCCTTACACTTTTGGTAGCACCCACCAGTACTCAACTGGGCCTGTAGCTCCTCTGTGAGACGTAAATCTACTGGGTCTGCAGGAAAGGCATGACACGTTTGCATAGAAAAACAGGTCATGACTTTTCTGACAACCCAGTATTTCTCTTCCTCAGTACTCAGAGGACTAGTCACGTCTGCTACTTTGAGGACAAATTGGGAAAATTACATTTTTTCTAGAGTTTTCTATTTCGTTTCACATTTAATGGTACTGATCTCAAAGTATTCATAAATATCCTCCTATCCCTTAATGTCTACACGGTGTAGTGCTATCCTTTTCCCATTCCTTACACTGGTTATGTATGCTTTCTCTTTCTCGCTTGATTTCCTTACTAGAGGTTTGTCAATTTTATTAGTCTTTTGAAAAAAATCTACTGGCTTCGTTGAGATTTTTTTTTTCCTTTGTCACTAGTTTATCTTCTTTAAAAAATTCCCTCCATTCTCTTTGGTTTCATTTCACAATTTTTCCGACTTCAAGAGATAGATGCTTGGAATCAGCAGTTAGCGTAATGGCTGTCACTGGACTCCCACGTAGTCGACCACGGTTCGCGTCCCAGACCCAGTGGCTTAAAACTCACTCCAGGCGCATGTGCGTGCGTGCCCAAGATCCCGAGAGGAGAATGGAGAAGGGATTGTGGCGTGGCCATCCCCCCTGGGGGGTGATTTCTCGCTTCCTGTCTCTTTGTCTCTGTCTGGCGAGCACACGCGCCCTATAGCAAAAACCTCTTTGAAAAAAAAAAGAGAGAAATAAAAAAGAGATATATGCTTAGCTTGTTAGAGCATTTGGTCAAGTTTGAAAGTAAAGTGTATTCTACAGTCCTTCCATATGGTAGTGCTCTAAAGATTCCACTGGGTCAGCTCTGGGAAACAGTCCCAAATCTTCTTTTTCTTTTTTTCGTTCTTGTGTGTGTGTGTTCCTGTTTGTTCTATTCAGTACTAAGAAATGTATGTTAAAATCTCCCCTGGTGTCTCTTTCTTCTTGTAGTTTTCTCCACTTTTGCATTATATAATTTTAAGCTACATCCTCACATTCATACCTAATTAAAATTTACCATTTTCTAGTGTGCTCAGTATTGCCATGAAATGACACTTTTTCTCTATTAATTCATCTTGCCCTAAAGTATGTTTTGTCTGATATAGCTAACCGAGCTGTCTTTTGGTATTTGTGTAACATGTCTTTTTCCATCTTATTTAAAAGTTCATTTATTTCCTCTGAGAAAGAGAGAGAGGCATCCCCAAGACCCCATGTCATGATAGGCCAAATCACAGGCACACATGTGCTGTGCCCCGTGTGCTCATGAGGCCCCAGGATAGGAACCCAGGACCTTTTCCATGTGGGTCCACCCATGCACCACTGCACTGCCACCTGACCCTTTTTCTTAAAAAAACATTGAACCTTATTTCTACCCTCATGCTCAGATGTGTCTTACTGGGTCATACAATTAGTTACTGTTTCTTATCCAGCCTGACATATTTTTTAACTAGGGCATTTTGTCCATTTATATTTAATGTAATTATTGCTATATTGAGATTTTTAACTTATTGTGCTATTTTGTGCTCTTTGTATTATCTGCTTTTTCTTTCTTTGTCCCTCTATTTGTGACTTCTTTTGGATTGTTACCATTCTCCTTTTTCTTTTCTTCCAGTTTGAGACTCATTATACACTATTTTGGTGCTTTTACTGGATATCTTAGAAATTACAACATGTATGGGCCAGCCTTGTGGGGGAGCTGGATCCCATGTGATTACCCTGATTCAAGTCTTGGCCCCAGTGACTTGGAGGACATGTGTGTGTGCATGCGCAGCCAGGGTCCCTGGCAGGATGGAGAAATGGAAAAGGGATTACAACACGGCCATGCCCTACTGGGAAGTGCTTTTTCCCTCTCATCACTTTGCCTCTCTGGCAAGCACATGTGCCCTCTGGCAATTAAAAAAATATATATTACAGGGGCCAGCAGATGGCATTAGTAGTTACGTCATGGATTCCCACATGGTCGACCATGGAGTCCTGGATTTGGTGGCTTAAAAATCATGCCAGGTGGGACCAGCAGTTGGCATAATGGCTATGTCGCTGGACTCCCATGTAGTCAGCTGTGGTTCAAGTCCCAGACCCGGTGGCTTAAACTCACACCGGGCGCGTGTGTGTGCATGCCCAAGACACTGAGGAGAATGGAGGAGAAGGGATTGCAGCATGGTCATCCCCCTTGAGGGGTGATTTCTTGCTTTCTGTCTCTCTCAGTCTTTCTGGTAAGCATATGTGCCCTATAGCAAAAAAAACTCTCAAAAAAAAAAAAAAAAATCATGCCAGGGGCATGTGCCTGTGTGCCCAAAATCCCAAGAGGAGAATGGAAGAGAAGGGACTGTGGCATGGCCATCCCCCTTAGAGGTGATTTCTCACTTCCCCTCTCACTGTCTCTGTCTCTCTCTGGCAAGCACATGTGCCCTAAGGCAAATACCTCTTTAAAAATTATAACATAGCGTTAATCATGCTTTTACCTTCCTCAACAATGCAATAGCCTTGGTGCACTTCAACTCCATTTACAACACCTCTAACTCTTACATTATAGTTGCTGTGCATTTTATTTTAACATCTACTTAATACATTATTATTGTTTTATAAAATCAGTTTTCAGTTTATACGAATACTTTCTTCACTCTGAACTTCCTGAACCTCAGACATGGCTGGGTCATGTCCTCTGAAGTACATCCTTTCTACCACTCTCATTAATGAGACTCTGCTGGCAGTAAACTCTCATTTTATATCAAATGTCTATTTCATCTTCATATTTAAAGGCTATTTTTACTGGACGTGTAATTTTAGGTTGGGAGTGGTTTTCTTTCAGCACATGGACAATTGTCATTCCAGTGTTTTCTGACTTCTGTTGATGATTTCTCAAAAGCAGCAACTTTTTGAAAATAACCTTTCATACACGTGAGAAATGGACCCAGCGGGTTGTGTAGTGGTTAAGGTGCTGGACTCCCACATGGCTGACTGTGGTTCGAGTCCCAGACCTGATGGCTTGAAAATCACACTGGGTACGTGTGTGTGTGTGCCCAAAATCCCAAAGGGAGAATGGAGGAAAAAGGATTGTGGTGTGGCCATGCTCTCCGAGGGGTGATTTCTCACTTTCCGTCTCACATCTCTCTGGTGAGCACATGTGCCCTATGACCCCCCAAAAAAGTGAAAGACAAAGCAATGTCAACAGGGTCTCATGCGGCAATCCCCCACTTTAGCCCTCCTACCCAGCCAGGATCACAGGCACGTGTGTGTGCCAAGTGTGAGGGCAGCTGGGGAACTGAGCCTGCGATCCCCACAGGGAACCGGCCCTGTGTGAGCAGAGCTCTCCTCTGCACCACGCTGGCCCTCCACAGCGGCCGGTTCAAGGGCGGCTTCTTCACACTTTTCCGTGCTGCTTGCTGCTTTCCTCTAGCCTTGGCTTTTCTGCGGTTTCCCACACTCTGCATAGGTACAGGTTTATCTTGACTGGCTCTGCTCTAGATCAACTTGGATGTGAGGACTGATCTCTCATCAGTTCTGGAAACTTCTCAACCACCTTCTCTTCAAACACTACTTCTGGGCATTCTTTTTTCTCCTCTCCTCTGGTACTCTAATTAGACATATAAGCTTTTATATGTATGTGTGTGTATGTATACTGATCACTTTGTTTAGGTTTTTACCATAGGGTGCATGTACTCAGGAGAGAAAGTGAGAAATCAGTCCCCTGGGAGGATGGCCATGCAACAGTTTCTCCTCCGTTCTCCTCTCAGGATTTTGGGCACGTGTGTACATGCTCTCTGTGTGACGTTCAAGCCTCCAGGTCTGGGACGCCAGCACCTTACCCACTATGCCACGAGCTTTTCTCTTTTTACTTGCTTTTGTCCTTAGTCTCTCTTCCCTATTTTTCATCTCTAGTTTCTTTGCTTTATTCTAATGTTTTCCAATTCACTATTTTCCTCAGGTGTGTACATCTCATTTCAACTATTTTTTCTTGTCTAAAATCTAATTTTGGTACAAGATCTAAGTCGCAATATCATTCCCTATTTCTGAAGATATTTCAGATGGTTTTTGGGGTGTTTATAATTAAACATAGTTTTTTCATCTGATAGTTCCAGTATCTCAAATATTTTTATGTTTTCGCAGGGGGTAGGGGAGGGTGTTCTGCTGCCTGTTCCCACTCGTAGGAACCTCTTTCTTTGGGATGAATGTATCTTGTTTCTTTGCTTTTGTCATACGCCTAGGGACCTAGTCTGGGATCCTGCTCATTCCCGTTGTAGCCTTGAGGTTCCCTGGATCCTCCCAGTCATGATCACGGGTGTTTCCTCCTGAGTCACCCTGTATATTCAGCCTTTGCGGTCCCAGCTTCACGCATGTGAGGGATCGTCAGACTTCCTTGGCAACCGTGGACTTTGACTTCCGTCCCCCGACCTCAGAAATTTTCTAAAACCACAGCTCCATTCTCAGTTGTTTCTTTTGGCTCTGCAAATGACCTCAGGGAGCACCTTGCCCAAAGATGCCCAGCTAAGCAAGGCCAGTGGGGTCCAAATGCAGCCTCTGCTGTGCTCTAGGCCACATGTTATTAGGAGAGAGGCCTTTTTAGTAACTGTATGCCTATGGGGGAATTTTTTAATAACTGCACACAAGAGCTGCCAAATACGCTAGTGGCCTGCCTCAAGCCAAAAGAGTTTGACTGGTCTCCTCTGGTTTTATAGATTTTTGCCAAAAATCACTTATTTTGATATTTGATCAGTTAAACAATTTCATCCAGAATTTTTAGTTGTCCCCACTGAAGGTCAAATTCAAAACATCTAGCTGGCTAAGACCCAAGGCAGAAGCCCACTGTTAATCCTTACGGTCCCTTTTCCCTTTTCCATGGATACTTCAACTTCCCTTTGTTGTCCTTGTAGGAGATACTCTAGCTCAAACTGACCAATGAACTTGGTGGTTACAATTTGGATTTTGACCTCTTTAGAGCCCACTTTTTAGAATAAACCGTGGATCAAAATGACAAGTACTGACAAAAACTTGGCATTACTGGAAACTATTAAAAATAAAAAGCTAATCTTTCCAGAGATAATCAGTATTAATATTTTATAACGCTGTATGTACAGTTAAAATAGCAGGAAGTTACTAAACTATGTGTTGTCATATAATAAATCTTTTTTGTTTTGTTTTGTTTTGGGAGAGGTTTTTGCTATAGGGCGCGTGTGCTGCCAGAGAGAGAGAGATGGAGAGACCGAAAGCGAGAAATCACCCCCCAGGGGGGATGGCCACGCTGCAATCCCTTCTCTGCTATTCTCCTCTCAGGATCTTGGGCACACACGCCTGGCATGAGTTTAAGCCACCGGGTCCACGACTCGAAACGCGATCAATTACATGGGAGTCTAGCGACATAGCCATTACGCGGGAGTCCAGTGACATAGCCATTACGCCAACTGCTGGTCCCAACAAATCTTACTTAATTCTCTTAAAGGCAAGCTAAGAGGATAAACCAGAAGGACTGACCAGCGTTATCTCCCGCGTTCCTATAGACTCGCCCATTGGCCCATCACCATCACACCATTTCCAGGGCAGCTTAGCTTAGCACGTTTCTTCCCAACATTACTGTTTTTTGTTTTTGAGAGATTTTTGCCGTAAGGCATGTGCACCTGTCAGAGAGACAGACAGAAAGTGAGAAATCACCCCCCGGGGGGATGGCCACACCATAATCCCTTCTCCTCCCTTCTCCTCTTAGAATCATGCGCACGCACGCAAATATGCTTGGCATGAGTCTCAAGCCGCTGGGTCTGGGACTTGAACTGTGGTCGGCTACATGGAAGTCCAGTGACTTAAACCACTATTCCATCTGCTGGTCCTCCAACATTATTGCTTTTTAACATGAGTTTTTGTTTCTAGGGGATTTGAGTGTATTTTAAAGTGCAGTATTTTTTCTTTTTTAATGGTTGTATTTAATCAACAAGCAAACTTAACAGGAAACACAGGTCCCTGTTCCTTGAGTTTGATGACGATGCCTGCCTATTGAATGATCATTTATTATCTCCTTACTCCAATCTTTCACTTTCATTCTGTATCTATTGTGATGCTCTACTTATCATGTTATCCTCCCAGTAGGATTTTCACTGGTGTGTGTGTAATATATGTTTTATGTGTATGTGTGTGCATGTGTGTCTGCCATTCCTGAGAGTGAACCTTCACATGTGAGGGGGAGGAAGGGAGACCGAAAACCAGGCACCACTGACAGGGTCTCACCAAGCCACAGTCCCCTCCCCACAGCCCTCTAGTTTGTGGAGGTCTTAGGCACACAGAGCTGGTGTTTCCCGTCAACAGGGATCAGAGGCTGCGGCTGGCCCGGTGGCTTCCAGCGCTGGGTGTGCAGCTCAGTGCGCTGCCCACTGCACCACCCAGGCTGGGCCTGTCTGTGCTCTTCAATGTGCTGTTCCTGCTTGATGCCGGAACTGCTCAGTGGCTGGCTTTTGGTTTCCATAGCTCTCCCTTTCCTGTTTATTACATTTTGTTGTCACAAGGGAGTGTTTCCTTTTAGAACTGAGCCTGTAGCCACCATCTATCCTTGTTCTGTCTTGCTTTATTATACTGCTTAAATGCCACTCCACTTCTTTTCGCCCTGCTGCGTACTGTACCCTTCACCCAGATCCGCGGGCCTGACGAACAGAGGGTGGCCTCTCCATTTCGCAGACAGATGGAGTAAAAAGAAATGCTAAGTGGCTTGCCTGAAAACCATAGCAATCTACTGAAACGCTGGATAGTGCTCCTAGAACTTATTTTTAAAGCACAGCTGTAACGCTGGATTGTCAGAAAGTCATGACGCATTTTTACATAGAAAAAGATAGAAAAATACGTCCTGACTTTCCCGACAACCTAGTAGTTACACTGACTTTAAGAAATGGCGTTTCACTCTATTACTCCAAGTAAATCAACAGTTACTTCATCTGTGGCTTATCTGTAATGATTCATAAACAGAATGAGAAAATGTACCAAAGACACCCACCTCCTCATGTCATCTCATTAGCCAGCACACTACTGTTACCTGCGAGGGGTCTTCAAAAAGTTCACGGAAATGCAGTACCCCCCCCCCCCCCCCAAAACCATAGAACAAAAATTCTGCACAGATTTCAAGGGCTTTTTTCTTTTTTTGGTACCAAAATAAACTCATACTTTAATTCCACTCTGCACAAACTTTTAAAAGCACCCTTGTACTGCCATGGTTGCTGCATTCCACCATAAGACGAGCAATGTCTTTGCTGTATCATTAGACAATGAGATGCTGACCAGGTTTGTCGCTGGCTCGTTTCCCGTTAGAGGCTCTTCTCCAGTTCCAGCTCTGACGACAAAGCCCATCATCTTCCAAAGGTTAAGCACAGCCTGATCACCTGGCCAGCAAGTCCCCTCCTCGTACACACCCAAGAAAATTAAAAACGTGCACACGAATGTCCACAGCAGCATCATTCACGATCGCCAGACGCAGACCAGATGTCCATCGGCTGAGGAATGGGTAACAAAGGCCGCGCTTATGACACAGTGGAAGGGCTTTGGCCACACAACGGAATGAAGTACTGACACATGTGATGTCACGAATGAACCTGGACATCGTTACACTAGGAGAAGGCAGGCAGAGAAGGCCACATATTGTGATGCGATTTACACGAAATGTCCAGAATAAGCAAATCCACAGAGACAGAAGGAAAGTAGATTCGTGTTTGCCAGAAGCTGGGGAGAGCGGAGGGGGAAGTGACTTCTAATAGGTTTGGGATGCTTTTTGGGAAAAAATGCTCTGAAATTAGATGGCATTGATGTTTGCATACCTTGAACAGGCTTAAGACCAGTGAATTGTGCACATAAAAGGGTGAATTTTCTGGTATGTGAATTACATCTCAATGATGCTGTCATCCAGAAAGAAAAAAGCCTAACGACATGATTTCTTAATTTTTACACACTGACATGCTGAATGCAATCAGTGCTACTTCCAAATGAGCAAGAAAGGCAGGCAGATTGTATTCAGCCAGAGAGGATCTGAGAATCTTGACACCAAGTATTGCTAGTACATATAGTGGCTTATACTCTGATCAACAATGGGTTAGCTGCTATATCCCTGTCTGGGACAGATTCCAAGCACGGACGGTGACAGGCTGGAGAGAATGATATCAACTAGGATTTTTTTAAAAAAGAAAAAGGTTCATTCTCAGCAATACAAAAATAGAAATATACAAGGAAGTGACCCGTGCATGACATTAGAGCTGACAAATACCTGTGAGAATTTAGACAAAGGCTTAATTCAGAAACACAAGGATAAAAAAACTGACGTTTTAAAAAGTTACAGAACATGGATACCCAGAACAAAACGTCCTCCGTGTTCCAGTTCACTCCTTTCTCCGTGTAGCATTTTTATGGTGAGCTGAGTTGACAGTGGCTTTCCCTCCAGGACCCCGATGCTGCTCCTGGGTGAGCTGGGACAGGCACAGGGAACACGGGGCTCTCTGCCCACAGCAGCTGTCTCCCGCCTCCAGGCCTGACACTGCAGCCCACACAGTGGCACACCAGACTCCCTTCAGTCACAAGAACCCGAGGCAGCCCTCCCTCCCGCACTGGCCACTTCCGTGCAGGGCTGTGCAATGCTGCAACCCCTGCTCCAAACACGTGGATGCCACGGGGTGACAGCTGCACGGTTGTTTAGAATTCGAGAAGAGGAAGAAGACACCAAGTTTCTTGCACTGTATTCATACATGAAAATGGAAGATGAGGGTTAGTTTTCAAGGTCTTTGGCTAGAGCTTCACGGATGAATTGTAAAGTACGTTGGTACAAAAAAGCATCCTTTTGCTTTGGCTTACAAATGTTCAAATGATTTACGTCCACAGGAATTAGGTCTCCAATGCCTAAATCTGGAGAAAACAAAAATATCAATAAAAGCTAAATAAAAATATAAGCTTCCCCCTTAACAATATTGAAAGAGGTCAAATGAGTAGTTCTAAGCTACTCATTGGTTTGGTTTTGACAAGGACTCGAAAAGATGAAAGAACTTAAAGCTTGACTGTAGCTAAATGACATTTAAGGCATCAGGTGAGAACAGATTTTCAATAAGTCCAGTGTAATTATCACTTTATACTTTTCACAAATTCTTCAGATTGTCTTACTTCCTGCCTAACAGTGAGCAGGGCCTGAGCACAAGCGTCTTCACCACCTCCTTACACCTGCGTTCATCACTACCCCCTCCACAGCCGGGCGTTAGAGCCCTGACAGTGTGCTCCGCTGACCTATGGAGAGAAGGGACTGTCTCACTCAGGATCTACTCTCTACCCATATCCCTAAGGTCACCCTGGGAGGAATGCAGAGACAGGGAGGATTTCATGCTTTATGGGTCAAGAGATCAGACAGATTTTCTGATACTTCAGTCAAAACGGGACAGAAGTGACAGAAGTGATAGTGGGACGGAGGTCCCATGAGGCCACCTAGGTGAAGAGCGCTATGTAGTCCTGAAGGAGAAAGAGCCCTGGTGGCAGGAAAGGAGAGACGGACTTGTGACCAGGCTGCGTGATCCAGGATATAAAGTTCACTTTGCTTCGAGGTCCAAAGGCCTTTGTAAAATAATCTGGCAGCTGTTTTGTGACCTCTTCAGGTTCTTCAACTACTAAACAGCAACTCCTCACCCTACAGCATAACGTTTTAAGGTCAAAGTTCTTTAGGTTATACTACAAAGCAATAAGTATTGTTCATTCTACTTAGACGGTGTATACAGAAGTCTAGACGAACAGCATTACGCAGACTGAAGAGTCACTGACAGGTCCTCCTGACACTGTCCCTGGCCACAAGGAGCTCACGGTATGGTGGAGTGCTACTGAACAGCACTCACCCAGCCACAGGGGGTAGAACAGGGCTCCCAGAGGTGACGAGCAAGTAACGGGCGTGGCCAGGGGAAGGAAGAGCAATTCAGGTGGTGGCGTGTATGGGGCAGCAGTAGACACAGGGCAATCGGGAGGCTACGATGAGAGCGAAGCACAGGCTCTGCCCTCAGAGAGCCGACAGCACGCTGGAACGTGCCGTGTGCAGTAGCGGGGCCCACTACCCCTCAGCCGGACTCTGATCTAACACTGGCTCTTCCCACTGGAAGATTTCCTGCTTGAATATTCCCTATACCCCTTGTATCTACTAAAGCCTCCACACCTTTGTTGCTTTTTTTGGAGGTTCCCCTGTGCAGCTAGCAACGTGTTAACCCTCTCAATCGGCTGGCAGCATATCTTCTTGCCTTAACCAATGCGGTTCGTGCTTGCTGCCTTAGACTTAGCCCAATGACCTTTGTCATCTAATCAATTAAATGAAGGGAGGGGTGGGGTAACCTACGGTTACGCGTTAGCACAGACATTTTAATCTACAGCTGAAAAGAATATAATTAGAATATATATCTTTATAAAACTAACTAAAACTGAGAAATAGAATATAAAAATTTACATTTAAGTCATGGCCAATAATTTTCAGAAGAACGAATACCTGCTGATTCCACGGGCACCACGTGGAGCTTAATCATGCTACCAATATAGGTTGGCAGAGTTTCTACGAAATTCAGCACCTGGAAGTTTTTGTCTTTAGCAAACTCCAGAAAATCATCCTGTAGTGTTTTAAGTGCAGGAGAATCTGTAAAATTATACAAAACAAGACTGTGACAAGTTTTGTTTATCTGATTCATAATAAAAAAAAATCAAGCTTTCAAATTTAGAGAAGAAATTAGGATTCTGATTCAAGATGGCGGCTAGAGTACTGGTGTTTATTTTCTCTCTCTGCCAAGAAACATTCAGATTTGAGCAAAGGGCTAAAATCAACCCAAAACTGGGAGAAAAGCAACCAGAAGGCAGGTTTCACCACATTATTAGTAACAGGAAGGAGTACCCACGGCAGTTTGGTGTGGCCCTTTAGGGCCCCCCAATATGATGGCTGATACACCCAAACGACCCTAAAGCACAGATGTCCATCAACAAAGGCTGTCTACAATCACTCCTTCCTTTTCCCTCCTCCTCAGATATGAAAGAGCAATTATGAAACACCGGAGAGTAGAGGAAACTGAGGACTGTAACGAGATAGAGATCAACAAAGAGAAAAGCTAACCACAGAAGAAATAGAGCTCACTGAGAAAACAGAAAGGAACTTTAAAAATACCTCTAATTAGGATCTTTAAAATTCTTTGAAAAGACAATGGAGCCATAAAACAAGAAGAGGGTAATATGAATGAAGAACAGCCAGAAAATGAGAGAGTTTGTGGAAAATAAAATCTGACTTCCAAAAATAAATTCAACAATAAGTTCAGAACATAAATTCAAGAGGGACTTGGAAGTGGCAGTGGTAGTTAAAGGCACTGGACTCCCATAGGTGGCGTGGTAGTTAAGGATATGGTTCAAGTCCTGGGCCTGGCAGCTTGCTTTCTCATTTTCCCTTTCTCTTTTTCTCTGCCCCTTACTGATCAAATTAAAATAAATAAATAAATAAATATTTTTAAGAAAAAAGAAGATAAAGTCAAGAAACTCGCCACATAGCATAAAAAAAGAAAGCATTAATAAAAACAAGACCAGCCCATCTAAGGCAGCTGGATCTCACATGGCCACTGCACAGTTTGAGTCTCAGACCCAGACACTTGAAAAACATGCCTGGTGTGTGTGTGTGTGTGTGTGTGTGTGTGTGCATGCCCAAATCCCACAGGGAGGGAGACATGAAGAAGGGATGGTGGCATGACCAGTTCCTATGGGCGTGGGGTGCTTTCTTGTTTTCTCTCTCAGGCAAAATTTTAAAAAGTAAAAGGCAACTGGCATCTGAAAGCTTAAGCCAGGGAGTCCAGATGCTTATGGGTTCCAGAGAAAAATGACGATTAATAAACATGACAGTGCTTTACAGCTAATATGCTAAAATCGCCAAAGTTCATGTCATCTTAGCAGGTGACGGCTTTCCAAGTTCACGGCGAAAGTGGTTTGTTGGCGATGAGGACTAACATTTAAAGGGGGCTTACAGAGTATTTCTAATTTTAAGCATTTAAAAAAGATGCTTAAAAAATAACATATACTTAAGCATTTAAGTGTATAAGTTAATAGTAGTATATAATATTAAAATCATTGCTATACTTGAATAAATAAGGCTTAAGAATAAAAATGAAAGATATCAAAGAAAAAATGAAGGTCAAACCAAAAATTTTCCATGGAGAATCTAAACACAACTATATGCAAATAATAAAATGAAATACAGGTTAAATATCCCTCATCTGAAATGCCTGGGGCCAGGAGTATTTTCGATTTGGGTTTTTTTCAGGTTCTGGAATATCTGCATATACATAATGAGCTATCCTGGGGGTATCTAAACACAAAATTAATTTGTGTTTCATATACCCCTTATAAACACAGCCTGAAGGTAACTGTATATTACATTTTTGTATTACAGTATTTTGACTGTGACCTCAAACATGAGACCACGTGTGAGATTTGCCACTTATGGGGTCTTGTCAATGCTCACAAAGTTATGAATTCTGGAGCACTTTGGATTTCAAATTTGGAATTAGGGATACTCAACCTGCAATAGATTCAAGGAAGATAACCCGTCCTTTCCCCCTTCTATATAACTGACATTAATACAAGCCCGATTTCCTGGTGACAAAAAGTAAGAGTTACCCTTGCTGAGTTCTTTGACTTCCAAAGAGGGAAAGAGGAGATATCGAATATTAACCGAGTATTCGGCCAAATGTGATCCGTGATGAGGGACACTATAAAAAACGATCCCTCTGGTATTGTTTATGACAGTGCTCATTTCTGGTTTCTTAGAGGCTTCCAACAGCATCTTTTTGACAAGAAGACCTAGCCACAGAAAAGAAAGAAAAACAATGCATAAGCTATTTTCCTTCTATTTTTCTAAAAGAAAAAAATATGAAAATGAGAAATACAGAAAACAAGATGCTTTCTTTGAACAGCTATTGAAACAGTAATTCTCCACAGTACAAGGAACAGCACTGTGAACTATTAGCACTCGGCGGTCCTGATCCTCCAGAGCTTAGAGAAGCTGCACTCAGGCCGGCTGTGGGAGGTGTACATCTGTAGGCACACGCCGGTCACAGGCCCCGGTCCCTGCAGGCGAGTGGGGTGCACCGGGCAGGTGCCCTGAGCACGGAGCAGCTGGTCTCCCCACCCGCCTCAGCAGCCACCAACACCCGCACTTCAGGATAGGACTAATACTGAAAACAAGGAGTCCCTCCGTGGAAAACACCATCGTGGAAACCAAGTTCCTAAGGGACGCACACCTAGGAAGGCGTCTTCTCCTCCACCCGCTCCCCGAGGTTTGGAACCCAAGGTGAAACACAAAGGTCATTAGGTGATGACAAGCTACATCTGCCACACCTTATCTCAGCAGGAAGCCTGGCTCTTTCTGAGCATGTCACAGATACAGTAGATGGGGACGGGGGGGGGGGGGGGGGGAGAGGCAGGAAGGTCTGCAAGGGGGATGACAGACTGAGAGCCAGACTGAGGGAGAGAGTGGGCTGGAGGAGAAGGGACACTGCCCAGAGTGGCACTAAGACCCAGGGAGCCACAGCAGGGGCCAGGTCACAGCTATGGGGCTGGGGCTGGGGTGTGAGGCAACAAAGGACCCTGCAATGGTGGGGTGGGTGGAAGTGGGGTAGGAAGAAAGGGGAGCACTGTACTGACAAGTCTGGCGTCTGAGAGTCAGGGACTGCTTCTGTGGTGATCCATTACCACTGCGTGACGGCACTCAGCTGTCAAACCCAAATTCCTCTCATGTGGTTTGTTACTATGACAGATGTCCCCTTCTAGAAAAAAACACCATCGGAGGAGTGAAATCACTTAAAAACGCCTAGGTATAGCCAAAACATGAACTGGAGGGAGAGGGGCTGCTATTAAGTAAAACGGAGAGATGCCGTGCTCTTCCACTGGTTGACAGTAACTTCCCAGTGGTTACTTTGCCAGGCTGAACCAGACTTACCACCCATGCTATGTGAGATCCAAATCACTGGCCTATCCCCTACACCAGCAGCTCTGAGCTTCGTAAGAAGTTCGTTGCTTCTGAATGCAATGGACTTTCTGAACAAGACAAAAACAGCATGCGTGACAAAGGCTGCTGGTCCCCCAGCATTTGCTACCTGTTACGTGTGTACCATCCCCCAGCGTTTCATGTTTTGAAATGTGGCCTTAGTAGATGACAACTAGCTGTCCCCAGAAGTTCACGTACTGGGACGTGACGGTATTGTGCATTAAATGAACATTTAATTCCTTCAGGGTGTCCTAGGTTAGGGCCTTTGGGGTGATAATGTGATTAGGGCAGGGCTTGCATGACTGAGTTCTTGTAGTGCGTAAGCACAGGGAACGAGACCGGAACAGAGGGGAAGTCACAGCACCCAGGCCACACTCAGCTATGCTGCAAGGTCTGCCTCCTGCCATTCTGGGAAGCCTTGGGACTTCACAGTCATCAGAACTGTGAGTCCAAAAAAAAAAAAATATTCTTTATACTCACTCAGACTCAGGTATTCCTGTTATACTCTAAAAAAGGGCTAAGACAGTATTTAACTCTCGAATTTTGTTACTTAATTTTTTAAGTCAAGAATTTTTGTTTATTGGACCAAACTACATAGCTATGTTTTGGAGTTAGGAGTATCCCTATTCTCCACTCAGTTTCTGGAATCAGAGAATAAACAATTGCTGCAGCTACAGTCGGCCCCCCGCTAGGGCAGTATACGGCCGGCCCGCACTAGGGCAGTATACGGCCGGCCCCCCGCTAGGGTACTATACGGCCGGCCCCCGCGCTAGGGTACTATACGGCCGGCCCCGCGCTAGTGTACTATACGGCCAGCTCCGCACTAGGGCAGTATATGGCAGGCACCCAGGAGACCCAAGGAGTGTGGAAGCCAACACTGCTCAGTGTCTCTCGGCTTCCTTTAGTGGGTGTGACTGTGAGTACAAAAGCAAAAAACACCATTTTCACTTTGAGATTCTGCCACAGAATCAGAGTCCCTAACAATAACAACAGTTGTGCGTGAGTCATGCAGGGCCCAGCCTTGACAATATAGCTAATGATTCTATTATTTCATTCTTGTTTAGAGCTAACTCCTTCTAAAAGGCAGAGAAAAGAGGTTATGTCACTGGACTCCCGTGTAGTTGACCATGGTTCAAGTCCTGGACCCGGTGGCTTAAACTCACGCTGGGCGCGTGTGTGTATGCGTGCCCAAAATCCCAAGAGGAAAATGGAAAAGGGGTTGCGGTGTGGCCATCCCCCCTGGGGGGGAGTGATTTCTCGCTTTCTCTCTGTCTCTCTGGTGAGAGCACATGCCCTATAGCAAAAACCTCTCCAAAAAAAAAAAGAGGTTATGTTGGTTTTTCAGAAGAGAATCCTGTCTATGGTAGTCAAAGATAAAAATCCTTTCCTTCCCAGGGGATCTGCCCACCTGTGTCCTTAGCACGCCCCTCCTCCCGGCCTCAAGCTCCCTGTTACCTTTCCATGGGGCACCTCGCTCTCCAGTCACTGAGGCTGGTGTCATACTCCACAGATATGATCCGGAGAGCAGGGCAGTCTGCTGCTAACCACGTCTGAGAACATAAGGGGTAAATAAGAATACGTGTGAATTCCACCACCTGACGACTCCGTAGTAACTAAAATTTATAATTAAAGACCTCTTGCAATACTCCTTTATTTATTTATTTTTTTGAGTGATTTTTGCTGTAGGGTACGTGTGCTCACAGGAGAGAGAGAGACAGAAAGTGAGAGATCGCCCCCAGGGGGATGGCCACACCACAATCCCTTCTCCTCCATTCTCCTCTTGGGATTTTAGGCAAGCATGCATATGCGCCCAGTGTGTTTTAAGCCACTGGGTCCAGGACTCAAGCCATGGCTAGTGACTATATTTAGGAGTCCAGTGACGTAACCACTACTCCAGCTGCTGGTCCTGGCCTCTTGCAATACTGACAACTAGTTAAAGACAACACTGGAATGAAGTTAGAAGATGACTATAAAAACAGTGGTGGCGGGACCAGCAGGTGATGTAATGGTTACGTTGCTGGACTCTCACGTAGTCAACTGTGGTTCAAGTCCCAGACACAGTGGCTTAAAACTCATGCTGAGCATGTGTGCATGTGTGCCTAAGATCCTGAGAGGAGACTGGAGGAGAAGGGATTACGGTGTGGCTATTCCCCGGGGGGTGATTTCTTGCTTTCTGTCTCTCTGGTGAGTGTATGTACCCTATAGCAAAAATATCTCTCTAAAAAACCAGTTATAGTAGCAACATGGTATCAATAAATACGTATGGTATAAGGCCAATGATGGTTTTAAGAGAATATTTCAATTTAAACTTGCTATAGCGAAAAGCAAGGCTTGTTTTTTATAGACTAAATCAAATTAAAAGTATTTAGTATGCTATGTGAGATGGTATGGTCTAATGGTTGGCATCTGGACCTGAGAATTCAGACACTGATAGCACTCAGGTCTGTCTCTACAGACCCAAGTCTATGCTCAGTACTTCAGCGACACCAGACAGAAAGTGCAAACCTTTCTTTCTTTCTTTCTTTTAGTTTTTGCTATAGGGCGCATGCACTTGAGAAAGACAGAGAGAGAGGGTGAGAAATCACCCCCTGGTGGGGGGGTAGTAGTCATGCTGTAATCTCTTCTCCTCCAGTCTCCTCTTGGGATTTTGGACATACACGCACACATACCCAGCATGATTCTTGAGCCATTGGGTCCGGGATTTGAACTGTGCAGCTGGCCACATAGGATCTAGCACCTTAGCCTCCATGCCATCTGCTGGCCCCAAAACCATTCCTTCTATTTGAGAAGTGAGTAAGAAGTAGTGGGACAGGGCTGGCCCCATAGCTCAGTGGGTAAACACTGCACACGTTAAGCCAGATCCCACATACCAGACCAAGGCTTGGGTCCCAGCCCCAGTGACTTGGAAAATACAGTGGGCACACACGTGCCTGCCCAGGATCCTGGAAGTATGACGCACTGGAGAAAGAAGGACTGCCATGTGGTTGAGAACCCACTGAGATGGGGAGCTTTCTCTGTCTCTTATGTGCACATGAGCCCTGGGCATTGAAAAATAAAAGCAGTGGACCACAGCCTCAAAAATATTCACATGTCTCATACAGCACCGATGTTAATGAGCTTTAGATAAATTCATCCAATGGATGCATTTGCAGGGTTAAGGCTCTTTGGAAGAAACAATGTCAAAGAGATGCTAAGTAGAATTACTTCTTCAAAGTCTTTCTAGTTGTATAATTATTAGAGTCATAGAATTCGCTATTCTTAATATGATTATGCCTATTTTTGCAGGCATATGTATTATGTATTTTGTATTATGCTTCAATGGAAGTGAACTAATGCTGGCTCTTCTCCGTTGTTTTTGTTTATTTATTTTCCCTCATAAGACAGACACATACTCTTGACAAGATCTGTATGCCATGATCCTCACCCAAGTCCAGCAAGCCAGGGTCATGGGTCTGACCGTGGATACACCCAGCATACTCTGGTGGGCCTGGGACAGGAACCTGGAGCCTTCCCACGGGCTTCTGCCCCAGGAGCAGCGTCCTTACTGCCTGCACCACAGCTGGGTCCTGCCCCTACATCCACTAAGTGTGGCATCCTTCGGGGTCACAGACTGCACCCTAAAGAGAAACCACATGACCCAGGGTGACAAGCCTAGCTATTAACATATGCATGCTAAGTGTCCCTAGGGAAAGAAGAACTGTATAGGAAAACAAAATCTCAGTAAAACAACAAGCACGTCACAAGGAGGTATCCGACAGCCAGTGACGCTCTGACGTGTTGGGATGAGGTGGCTGCTGCCTTACCTTGGGCCAGCATGTTGTGTACCTGTCTTCATCCTCCAGAGTCTTTTCGATTCCAGCCTGCTCACTATCCTGCTGGCGCCATGTTTTGAATGCTGCTCCCATAAGGCCATGAATAAAAAGGACATCTGCTTTAATGGGCTGACTAATAGAGGAGAGAGTTTTAGAAAGAAGCAGAATAAATGCATTACTGCTCTGGTAAGAACGCACGCAGCACTGTCTTGGACGGCGCTCTAGCAGGTTTAAACACAATGAAGACACGCTATAAGTCCAGGTGGCTGAGGAACCCTAGGAGGAGTTTGGCGAAAACAGACAGAGTGCTCCCTGCTCTCTCCATATAAATGGAGCCATCCCAGCCACAGTCACTGGTAATGAGCGCAGTGGCCCATCAGGCGACAGAGGTCATACTAAAATTACCCCCTAAAGGATTCTATAAGGAACAGGCCGCCTCCAAAGCACGTGTTGACGCGCTGCTTAAGAAAAGGATCCCACATGGAGACCAAGGTCTGAATCCCCAGCCCAGTGAGCCTGAAGCAGGCCGGGCAGTGACGCTGTAGTGGGCCCAGAGGAAGCAGAAGAAGGTTCACACCCAGGTTCCTGTCCCAGGTCTACTCTGCTCCCTCTCTCACATAGAGCATGTGCTCTATCATGAGTAAGTAAAAAAACACATAAAAAGGGATTCCATGAGAATATTCCACAAATCAATAAAAGTGTTTCAGAAATCAGATAAGAATATACTCATATATTAGGTCATCAGAAAAGTCATGAGACATTTTTGCAGAGAAAAACAGAAAAATCCATCATGACTTTTCTGATGGTTTCAAAGTTAATATGCATTTCAAAAATGTATTAAAGAAGATAAATAATGTTTATTAGAAATAGAGCAAGTGAGATTTCAAAGTACTATAATTCTTTGGATATGACATTATTTATTTATTTTTTGGGGGGAGAGATTTGTGCTATAGGGCGCGTGCGCTCGCCAGACAGACAGAGAAAGACATAGAGACAGAAAGCGAGAAATCACCCCCCAGGGGGGATGGTCACACCGCAATCCCTTCTCCTCCATTCTCCTCTCGGGATCTTGGGCACGCACGCACACGCACCTGGCGTGAGTTTTAAGCCACTGGGTCCAGGACGCGAACCGCGGTCGACTACGTGGGAGTCCAGCGACATAGCCATTACGCTAACTACTGGTTCCCTGGATATGACATTATTAAAAACTGTACATAGCATATTAGTTGCAAACTATAGCATGCAGAATTATATAATATACATATAAAATACACTGCCATAATTATTCATAAATTGTAATTGATCAGGCAATCTACTGATAGTTATCAAATTTAGGGACCAGCAGGTTGTACGGTGGTTAAGGCACTGGACACTCCCATGTAGCTGACCATGGTTCGAGTCCCGGACCTGGTGGCTTGCTTTTTACTTTCTCTCTCTGTCTCTCTGGTCAAATTAAATAATAATAATAATAATAATAATAATAAGTGAATAAAATTAAATTAAATAATTCTGTTTTTAAAAAAAAGTTATGCTATGAGCCAGCAGGTTGTATGGTGGTTAGGGTGCTAGACTCCCACATGGCTGACCAAGGTCTGAATCCCAGATCCCAGACCTGGTGGTTTGCTTTCTCACTTTCTCTCATGTCGGGGTCAAGCAGGGATCGATCCCAGGACCTTCCGCATAGATCCAGCATGGTTCGAGCTGTGCTCTACTACTGCACTGCCAGCTGGCCCTCCTTCATTTTCACAACAAACCTCAATTCTCTGGGGATCATCACGGACAGGAGACCCAGTATTTCACTTACTTATAAGGTATTTAACTTATCTGAAGTATGCAGAAACCAATTCCAAACTTAAGCCCTCCAGGTTTACCTTCCCAAGAGAGCCCCGGCGACTCTGTCCTGCCTTCCTACCTGGTTCGATACTGGGGATGCAGCACGTACACGCCATCCTGGTACTTTTCCGACACGGTTTCTCGGTCTAGATTAGCCAGGGTTCTGGCAGCGTGGGAAGCCTCCATAATGTGGTGAGACTTCATTGCTTCTGCCATTATGGACACCCAGCCTGGGGAAAAGAACACTGTCTCCTAAGTACTGACGGGAGCTCCTCCCAGAGGCCGAGGGAGGCTCTAACTGAAAAGGGAGGGAGGGAGAGGCCCGAGTGTCTACTAGGTGGAGAAGCCCATCCCCTCCATGTCCATTGTGCCCCAAGACCCCCTGAGCCCCACAGCACGGCGCTCCCCAGCTCTGTGCCCACCGGGAACCTCAAGAGGCATGTTGTTTATTTACAGAATCTACCACAAACTGCAGCGACTAGTGGTGAGATCAGAAAGGGAACACTATACCATGATGTTTTGCTTTTAGGGAGAATTATAAACGCAGTGAGTTAACACTAGTTCCTTCATCCTAATCACTAACCACACTAGCAGCCTTTAACATAGGTGAGGATGATATTGCCTAATACTGAATTCACTTAACATATGAAGTCTTGTAAAACTTGGGATTGAAGGAAAAACTATTGTTTAAAGGGAGGCAACTATTGGGTCGCTGAAACAGTCATGAAGTATTTTTCTATGCAAAAACGTGTCATGACTGTCCCAATGACCCGATAAAAAAGGTGTGAGCAATACTACCTACACTATGACTTATTTTATGTACGTAAATATGTATGAATATACTTGTGTGCAAAACATACACAAATACACAAAGATCTGGGAAAATACACCAAACTAATAAATCTAAAAATAGAAACAAACCTCTTAAGGAGATAGAGTAGAAGGGGATACTATAAAAAAGGTAAATTTAACTTTTTTTGCTAAATCTATTTTCTGAAGTCCTTGAAGAAGAAACTACTTATATAATATCTTATATCTTAAAATAAAAGCAGAACACAGTTCTTGAGGTCAGATAGGCTTGGTCTCAGATTCCTGTTCCCACTTACTTGTATGGAACCTCAGTCTAGTTATTTAGCAGCTCTGAGCTGGAAGAAGGCTTTAATGAATTGGTGTATGTGGTAACACCAGGCCTCTTTTTTTTGGCGGGGGGAGAGGTTTTTGGTATAGGATGCGTGCGCTCTCCAGAAAGACAGAGACAGAGAGACAGAAAGAGAGAAATCACCCCCCGGGGGGATGGCCACACCACAATCCCTTCTCCTCCATTCTCCTCTTGGGATCTTGAGCACGCACGCACACGTGCCCAGTGTGAGTTTAAATCACCGGGTCCGGGACTCGAACCGCAGTTGACTACATGGGAGTCCAGTGACATAGCCATTACGCCAACTGTTGGTCCCAATGCCAGGCCTCTTAGCAGGCCCAGCAGGCAGTGGAGAGATGACAGCTGTTCTTCATCCTTCTCCCACTCTTCATGACAAGAGTGTTAAGAATCACTGTGATGTGGGAAGCCAGCATTTATTAATCCAAAAGATGCTTCAGGTCCCACACGGCCAGCCATGCTGTTCAAGTCCAATAACTTGAAAAACATGCCTAGCATGTGTTCCCATGTACCCCAAATCTCCATGGGATGAGAAACGGCGAAGGGGCTGCAGCATGACTAGCCCCATTGTAAGGTGCTTTCTCCCTCTTCCTCTCTCCATCTCTGTTTCTTTGCCTCTGGCGAGCACATGTACCCTCTGACAAAGTGAGAAAGATTAAAGGAAAAGATTCTACCTAAAGAAATATACAAGTATATTACTGATATTTATATATGAAAATATGTATGTATTTTTTCACTTATTGTTTTAGAGACAAAGTTTTAATTTTTTAGAACTGTTTGCTGAAAGGTATGTGCACTCACTGGAGTGACGGAGAGATACAGAGAGAAAGGAAGTGAGAAGCCATCCTCTGGGGGACAGCCACATGGCAGTCCCTTCTCTTCCACGCACCTGTGGCACGTATATACACACACTAGTGTGACTGTCAAGCTGCTTGGTTCAGAGCTCAAACCATAGCTGGCCATGTGGGAGTCCAGAACCTTTAACACCATGCCACCTGCTGGTCCCCAAAGTTTTCATTTTTAATGGAGTAACAAGAAAGGAAATACAAGAATATGTGTGGAACAAGCCATTTCTTTCTTTCTTTTTTTTTTTTCTTTTTGTACAGGGTGCATGCGCTCGCCAGAAAGAAAGAGGGAGACAGAAAGAGAAAAATCACCCCCCGGGGAAGATGACCACGCCGTAATCCCTTCTCCTCCATTCTCCTCTCGGGATCTTGGGCACGCACATACACGCACCTAGCGTGAGTTTAAGCCGCCGGATTCAAGACTCGAACCACAGTCGACTACATGGGAGTCCAGCGACATAGCCATTATGTCATCTGCTGGTTCCCCTGCACAAGTCATTTCTATGGCACTTTATAAGTATCTTCACAATGCCCAAGGCATTCCACTTTTTACAGAATATCAAATGCCCCCTGAAAAATGTGTCTTTAATCAGTGTTTTAAAAGAACATAGCATCTGAATACATGTTAGATAACTAAAAGCAGCTTTTTTTTGGAGAGAGAGATTTTTGCTATAAGGCACAAGCCAGAGAGACGGAGAGAAACAGAAAATGAGAAATCACCTCCCGGGAGGGATGGCCATGCCACAATCTGTTCTCCTGCATTCTCTTCTTTGGATTCTGGACACACGGACACACACACGCGCATGCACGTGCGCAAGCACACGCCCAGCATGAGTTTAAGCAGCCAGGTTCGGGATTCAAACAGTGGTCAACTAGGTGGGAGTCCAGTGACATAACCATTACGCCCTCTGCTGGTCCCCTAAAAGCAGCGTTTAATGGTGAAAGTCCTCCCTTTAGCATGTCTACCATCTTCCAATTCCATTTCTATCCTCAGAGTAACCAAAGTGAAAAGTCGGGGAATTCCTTTCCAAACCCCTGAAAAGTGCAGTCATGTGATTCGATTCATAGCCGGCGTATTTTAGGTCCACGTGCACTTTGTGTTACCTCGGTGGGAGCGTACTGCTCCCACTGTTCTGCGACCTGCTTCTGTATTTCCATAAGTCTCGGAGATCTTCATTCTTTTTACGTAGAGCATTACAGGTAAGAGTATACCGTTATTTATCTAACCATCCCTCCTGACAGACATTTAGGTGGTTTCTCACTTTTCCATACTATCAACCCAAATCTTTAAGAATTCCCACGAGTATTTAGGTAGGAGAGGTCCCTACAAGTGTTAGTACTAGGTCAAGTGGTCTCTAAGTTATTTCAGTAGATACTAAGAGCCTGTCAGACTGACTCACTTCGCGTTCCCAGCAACAGATACAAGGCCAGTTTTCACACACCAATGGGGAAATTATTTATACCTTTTTAACTTGGAACTCTGAAGGGGGAAAATCTGCAGATTGATATAAACTATATAAAAACTGAGGATGCCCACAAAAAATAACAATTCCAGGGCAAGGGAGCAGAATCTTGTTGGAGAACTGAAAAATAACACGAGCTATACAAAAAGAAAAAAACTCTTCCAAGAGTTTGGCTACAAAAAGGAGAAACAGCACGGACGTTAGGGGGACATGCGGCAAGACACAGGCTGTGCTTTTATCTTCCTGACGTGTGCTGGCCAGGACTCAGCCGACAAAGCAGCTGACCATGAAGAGGAGGACAGGGGCAATCCAGAGACGGTGAGCGGAGGCAGCACCTAGCACAACTGCAGTCTTCCATGAGGCGTTCCTCTCGAAGGACCAGTAGGTGGCACAGTGGTTAAGGTGCTGCATCCCATTTGCCAACTCTGAGGTTCACGTCCTGGATCCGGTGACTTGAAAAACATGCCAGGCGCACGTGCATGCGTGCCCAAAATCCCGAGAGGAAAATCGAGAAGAGACTGTAATGCTGCCAACGCCCCTGGGGGGTGATTTCTCACTTTCCCCCTCTCTCCATCTCTCTCCACTGAGTGCATGTGCCCTATGGTAAAAACAACAACAAACTTTTCTTTTTTTTTTAAAGAGGTGCTCCTCTTGGTATTATCAAAAAGAAAAAAAGGAAGAACAATGTTTTTGTTTTGTTTCTTGGTAATGTGAAATAAAGGGAAAAGTCCTTCCAGGTCTTTAATCGTCTCAGTGAAGTAGGAGGCGAAGCATCTGCTGAGAGGGAGGACTACGTGGAGGTTTGAGGAATATGGAGGAGGTTTAACGGTCTTTGCTAAAAATGTCAGGCACTGACTAGAGAAGCACGAGCGCTGGGCAACACCGAAGGCCTTCAATCTGTTCATGTTAAAGCACGGCGACCACCAGTCTGCAATGATCCCGTGCTCGGCCACAGAAGCAGCAGAGGGTCGGTTTCATCCAGCGCTTGGTCCTGACTACGGGACTGCGACGAGACAGGAGGAGGAACCAGCAGGACTGTCACTAGAACGGAGGAGCACGGATATAAGCTGAGCTGGCAGGGAGGGGAGAATAAGAGGTCTGTGGAGAGAGGGTTTCAATAGAGAAGAAACCCAGCTATTACAGGGCAGGTGCAAAACCGAGCTTGAGTGAGTGCTCAGAGATCTGAACTCCTTGTGTTTTTAGTGGAGTGGTTCCATGTGATGACGGAGTCCGACGGATGACACGGAAGGGAGCACTACACAGCTCAGGAGCAGAGGAGAGAGTCAAACTGGAAAATCAAAATAAAACACTAAGGAGTCAGAGAAAAGACACATTACATAAAGGACGAAAGTGGAAATAAAAAGAGACTTATCGGGGACCAGCAGTCAGCGTAATGGCTATGTCGCTGGATTCCCATGTAGTCGACCACAGTTTGAGTCCCGGACCCGGTGGCTTAAACTCACGCCGGGCGTGTGTGTGTGCATGCCCAAGATCCCAAGAGGAGAATGGAGGAGAAGGGATTGAGGCGTGACCATCCCCCTGGGGGGTGATTTCTCACTTTCTGTCTCTCTGTCTCTCTCTGTCTTTCTGGCGAACGCATGTGTCCTATAGGAAAAACCTCTCCAAAAAGAGTGGGATGATATTTTTAAAGTGCTTAAACACATATGTGCGTGTACACACACACACACACACACACACAGACACACACAATCAACAAAGAAATATTTCTCCACAGATAACATTTTTCCCTGGATATAAAATAAAGGCAAAATAAAGACATTTTCAAAAAATGAAAGATGAATTTGTTGTAAGTATTTGATATAAGAAATACTAAAGGAAGGTCTTTGTATTAAAGGGAACTAATATCAGATGTAAATTTAGATATATAAAAAAGAAGAAAAACACACTAGAAATTACAGATGGAAAAAAACCTTTTCTTATAGTCTTAAATATCCCCTGACTTTCACTATAGTTTCAATGTGTCATCTGAAAATTAGGTGCTGCCAGTATGCTTATACCAAGGGGCAGGACCTTTAAGAGGTGATCAGGCCATCAGGGCTCCTCCCTCATGAATGAGAGTAAGGCTCTCACAGAAGAGGCTTCGGGCAGCATTCGGATAGCTAGTACCTTGCCCTTCTGCCAAGTGAGGACGAATGAGGCCCTTGCCAAATACAAAATGCCAGCACCTGTATCTTAAGACTTCTCAGCACTCGGAACTGTGAGAAAACACATTTCTGATCCTTATAAATTACCCAGCCTCGGGTACTTTGTTACAACAACAGAATGTACTAAGACCATCATTAACAACAATAAGAACAGCAACAACAACACAGTAACAATGTATCATCAAGTCTGTCCTAAAAGGAGGGGGAAATATATCACAATACCACAAAAGAGAGCAGGAGATACTAACTGAATTGTTCACAGCGTGGGAAGAGTACTGCATTGCAGTCTCACTGTATGTACACACACACACACACACACACACACACACACACTCGTTTTCTTTGCCTCTTTGCCAGTGGACACATGTACTGGAGGAGAGCGCTAAGAAGGAACCACAGTGGAGCACAGACACGTTGTAATCTCGTCTCCACTCCTCCATCCTTTTGGGACTTGGGGGCATACACATATCCACCCGGTATGTTTTTCCTTTTGCTGTACAGAGCTTCTGAGACAGAGGCAGAAAGCGAGAAATCACTGTCCAGGGAGGATGTGGCCGTGCCACTCCCTCTTCTCTACTCTCCTCTTGGGATTTGGGGCATACACACATGCTCAGTGTGAGGTCGCTTTTGTTTTTGTTTTACTAGAGGTTTTTGCCTTAGGACACATATACTCACCAGAGAGAGAGCCACTGTGAAGGAAAGTGAGAAATCAGCCCTCAAGGGGGCTGGCCACGTGTCAATCCCTTCCCCTCTATTCTCCTCCCAGGCTCTTGGGCACTCACACACATGCGCCTGGTGTGAGTTTCAAACCACCAGGTCCAGGACTTGAACCTTGATTGGCCATGTAGGGGTCCAGCAACGTAACTGCTGTGCCATCTGCTGGTCCCCTGGCATGAGTTTTAAGTGGCTGGGTCCAGGACTCAAACCGCGGTTGATTATAAGGGAGTCCAGTGATGTATTCATTACACCATCTGCCTGTCCTGCACCTGGGGTATTTTTGAAGATACTGGGTCCAGGACTTGAACCTCAAGGTCAGTCATGTGAGATCATTCCTTTAACCCCCAGGCCACGGGCCAACCCAAAGTGAGATGATATTAGTTCAAAGTAGACTATGATAAATTAAGGATATGACCATTTAAAAACCCACACATAAAAAGACAAAGAGAAAGAACAGAACATAAAACTCAAGTAATGCAACAAAAGTTAGAAAAGGAGGAAGAAAAAACAAAATCAAACAAAACATGAACATCTCTGAGGGAACAAATATAAAGCAAAGAGGCAGAGAGTAAGATGACAGCTATAACCAAATGACATAAATTATTACAACAGAGGTCATCAAAAGGAAGGCTATCAAAGTGAAGTTTAAAAATTCAGCTATAGGGACTGCAGGTGGCATAGGCGTGGGACTCCCACATGGCCAACCACAGTTCGTGTCCCAGACCTGGCGGCTTACTTTCTCACTTTCCTTTTCTCTCTGTCTGTCTCTTGTCAAATTTAAAAACAAAATAACAATAACAGATAGAATTAAATAATTCTTTTTGTAAAAAAAAGTCAGCTATATTTTATATATAAAAGATGTACTTATTTTTAAAGTCACAGAAAAGCGAAAATAAAATATATGCAACACAATTCCAAACAGAAAGTGTAAGAGATGTTAGTCAAAACATGAAACATTTCGGTTAGATGGGAGTGAGTTCAAGACACCTACTGTACGAATGGTGATTCTGGTTAATAACCATGTACTGCACCTAGAAAACTGTGGGGAGCAGACTTGAAGTGCACCACCAAAAAAATGATAAATCTGTCAGTTTGCTCAATTTAGCCATTTCACAATGTATACATATTTCAAAACAAAATGTTGTACACATAAATACACAGATGGTCCCAACATATGATGACTTAGCAACCTAACAACAACTTTCGACTTTACGATGGACAGAGTGACACACATTCAGTAGAAACTGCACTTCAGAGGCAGCCTGTGGCCTGGTAAGGTGGCTAAACCCCACATGGCCGGGTGCACGGTTCAAGTCTCAGACTCGGAGGGTGGAGAAACACGCCGAGCCCAAAATCTCAAAGGAAGGGAGAGATGGAGGAGAGAAATTGTGGCTGTGACCCACCATGGGGGGGTGCTTTCTCACTCTCTACTCTTTCTAGTTAACGTACACACCCACTGGCAATTAAAGAAGAGAGAGAGAGAGAAAGAGAGAGAGAAAGAAAGAATAAGATGATTCTGTTACATTACTTTCAGTACAGTACTCAATACGTTGCATTAAATATCAATACTTTATAATAACGAAGCTTTGTGTAAGATGATTTTGCCTAATTGTATGCTAATGTAAGTGTTCTGAGCATTTATGACAAGGTTGGCTAAGCTGTGATGCTTGGTAGGGTAGGTGTATTAAATGCATTTTCAGCTCGTCGTATTTTCAACTTAAAATGGGTTTATCAGGACATAACTACATTGTAAGTCTAGAAGCATCTGTATATAGTTTTTACTTGTCAACTTAAATAAAAAAATGTACAATTCACCAAGAAAAATCTGACAGAACTAAAGAGAGAAACAGACCGGTCCCCAATCACAGCTGAAGGACGAGCTTAGGTCCCCAGACTTACAGAACCAGACAGCTGTCAGCACAGATCTAGAGCAGAACATGCAACACTAATCTAGATTTTACTGTAGAACGCTTCACCCAACAACTGCACAATATTCGTCCATTTTTAAATCTTTTTTAAAGAATTACTTTATTCAACTTATTTATTTATTTATTTTATTTGACCAGAGAGGGACAAAGTGAGAGAGGGAAAGTGAGAAAGCAAGCCACCAGGTCCAGGATTCGAACTGCAGTCATGCATGTGTGAGTTCAGTGCCCTTAACCTCCACACCACCTGCCAGCCCCACAATATTCATTTGTTTCAAGTGCCCACAGAACATTCACCAAGGTAGACCATGTAATGGGTCATCAAATTAGTCTCAATAAGTTTACAAAGACTAAAATCTTAGTTTTGTTCTCTGAACACATGGAATTAAATTAAAACCCAAAGATATGTAATAGCTAGAAAACCCTTAATATTTACAAATTATGCAGTACTCTCATGAGACAAAGAAAAACTCACAGGGAAATCAGAATATATTTTGAACTCAGGAAACATGAAAATACAATATATCCAAAATTTAAGCAATGTATCTAAATATATCCAAAATTTAAGCAATGTATCTAAAGCAGGGTGAGAGAAGAATTTACAGCTTTAAGTACCATTATAAAAAAAAAATAACTGTAGGGCCGGCAGGTGGTATGGTGGTTAAGGTGCTGGATTCCCACATGGCTGACTGTAATTCGAATCCCGGACTTGGTGGCTTGCTTTCTCACTTTCCCTCTCTCTCTCGTCAAGTGAAAAAATAATAAATAAAATAAGATAAATAATTCTTTAAAAAAAAAAAAAAGAAACTAACTGTAGTGAAACGATGCTCATCAATAGGAGATGTTTCTAAACCTCTAAATCTTTTTTGCTTGAAGACTAGTTAACCAGAGTAGATTCTGATCAATAAAATTACAGTGGAAATTACTTCCAAAGGATGAGTTATAAAAGGAGAAAGAACTTGGGCCAGCAGGCGGTGTGGATGCTAAGGCGGCTGGATCTCACAAGGCTGGCTACCCAGTTTGAGACCCAGGCCTGGTGGCTTGAGAAACATTTTGGGCATATGCACATACATGCCCAAAATCCTGAAAGGAAAATGGAGGAGAATGGATGGCCGAGTGGCCAGCCCCTTTGGTGGGTACTTTCTCACCTTCCCAAATCTGTCTCTCTTTTGCTCTTGCTCTGTCTTCAGCGAGCACAAGTGCCTTACAGCAAAATTTTTTTAAAAAGACAAAAAAACTTACACCTGGCCTTTTCTCTTGGGACATTTGCCCTTGGGGCCCACTGGGCTCCCATGTAGTCCACCATGGTTCGAGTCCTGGACCTGGTGGCTTAAAACACACTCGGTGCCTGTGCGTGTGTGCCCAAAATTCTAAGCAGAGAATGGAGGAAAAGGAACTGCAGTGTGGCCATCCCCCAGGGGGTAATTTCTCACTTTTTCTCTCTCTAGTAAGTGCATGCACCCTATAGCAAAAATCTCTCTAAAAAAAGGAAGTCTAGGTCAGGTAGAAAGGTGCCAAAGGAGCCAACATCCCCAGCCTCCAGCCTCTGACCTCTCAGCCGAAAGCCAGTACCAATTTGCAAGCCATATGAATAGGCAATCTTGCCACTAGAGCCAGAATTCAAAGTGTGGTTGGCCACATGGGACTCGACCCTTAACCACTGGGCCGAAAGGCAGCCTGTACGTGGTCTTTGCATAACAGGCACTTTCCATGGACTTTCTGAAGAGTCCTCAAATGTGTATAAACTTATTATGTGAATGTGCACATGTGTGTGTGTCTGTGTGTGTATATATGTTTGTGTATGTGCATATACGTATATTAATCTATTACAGCTCTTTTTTACTGAACGAATCAAGAAGCAAGGATATCCCGGGAGCAATAGGCATTCCTATCACCTAGCTCTTGGTCTCTAACCACCATTATCCACCAAGGGGAACTAGGTCCCTCAGAGAAATAAGCCTGAAGCACCTCGTTCTACCAGAAGGTGAGGGATCCCCCAAGGTGATATGGGCATACCACAAAGGCAAAGGGCCAGCTGGCACAGGGCTCTCAGGAGCCAAGGCCGGGACAACCTGGCATCTAATTATCAAGTACAGCAATCAATCATGAACAATTACAAACCGGAACGCATGTGCCCACACTGATGCGGGAGGCGCGGAAAGGAAGGGCCCAGCATCCGGTAGGGGCTGAGCGCTGAGGAGGAACGGGGGAGGAGGCAGGCACGCCAGGGCTGGGAGAGCAGCATCTTGCAACTACTGAAGTAAAGATCGGGTCAGACAGGAATTTTAGAGGAGGACATTTGTATGGTCCTAAGTGTCTTTCCTCAGTTGGTTTATTAGTCCCAAAGGGGAAAATCACGAATTATCCAGCAGACCTTTTAACCAAATCACATCTAACATATAAACAATGAGGTGGTCACCATGGCAAACCTGCCCTTATCCACCCACTGCTTATTTTAGACGTGGATTATCTACAGTCTCAAGCAGCTCCCGGCCCCTTCCAAAACAATATGCTCTAAGGACCATAACTAATCCTAAACAAAGTTTCTTAAGTCTATTGAGAAACTAGTGCATCACGCGGGGTGGCGGTGGGCAAACAATAAAAATAGTCGTCATTACCTGAGCGAACTATAGGAGAATGAAGATGTTCATTCAAAGCCATATTCCCAATGATCCGCATTATATTTCTCTGCATTTTGGGGCAGTCCTTGTGAAGCTGGTACATCCTCTGAAGCAGTTGCAAGCCTCCATTTGCTTCAATCTTATCACAGTGTGTAGATATCTAGCACAATAAATTAACGAAAGCTCAGCTGATGTCTCATAAATTCACTACACAAGATGGCAGCACTGCTGATGGGAACGGCCAGGCGGCTGCTGCTCCAGGACGGCAATGCAGAGACTACTCAAAATTCCTAAATTGTGCTAAAGTACACCAGCAAACATCTATCTAAGTTGGAATTGCTTCTAAACTACTGGGAAAAAAAAAAAGAAGACAACCCAATCATGTCATTATTACTAACTTCTTGCGACTTAGAGTGAGTGATACACTGGTTTGAGACCACCTTCCACTGGTTTCCAGCCTCCAGAAAGCTGCTATGGAACTAGTGAGCAAGCAGCATTTGCTTCAGCAACAAGGACTGACCAGGATAAGGACAAGTGACCCTGCAGCCCCACACCTTTACCCCACCGTGCCCGCTGGTGTCAAACTCAGAAGCTGGACTTTTTTTTAAAGAGGAAGATCAAGTAAAAATAAAAAGGATTTACATTTTTAATGGAGAAAGATGATCAAAGAAAGAGAAGGTAAAAGGAAATGTGTACATTAAAGTAATGTATGTCATCAGTCTGCCTCACGTCCCCAGGGTGGATTTGCCTCCTCGCATCACTAGTCTTCCTCACTAACATAACGTCATGTCACATATGTATGACAATTTTGATTTTCTGAATTTTCACTAAATTTTATCATATTTCAAGTGCATTGAAAGTATGCCTTTTAGACATATATGGGACCTTCAGAAAGTTCATGGAAGTCAGTATTATAAAAAACTATGCATGTATTTCAAAAATATTTTACAATAATATACATTTGTATTTTAATTCTATTTTTCCATGAACTTTTTGAAGTTCTTTTGTCTATCAAATGAAACCTTGAGAGGTTTCTGGAAAGATAACTACTACATTCTCTGCACATTTTTTAGATTTTTGTTTTTCAGATTAACTTCACATTTTACACAAAGTCCCCATCATGATATATACAATATTTTTTTCAACAGAGAACTTTCTATGCTTGGTCTATGAAATGCTTCTTCCCTTTGCACCTCACACCCAGCCTCGACCACCCCATCTACCCTCCACTCCACTCCCTTTAGTGTCTGATATCTACGCTAGTCCTCTCCACTAGCATCTCTCAGATCTTCAGATCTTTCCATTTCTGGTACACACTGAGTGGGGATATACAGTGTGTATCTTTCACAGTCTGGCTCACTTCTCTTCACATTAATGTTCTCTACATTCATCCACTTTGAATCAAAGGATAGGGTCTCGTTATTTCTTACAGCTGCATGATATTCCACGGTATACATGTGCCACAGTTTTTCAACCCAGTCATCAGGCTGATTCCATGTTATAGCAATTATGAATAAGGCTGAAATACACTGAATATACAGCTATTTCTTCGGAAACTACTCAAAGTCCTAACATCCAGGCTAGTTTCTCCAAGTCCCCTTTTGTACTACTACACGCTATCCACTCTGCTTTGGGCTCAGTTCCTAATTCGACAGGTGGGAACTAAAGAGGACTAGAAAGGTAAGTCTCATGGTTCCACGATTAAACTGGGGAGTTCAGAATGTCTAGCGCAGCACTTCTGATGTGGGAAGGACCACCTACATCAACTGCACCAAGGATGCCAGCTACAATACAAGTTCCCAGACTCCACACAGACCTACTGAATCACAACTGCAGAGGCCAACAGGAAACATGCATTTGTGACCTGCTTCCTAGGTGGTGTGTGAGGACCACCTCACGATGTGTGAGGACCACAAGTTTGTGCTTTTTGCTTCTTAAAAATTAAATTGTGACCATGATAGAATAGTTTTCACGATAGCAAAAAGCTTACAAATTATTGATTACCCAGGCAGTAGATGGCGTAATGGCTACATCACTGGACTCCCATATAGTCGACTGTGGTTCAAGTCCCAGACCTGGTGATTTAAACTCACACTGGCGCGTGTGCATGCATGCGCAAGATCCCGAGAGGAGAATAGAGAATGGACTGTGACGTGGCCATCCCCCCTGGGGGGTGATTTCTCGCTTTCTGCCTCTCTGTCTCTCTCTGTCTTTTCTGGTGAGTGCATGCGCCCTATAACAAAAACCTCTTAAAAAAAAAAGATTGATTACCCTATGGTTATAATTCAAGAGTATGATCATCTAGTATTTCCTTTTTTTCTTATCTAGCCACATTTTTGGCAATTTAAATGAAAAGTTAACTACCTGATAATATTATTGGTTATCAGGGAAGTCATGATGCATTTTTGCATAGAAAAACAGAATAATACATCATGACTTTCCCAACAACATAATACATTGAAAAATTATCTGAGCAAGATATAGAAGACAGCATAACTCCAAGATGAATGTCATATTTAAATGATGGGTTGCCTTCTTTATATACAATTAAAATCAAATCTATTTTTAGATCTACTTAGCAAAAACTCATGTAGATTATCAATTTTTTTAAAGAATTATTTTATTTAACTTTATTTGTTTATTTTAATTTGACCAGAGAGGTGGAGAGGGAGAGGAGGAGAGAGAGAGAAAGAAAGTGAGAAAGCAAGCCGCCAGGTCCAGGACCTGCACCATCAGCCATGTGGGAGTCAAGCGCCCTTAACCACCACGCCACCTACCGACCCCGCAGGTCATCAAGTCTAACAATTAAAATGGAAAAAAGCAGAAATGTAGAAGTAAAAGCTGTTTGTCTTTTTAAAATAATAAAGTGTTTCCTTTGCATAATCCAGCCTGTATTTTTTCAATATAATCATTAAAAGTGAACTGCATTTGAAAATGTTAAGTTACCTCAGAATGTTTTACTATAGCTTCTAAACAGAACATTTCAACTGTAGCTGAAGGAACTTCTCCAAAACTTTCAGCATAAGGAAGTCCATTTCCTCCAAAACACCACAAGCCACCCTGAAATAAAGATAATAAAAATGTTTACTGAAAAATGTAACAAAAGAGATTTTTTGTTTGTCTTATATTTAATATGTAAAAATGCTAACACATAGGGACTCAAAATATTTTTGAAAACATAAACAGAACTTTATGTTGTTACCTATTAGAGCAGTAATCATACAAAATTATTCCTAGAAAAGAGTAATCAGTGAATCCTGGGACCAGCAGGTGGTGTGGTGGCTAAGGTGCTGGATACTCCCACATGGCCGACCATGGTTCGAGTACCAGACCTGGTGGCTTGCTTTCTCAGTTTCCCTCTCTCTCTCTGTATCTCGCTGTCTTTCTCTGCTCAAATGAAGAATAAATGAATAAATAAATAAAATAAAATTAAAAAGTAATTATTAAAAAAAATTTTAAAAAGAGTAATCAGTGAATCTTCATCTATTTTTTCTTCCATGTCCTCTGAAAGAATAAGACTAACTTTTCTTTTTCCTTGCTACGCGGTACATGCACTTGCCAGAGAGGGACAGAGAGACCAAGAGGGAGAAAGCACCCCACAATGAGGCGTGGTCACACTGCAATCTCTTCTCCATTCTCTATCCTGTTAGGATTTGGGGCACAAACACACACACACACACACACACGTGCCCGGTATGTTTTACAAGCCACCAAGATGAGGAGTTGAACCAGACTAATTTTAAAAAGGAAAATGGAAAAAAAAAAAAAGAGAGAGAGAGAGAGAGAGAGAGAGAGAGAGAATCCATTTCATTGGTAAAAGAATATAGAATAGTACGTTTTTTTATTTTTTTGATGATAAAATACTTTTTCCCCCACCTAGATTATATAGTTACTGTAGTAATAGCATTGGTTATTTCTGATTTCTCTTTGAGATACGAGTTTTTTGTTTTGTTTTTTTTTTTTAGAAGTTTTTGCTATAGGGCGCGTGTGCGCGCCAGAAAGACCAGAGCGAGACAGAGAGACAGAAAGCAAGAAATCACCCTCCGGGGAGGATGGCCACGCAGCAATCCCTTCTCCTCCATTCTCCTCTCAGGATCTTGGACACGCACGCACACGTGTCTGGCGTGAGTTTAAGTCACCGGGTCCAGGACTTGATCTGCAGTTGACTACGTGGGAGTTCAGCGACATAGCCATTACGCTAACTGCTGGTCCTGAGATACAAGGTTTTATGAAGGCAGAGAATTTGCTGAGCTCATACCACAAGAATCCTGGAACCGAGAGGGGCCTGCAGTGAGGCCTGGAGTGAGCCCGTTCAGGATGCCATGCCTCTGACGGGGAGAAGCCCTCTGGCCTGCGTGGGGTAGCTCTGTCAGTTATTAGACCAAGGTTACGGGCCCACAGCTAAAACAGCAGGAGCGGGAGAAGCCGGGGAGACGACATGAAGACCTCTGTCAGAATGACTTCTCGCGGCTAAGGTCCGCCTTTCTGCAGAGGTGCTTGGTGACAGCGGCAGTGGAGCATCCTGGGAGCACACAGGGCTCTGATGATCTCCTCTCCAGCTGCTCCGTCAGGGCCTCCCCCCCTTCCTTTGCTACAGACAGACTTTACATCCCATTGGTACCTCCCTGTCCATCTTGTCACCATTCCTGAGAGCAGCCAGGCTGGTAGACAGGGCTTGTCTATTGACTACAAAGGAAAGGGCTGGGACTTCACGTGCGAGGGGAAGCCATTCGGAGGGCTCTCAGCAGGTGCGTGGCTAGACCTACAAAAGATCACCATGGCTGCTGTAGGCGGGAACTGGAGAGACGGGTGAGGCGCTGGGGACGATGTCCAGCCGAGAGCTAACGGAAGAGGAAGCTCTGAACCTGCTTCTGTTGAACCCTGTCCACCGCAAACACACTGGAATGCTTGACTTTAAAACATACTAAGTTTTAACAACAAACAAAACAAAACCTAAAGAAATAAAAAGGGTCAGCAGGTGGCATAGTGGTTGGGATGCTGGATTCACACATGGCCGACTACAGTTCAAGCCCTAGACCCGGTGACTTCAAAAGTCACACCAGGCATATATGCATGTGTGCCCAAGGTCCCAGGAGTAAAATGGAGGAGAAGGGACTGTGGCATGCCCATCCTCCCGAGGAGTGATTTCTACCTTTACCTATCTATCTCTCTTATCTATCTCTATCTCTCTCTCTCTCTCTCTCTCTCTCTCTCTCCCCGTTGAGCACACACACCCTATGGCAAAAACCTATGAAGCTTTTTTAAAAATGGGACAAAGGTATACATAGTGGTAAGGCACTGGACTCCCACGTGGTCAACCACTGTTGAGTCCCAGACATGGTGACTTCAAACACGCCAGGCATGTGTGTGTGCATGCCCAAAATTCCAAGAGGAAAATGGAGAAGAAGGGACTGCAGCACAGCCACCACCCCTGAGGGGTGATTTCTCACTTTCTGTCTCTGTCTCTGTCTCTCCAGCAAGCATACGGACCCTATAGTTACAATCTCTCAAAAACAAAAATTAAATAAACAAAATAAAATAAAAATTTTAAAAAGTTAAAATAAATAAAGGGAAGCCCATGGGTGCTAGAATTGAAGACATCATAGAACAGAAGTAGCCCAGATTCTCTGGTGCAATTGGTAGGTAACGTGTGGATTACAGAGCTGGAAGCCACATGCAACCGTGGGTTTTGAATCCCCAGCCTGGTGGGCCTGAAACACACTAGGCATGTGTATGTACACCGGGATCCTGGCCAGCTGGAGGAGAGAGGAGGGAGAATAGGGTACGCCCAAGCCTGGTGGAGGGCACCTCTCCCTTCCCCTCTCATGTAAGTACACATGTACACACATGTAGTCTATCACCAACACAACAACAAAAGAACACAGAACAGCATGGTAGAAGAGGAAGCACAGGGCTGAGGGTCTAAAATTCATCCCGTGCAGGAGATGTGGTCCTGTGTCTCACTCTATGGGAGCAAGATTTGAGATTCCTGCATAAACCCTGCTTTGGAAAGGTTGTCTCTGCTATGAAAGGCCTAAAAAAGTTCTGCCTACCAGTTCAGGAAAGCAGCAGGCAAAGCTGTTTTTGGTCAGGTATTTGGATAAGAAAATTGTGTTCTGTGGAAAATCGCAAGTCTAAGACCATGCCGTCCACAGAGGTATTCTATCTGTATTCTATACGAGTTTATTCCCTTTGCTACAGAAATTCTAAACTAAGCAATAAATAATAACAGTTGAATCCTATGAAAGTGAAACTTCTGGGGGCTGGCACGTGGAGTGGTGGTTAAGGGCACTGGACTCCCACATGGCTGACCTCGGTTCGAGTTCCAGACCTGGCGGCTTGCTTTCTCACTTTCCCTCTTTCTCTCCCTCTTGCTCTGTACCTCTCTAGTCAAATTGAAATAAATAAACTTAAATAAAATAATTCTATTAAAAAAAAAAAAGAAAGTGAAACTTCTGGATCATCCAGCAGGTGCAACACGAAGCTTGCTCTGTAGGGACAAATTTACAGTCCTGGGTACTTGGGACTCTGCAGAAGACAATCGGTTTAGCTAAACGTAGTAAAGATGCATAATCCATGTGAAGAAACAATCTACCACAAGAGAGTTAATGCCACTGATAAATCAAGCAATATAATAATCTAAAATAATGTAAGAATCTCAGGTTTTAAACGTATTAAAGAAATGAATGAAATAGAAGCCGAGATAAAAGAGGATGTCATAAAAGAGACAATGACAACCTAGAGACCACAATGGAGCTGTGAGGCAAAAGGATTCAAGGTGGATTTTGAAGGGACCGTCTACAGGAACTGCTGGCCAGTTGGTCATGAAGAAAGGACTCCTGAAGTCCTAGTCTTCAGCCTAAGCAACTCAGCGGGTGGTGCTGTTTACTGAGATGAAAGGGACTGAACGAGGAAGAGTGCTGCAAAGGGAGGGCGGGGTGCTCTGTTAGTTTGGGGTTCCCACTACACGTTCAAGCAGAGATGTCAGGTAGGAGGTCGAATACTCAAATCTTTTTTTTTTTTTTTGGAGAGGTTTTAGCTATAGGGCGCATGCGCTCGCCAGACAGACAGAGACAGACAGAGAGATAGAAAGCGAGAAATCACCCCCCAGGGGGGATGGTCACGCCGCAATCCCTTCCTCCATTCTCCTCTCGGGATCTTGGGCACGCACGCACACGCGCCCGGCGTTGAGTTCTAAGCCACCGGGTCCGGGACGCGAACCGCGGTCGACTACGTGGGAGTCCAGCGACATAGCCATTACGCTAACTGCTGGTTCCCTTTTTTTTTTTTTTTTTTTAATACTCAAATCTTGTGCTCAGGTCAGAACATAGGGCTAGAGAGAACAATTTAGGCATCATCAGCAATATGTGATATTTACATTTCAAATTACTCGCTATTCAATTTTTAAAATGCAATTTAAGAGTCACTTCCTATGAGTGAAGGCAGAATGGTACAGTTGCTAAAGAAAGTAGAATGGAGATCTCTCAAAAATTAAAAAAATAGGAGAGGCAGCGGGTGGTGTGGTTGTTAAAGTGGCTGGATCTCACATGGTCAGCTGCACAATTTGAGTCCTAGACCCGGCAGTTTGAAAAACACTCCAAGTGTGTGTGCACGCATGCCCAAAATCCTGAAAGGAGGGAGAAATGGAGGAGAAGGGATTACAGCATGACCATCCCCCAGGCGGGGTGTTTTCTCACTTTCCCTTTCTCTCCAGCAAGCACATATGCCCTCCAGCAAATTTAAAAATCAGACCCAGTCACGATGGCATGTGGAAAGAGTGGGCACTCAAAAACGTTTACTGAATGAATAAACGGCTAACCTTCTGGGCAGCCAGACTCTGACTGCTTTCACTGAGGGCCAAAGACGTGAAATACTGGATACATTCATCGAGCTGCGTTTGAGGCAAAGAAGCCAGCAGCTGCCTAAGCTCTTCCTCCGTGGAAGAATCCTGAAAGAAAAGGAAAAGCTATTCTTCATAAATAAACTCAACAGTGTAGTCTAACAGAAAATACCCTAAGAATCAAAATATGTGGACACACACACACACACACACTGCTTTGATTATATATATATATGTCGGTATACATATAAATTACTATTGTCAGGAAAGACTGAAAATATATATATATATATATATATATATATATATATATATATAAAATACATATATACATAAATAAATAAATTAGTGTTTTCAGTCTTGAAAATAGTCATCCACCCGGGTAAAGAATCATTTAATTTTGAATCATCCTACACTTTTCTGTCTGCTACTTCAACTAAAAGACCTATTTCAAACTGTAAATCTAGATTTTCACCTCACAGGCTTCTTGATATCTTGACTCAAAATGAATTACTACCTCCTTTCCAACTAACGTTATTCCTTTTTTTTAAATAAATTATTAATTTTATAGGTTTTTACTTTAGGGCACATGTGCTAGCTGGAGCCAGAGATGTGAGAGGGGAAGTGAGAAATCACCCCCGGGGGGACAGCCACACCGCAATCCCTTCTCCATTACCCTCCCCGCATGCACATGTGCCCAGTGTTAGATCCAAGGCTCTGAGTCCAGAATTCGAACCTCACTCCGCCATGTGGGAGTCCAGTGATGTAACCACTACACCATCTGCCAGCCCCAAAGTTATTCCTTTTTAAATCCACAAATCATTACTATCTCATTTTCTCTAATTATTAATATCTATTTTCCTATTTTTCACAATCTGATTACTAACACAGAAGCTTTAAAAGTTCCATTTCTCATCTGGGAACTGTTTGAGAAACACGCTTTAAATCTACAACAGTAGCTGTTTGTTTAAGACACATGAGGTTTTCAGACAACCAGGGGCTATACTTAGCTACATCTTGAGACATGTTTTTGGTTGTTACCAGTGGGGGTAGGACAGTTAAACACCCTAGAATGCACAGAACAGCCTCCTACAACAAAGAATGTCAATAAAGGAGAGGTTGAGAAAACCTGATTTCTAGCAAACTTAGAACAAGGGACTGACTCAGGGATGCTGACGTGCTATGAAGGTACCCAGTGATGCAGAGACATCCTATAGGTAGAAAATGATGTCAGAGAAACGGCACCTCCCAAGGAATCGAATCTTGGTATGAAAACTATTACCCGAGGTTTACATCCTAGATTATCTGCTTGTTTGAAAAGTAGTCAACAACTGCTTTTAGAAAGTTTCCTTCAGACCCAAAGTGAAGATGTATTAAACAATTCTTCACTCTGGATTATCTGATTCACTTACTTCTTTTAAAGATGGCAAAGGAGGAGGTGGGAGAAAAAAGCGGAGATCACTCTCTTTGCTTCGTGCCAAACCAATGAGAATTCTTGGATCACAGGCTTGAGCGATTATCCTGTACTGGTAATCTATTGTAAAAGTAGATTCTCATTAGCACCCAAATTCATTGACAGTTGCGAACAAACAACTAAAAAACACTCTTTTTTTTTTTTTTTTTTTTAAGGTTTTTGCTATAGGGCACATGCGCACGCCTGAAAGACACAGAGAGACAGAGAGACAGAAAGTGAGAAATCATCCCTCAAGGGGAATGGCCACGCCGCAACCCCTTCTCCTCCATTCTCCTCTCGGGATCTTGGGCACACACGCACACGTGCCCAGCGTGAGTTTAAGTCACCAGTTCTGGGACTCGAACCGCGGTCTACTATGTGGGAGTCCAGGGACATAGCCATTACGCCAACTGCTGGTCCCAAAAGCACTCTATTTTTAAAACTGTGCTGTAAATTTATAATTTGAAGTTTCCCAAGTATTATTTTTTTACAACTATACCTGCACTGACAGTATTTGTATGTCAGACATCTAACATGCCCACACAGACATCTGGGACTAGGTCACAGCCTCATTTTGGAAAAGGTGAAGCTCAAATGTGAAAACTGGGTAAGTCTGAGCCTGTTTAACTTTTTCCTTTTTACAAGTTCCAGTATCGAAAAGCTGTTTTGATCATGACTTCAAACACACGAGGTTACATTGAAGGCTGCTGTCCAGTGGGGACGTCACGGTGCTGTAGCCCCCCCTCACATCACGAGTATTCATGCTGAGGTCCAGATGGCAGTGCGCTGAGTTATACACACCATTTGTTCTGAATCAAAAACAAAACTGTGACTGCTGAAACAGACATTCTCCTCAACCTGGGTGGGTACTTCAGAGAGCTTTACAGAACCCACATTCCAGAGCGTCTCTCCTGGTTCTTCTGATACAGTAAGTCTGGCATGAGCCCTGGCTGGTCGATTTCGAAAAGGATTTGTATATTCGTTAGCATTAAATGAGCTTATGACTTATACTGTAAATTATTATAGCTGTAGCCTAACCACCAACCAATTGCCAAATTAACTTGTATCGAGACAGAGATTTTATTCTAAGACTTAACTTTTCTTTGAAAATATTACTCTTTTCTATTACTTACCCATTTTTACAAGATGACTCTAATAACAAAGTATAGTTTAGTCCATGTACACAATAATTGGAGCATATTTGAGCTCTTACTCAAGTACTTTTACTACAAAACTTGGGATTTTTAAATACAATGAACTATTTTAACTATTATTAAAATAATAATACACACACACACACACACACACACACAAACCAGATACCTCTGACTAATTACTATTAGCATTAGAGTCAGGAGAATGTCAAAGTGAAAGCAAATATAACTGTATGGTACAGCAAGCAATTAAATGTATTTTATTACATAGAAACTAAAAGAAAATGCAAACATGTTAGGGAGAAACCATGAGAATCATAATCAAGGGAATATGTAATAAAATAAAACGTGTTCTAATAGAAAGTTACACAAACACACAAAAAGTCTTCAAAAAGTTCATGAAAAATGTAGTTTTTTAAATAAAACTATGGGACGAGCCCCACAGTCTAGTGGTTAAAGGAGATGGATCCCATACGGCTGATGACAGTTTAAATCCCAGCCATACATTGAAAAACATTCTGGGTGTACGTCTGTGTGCCCCGAATCTCAAAAGGATGGAGGGATGGAGAATGGACTGCAGTGTGACCATGCCCTGTTGTGGGGTGCTGTCTCCTCACCCCCTAGACACAGAATTCAAACATTTTTTGCACCAAAATTAACTTATACTTGAATTCTATTGTTCCATAAATGTTTGAAGCCCCTCTCATATACATCAGTTTTGAAGTTGCTCTTACCAAACACATCTGGCAACTGGGCCAGCAGGTTTTCTCATTTATTGCTGGAGCTTCTTTTTAAATTTTTTAAATGCTGTAAGTGGGAGCAATCGAGTCTGTCCCACTCAGGGGACACAATGTGCTACACACACACACACACACACACACACACACACAAAGATTGCCTAGATTATCCCCCTTCCCTATCTCACTCCCTTCTCTGCCCTGTCAGAAATCACGAACTCGCAGGCTGGCGCCCACGTCCATCGGGTCGTTACCGTGCCAGTGGTGGGCCTCGGCCAGCTCCCGCACGGCCTCCAGTCGCTCAGCACGGTCCTGAGATCTGCTCTTCCGCAGCAGCAGCCACACAGCACACTCGTGATCTTCCACGTCCACTGTACTGAAGGTGTCTTCACACATAGGAAGGGACAACGTCAACAACTGACAACCTTTCTTTGATTGATGACGGCAAGTTATCAACATTTGAAATCTACTGAAGTAATTAAAGTGTTAAACCATATCCAGGTGTTAATGATGATACAGGAGAGTTCCAGCAGCTCGGGCCACGGGAGGAGCTGTAGGGTTTATCTGCTCAACTCCGCAAAGGCTCTAGGCACGCCGCGGCCTCATCAGGCGCCCAGCACGCACCCTGTCCGCAGCCAAGATGCCCCAGAGGAAGGTCAGCTCAGCCGAGGGGGCGGCCAAGGTAGAGCCCAAGAGGAGATCAGCGAGGTTGTCAGCTAAACCTCCTGCAAAAGTGGAGACTAAGCCAAAAAAGGCTGCAGGGAAGGATAAATCTTCAGACAAGAGTGCAAACAAAATGGAAAAGGGGAAACAGGCTGGAGCGGCCAACCAGGACACTAAAGATTTACCCGCAGAAAATAGAGAAGCTAAAAATGAGGAGAGTCTACCCTCTGATAAAGCAGTCGAGAAAGAAGTCAAGTCTGAGTAACGTCTTGTACAATCCAGAGGAATATTTTTATCAACTATTTTGTAAATGTACGTTTTCTAGAGCTACTAACTCTAGAAACATTTTTAAAGAGAGAATCTCACCTCATCCCCTTTTCCCCATTTTTTTTAAGTGTAAATGCTTTTTTTTAAAGAGGTGAAATCATTTATTGGTTGTTTATTTTTCAGTACAACCGGAAAATAGTGGGATGTTGATATTGCAAGGCAGCTTTAACATTCCATATGTGGGGGCGGATGGGTAGTTTTTATATCCTAAATACAAAGCATACTAAACGGCAGTTTGGAGTCACAGTCATGCATTTAATGTGTCTTGAATATTTTAAATTACTTCTACTATGTTTCTAGTAGTATTGTTTCCTATAGAAAACCACTCTTTGTTGCTCTCCCTGTCAGAATTGTGTGCACTCTGTAACATCTTTGGCCGTCGTAGTCCAGTTTCCCTAATAATTCTGTTAATGTGCTGTGAAAGATTGGAAATTTGAGTATGTGGTGGGTATGATACTAAATTGAGATTTGGTGGGATGTACATAACAGCTTTCAACATTTGAAGATAGTAGTTCTTGATATCCTCTTAAGGAAAATTTGCCTACAAATGTGAAGCTGGAATGTCACTGGAGTAACTTAAAAGAAATCACTATACTTGGCTTTTTAAATTATTGGTACATATGTTAAGAATTGGGTACAAATTGAAATGTCTGTACTGATTCCTGACACAACCAATAAATCTCAATTATAAAAGGGAAAAAAAATGATGACTGATATACTGATACACTTACCAGTTCTGTCACATGCCTATATTACATTTATTTTGTGTATTATGTGTGTGCTTTTGTTGAATATACTATGGTGTCTTTCATGTGTTTTCTACTTGTTTAAACAACAAGGTCTTGGTGTGTGTGATCTTCCCGCCCTGGTCCCCATCCCACTCCCTCGAGGACCTGGAACAAGTATTTGTCACTGCACCTGGAAGGCGGGGGGCTGAGAGCTGGACCTGGGCCTCTCATGTGGCCTCAGTCTAAGTGGCAACACCTACCAGAGTGCACTACTGCAGCTGGGCCCATTTTTTTTCCCACTTTTTTCTCCAGAAACCTTTTTATTTTGAAAAAAACACCAAATACATGGAAAAACTGAAAGAAGTGCATATTAATACACATATGCCTACCACATCTAGATTTAATAACTGTTATTTTGCCTTATTTGCTTCATCCATATGCATGTATGTGTATTTTTTAACTATTTGAACAGATAATTGCTGACATAATGACATTTTAAGATAATTATTTATTTAATTTTATTTATTTATTCATTTATTTTAATTTGACCAGAGAAGGATACACACAGAGAGAGAGGGAAAGTGAGAAAGCAAGCCACCAGGTCTGGTATTCGAACCGTGGTCAGCCATGTGGGAGTGTCCAGCGCCTTAACCACCATGCCACCTGCTGATCCCCAGACATAATGACATTTTACCCTTTCAAAATTCAACCTGCATCTTCCAGAAATAAGTCTGTTTTTTTTTTTTTTTTTAACATAACCACAATGCCGTTATCGCACCCAAGGACACCTTCTAAAAGTCATTTAAATATTCAGTTTACCTCCATTTTCAATTTTCCTCAAAATACCTTTAAAGCTATTTTTTGGGGATTTTTTTGTTTATTTTTCTGTTTTAAAGAATTATTTATTTAAATTTATTTATTTATTTACTTATTTTGGTGAGGGGGAGGAAGAAAGAAAGAGAAAGTGAGAAAGCAAACCACCAAGCCCAGGACTTGAACTGTGGTCGGCCATGTGGGAGTCCAGCACCTCAACCACCATGCCACCTGCTGGTCCCTTGTTTGTTTGTTTGTTATTTCTTCTATCATTTATTTACTTATTTTTACATTTTCCTGCAAACATTTACTTTACATATCAAAAAATTTTTGCTCATACTCCATAGTTCTTAACAGTTAATAAACAACTTTCAAAATTTCAAAAAACTGAATTTTAAAGATAATGTTCAAAGTATTTGTTATAATTTTGTTTGTGACTCTCTATAAGAACAGAGACAGTACGGTTTTAAATATTTTTGAGAAAATATTTACATGTCAACTACTCAAACTGTTGAAAAGCAAACAGCCAGCACATAATTCACACATTAAACCTTCTGAAATTCAGCCCTGCCTACCAAGTATTCTGTGATATACTATCTGTTAGCAAAGATCAGTCTCTTTTTCTTCCTTCCAAATCTTCCTCAAGATAATTCTCTGGTTGTGGCTGCTCTTTTGCAATCTCTATTGATTACAATGCTGGGCTGGAAAAGTCCGGGTTATTTTAATGGTACAAATTCTTTCATACAGTTTCTCTAATCCCCTCTGTCAGGCAGAACTGTTTATGGTGCCAGGCCATCTTTCCAAGAGCTTCTCTTGGTGTACTAGAGATCTACCTTAGTTCCATAGTTTTCTGGTTTAATCTTCAGATATGGCATTCTAGTCAAAGGCCTGTCTCATAACGAGTATTTCCAATTTCTGATTCAAGGCAACAGGTATTATTGAACTTATACAAATAACCATTCTGCCACAAAATAAGAATACTCCCAATGTTTTCCAGTTCTGGAGGGGTCAGGAAGGGAGAAAAGTTTTTGTTTCCATGGAAAGAAACAAACAAGAAGAAAAAACATTTTAACAAATTGCTGAATCTATCAACAGTTCAAAAGAAAGCAAAATCCTTGGGACCAGCAGTTAGCGTAATGGCTATGTCGCTGGACTCCCACGTAGTCAGTTGTGGTTCGAGTCCTGGACCCGGTGGCTTAAACTCACGCCGGGCGCGTGTGCCTGCGTGCCCAAGATCCCGAGAGGAGAATGGAGGAGAAGGGATTGTGGCGTGGCCATCCCCCCGGGGGGTGATTTCTCGCTTTCTGTCTCTCTGTCTCTCTCTGTCTGTCTGGCGAGTGCACGCGCCCTATAGCAGAAACCTCTCCAAAAAAAAAGAAAGAAAGCAAAATCCTTGAACTGGGAAAACAGAGCATAGTAAACACAAATCAGTAATGCTTTACTCAAAGGTCATAAAATTCTATTTTACCAGTCAGTTCAGTCTTATGCAATTCATCTCTCTTCTATTGAATTTGCAGTGTTACCGTGGTCCAATCTTTCCGTTTAAATAACATGCAACGTTATTATTGATTTTGCTTGTCCCTAGTATTAAGTTGGTCATTTTCTTGGTTGTTTTTTCCTCTTATTTCTGTAAGTGTTTAGTTTTCCTGGTAAAGCACTCCTTTCAGAACTTCTTGAAGAGTGGATCTGGTGTTGGTAAATTCTTTCAAGTTTTGTTCATCTGAGAATGTTTTTCTCTCTTCTTCCCATATGAAGGATAATCTTGCCAGGTACAGTATTCTTGGTTGAAACTGTTTTTCACGTAACACTTTGAATGTATTTTCCCATTCTTTCCTTGCTTGTATTGTTTCTGATGAGAGGTCTGACGTTATCCTGATGGGATAACCTTTCTATCAGTAACTTCATGTTTCTCTCCTGTCAATTTTAGTATCTTGTCTTAGATTTGGCCAATCTGGCTATGATGTGCCTTGGAGAAGATATTCTTGGGTTGATTCTATTTGGAGTCCTTTGTATTTCTTGGGTCTGGATATTTGAATGTCTCTCTAGATTTGGAAAGTTTTCTTCCAGGACTTCATAGAACAGATTATCAATGCCTTTATTAGTTTCTTAATCTTCTGTGATACTGATTTTCTAGATGTTTGGGTGCTTAATGGTATCTAGTATTTCTTAGATAGTATTCTCTTGTTTTTGATTATTTTCTCAGTGTTTCTGGTTGTTTTTTCTAGGTTGGAGGTTTTGCCTTCAACATCTGAGATTCGATCTTCTGCATGAACTCATCCACTTTTAATACTTCAGAGGGAGGTTTTGACTTTCTGTATTGCAGCCTTCATCTCTAGTAGCGCCATCTGATTCTTTTTTATGCTATGTATTTCCTCTTTCAGATCGTGCATGCACTTCCTCACCTCCTGGAACTCGTTGCCTACTTTCTCCTGCATCTTCTGGAGTTCACTGTCTCTCAGATCTTGCATCTCGTTTAGTTTTGTCACTATGAATATTCTGAATTCTCTATCAGACATTTCCATGAGTTCCACTGTACTGTCTGTGGACGACAAAGGATTGTTTTTCCTTTCCCTTGGGGGAAGAGATATTTTCTTGGTTTCTCATATTTTTTGTGCTTCTGCAATGGTTTCTTGTTATTCTCTGGCAAAAATCTTTTCTCTACTGTGTTTTGTAACATTGTATCACAGAAAGAGATTGAGTTCAGATTTATAAAAAGAAGTTTCTTCATTAAAGCAGGAAGTTCAGTAAGTGTTGAGGATTTCAATGACCCTAAAAGTATTCAGATGCTTAACTACTGTGTACCTAGGCCTGTCAAGACACTGTGTGGAGACTTGTCTGAGTGTTTCTGGGGTATAGAAGATGGGGTTCAGAGATAGCTTCAGTCGCCTTGGTCCTTGAATATGCCAGGATACCTTTTTTTTTTTTTTAAAGAGGTTTTGCCTTAGGGTATGTGCAATCGCCAGAGAAAGAGACAGAGACAGTCAGTGAGAGGGAGGTGAGAAATCATCCCCTAGGGGGATGGCCATGCTGCAATTCCTTCTCCTCCATTCTCTTCCTGGGATCTTAGGCACACACGCACATGCACCTGACATGAGTTTCAAGGCTCCAGGTCTGGGACTCAAACCATAGTCAGCCATTTGGGAGTCAAATGGCATAACCACTAAGCCATCTGCTGTTCCCTAAAGCTATTTTTTAAAACCAGGATTTGATGTCTCTTTTGTCTCTTTAAGTCTAGAAAGTTTCCTTGCTCTTTCTTTCCCATGAGATCAATGTTCCAGAGATATCGGGTCAGCTCTTCCATAGTTCATGCCACTCTGTACAGTTTGCTGGGGAATTTACATTTTTAGATGCAAGATTCTCATTATGAGAAGGTATGGGGGTGATTTACTTTTTTTTGCCTTTTTTTTTTTTTTAAGAGAGATTTTTGCTATAGGACACACGTGCTCGCTGGAGAGACGGAGAGAGACAAAAAATAAGAAATCACCCCCTGGGGGGCTAGCCATGCCACAGTACCTTCTCCTCCACTCTCCTCTCAGGATTTTGGGCATGCATGCACATGTGCCTGGTGTAAGTTTTAAGCAGCCAATCTGGGACTTGAACCATGCAGTCGACTATGTGAGAGTCCAGCGATTTAACCATTATGCCATCTGCTAGTCCCTTGGGAATGATTTTCTAGCAAATTAAAAATTTTGAAAAACTCATCAAGAAAACTGAGTCTATTATTTCATTTCGGTATTTATTTATAACTTCCTAATGATACAGCCATGATGATGGAGAGAAGAACGGTTAAAAGCATGAGACCCTTAAATTACACACAGCCCCAGAGGGTAATGTGACTTGATTAAATTCCATAGCTATAAAAGATATTAGTATAAGAAATGAAGAGAGTCTCAGGTTGATCATTCAAATAACTTACAGATTACTGACAAGGATTCTGAGCTAAATATTTGATGCCTACCTGCAAATGGATTCCGTAATATCTTCGCTGATGTTGTCAATAATTTTCTTACTGCTTTGTGAAGTTCTTTTCTTGCTTGATAGGCAAACCCTAAAATGATTACAAATGTAAATAAAACCAAGTATATATTCAACGCTATGCTCCAATACTTCAGAGAGGAATGATGAAGTAAACTCCAATCTTTTTAACAAGGAAAATATGAAATAGCATCTTTGTCTTTTTATTGTCACTATCAACATAATCATATACTCTGCGAGAGCACGGAGCTCTAATTTCCAAGACTGCTCTCTGAGTCAGAGAAAAAGTAAAACCAAAACCAAACAAAAGCTCTATCTCACTAAAGATAATAAAAATCTTTATATACAACACAAGATTAGCAATACTCTGGAAAATTTCTGCTATGAGGGGTCCACCTCAAAAGGAATTTGGAGATAACTTACTAATGAATTAGACCTCATTACACAGGTATCCTATGTCACTGAAACTGTAAACATGCCAGAAAAGCAGGCTGAGAGGTGGAAAGGAGATGGAATAATATACATGAACAGGACAGCGTGGTGAAAGGGACAGAGCGGTGAGTCAGCTCACAGGGAGCCTTCGAGCTCGCCTGTCAGGGAACACAACGTGCTGAGAGGCACCTTCCCGTGTGACGACTCACCAAGCTGCCACATCTAATGAAAGCATACTGTGCTACTCTAAAATTTCATGCTCATCAAGAGACTATCCGGTGAGGCTTCTGTATGACCTAAATACTGAGAAGTGGAATGTCCTAACTAAAAAAGACAAGTTTGCTATCCATTGTGACAGGTAACAATAAAAAATAAATTGGCATTCATTATTTATGAATCCACCTCGTGCGTCTGTACTCTAACTATCCCTGAGCCAGATGACAAAAGCAGGTTTGGTGCTTGTCACACAGAAGGCCAGCCCCTGAACTGATGGCCCATCAAGGTGTGGACTGCAGGGCCCAGACTAAATCTGCCAGCTAGCCTTCACTCAGTTCTTTTTATTTTTTCCCTACCCAACTGAATTTTATTTGTTGCATAATAAGCCACCTAACATCTTTCAGGTGAAAAAATACTAACTTTGAATAAAGATATCACAAAATGAATTAGAGCCCAATAAAAATTACCTTTGGGGAGGGAACACAATTCTACTCAATTAAGGAAAACATTTGTGTAGACCATACATTAGTTTATTTTTAACACCCATCAGGCCATGAATTCATGGGAATAGGTTCCAGAAGCTCAGGCTCCTTTCCATTGGTTCTCAAGAAGTGTGCTTCTCTGGGTGGAGCGGGCTGGCGCTTTTAGTTGAACCCAGGTCCCTTTCTCTTTGGCTTCCTTCTTTTTCTGATCATTTTCCTTCCCACATTTTAGCAAGCTATCTCTGCTCTTAAAATGCTTAATATGCTCAATATGTACATTAATATGCACAAACAAGAATCTTGCCCTTAACTTGTTTGTTCGCAACAATGCCAATACAGCATGCTAAGTGACACTGTAGACTCTTCCAGTGTTGCCACAGTAATATCTGTGGGGCATTCCTTTTTGAACAGTACCCTTGATGTCTACAATGTCACCTTTCTTGTAGATTCACATGTATGTTACCAAAGGAACCACTCCATGTTTTCTAAAAGGCCTAGAGAACATATATCGGGTGCCTCTCCTCTTTCCTTTTGTGTTCGTCACTTTGGTGAGTTACTGGAAGATGGCAGTTACGGCCAAAAGGAGGCCCTCGTTCAGTTCGAAGAGAATTGCAAACTTGGGATAAACACAAAAGTCCAACATGTGGTCATCATTAATTCTTTAGGAACTTGGTTCTCACAGGGTTTAGTGATTTTGAATTAACAAAATTTATTTTATCGATACTGTGTTTTCAACCAAATCACTTTTTTTCAATTTTATTCATTCATTCATTTATTTTCATTTAACCAGAGAGAGAGACACAGAGAGAAAGAAGGAAAGTGAGAAAGCAAGCCACCAGGTCCAGGACTTTAACCATGGTCGGCCATGTGGGAGTGTCCAGCACCTTAACCCCCACGCCACCTGCCGGTCCCCCAACCAAATCACTTTTAAATTCAATAACTAGCTCTGTTCTTCACAAAGAAAGGATTACTTTTAAATAAACTTACCATAATTTTCTCTTTTATCTAAAGAAACTGTGTGCACATATATATATGACTTCATTTTTTCTGTTTCCACCACTTCAGTATCTAGTGTCAAAGACTTCTTCAGGGCCAAAACTTCATATGTAAGAAATAAAGAACCTCTAAAAAACATACAAAAAGTTCATCATCAATACATGTTCTAAATGTAACACAAAAATTACCCTTCAGTAATCTTTCACAGTGGACTTCTAAAAAGTTCATTCATTCATTTCTCCTACGAGAGAGAGAGAAGGGAGGGAGAGAGACAGTCACCAACACCAGGGCCTTCACACTGTAATCCATACCCTGGTCTCAGGCAGCCCAGATCACACGTGTGTGTGCACGGCTGCTCAGAGAGGTTCCAGGATGTGAACCTAGGACCTTTCCCATGCGGTCCAGTTGTGATACTCTGTGACACCAGGCCCTGAGCTTTTTTTTTAATAGGGAAATACAACATAGAGTAATGTGCATACAATACACACATACACACTTCAGTTCAATAAGTAACAATAACAAATAACTACATAACCATATCAAGGCAAGAAACAGAAAGTTAGTATCTCAGAAGCCCACGGTGTCCCTTCCTGATCCTGACCTATTCCCTCATCTCTGTGATTAGTATTTTTATCAAAATAACATCCTTACTTTAGAGTTTTACCACCTTCGTAAACATCCTTAAATAATAGAGCTTAATCTTCCTTGTTTCTGAACAAAATGTGAATGGAATCATACTCTTATGTGCTTTGGTTTAGCTTTTCATTGTTATTATTTCTTCCTTGAGAGAGAAGAAAAAGAAAAAAAGAGAGGGAGAAGAATCTCCAGCAGGGTCTTCATGCCAAGATCCACACTCAGTCTCGGCTGGTCTGGCTCACGGCACACGGTGTGCGCCTGACACCCTCAGGGAGGCCCTGGAATGCAAACTCAGGACTATTCCCAGTTGCATAACCACTGTGCCACTTCCTGGTCCCTCAGTCCCATATTTGTGTGATTCTCCCATGTTGTTGCATGTAAATATACTTCCTGCATCTGTATTTTTACATGGTATATAATTCCTCACTACATGGAGATGCCACAACTTACCTATCACTTTAGCATAGATGGGCATTTAGGGCATTTCCAGTTTAAGCCTATTATGAACACTGTGTTACCCATCCTCTCTGTCTACACTGCCCACGAGCAGATGTCCTCTGAAGTATGTGTTTAGAAGAGTTACGTCCTGACCGTCTGCATGTTCAACTTGACTAGGTAACACCGAACAGTTTTTTTTTTTTTTTAAAGCATAGCTAATTTGTCCTACCTTTATGAGCATATCAAAGTTTCTTCTTTCCTAAGAGCCATACCTAAAGTCAGTTTTTAAATGCTGGTGGTTGTGTCCCCCAGCCAGACTTACACACTCCCTAAGTCCAGACACAAAGGCTACCCTCCACCTGCATTCTGCTCGGGGCCGTCAGCTACCCTAGGTCTGCTCCTGGCCTTGCGTTCCACCCTGAAGCAGATGAGACAGAAAGGCCGGGACCTCTCTAGCCGTGAGTGATGAGGAACACAGAGAAGGGGCTACAGAGACCTCTCCTCTCTGGGGGGTTTAGCTGAGCAGTCAAAAGGAGCAAACAGATTAAGTACTTTTATCTTCCCTGAAAGACAAAATTCTTTACCAAAAATTAATGTGAATAATTTTCACCGAATTCTGAAACACAAAGGCAAAGAAACTGCATTACGGGAACGTGTACAGACATCCTCCTTTGCCCCGGGGGGGGGGGGGGGGGGGTGTGAAAAGGAAAAAGCACGTAGGCCAGCTGCAGTGGTGCAGTGGGGGCGCTGCGGCATGAACCTAGGAGAAGGCTCTGGGTTCAAGAGCCTGAGACCCTGCCTGTCTGAAGGGCTGGGGAGGGACTGTGGCATGAAGACCGTCAAGGGAGCCCCTCTCCCCCAACCTTGCTCTCTCCCTCAGAAATAAACTTTTTTTAAAAAAGGGAAAAAGTCACCCAAGTATGTTTTGCCTTCTATTCCATTCCATTTCATGAGGAAATTTGGATAAAATGCCAAATACATCTCCTGCATGACTCGAGCATCTAAGGCTTGATTTTATATTTATACTAGTGAGAAAAACTATCTACAAATACAATAGAGAAATATTAGACAGTACTCAATATGCAGACTTGAAAAAAGGAGGTAAAAGAAAGAGAATGAAAAATAACCATTTGGAGGTCAGCAGGTGGCGTGGTGGTTAAAGTGCTGGATTCCCACGTGGCCAACCTTGGTTTGAGTCCTGGACCTGTGGCGTAATAATAATAATTGTAAATAAAATTAATAATTTTGTAAAAAAGGAAAATAATAACTTTCGGAGTGTCATTCCGTCATCAAGCCTGTGCCGCTGAAGGAGCGTGAGACAGGAGATGCTGATCTGCTAGTCTTCACAATCGGCCTCAGTTGCCTTCCCTAACAGCTTGACAGCAATTTAAAGGATTTTCTTTTGATTTCTATTTTTATTTATTTTTTTTTTTTTTTACATTTTTAAGAGGGCAGGTGTGTTTGTCAGAGAGTGACTGGAGGGCAGGTGGGAGAGCATTCCCCAGCAGGCCACGGTCACGCTACCATCCCTTCTCCATCTCACCATCCTGTTGGGATTTTGAACATGTATAAACACAGGCCAACAGGCCAAGCACGGTTTTCAAGCCATCAGAGCCAAGATTTGAACCATGTTCAGTCATGGACTTCCAGCTACTTTAGCTACTAGGCTACAAGGTCAACCTTAAAGGATTTTCAGAAAAATTTAAGAAAAGCAAGAAAGAAGGAGAGAAAGAAAGAGCCCTAGAAGGTATGCCTCACCAGAGAGAAACAGAGAGGGGGAGAGAGAAGAGGAAGAGAGAAAGCACCTCCATAGGGGATGGTCACACAGCAATCCCTTCTTCTCTGTTTATCCTTTCAGGGTTTGGGGAATGTGCTCACACAAGACCAACACGTATTTCAAATTTCAAGCCTCCCAGTCTGGGACTCAAGTCACACAGCTGGTCACACGGGATGGAGCTGCCTTAATGCACATACCACCAGCGTGCCCCAAAATAATTTTAATTGATTTTTACCTTCCTCACCCACTTCAGAATCTAATACATGGAGTCTTCAGAAAGTCCATAGGAAATGCACATTATCAAAAAAAAAAAAAAAAAAAAAAAAAAACTACACATGGATTTTAAAAGGTTTTTGCATCAAAATAAATTCAGACTTTAAATTTCACTCTTCCACCAATTTTTTGAAGTTCTCTTGGGCGAGAAGTGATGTTTAACTGTGTAAGGGCCTCAGTGCCTGCTCTGAGTGTGCCAGGGACATTCCTCATAGCATCAGGGACAGGGAGGCAGAATCCCTGTCACGCACATGGTCACGACAGAAAGCATTCCTTACAGATAGAGTAACAGGAGCGAGGCAACATTTAAGTGGTAGCATCAGTGATTAAATCCATCTGTTTGAACCTAAAATCCATACCCTTTGAGGACCCCATGCTACCTGTAAAGCATTTGCAATGAGATTTCAAGGAGAAATATAATGAAGCCAATTAATACTGCATAATTGATAACTTACCCTAAAATAAGTGATCCAGTAAGCTTTATTATATTTCCTTCAAAAAGAAAGGAAAAAAGTCAGTGTGATAAATTTCATTTTAAAACTGTGACAGGAAATAGGCAACAGTGCAAGTCTTAATTGATCTCATATGTAACTGGATACGAAGTTATGATACTTTTCTATTAATATGATCAGTTATTATCAGAACATGGCTTCCTAACCCCAGTTGCAAACAAACCAATCCATAAGCACCGGGCACCAACACATTATTTATATTTAGGCCATTTCCTACCCATCCTCCCTTCCCTCCACACCCCAGGCTGCCGCCCCACACCAAATCAGTAGAGACCCTAGCGTCTGGTCCAGTCCTGACACTGCCAGGACTATGGTGCTTCCACAGAAACGTACGTCCAGGAAGCCACTTCCCTCCCAAATACTTTAACTGAACAACCAATTACATGAAGGAGAATTCTATCGCCTTTTTTTTTTAAACAGAGGTTTTTGCTATAGAGTACATATGCTCATCAGAAAGACAGAGAGATACTGGAAAATGTTTTCCAAGTTCTAAACAAAAATTGACAAATAAATTTATAGAATATGACCTATATATTAAATGGGGCTACCTACATATAGCACTTACCCACCTATTATAGTATAATTACTTTGGGAAGCAATCATTCTGTGCCCCTACTTGAGAAGCATAATCCCTCAGGATAGTCCTAGAAGTGACAGAGAAGAGCCAGCAGGTAATGTTGTGGTAAGGCACTGGACTCCCACATAGCCAACTGTGGTTTGAGTCCTGGACCCAGAGGCCTGACACTCATACTGGGTGCATATGTGTGCATGCCCAAAATCCCGAGAGGAGAATGGAGGAGAAGGGATTACAATGTGGCCATCTCCCCAGGGGATGATTTCTCACTTTCTCTCTCTCTCTGCCTCTTTCTCTCTCTCTCTGGTGAGCACACATGCCCTATGGCAAAAATCTAAAAAAAAAAAAGCTAACTGCTTATCCAATACATATGCTCCTTGGTCCTTATACAACACAAACTGATTACAATCTAAATTTATTCAAATTCCTAGGCGACTCTAGAACCAGCCATGCAACCCACTGGTAGCGAATCAGGCACAGCGGAAGTCTACAGGAAGGGATCCTTCCCCGGATAAAAAGATAAAACTTCATAAGCTGCTTTGGTCCTACATTATTGATGTCCAGGGATTCAGCAACGACCTTGAGACTATCAGGACACTGAGGATAATGAAGCAGGAAGACAGGACTATTGCTAAACTGCAGTTCCTGCCCTAAATTGTCTCTGCCTTGACTTCTAATAATTCAAGAAAAATGAAAACTCACTCATTCAAGCCACTGTCAGTCTCTGTTGCTGCTGGGAGCACAACCCTAAGTGACACATCACTCATGGCAGTGAGGTACTGAGCCAGAGCTCAGAGGCCTACCCAGCCTTTAACGCATGGACACGTCGAAGCAGTCCTGTGTTTGGAGCTTCACTCTGATAAATTTCCAACTTTGTTCTGTGGGATGATGAGAGGAAAAAGCTCCCTTCTCCATCCCTATTTATCCCTTCTTATTTAAAACAGACAATAAGATGGAAAGGATCTACTGTAGACATAGATCTTAAAGGTCAAAAGGAGACTCCACAAGGAGAGCCACTTTGTGTGACTCGGTATCATGTCCTCAGGGACTAGAATGGGACCTAGGCACAGCAGATGGTCAATAAATATTTTCGTTTATTGTCACAGGAATGAAAGATCATTTTGAACATAAAGGAGATAATGCTCAGAGAAACTGAGATTCTTCCACTCAGTAAGTACTATTTGGACACTGACTAAGATGCACATGTAACAACACATCATGAGGATGTAACGCAAATTGGATAAAACACGGCCCTCACAGAATCTGCAGTCTTTGGGAGAAGTCAGATAATTAGCCAAGTTCTGAGTCAACCTACAGAACGACAAGTGATCGATGTAAGCTGGCCTAGGGTGTCAGAGAAAGCTTCCTGGAGGGAGACGACGACGGTGTGAAGAGTGGCTAGGACCTGCATCCCAAGGCCCAGGAGGGCAAGGGCACCATTCTCCTTGCTCACCACCGTATTCTCAGAACCTGACGCTGGTGCCCGGCACCTTGTTCTGCGAGAATTTAATAAATACCTACTGAATGAGAATGCAGTGACTCTTAAGTACAGAAGGATGAGTGTGAAATTAGATAGGAAGAGTATTTCCGAGAGAAAGGGGTACATACAGCTTTGGGTCTACACATCTGGTGTGAACTCAGGACAGAAATTAGTACACAGAGACATAGTGAATCTGAGACTTAGCATGCGTTAAGTAAGTTCTTGTGGCCCATCCGGAAGCGTAACCACAATTCCATCACTACCTCTGTAAGGAAATACTGTTGTTCAGACTGTACTCACTGATGTCTCTCCAGTATGTGTCACTTTTTGGCGGGGGAGTAGAAGTTCTGATTCTTCTGCAACAGATGACACAATAAGCAGCCAGGGACATTCTGTGCAGGTAGAAAAATCATAACAGGTTTAATTTTAGCACCTCATTAAAAATGCTTTTCAACTATAAGAACACGCTACCATCATAGTGGGTTGCCCACAGAGTTAGATTTTTCAAGACTAGGAAAAAACTTCTCAATCAAAAAAAAAAAAAAAAAAAAAAAATCTCCCTTAAAACTGCAAACAGGGAACCAGCAGTTGGTATAATGGCTATGTCGCTGGACTCCCATGTAGTCGACCGCGGTTTGAGTCCTGGACCCGGTGACTTTAACTCACACCGGGCGCATGTGTGTGCGTGCCCAAGATCCCAAGAGAGGAATAGAGAGAAGGAATTGTGGCCTCGTCATCCCTGCTGGGAGGCGATTTCTGACTTTCCTTCTCACTGTCTCTCTCCAGGGAGTGTACATATCCTAGGGGGAAAAAAATCTAAAAAATAAAAATAAAAATAAAAAAAGAATCCACAGAAGTAGTGAACTTTTTTCTAGCTTCCTTACAATGGATCCCCAAGACGGTTTGTCTTTGGAATTTACTTCATTTCATTGTTGTAGCCTGCAAAGGAGGAAGCCTGTTGGCCAATAATTCGTCCACTGTGTAAAGATGACCTACATATGATGTGATTGTTTCTAGGCCAATTCAGCATCCTAGAACCATATCGGATTGCTTGGAATGAGATGTTTTGTTTCTTTTTCTTTTGGCCTAAGGGAAAAAGAGGTCTTGAAGGACTCATGTGAGAAATGCTTCTTTGGTTCAACATACTAAAAACCTCTAGCAGTTTTACAGCAATTAGGGGGAAATTACGTGGTATACACAAGCAAGAAATATCTGTTAGAGTTAACACAAAATAAAAAGGTTTTTAATTGTTTCTTGATTGGGATTCTACGCCATGACTAAGCAAACTAACTTAAGCAACAGGTAGACTTGAAAGGCCATTGTTTTTTTTTTTTTTTTTTTTTTTTTATAAAATGTCGGCTCTTATTAGTTATTTATTTTATTTTATTTATTCACTCATTTATTTTAATTTGACCAGAGAGAGACACAGAGGAGGAAAGAGAGAGAGGGAAAGTCAGATCGGGACTTTCTGTAGTGTCCAGCACCTTAGCCACCTGCTGGTCCCAAGGCCATTGTTTTAAGGGTCATTGTCTCTCACTTTCTTAGTCTTAGTGTGGTGCCGCTGCTTCTCTTTAAGACACAGATGGTGGGGGAATGGCCTCAAGAATGTAATGAATTAGGTGCTCATAAAACCAGGGCAGAGCTCGCACACAGACTTGTACTTTTTAAAGTTATTACATGAAAGCTGCACTAAAACTGCGAAGCAAATATCACCCCTGCTTCTTTCAGCCCTGACACCTACTACTAAAGCAGTCAACTGAAAATTATACACATACCCTTTAGTTACTTCCTGGCCTAAAAATGCCTTTCTAGTATGAACTGAACTCACCTCTTTCCAACTCATTTCCTTTCCACCAAGTCCTGGGTATAAATCTGAGGCTCTGGAAACACACTTCCACTTCCTCACTGTACGTCTGCAGACGATGCCCCATTCCTCCCTCCCCTCACACTCAGCTCTGAGGCTCGGTTATTTCTAGTGCTCCCTCTCTCCATCTCGACAAACCGCCAACCTCCTGGTGTCCCCGGAGCCAGCAGTCTCCCGTGGCTGCCGGTGCTTCCCCGCCCAGCCCTGGCTCTGGGCGTCACCCGCCGAACACCCCAGAACACCCCTTACCCTCTGCCGCAGCCCGAACCTGACGGGTGCTCTCCCTGCTCCAACACCTGGACAGCCGGAATGCAGGTGGTGAAGACCAATTCGGGGTGGGCTTCCGGAAGTACTTTTGCACCCCTAGTCAGATCTCTTCTCATTGCTACCCTGACTATTCCAAACAATCCACTCTCTCAGGCCTCCTCCACTCCCTCCACCCCTCAGGCCATCTGTCGCCTACAGCACTCAGAAAATTAAGACTATGAACCCTTTCAACCTCAGCCCTCACACCGACAAGCAGGAGACAAATCTGTTATTATGGGACTTCATTATTTTTTCCTTTTTTCAAAGGGGGAGGTCTTTTTTAACAAAATTGAACACAAAAGTGCAAATATCAAACTAGGTACTAAAGTGGAAGTTATTTGAAATAAGAAATCACATTAAACTCTTGGGGGGAGGTCTCAGGAGTTTGGTGACTTTCTCCTGAGATTTCATTCTTCACAGAACTGCTTCTATAGAAATGTTTCTGGATCACAACCCGGTGTTCCCGCCCCACCTTGACCGTCACAACTCCTGGTAGCTCCGACCACTCCCAGGGGCCAACTCGGGAAGGATTTAACTACGTCCTTTTCCAGGCTCCAAATGGATGTTTACCTGCAGCGTCCTTCCCAGTGTCTGAGGAAAAATGGTCTCGTCTTTTCTCTAGGGAAATGCCCCACCTGTGTTCTAAAGCTCATGCTCTCACTTCTGTGGGGGCCTCGGTTTATAAACTGCCTTTCTCAATCGACACCCTTTCCCTCTCTCAGCTTCCTGGGAAAACGAATGAAAAACTGAATACCTACCGTCCTCCCATCAAACACCAAAAACAAAGGGCGACACAATGGAGCAGCCATAATAAACGATGCTCTCCACAGGGACCCACAAGGGAAGGTCCGAGGTTCCTGTCCTGACCTCCCTGAGCAGCTGGGCACTGGGTGCCAGTGACGCCCCGCTGGCTGAGGCTAGGGGTGCAGCACCATGCCTAGACCCCACGGGGCGCTGCTCTGCCTCTCTCACGGAATGCTGCACTGGAGCAAATACAAGACTCTCCCTAGACCTGTGTCCTGTCGCTACAGCCAGCTCTCCCACCTCCCTGTTGAAGTCCCCCAGTGTCTTCCCCCAACAAAGAAACAGCACCCACTCAGGTCACCAGGGAGTGACATCTGCTCACATCATTCCCCTGCTTTCTATCTTTAGATAATTCGTAATTCCCATCATCTAAGCACTGTTCCTTACAATTCTGGTCTCTAGAAAATTAGCAGTTTTGCGTTATCTACTGAGAATCCTTCACGTTCTCTGTTTCAGAAGAAAAAGTGATAAATCAATTTTGTTTACGTACTTTATTTCATTGTCAAGGCCTTACTAAGATATAGCATTCACCCCTTCTAAAATACAGTTCCAAGGGTTTTAACAACCAGTCAAATCAAAATATGTTTTTGTTTTGTTTTTTTTTTTTGTTTTGCTATAGGGCGTGCACTTGCCAGAAAAAGAGACAGAGAGAAAGTGAGAAATCACCCCCCCGGGGGGGATGGCCATGCCGCAATACCTTCTCCTCCATTCTCCTCTCAGGATCTTGGGCACGCACACACATGCGCCCGGCGTAAGTTTAACCCACTGGGTCTGGGACTCGAACTGTGGTCGAATACATGGGAGTCCAGAGACATAGCCATTACACCAACTGCTGGTCCCAAAATATGAAATTTCTATCAACCCAAACATTTCCATTTCCCTTCAGAGTAAACCTCTCTCCAGACTCAGCTCTGGAGGCCAGCAATCTATTTCCTGTCCCTAGTTTTGCCTTTGCAAGAATGTCATCTAAAAGGAATCACAAAGAATGTGGCCTATGAATCTTGCTTCCTTCACTTAAAACGTGCACTTGAGAATCTCCTGTGTCGCCTTATCGGTTGTTTATATGGATATGGCTATTCATCCCCTGAGGAACACAAGTTGTTTCCACCTTTGGTGACTAAAAATACAGCAGCTATAATCATCTGCATGTAGGTTTTCCTGTGAACGTAAGTATTCATTTCCTACTGCTGAATCTGATTTGCCAGTATTTTGTTAAGGACTTTCATACCTATTTTCACGCACTATTAATCTCTAATCTTCCTATGATGTCTTTGGTTTTCATATCAAAGCAATGCAGGTCTTATAAAATTAGTATGTGTTCCAGTTCTTCTCTGAGTTAAATGTAGAATTTAGAACTGGTACTCTTGCTTAAAAGATTTTAATATTCTCATATCATCTTTTTTTGCTTTGTTTTGTTTTGCTGTTTTTGCCATAGGGCACTTGTACTTGCCAGGGGGAGGGAAGGAAGGAAGGTAAGGGAGGGAGAAGGAGAGAGGGGGAGGGGGAGGAGGGAGGGAGGGAGAGGGAGAGAGAAAGTAAAAAATTTCCCCCCGGGGGGTTGGCCATGCCACAATCCCTTCTCCATTCTCCCCTTGAGATTTTGGGCACGCACGCACACGCACCATGCATGACCCCCGAGCTGGCAGTCTGCGATGCAAACCTTGGGCCGCCACCACGGGGGCCCAGCACCTTCACCACACCACCCTCTGCCCCGGCGTCTGTCTGCAGTGATGTCCGCAGTCCCAAGTTTGGCCCTGTCTCTTCCCTTTGTCCTTGGCTGGTCCAGCTACAGGTTTACCGATTTTGCTCATTTTCTTCAAAGAACCAGCTTCATTGAATTACTCGTTTCTCCACTATCGGTTTCATTGATTTCTGCTTATCTTTATTATTCTCTTCCTCTGCTTTCTTTAATTTCAAATAGCTCTTCTTTTCTTAAAACTGAACCTTAGATCACTGATCTAAGATTTCTTCTTTTCTAATAAAAGTATTCAATGTTAAAAATTTCTGACTTCTGACTGTATGTCTCAAACTTTAATATGTCAATTGGCATTGTTTTGTTTCCACTTTCATTTAATTAAAAATATTTTTTAATTTCTGGGATCAGCACGTGGCATGGTGGTTAAGGCACTGGACTCCCACATGGCTGACCATGGTTAGAGTCTCAGACTTAGCGGCCTTTTTTTTTTTTAGAGGTTTTTGCTATAGGGCGTGTACGCTCACCAGAGAGAGAGAAAGAGAGACAGAAAGCGAGAAATCACCCCCCAGGGGGGATGGCCACGCCACAATCCCTTCTCCTCCATTCTCCTCTCGGGATCTTGGGCACGCACGCACATGCCCCCAGCCTGAGTTTTAAGCCACCAGGTCCGGGACGCGAAACGCGGTTGACTACATGGGAGTCCAGTGACATAGCCATTACGCTAACTGCTGGTCCCTGGCGGCCTGTTTTCTCACTTACCCTTTCTCTCTCTGTCTCTCTCTGGTCAAATTAAAAAAAAATAATAAGTGGAATAAAAAAAAATTAGTTTAAAAAAATGTTCTGCTCATTGTGACTTCCTCTTTGATCCATAGGATATTTAAAAGTGTTATTCAATCCCTAAATATTTAACAATTTCCCAGATGTTTTATTGATTCATCACTTAATTATGATTTTATCTTATTAATTTACAGCTTAATTGTGACCAGCAAACAGGCTCTAGATAAGCTCAATTCTTAAACGTTGTTGAAGTCTATTGTACAGCACAGAATGTGGTCTATCTTGGTGGATATTCCAAACACCCTTAAAAAGAAAACAGCCTATGGTGGTGGGTAGGCTATTTCCCCTCTGGCAGTTAGGTCAGAGTTGTTCCGTGTTTTTCAGGACCTCTCTTCCTTTCTCTCAACTCACTCTCCTGAATGAGAGTATGAAGGGCTATTCAAATCACGGAAGTTCTTTGTAACTACATTTTGGAGTCTGAAGCTTACCCTGGGTTATGGGAAATTGTTGGAAGATTAGTCTTATGAAAAAAAAGTAACCTTATAACATTATTATTATTATTATTATTTGGGGGGGCTTGCTATAGGACGCATGTACTTGCTGAGAGATACAGAAAGACAGAGACATAGAAAGTGAGGAATCATCTCCAAGGGGAGATGGCCATGCTGCGATCCCTTCTCCTTCATTCTCTTCTTGGGATTTCAGGCATGCATGCACACATGCCCAGTGTGATTTTCAAGCCACCAGGCTGGGGCTCAAACCATGGTCGGCCATTTGGGAGTCTGGTGCCTTAACCACCACACCACCTGCTAACCTCAACATTTTTATTTATTTATTTATTTTTTTGGAGAGGTTTTTGCTATAGGGCTCGTGCGCTCACCAGACAGACAGAGAGAGACATAGAGATAGAAAGCGAGAAATCACCCCCCAGGGGGGATGGTCACGCCGCAATCCCTTCTCCTCCATTCTCCTCTCGGGATCTTGGGCACGCAAGCACACACGCCTGGCGTGAGTTTTAAGCCACCGGGTCCGGGACGTGAACCAAGGTTGACTATGTGGAAGTCCAGCGACGTAGCCATTACGCTAACTGCTGGTTCCCAATATTTTTATTTCTTAAAGAAGTGCTAACAACGTGTAAAATAAGGTTGGAGATAAGCCGAACTGATGAAAAAAAAACAGGCTTTTAACAAAAAACAAGAAGAAAAATGTACTTGAATTAAAGCAGTGGTTCTAATGATCAAGAAGAAATGAACAGAAGACATTAAGAGAACAGAGTCGCCAAACATGATAACTAGCTGAATGAGAGATGGGAGGAGGGACAGACAAGAGGAAGAAGACAAATACTGTTCTCAGTTTCTGGTTTGGATTTTTATCTATACAGGGATAATGTATACAAAAATAGGAAAATACAGAAGAAGAAGAAATATGGCATAAAAAATGAAGTCTTGATTTCAATGTTGAGATTAAAGTTTTCGTAAAATATTCATGTGAGATCTTCAATGAGTAAAGCAGAGGTTTAATCTACAGATACAAACTTGTGAATCATAAGCATGTATTTTTTTTTTCCATGAGAAAGAGACAGAGAAAACATCTTTTTTTTTTTTTTTTTTTTTTTTTTTTTTTTTTTTTTTTTTGAGAGGTTTTTTCTATAGGGTGTGTGTACTTGCCAGAAAGACAGAGACAGAGAGACAGAAAGTGAGAAATCTCCCCACAGGGGGAATGGCCACGCTGCAATCCCTTCTGTTCTCTTGAGATTCTGGCCATGCACACACAGGCGCCCAGCGTTGTTTTAAACTCCCTGGTCCTGTACTGGAACCACAGTCAATTAGGTGGGAGTCCAGAGACACAACCCTTACACCACCTGCTGGTCCCAAGGTTCTAGAGTTTTAAGCACCATTCTAAATTTAATTTCTGTGCTCCAAGTCTCACAAGGGTGATTCTGAAGTGCTGGCAGGACTGCACTCCTTCCTGAAAGCTTTCGGGAGAATAACCTCCAGGCTCATTCAGGCTGCAGGAAGAACGTGGCTCCTCCAGGTGAGCTGCAGCACTTGTCCACTCAGGTCAGCTGCAGTGTCATGGCAGTAGCACACACTCTGCAAGGCTGGAAGCCTCGTGGGGGACTGGAATTCAGCTCCCAGTCAACCTGTACATGCTGGGTGTGAGCACGCGTGCCCACAATTCTAGCTGGCTAGGGAAAGGCTCAGGGGAGATCAAGGCAGGAGACCCTGCTGCAGATGCTTCTCTCTCTCATGAAACAAAGACACAAATATACTCAATATTAAACTTAGTTCCACTCAGTTGCAGGACTAAGGTCCTCGTTTCCTTGGTGGCTGTTATCTGGTGACTCCTACAGGCCTCCCTCTGGTCTGTGTACGTCATCCCCTACATCTCAGAACTAGCAACACTATGTCCTCGTGTAGCCCTTCTTTAACTCTTCTGCTTTTATGGGTCACATAGTTACATTAGGCTTTCCCAGATCATCTAAAATAATCCCATTTAAGGTCTGTAACCTTAATTCCATCTGTAAAGTCCCTTGTGCATATAACAACATAACCACAGGTCCCAGGGATTACAATATGGACATCTTTAAGGGTTGGGCAGTATTTTGCCTATCTGAAGCCACTGTCAGCGTTCTGGCCCAAGTCCTTTTGCAGACATGTTTTCACTTCTCTTGGGGTATACACAGGAGTGGACTGGCTGGGTCACATGGCAGATATACTGTTTATTTTATGGGACACTGCTAAATGTTTTTCCAACAGGACTGTACCATTTTACAATGTAACCAGTAATGCAAACATGAGAATTCCAGCTGCTCCACATCCTTGCCAATATTTGATACGATCAGCCTAACTTTAGCTTTTTGAATGTGTACATTACATAGGCTGAGCACTCCTAATCTGAAAATACAAAATCCAAAATGCTCCAAAAACCGAGGGTTTCTGAGTACTGTTACAACAACAAATTTAAAACCTGACCCTCTGGGGCCAGCAGGTGGGGTAGTGGTTAAGGTGCTGAACGCCTACATGGTGGACCACGGTTCAAGTCCCTGACTGAGGCTTGAAACTCATGCCAGGTGCAAGTGCAGGCATGCCCCAAATCCCAGGAGGCAAATGGAGAAGGGATTGCGGCATGGCCATTACCCCGCTTGCCAGAGAAAGACAGAGAGATCTGGTGATTTGAAAATCATGCAGGGTACATGTGTGTGCATGCCCAAAATGGCAAGAGGGCAATGGAGAAGGGATTGTGCCATGGCCATCCCCCCCACACACCCTGCCGGGGGGTGATTATTTTCCCTCTCTCTCTTTTTCCTGCAAGCATGTAGGCTTTAGAGCATTTAAAAAAAAAAAAACAAAAACAAAAAAAAAAAAACTAAAAACAAATCAATTGACTATACACAAGTAAAGATCTATTTCTGGACTTTCTATTCTATTTCACTGATCCACTTGTCTATTCTTATATAAATGTGACACTATCTTGATTAGTACAGCTTCAAGGTATGTCTCTTTTTTTTAAAGAGGCTTTTGCTATAGGGTGCATGCGCTCGCCAGACAGACAGAGACAGAGAGACAGAAAGTGAGAAATCACCCCCCAGGGGGGATGGCCACGCCGCAATCCCTTCTTCTCCATTCTCCTCTCAGGATCTTGGGCACGCACGCACACGCGCCCGGTGTGAGTTTTAAGCCACCGGGTCCGGGACGCAAACCGCGGTTGACTACGTGGGAGTCCAGCAACATAGCCATTACGCTAACTGCTGGTCCCTTCCTCAGGGTATGTCTTAAAGGTAGATAGTATACATGCTCCAGCTTTGTTCTTCCTTTTCAAGATGGACTTAGTTCTCGGCACATCAACATAACTTTGGAGTCAGCATGCCAATTTTTATTTTAAAAAGCCTCTGGGATTATGATTATACAAACCTGAACTTTGATTTTACATAGAGAACAGAAGCAAAATTCTGAGGAGACCAAGGACACAAAGTTAAAAGGGACAGAATATAGGGAGCAGCAGATGGCACGTAGTTAAGGCACTGGACTCCCACATGGCCAACCATAATTCAAATCCCAGACCTTGTGGCTTGAAAATCATGCCAAGCATGTGTGCATTTGTGCCCAAAATCCTGAAAGGAGAATGCAGGAGAAGACACTGTGGCATGGCCATTCCCCCTTGTGGGGAAGGAGGTGGCTTCTCATTTTCCCTCTCTCTGTCTCTCTCTCCAGCAAGTACATGTGCTCTATGGCAAAAACTTTAACAAAAAAGGGAAAGAAAAGAATGAGTACAAAGTGAAACAAATATTCAAAAATTCTATTATATTTAATAACAGGGAGGTCACTGGGACCTCCATAATGGTACTGGGTCACTGGAAAAGTGACATATTTTTCTGTGTTTTTCTATGCAAAAAACGTATCATGACTTTTCCAACAACCCAACAGTTTCATTGGGCTGACTGGAGAAGAACTCAGACTGAAATTAAACAACATTTCACACTTTCATTCTTGTTAATAAATCTAAATTGTAGCTATGCACAGAAAACTGAAAAGATTGTACCACCTCAATTTTTTTCTAGTTAAGCGTAGTCAGTAAGGACTAGCCAATGGCCTGTAAGAGGGTGTACGACGTGCAATCTCTGAGAGCTGTCCTAAGGGTACATGTGCCTCCTTCACCTTCCTTCTTCCCTCTCGCGAGAAGGAGCAAGTGAAAGCTGAAGTGAAAGCGGCCATCATAATGATGTGGTATCATACTGAGGAGGGCAGAGCAACGAGACTCAGGAATCTGAAACCCCAAGACCAGGGATTGGCTGCCACACCAGCCCTGGACTGCATACCTACGAAGTCACACGCATACTCAAGTCATTTGTATCTTATGTTTACTGTGTAATACAGCTGGGGCCAATCTTTTTAAAAGATTTTTGCCATAGTGTGTGCTGGAGAGGGACAGAGAGAAGTGAAAAATCACTCTGCAGGGGGGATAGCCACACCACAATCCTCTCTTCTCCATCCTCCCCTTGGGATCTTGGGCACGTGTCCGCACACCCACCTAATGTGTCTTAAGCCTCCATGTCCAGGACCAGAATCGCAGAGCTGGCTGTGTGAGATCCAATGCCTTAAATAATATGCCACCTGTCTGCCCCAGCGGAGTCTAATTTTTTTTTTTTTTTTTTTTTTTTGGAGAGGTTTTTGCTGTAGGGAGCATACACTCACCAGAAAGGCAGAGACAGAAAGCGAGAAATCACCCCCCAGGGGGGATGGCCACGCCACAATCCCTTCTCCTCCATTTTCCCCTCGGGATCTTGGACACGCACGCACACGCACCCAGCGTGAGTTTAAGCCACTGGGTCCGGGACTCGTACCGCGAATGACTACATGGGAGTCCAGTGACAAAGCCATTACCCCAACTGCTAGTCCCCAGCAGCGTCTAATCTTAACTCACCACAGTTTTAAACATCCATATGCCAGTGATCCCAATTTATTATTTTTTTTAATTTCCCAATTTACTTCTAGCCCCAATCTTTCCAAACTCATGTATCCAGCAGCTACCACATGTTTCCACATGGGTGTCCAATAAAATGTTCAAAATTAACTGTCCAAAATGGATTTCTTCATTTTTTTCTCCCCACTCATTTTTTCCATCACCATTAATCAAATGCTAAATGGTTTTTGACTGAAAACGGTATATGATCTACCTTGTAGCCCAAGCAAAACCTTAGGAGATTACCCTTGATTCACCTTTTCCCTTCACCCTGTATTCTCTGCCATTAAAACATATCCTGAGGGACCAGCAGTTTGCGTAATGGCTATGTTGCTGGACTCCCACGTAGTTGACTGTGGTTCAAGTCCCGGACCCAGTGGCTTAAACTCGCACCGGGTGCATGTGCGTGCGTGCCCAAGATCCCGAGAGGAGAATGGAGGAGAAGGGATTTTAGCGTGGCCATCCCCCTGGGGGGTGATTTTTCACTTTCTGTATCTCTGTCTCTCTGTCTTTCTGGCAAACACATGCACCTTATAGCAAAAACCTCTCAAAAAAAAAAAAAAATATATATCCTGAGTCCATACAGTTTTCTCTACTTTACTGCTACCACTGTAGTCTAGTTCCAGCTACGATTGTCTCATTTGGGGTAATACGATAGCATCCTCAATGGTGCTTTTAGTAATTGAAGACATCTTCCAAAGATGAAAACGTTCCAGAGATGAATAGTAGTAATGGTTGTACAACAATGTGAATGCCACTAAACTGTATACCTAAAAATGGTTAAAATGGTAAATCTTCTGTGTATTTTACCACAACAAAGGAAAAAAAAAATCTTTCCTAGAGACAATAGTCTCCTATATTTTTTCTAAATATCTTCCAGAAGTGTCTTTTGCATTTAGGTTTTTAACCTATCTGGAAATTAGGATAGTGAATGGTGTGAAGTAGGAATTCGTTTTTATTACATATGAACAGCACATATCTCAGTATTGTTACTAAATAGCACATGCTTTCTCCCTGCTTTCTAACAGCACTCAGAGATATGCTGAGCTCACATGTGCACGGATTTATTTCAGGCTCTTTACTGTGCTCCACGAGTCGACGTTTCTATCCTGGAACCAACACCATACTGTCTTTATTACAGCTCTATATTAACACTTGGTATATTTTAGGGAGAGATCTTATTGAATCAGCTTCTTCAAAACTAAGCTATTCTTGTTTGACTCTCCATATAAATTTCAGGTTCAGCATGTTAAGTTCCATTAAAAAAGAAGAATTAAACGATATTAACTGACATTGCAGTACATTTGTAGAATTGGGAAAAACTGACATCTTTTCAATAGTTTTCCCATTGATAAAAACACAGCATATCGGGAACCAGCAGTTAGCGTAATGGCTATGTCGCTGGACTCCCACGTAGTCGACCGCGGTTCGCGTCTCGGACCCGGTGGCTTACAACTCACGCCGGGCGCGTGTGCGTGCGTGCCCAAGATCCCGAGAGGAGAATGGAGGAGAAGGGATTGCGGCGTGACCATCCCCCCTGGGGGGTGATTTCTCGCTTTCTGTCTCTCTGTCTCTCTCTGTCTGTCTGGCGAGCGCACGTGCCCTATAGCGAAAAACCTCTCCAAAAAAAAAACACAGCATATTTCTCCATTTACTAGGACTTTCCTATATGTGTTTCAATAGAGTATTATAATTTTTCTCCCTAAAGAACTATACAACTTCAGTGTGATCTGTTCCTAGATATCTTTAGAGTTGGATGCTATTATAAATAGAATCTTTTTTAATTAAAATTCTAGTTAATTATTGCTAAGATAAACTTTTTTAATGTTCTTTTTATTGCCAGAGGGTATGTTAGCTCACCAGAGAGAGAGAAACAGAAAGCACCCACCCCATGGGGTATGGTCATGCCACAATCCTTTTTTCTCTATCTCCAACTCCTCAGCATTTTGGTCAAGCACACACAAGCACTCAGTGTGTTTTTCAAGCCACTGGGGGGTAGAAATTGAACTTTGGTTGGCTACATAGGATAGCACTCCAATGTACAGCCTGAAAATTGTTTCCCCTCCTCCCCCAGAAATCTTCCTGAAGGCCATTTCTGATACCCTATAACCAAAGCTGCATTTCGAGAGGACGGATAGTGGTGCAGCAATAACACAACGCTCCATGAGGCTGACCCACTCAGAAGGGCTCTGGTTCCCATCCACAGACTGCTCTGAACATGCTGGGCCACCTGATCCCAGGCTGACTGAGGCTGGGGGCAGATCACAGCATGGAGACTCTGTTGGGGATACCTCTCTAGAAAGAAAGAGAAGAAAGAAAAGAAAGAAAAGGAAGAGAAAGGGAAAGAGAGGAGGAGAAAGAGAAAGAAACTTTAAAAAATTAAATGTTTTCTGTCACTACCTAGAACCTTCTTGTTAAACGATTTTAGTGTTTCCAGATCCTCCACTAAAATTACTTATTTGTTCACTACTATATCACAATTGTCTGTAAAAAGTGTATGGCACCTACCGGGTGCACAAAAAAGGTTTGCTGAATAAATGAATGGACATCTTAAATGTAGACCATTTGGAGAAACAGAAAAAAATAAATATTTCAGGGTTGCCTGTGACCTAGTGGTTAAAGGAGCCAGATCCCCCAGGGCCCACCACAGTTCAAATCCTAGCCTGGTAGCCTGAAAAACAAACCCAGCAGATTGCATGCACAACCTAAATCCCAACAGGACTGGGAAAAATGGAAAAGGGATTACTGTGTTCATTGCAGAGTGCTTTCTCCCTCTCCTTCCATCTCTCTCCCTCTGGCAATTTAAGAGAGAAAGAAAGAGAGAAAGACAGACAGACAGGTTTTTAAGTGTGGGTCAGAGATGAAAACTAACTTAGTCTGAGAGGTGGAGTTTAGATTACTCACTCTCAGGTCCTTAATATGCAGGCATCCATCCAGCACCTGGAGCTCAAGAGTGAGTGAAAGAATTCATGAAAAGATCGAGGAGGGCAATGTATGCGAGAAGGAAAAAAAAGCCGAAAAAAGATGCTTGAGAAGAACTATACTTGGGGACAAATTTTAAAAAGAGAGTGCAATAATACAAAGCCATCGGAGGAAGGGGTGTATGGGATGGGAAGTGCGAACTAAATGGAAGAGCTGAGAAGTCACACCCACACACACGTGAGGACATGCACGGGCTTCGCTAGAGAAGTACAACTTAACCTAAGTAACAGAAAACAAGAACCTCCCAACTCCACCGATAAAAATAGAGAGCTCCCTCAGATTATAAATCAGAATTTGGGAAAGGGATCAACTTCAGCATCTTCTGGGGTCTTTCACGCGTAAAATGAACGTTACCAGGAGCTCAGACCTATCCGCACCCACTCTATTCACTCTCCGGGTCAGAGAGCGAGCAAGAAGCTGTGCTCTGGAAGGCTCAGATTTGAATGATGAGGCTGTTTCTTCCTCCTTGTCACCATCTTTCCGAGCACGGGATGACGGACCGGCGGGTGTTCTCCTCTGGGCCGCAACAGCAACCAGAGAAGCGCAGCGACCATGAGAGAAGCGCCGGGTTCCGGAGGACCAGAAAGAAAACCCCACGCCCCAGGGCGGGTCAGCGGGTAGGTCAGGCTGTGCGCCCTCGGGGGACGCCCGGCCGTGCGGGTCGCTGCCCTCCCACTCCCCGCCACGCCCGGCTGCGCCGACGCCCTCGTCCGCCCCCACGAGCCCGGCCTCCCCTTCCTACCTGCCGGCACGTGGACTCCGCCCGCCCCCAACCGCTCATGGGGGACCCTGCGGCCGGGAAACCCACCCTCTCCGCGGTCCCCAGCCTGCGATCTCCGCCCGGCCGTGGGCGGCACGTGACCGCCTCCGCTTAGCCCCGCCTCCGGCCGACGCGCCCCACCCACAAGAGCGTCCCCGGCGCGATGACGTAGATGCGCACGCGCAGACGTACCTGTCCGTGACGCCCGGAGCCGCTTTGTCTGTGGGCGGAGGTGAGTATTGAGCTTCTGAGCCGTTGGGGCGAATGGGGTACGCGAGAGACCGAGGGGACACGAAAAAGTTAGGGGAGAAGACCCGGAACCCTGTCCTCCGGGTTCTGGGGTACAGAGCGGTGTCCCGCGCCCTCTCCGGACCGTTCTGGACGGGGACGGGCGACTGTTCCGCACTAATGTAATGGAGCGTTTCTTGTGGGAGCCGCTCGTCCGGCGCCCAGGTGTAGGAATTTAGGGTTTCTTGGCCTAAATTGACTGTTTCCTTTTTTTAAATTAATTATTTTATTTATTCATTCATTTATTTTAACTTGACCAGAGAGAGAGAGGGGAGAGAGAGAGAGCGAGGAAGCAAGCCTCTGGGTCCAGAACTCGAACCATGGTTGGCCCAGTGGGAGTGTCCAGCACCTTAACCACCACATCACCTGCTGGTCCCTTGACTGTTTCTTTATCAGTGCGTTTCCTTGGAGGACAGGGTTTATGTATTGAGAGAACTCAAGATTCGGATACCTTGTTTGCATCTTTTTTGGAGGGAGGGGGAGCCAGGAACTGCGCTTAATTTCTTCGCTCAATCTCCCCACCTGTGAAACGAGACGGTTGCGTTCTCTGTAATTTTTGAGGCCCCGTTCAGGAACACCATACTGATCCTTGCCTCCAAAATCTTTATCAGTTTCTTGGATGGGAAAATAAAATCCTTTGATGGCCACGTTTTACACGTGGGCTGGGCACAATGGTATGGAGTTAGTTCGCTCTCTTTCATTAGAATTAATTAATCGTGCATGGGTAGGATTTGTTTGCAAATAAGGTATACTTATGATTAATATCCCAGGTAGACTCATTTCCGTTTTGTTGAAAGAATGCATGTTTCCTTAATGTTAGCTCTTGTCTTTCAGAGACTTCATTGTTTAATGTGGAAATTTAATATTTTGCCTCATTTCAGAAGTAAATCCCCAAAGTATATTGGAGTTAATGGTTTTGAATTTTATGTCCCCCTTATCCTTTTTATTAGCATTCTTGAGGTTATCTGCACCTTCTGACGGGAAAAAGATGGTCAACGTCTTGAAAGGAGTGCTTATAGAATGGTTAGTAGTTTTGATACTTCGTGAGCTTTAAATTTTACTGAATCTTGATTTATATGTATGCTTTTTCTAAAACCTCTCCATTTTTGTTTTATTTTAAGATCTGGGTGAAATCTTTCAACTTTTCAACTTAAATTTTCCTTGTTGACAACCGGGACAGATTTTGTGGCTAAGTTACTTCCTATGCCCGTTTTCTATGTCTCTTGAATTGATGTCATTGTTATTAGTTCCAACAACATCTCTTCTTTATTTGCAGTAGAGCAAATGCATGTGCGTGCAAGAGAAGCACCTTTTGCAGGGTCTGGTCATGCAACTGCCTCTTCCCCCATTCCTCCAGTTGGTGGGAGCTTGGACACACACACACCCACCAGGCATGTTTCCGGTTGACCCAGTAGGGGTTCTGACTACAGCCCTATTTTCCACAATTTTTTTTTAATCAGAGGCAGTATATTTGTTAGATTCCTTCTCTTTAGAGAAATAGTACTTGTACTCTCCTCAAGCCATTAAGAGTTGATGAGAATTTTAGAGCCTGTAAGAATTCAGGAACTTGCTAATCTTCACCATTACAGACTCTGTGGTCTGCAAGATTAATGAAAGGAGAACAAGAGATTCAGTGGAAGTTTCTTGAACTGCTTTGCACACATTCTAAAGGAGAAACTAGAAACCATAAAGGGCAGGATTGAATTCCTCCAATCAATCTATCATACAAAGCTCTATTACAGGCCAGCAGATGGCATAGTGGTTGCATTGGTGGAGTCCCATATGGCTGACCGTGGTTCAAGTCCTGAACCTGGTGGCTTGAAATTCACACCAGGCACATGAGTGCGTGTGCCCAAGATCCTGGGAGGAGAAGGGGGTGGGGGGGAAGAGATTGCAGTTTGGCCTTACCTTCTAGGGGGTGATTTTTCACTTTCCTCTCACTGTTTCTGTCTGTCTCTCCAGCAAGCACACATACCCTAAGCCAGAAACCTCTTTTAAAAAAAAAAAAAACCTGCCTGGCACATGTGCATGTGTGTCCAAAATCTTGAGAGAAAAGCATGGCCATCCCTCCCAGAGGGTGATTTCTCACTTTCTCTCTCTCTGGTAAGCACACTTGCATACAGCAAAAATCTTTAACACAAACTAATTTGCAGGCTTTTGGGTTAGCTCTAAGGAGAAAGTACAGTTTTTGTGTTTTGTTTTTTAAGGGAGATTTTTGCTAAAGGGCATGTGGACTTGCTAAAGAAACAGACAGCTAGAAATCACCCTCCAGAGGGGATGGCCACACCACAATCCGTTCTCCTCCATTCTCCCCTCAGGATTTTGGGTATGCACGCACACGCACCTGGTGTGAGCTTTAGGCTGCTGGGTCCGGGATTCAGACCACACTCAATCATGTGGGAGCCCAGCAATGGAATCATTACGCCATCTGCTGTTCCCAAGAGTACAGATTTTCAAAAGAAGTTAAAGAGTGAAAGTTTTGGGACCAGCAATTAGCATAACGGCTATGTTGCTGGACTCTCATGTAGTTGACCACGGTTCGAGTCCCAGACCTAGCGGCTTAAGCTCACGCCATGCGTGCATTCGTGCCCAAGATCCCAAGAAGAGAATGGAGGAGAAGGGATTGTGGCGTGGCCATCCTCCCTGGGGAGTGATTTCTCACTTTCTGTCTGTCTCTCTCTCTCTTTCTGGCGAGTGCACGCGCCCTATAGCAAAAAAAAACCTTTCAAAAAAAAAAAAAAAGTGAAAGTTTTCTTTCCTTGGGTGGTCTTTCTGCCGTATTTACTTTCCTTATATCCAGCCTCTGAATTCTGTCTGTGCTCCATTAGCTGTCATCTTGTTCTAACTTTGTAAGCCCAGTCAGCAACTGCATCATCTGGAGCTTGTTAGAAATGCAAAATCGGGAACCAGCAGTTAGTGTAATGGCTATGTCGCTGGACTCCCACGTAGTCGACCACGGTTCGCGTCCTGGACCCAGTGGCTTAAAACTCACGCCAGGCGCGTGTGCCTGCGTGCCCAAGATCCCGAGAGGAGAATGGAGGAGAAGGGATTGCGGCATGGCCATCACCCCTGGGGGGTGATTTCTCGCTTTCTGTCTCTTTGTCTCTCTCTGTCTGTCTGGCAAGCGCATGCGCCCTATAGTGAAAACTTCTCTGAAAAAAAGAAAAAAATGCAAAATCATGGGACTGGCAGGTGGTGTGGTTAGCAGCTCTGGACTCCCACATGGCTGACCACGGTTTGTGTCCCAGACCTGGTGGATTGCTTTTTCACTTTGTCTCTTCCTCTTCCTCCCTCCCTCTCTGATCAAATTAAAATAAAGTTAAATAAAAATAATTCTTTAAAAAAATTTTTTTTCATGCAAAATTTGGGGCCAGCAGGTGGCATAGTGGTTAAGGTGCTGGACTCCCACAGAGCCAACTGAGGTATGAGTCTCAAACCTGGTGGCTTGAAACTCATGTCAGGCACATGCATGCATGCCCAAAATCCTGAATGGAAAATGGAGGAGAAGAAATTGGTGGGTGGTGATTTCTCGCTTTCTCTCTCTGTCTCTTTCTCTGAATCCAGAGAGCACACATGCCCTATAGCAAAATCTCTCTTTTTTTAAAAAAAAGAGGTTGGGAACCAGCAGTTAGCGTAATGGCTATGTCGCTGGACTCCCACGTAGTCGACTGCGGTTCGCATCTCGGACCCGGTGGCTTACAACTCACGCCGGGCGCGTGTGCGTGTGTACCCAAGATCCCGAGAGGAGAATGGAGGAGAAGGGATTGTGGCGTGACCATCCCCCCTGGGGGGTGATTTCTCGCTTTCTGTCTCTATGTCTCTCTCTGTCTGTCTGGCGAGCGCACGCGCCCTATAGCAAAAAACCTCTCCAAAAAAAAAAAAAAGAGGTTTACGTCACTGGACTCCCATGTAGTCAGTCGCAGTTAGAGTCCTGGACCCTGCAGCTTAAACTCATGCCTGGTGCGTACAAGATCCCGAGAGGAGAATGGAGGAGAAGAGATTTCGGTGTGGCCATCCCCCCGGGGGTGATTTCTAGCTTTCTGTCTCTGTGGCGAGTGCACGCACCCAATAGCAAATATCTCTCTTAAAAAATAAATTTCATTTAAAAAAATAAATGCAAAATCTTGGGGTCAGCAGGTGGCATGGTGGTTAGGTGTTGGACTCCCAGATGGCTGACCCCAGTCTGTGTCTTGGCCCTGACAGCCTGTAAAAACCACACTAAGTGTGCACGTGAATGCCTAGAATCCCAAGAGGAGAATGTAAAAGGGACTGTGGCTTGGCCATCGTTCCTCCTGGGGGGTTATTTTTCACTTTCCCTCTCTGTGAGGAGTATATGTTCCCTATGGCAAAAGAAGAACCTAAAACAAAAAAGAAGGCAGGCAGGCAAAATCTCAGACCTCAGCCTAAGTCTACTAAATCAGAATTGTGAATACAAAGGATCTTGTTAAGATGCATGTAAATTTTGAGAAGCACTATGAATCAACTTCAGTTTGAAAGCCAGTTATCTTGTAGAGAATTGTTTCATACCAATACTGTTAAATTTTACCTTACAGGTGGGTACTGCTCTGCAAAACGATTTAATTTTTCCCTTCAGGGCAAATTTTGAAGAGTTGACTGCACAATTTTTCAGATAGGTAACTGTCTTCCCAAAAATACAAATCTTACAAAATAACTCCAAGCCTAAAAAATTAAATAGATTGGGACCTGCAGTTGGCGAAATGGCTATGTCACTGGACTCCCATGTGGTCAACTGCAGTTCAAGTCCCAGACCCGGTGGTTTAAACTCACACTGGGCATGTGTGCGTGCATGCCCAAGATCCCAAGAGGAGAATGGAGAAGGGATTGCAGCATGGCCATCCCTCCTGGAGGATAATTTCTCGCTTTCTGTCTCTGTCTCTCTGGTGAGCACGTGCACCCTATAGCAAAAAAAAGAAGAAGAAATAAAATAGATCATAAAGGCCAGAATGGGAGGATCCTTCACAGTCAGGTGCAGATACGGATGTTGGTAGGATAACTCAAAGTTACAGTTTCTCTCATGTCTTTATTTAATGCCAAATAGATTGTTAATTAATATATTAGCATAAGTCTGTTTATTGCCTCATAAAATCCACAGATTATAAAAATGCCCTTAGGTGCAGTGGAATATAGAATTTGGTAGCCCTGGGGCTTACAGGGAAACCACTCAGTCTCCAGAATTGGTTCCATTTCCCAGTAATTCTCCAGATCCTGGTCCCTTCCCAGTACAGGGTAATGTGCATCACCTACATGGTGCTGTTGTGCATGTGCAGACCAGGCTGCAGCAAAAACCCTCCTGTCTGGAGTGGCGAAGTTGAAGAAAGCCATCTAATGTGACACCTGGCTTAGACTGACTTAGTTTACTGCCGTATTTATTGTCAATTCTTTTAAACTAATTTTTGAGTCAATAGTAAAGAAGCAAATAAACCAGATTTTTATAGTGACCATTTAGGCCCAGCTTCAGTGAATTGGAAAATCAAGATTCTTGATTTTTCAAGAATAAGATAAGATTCTTTCCTCACAAGACTTAACAAATACCAAAATCAGAAATGCTTATGAATTTGTATTTTTATGTTAAAACAAGGTTGGTGACAACTTCCTCTTTGCTGGAATGCGCTGTCAGCTGTCAGGCTCACACCAAGCATCTCTGCATCTAGCCAACCACAGCAGTTACCCAGGCAGACAGCACATACCCGGCATATGTCTGTTTCGGATTCCAGGTGCTGGAGCAGACCTGTGGTGTGACAGCTTAGTTAGTTTGGCAAATGCTTCCAGAAGGCTGACTTGTTGCAGAGGTGCAAATTCCAGCCAGTTTATAACACAGTAGTGAAGAATCTAGAGAACTGTTAATGTAAGGAATCTTCAAAAAAAATTCATGGAAAATGCATACTGTAGAAAAATTATATGTGGGTTTCTATATTTTACACTAAAACTCATTTTTTTGTTCAATTTTCCACAAACTTTTTTTGAAGTCCCCTCATGCATTATTAGGACAGCTTATCCTGATGGGTTTGGCTTCTAAACTTGTGTTTTTTGATAAGCAAGTAAGAAAAGCAAATGCAAAGCCAGTCTAATCATTTTTCTGTTCTTCTCATTTCTCAATCTATGTAAGCCTTTGCTTCTTTTCATTTGTTTGTTTCTTTGGTTTTTGTTTTTGCCATGGGGAGCATGTGTTCCTGGAGAGAGACAGAGAGAAAGTGCGGAATCACACCCCAGGGGTTATGGCCACGCCACAATTCCTTCTCCATTCTCCTTTCAGGATAAGCAGTGGGCATGCATGTACACAAGCCTGGTGTGATTTTTAAGCCACTGGGTCCACAGCTCGATCAGCCGTGTGGGAGTCCAGCGCCTTAACCACCATGCCACTCACTGTCCCCTCGCAGGTTATTTTTTTGCCGCGGAAATAGTGTATTAATAAGGATAGACATGACTGCGGTTGGGACCTCTCTGCCCATACCTCCAACATACACGAGTGGTCATGGCATTTTAATTTTTCTTCATTTGAGTAGCTGCAGTGAGCAAGGCATTTTAAAAATAATCTCATATTCAAAAACGTTGCACCCCTGTAGGTGTTGCTGCCATTACTGTTGATATTTAGGAGCCTGGGAAATGGAAAGGGTAAATGGTTTTGTCTGAGTTCACATTTTAGTCAGCCAGGCTAGGCTTCCTAGAGCCTGTGTCTTTGAAGTCTCTTCATGCGTGCTACTGGGAGATAGCTACAGTTCTGGTTAACTGAATATCCCTGTGGGATCTCTTTCTTTCTCATACGACCTCAGTTGTGTACCAGGCATTTACTAAGCATTCATAATATACTGGGCTCTAATCTAAAATACCTCTATCACAGATTGGACAAAACCCAAATTCACAAAACACTTAAAAGTGCTTTAAGAGAGGTCAACTAAACAACATTGAATAACAAGTTTTCTAAAACATTTTATATCTAAAATTTTTTAAAGAATTATTTATTTAATTTCTTTATTCATTCATTTCTTTTAATTTGACCAGAGAGAGAGAAAGTGAGGAAAGCAAGCCATCAGGTCCAGGACTGGAACCATGGGTGACCATGTGGGAGTGTCCAGCACCTTAACCACTACGCCACCTGCTGGTCCCCTTATATCTAAAATATATGGAGAATACTTTAACATCTTTCAGTGTATCTGTTGGCTTTTTGCTATCTGAAAGGATATTTACCATCAAGTAAGCCAAGATTATCATTCCTCTGTGATGGACAGTGCTGACAACTTTGATTTTGTGCTCTCTTTTTCCTGGTAGACCCATCATGGTGTAACACTTTCCAAAATTGTATTTTACAGGCACTTTAGAAGGGGGTTAATTACCCACCGTCTGCCCTTCCCATTTCCAGGACAAGGATAATTTTTCCTGCTCGATAGCCTTCATGCTAAGAGTTCAATCAAGCATGTATATAGATACTTGTTTTTTTTGTTGTTTTGTTTTGTTTTAATTTTGCTACCAAAAACCATTTAGGAGTGGAAAACTCCTATATTTAAACAAAAATACTGCAGACTTTCACTTTTATTTCACTTTTTATAACAAAATATCCTTCAAACTTTGTGTCTTTTATAAAAAAATTTTTTAATCATAGGTTATCCATATCTCAGATGTATTTTTGAGAATTCAATCTCAAATTTACTTTTTTTTTTTAACCTTTTAAAATTTAATTGCATCTTGGTGTGGTGGTCTGCGCCTGTAATCCCAACTATTCAGGAGGCTGAGGCAGGAGGGTCATAAGTTCCGGCTAGCCTGGGCAACCTATCAAGACCCTGTCTCTTAAAAAAAGAAAACAAAAGTTTAAACTGAAGTCAGGGTTATTTCAGTGTCTCACAGCCCAGTCTTTCTTCTAAGCTCTCTCCTTCGTCATCAGCAGTGTTTCTCCAAGGATGGGGAATCTCATTCTTCAAGATGAAGAAACATCACGAGGGCTAATGAAGTACTTTGCAATGGAGGTGTTAGAGATTGCTTTGATAGCAAGGGTAACATGCAAATAATAAAAATTGTGAACATACTGGTGTGGTGATTAAGCCAAGCTGTGAGTCCCCACGGTGGTACTTGGTTTCTCACTTCATTGGAATGATGTAAATTTGTTCCCTTTAGGAAATTTCTGGAGATATTAGACTTCATAATCACTTAACCCTTGGTACCTTTTTTTTTTTTTTTTTTGGAGAGGTTTTTTGCTATAAGGGTGCATGTGCTCGCCAGAAAGACAGAAATCACCCCCTAGGGGGAATGACCACTCTGCAATCCCTTCTCCTCCATTCTCCTCTTGAGATCTTGGGCATGCATGCGCATGCGCCTGGCATGAGTTTAAGCCACCAGGTCTGGGACTTGAACCAAGGTTGACTACATGGGAGTCCAGCAACATAGCCATTACGCCATCTGCTGGTCCCAAACCCTTGGTACCTTTAATATCCCTTAGTAACTGCCAGTTACTGAGAATAAATTAACGTCATCTGTGAATGCACCTAACTCGCATAGTAACAAGATGATACATTTACTTATTTTTTTATTTTACTTTAGTTTTGCTGTAGGACGTATGCACTCACCAGAAAGAAAGAGAAGTCGCTCCTCAGGGGGATGGCCACGTCACTGTCTCTTTTTCATTCTCCTCTTGAGATTTTGGGCACATACATAAAGGCACCCTTTATGCTTTTCAAGCTGCTGGATCTGGGACTCAAACCGTGTAGTCGGCCATTTGAGATCCAGCTGCCTTAATTACCATTCCACTAGCTGGCTCTGTCTTAAGTATTTTTATGTTACATTTAGAACTGACTTTTTTTTTTTTTTTTTTTTTTTTTTTTTTTTGAGAGGTTTTTGCTATAGGGCACGTGCACTCACCAGGCAGACAGAGAGACAAAAAGCGAGAAATCACCCCCCCAGGGAGAATGGCCACACCGCAATCCCTTCTCCTCCATTCTTCTCTCAGGATCTTGGGCACGCACACACACGTGCCCAGCGTGAGTTTTAAGCCGCTGGGTCCGGGACTCGAACCACGGTCGACTACATGGGAGTACAATGATATAGCCATTACACTAACTGCTGGTCTCTAGAACTGACATTTATTTTAAAGAAATAAGAAAAAAAGAATTATCCCATTGTGTAAAATATACCTTAAGGAACATCATGAGTATGTGATTTTTATTAATGTTTAGTTTGTCGTAGTGCCTGAGACAGTCAAAGACAGGAAGGGCCTGGAGGATGAAGTGCATATCAAGATCACCCCACCCACCTTTCCCTTTTTGCTAAAACAAAACCTGGCTTTCTCCTGACCTTCCCACAACCTTATCAAGTGCCAACTTTTTTGCCCTACTACCTCTTATGCCATTGGGCCAGGAAGTGGGATTAGTACTACCTTGCTCTTCATAGCCACCTCCAGAAATTCTCACTGTATTCCATAGAAACCCCTCAGTATGGATCTCAGATGATCAGACTAGACTGCTTGTAACCCCTGTCTTGGTCATCATTTGTCTTCAGACAGCCAAATTTTTCCTGTGGGTTTTTCCTTGAAGATACCACTATTCAAGTAGCTCTCCTGCTACTGAAATCAGAGGTTGCATTGTCCACGTAGGTCTGATATGCTGTCCTCCCAGTTCCCTGGCTTCTCCTGTGATGAGCTTACCCTCTACCAGGTCACAGCCGCTTGCCCACACCATCACAGCTAGGCCTCCTTGCCAACACTGGCGTCTCTTCAGAGTTGCCCTCTTGGCATCTAACTGAACCCCAGCTCCTCTTGCAGTCTGCTCCCTGTAGTATCCCCACGCTGATTTCTTCAGCTCCACCAGACCCACAACCTGTTGGTCCTCCCACCTTTTGAGATTCCACGTCTCTTTCCAATTCCCACTCTAATCTTCTGTGTGTGGTAGCAAAATTTCTCGGAAGACTTTGTTTCTCTTCTGTTAAGTTTTCTCCTGCTGTTCTGAAACCCACTCCAGTCAGGCTTATTCCCCTATGACTACCCAGACTACCAAGGTCCAGTAACGTTCTGGATCCAGGGATCAATTCTCGGTCCTTACCTTTACCATACCTGTCATCATTTGACATAATGGACCACTTCCATTTTCTGAATAACCTTTGTTCACTTAGCTCCTAGGACTCCGGGTTTTCTTTCTACCTCAGTGGTTACTTCTTTATCATCTCCTTTACTGATTTCTCCTTTTCTTTCTGACATTTTGATGTTAGGGTGCTTGGTCCTTGTACTCTTCTCTGTAGTTGTTCTCATGCCCTCATTCCCTGTCATGCCTTTAAATACCACCTGTATATGTTGACTGAATTTTGCTCTTCACTGCTGAATTCCAGAATTGTATACCTAAGTTTTTATTGAGCTTCCTCACTTGAGTGCCAGTAGGCATCTCGAATATAACATGCCTGAGATCAAACTCTCAGTCTTATTTATAATCTGCTCTTCCCACATTCCTCCTCATCTCAGTTAAAGACAGCTTCATCCATTTGCTCAGATCAAATCTCTTGGAGTTTCCTTGGGTCCTCATTTCAAAGCTCATGGTCGCTTTATGTCAACATACATCTAGAATTCAGCCACTTCACATCATCTCCACTGTTGCCACCTGGTCCAGGTCATCCTCATCTCTTGTCTGGAGTGCTGCCATCTCCCGATTGGTCTTCCTGTTTCCACTCTTGCCTTGCCACTCCGTCTTTTCTTAACCCCACAGCTAATATGATCCTTGTATTTAAAATTTAAGTCATTTGTAAGTTAAATCATGTCCCTCAATAAAGGTCAAGAGATCCCCAGATCACCTCCAGAGCCCATACTCGTCTACTGATTGAAATGCTTTGTTAGCCTCACTTAGTACGTGTGTGTGTACTTAAGAGAAGCCGAACTTACTACTTTCAGTAAACACTGACCTCTTTGAGATTAAATTACCTTTGTAATTGGTGTTGACATTCCTCTAGACACCAAAAGTTGTGTAAGATGACATTTTCTCTAAGAATTACAAAAATGGGGACCAGCAGTTAGCGTAATGGCTATGTGGCTGGACTCCCATGTAGTCGACGTGCATTCAAGACTGGACCCGGTGGCTTAAACTCACACCAGGTGCGTGTGCATGCGTGCCCAAGATCCCGAGAGGAAAATGGAGGAGAAGGGATTGCGGTGTGGCCATCCTCCCTGGGGGGGTGATTTCTCGCTTTCTGTCTCTCTGGCTCTCTCTGTCTCTTCTTGCAAGCGCACGTGCCCTATAGCAAAAACCTCTCCAAAAAAAAAGAAGAAAAAATTACAAAAATGCAGCTTGATATTATATTTACTTCTTACTTAACACATTATTGTATATTAAATCTAGAGAGTGTCCATCATAAATTAGGATTTTTATGAGACAACTGCTATAAATTTGTACTGACTACCAAGAAATTGTATCCCTCTCCCTTGAGTAGCCTGTTTATTCCAGGTTAAAACCAACAAGTAAATAGAATTGAATTGGGGTCTTGTCTTTGACCTCAGTGTTCTCAAACCAGTTTTGTTAGGATTTCCTCTAAAGATTCTGAATGATAGTTCAGGTTAATGGGGTTCAGAATTTGAGGGAAAAACTTGAGAACCTACTGAAAGCTAAACACAGTCCTTGGCATTTAGCTCCTTAAGTCTCCGAAATAGTTCTGCTATGTAAGCTCAGTTTTATAACTGGTAAGAGGTTTGGAAAAGGAAGGACAAGTTTAAGGTGGCCCTGTTAAGTTTGGAGGCTGGGGTTGGATCCAGGTCTGACCCTCATTATACACCCTGCCTTATCACTAACAAGATATTGTATAGCTGTTGGTTTCTTAAATGTAGTCACCTATGGTAAGGAAGTTAATGTTTTAAATCAGTTACAGAAGCTATGATTCTATGCCCTATAAACTACAAAGTTTTGACTGTTCTTTTATTTTTTTCACTTGTAATGACAAATTATTCTTAAAAAATCTTAACATTGGCCTTTTTTGCCCTAAGTTTTTAAATGAAACCATGTCTATAAATCATTAACATTTGAGGCGGATAAGAAATGAAGGATTGAGTAAAATTCAGAACTTGATTTATTTAAAAAAAAAAAAAAAAAAAGACATTTTAAGGGAACCAGCAGATGGCGTAATGGTTACGTTATGTCACTGGACTCACATAGTCAACCGCCATCCGAGTCCTGGACCCAGTGGCTTAAAACTCATACCAGGCATGTGTGCGTACATGCCCAAAACCCTGAGAGGAGAATGGAGGAGAGGGGATTGTGGCATGGCCATCACCCCTGGGAGTGATTTCTGTCTTTCTGTCTCTCTAGTGAGTGCACATACTCTATACGAAAAATCTCTCTTAAAACATTTTTTGTGGGGGGACCAGCAGATGGCATAATGGTTACATCGCTGGATTTCCACATGGTTGACCACAGTTCGAGTCTGGGACCCGGCGGCTTAAAACTCATGCCAGGTGCATGTGCATGTATGCCCAAGATCCTGGGAGGAGAAGGGATTGCAGTGTGGCCATTCCCCCCTTGGCGGGGGGTGTTGTAATTTCTCACTTTCTGTATCTCTGTCTCTCCAGCAAACACCCACGCCTTATAGCAAAAATCTCTCTTAAAAAATCTTTTTTTAAGATTTATTTTTTTATTATTATTTTTTATTTTGACCAGAGCAAGACAGAGAGAAAAAGGGAAAGTGAGAAAGCAAGCTGCCAGGTCTGGGACTCAAACCATAGTAGGTCATATGGGAGTTCAGTGCCCCAAACCACACCACCTGCCAGCCCCAAAATTCAAAATTTTGAAAGTCATCCTAGAAACACTATGTGTTCAAAAATAAATAAATAAGTAAAAATGTATAATGTGTAATGGTTACATCGCTGGACTCCCACATAGTCAACCACGGCTCGAGTCCCAGACCAAGCAACTTAAAAACTCACACCGGTCAGGTGTGATGTGCATGTGTGCCCAAGATCCTGACAGGAGAATGGAGGAGAAGGAATGGTGATGTGGCCAGCCCCCCCAGGAGGTGATTTCTCACTGTCTGTCTCTCTGTCTCTCTGTCTGTCCAGTGAGCACACGTGCTTATAGCAAAAATCTCTCTCAAAAACAAAAATGCTGTGTGCTCAAATTTAATTGCTCAAGTCTCTGTGGTGTGATAGGACAATGAAGTGTCTGGTAACTGTGTATTCGTCCCTACAGCGATCCTGCCATGAAGCAGTTCCTGTTGTACTTGGACGAATCCAATGCCTTAGGGAAGAAGTTCATCATTCAAGACATTGATGACACCCACATCTTTGTAATAGCAGAGTTGGTCAATGTCCTCCAAGAGCGAGTAGGTGAATTAATGGACCAAAATGCTTTTCCTCTTACCCAGAAGTGAGGATGCTAGATACTGACTGCTTAGGAATTATAACAAACAAATGTGAAAGACTGTCAACAACGTCTATTGACTGACGTGACTCAGCATTGCTTGGGAGCAAACTACAGGGAAAAATGGCCTATCCGTTTGTTCAGAAAAAAGCCCCTGAGCTGATTGTGTTGTACCCCAGAATTAAAAAAAAAAAGCTTTAACAGTTGGCTGTAATTTGGCTTCTGTTATCCTTTATTTAAATATAAATGAAATGTTTTTCCAACCTTATATCATCAACTTAATACATCGGGAATATAACTGAATTTGTCTTTTAAGTTATAAGTGTAACGTAGGTGTTTTTCTTGCTTGTTCCTGTTAAGGATTCTGAATTTTTGTAGTGTGGATATGGTTTTGTTTTATTTTGCTCTGTTTCATTCAGAACTTTACAAGTTTGGGGCCAGCAGGTGGCATGGTGGTTGAGGACTCTGGACTCCCAGATGGCCGACCGCAGTTCCAAGTCCTGGACCTGGCGGCTTGCTATCTCACTTTCCCTCTCTCTTGCACTGTTCCTCTCTGGTCAAATTAAAAAAAATAAATAAAGTTAAATAAAAAGATTCTTTAAAAAAGTAAAAGAAACTTTACAAGTTTACTGTTTAGATGATTATGCCAGGTGGAAACTTTGGTAATATTTGTCTTTCAAATAATATCTTCATACCAGCCAGCTCTATTGGTGAGGATGTTGACATTAATGTAAACTAGAGTTCCCTGTTCTCCGAAAACAGAATTGGTTTGGTTTTGGTTTGGTTTTCCTTTAGGTTTTTTGCCATAGGACATGTGCGCTCTCCAGAGTTAGACAGAGACAGTGAGAGGGAAAGTTAGAAATAATCCCCTAGGGGGATAGTCACACCGTAGTCCCTTCTCCTCTATTCTTCTCCTGGGATTTTAGGCACATGTGCACACAGACCCCAGCATGATTTTCAAGCCACCAGGTCTAGGACTCAAACCGTGGTCAGCCATGTGTCCAGCAGCCCATCCACCGTACCACCCACCGGCCCTAATGGAATTGTTTTCTAAGTGCAAAATGTTTTTTGCAGTCAGTCAAGTGGGAAGGGTACATGCTGCTCTGCATCTTTAGTTTTTCCTTATTCAAACTTTGTGGTCATATTTTTCTTTTTCTTTTTTTTTTTTTTCTTTTTTTTTTTTGAGAGGTTTTTGCTAAAGGGTGCGTGCACTCGCCAGAAAGACAGAGAGAGACAGTGAGACTAGAAAGCAAGAAAACACCCCCCAGGGGGAATGGCCACGCCGCAATCCTCAATCCCTTCTTCTCCATTCTCCTCTCGGGATCTTGGGCACGCACGCACACACACCCAGCATGCGTTTAAGCCGCCGGGTCCAGGACTCAAACCACGGTCAACTACATGGGAGTCCAGTGACATAGCCGTTACGCTAACTGCTGGTCCCTTGTGGTGATATTTTTCTATCAGGACAATCTTTTTTTATACATCAGTTTCACTTTTACCTCATTCCTTATGGAAATCTCTATTAAACTTATAAGAAAGATATGGCCAGCCCCCCTCTGCAGTTGTTAAGCACTGTACATTGGGAGCCAGATACCACATGGCTGACTTCAGTTTGAATCCTGGTCCCAAGGCTTGAAAAATACCTTGAATACATGTGTATACATGCCTAAAATTCTAATAGGAAGCCGAAATGGAAGAAAAGGGATTATGATATGACCATGCTCTACGTTGTGTGCTTTCATGTTTTCCGGTGAACACATGTGCCCTCTGACAATAAACACTGTAAAGTTATATGTAATTCAATTTTTAAAAGAAAGGTAGGAACACACAGATGCAAAGTCAGCCTTCCAAGAAGCAATCTATTAGGTTAAAATGCATTGCACATAGTGCTATCGCTTACTGGAGGGATACAGCAGCCCTGATGGGGGCCTTGTCTACCAAGCCACAAAGCCGGGCTTCATCTAACCCAGTTTTTCACAGGCCTTGGGCATTTGTCACCTAATAGCTTTTATATTGACATGAAACTTAAGAACATTTTTTATAGAATCTCAGAGTTTAAAAGATAAGGAGAAAACTATATTGAACAGTGATTGCAAAGTGTGTTGAGTAAAGGAAAACTTTATTTCATTAGCTCTAATTTTTAAAAAGTTGTGTTGGGGCAAATTTAACTATATCTGGACACTGCATTAAGATGGGACAGTGTGATGGCAGGAAGCCGCTGACTTGTCCAGCTGGGAGGAAATAGGACATGCTCAAGCGACACAGTGTCTAGGCTCCGCTCTGAGAATCTGCTTGGCAGTGTTTGATTTGGCACACTGAGTGTATCTAGGGCAACCGATGCTATCTGCTCGGCTCCAGGAAAATTGACTACTGTCGTTTTGTTTTTAACAAAACTTAAGTTTTCGTTCCTTTTTCTCTTTTCTTTTTTCTTTTTAGAGAGAGAGATTTTTGCTATAGGGCACACGTGTTCACCAGACAAACAGAGAGAGACAGACAGCAAGAAATCACCCCCCGGGGAGGATGGCCACGCCACAGTCCCTCCTCCCCCGTTCTCCTTTCAGGACTACAGGCACGCACACACATGGCACCTGACATGAGGGTTTTTTTTTTTTTTTTTTTTTTTTTTTTGGAGAGGTTTTTTGCTATAGGGCGCGTGCGCTCTCCAGACAGAGAGAGACATAGAGACAGAAAGCGAGAAATCACCCCCCAGGGGGGATGGTCACACCGCAATCCCTTCTCCTCCATTCTCCTCTCGGGATCTTGGGCACGCATGCACACGCGCCCAGTGTGAGTTTTAAGCCACTGGGTCTGGGACGCGAACCGTGGTCGACTGCGTGGGAGTTCAGCGACATTGCCATTAGGCTAACTGCTGGTTCCCCCGACATGAGTTTTAACTCACCAGGTCCAGTACTCGAATTGTGGTTGATTACATGGGAGTCCAGTGATATAACCATTAACATCATTGCTTAAGTTTTCTTAACTACATAAGATAATTGTTTTAATTTATGGAAGGAAACTGATGGGCCACAGGTATTTATGCACTAAAATTGTGATCTTTAGAGTTACACGTTTTGATAAGAGTTTTTTTTAAATACTGTCTCAAGTCCCATTTTTAATTCCATGAATTCCGATTTCCTTGTGAGATTTACTGTGATTTATATGATTATCTTCTAATTCCCAAGATCCTAGGTGTGTACCACAGTTGGTGTAAAAGTGCGCGTTGAGCAGGTAGGACCTGTAGCACAGCAGTTAAGTACTGTACAGAGGGAGCTGGATCCCACATGGCTGACCACAGTTTGAATCCTGATTTCAGTGGCTTGAAAAACACTCTGGGCGTGTAAGTACATGCTCAGGATCCTGACTGGATGGAGAAACGAAGGGCAGAAGATTGTGGGTGACCAGGCCCTGGAGGGAGTGCTTTCTCACCGTCTCTTCTGTTTCCCCCACTAGAACCCAGTGTAAGAACAGAGGAAGGAGGACGGAAATTCCTAGAAAAAGAGCATTAGGTAAATGGTTCAGCTGGGGCTCACTCTTTTCATTGATTTCCAGGGCGGGATGTCTCTGAATGACTATCGATTGATAGGTATCAGGCTATTTCTGTCTTTGCCCTCGTTCTTGAATGATAATTAGTCTTACATAGAGTTCTTGGGTCACGATCCATTTCCATCAAAGCCGGGCCCATTTTTCTTTATCCTTGGACATTCACTGTCAGAGTCCAATTAAGATTTCATGATTTTTTTCCTTCCCTTTATTCATGATAAGAGTGTGTGTGCGAGGGAGAGAGAATTAGCAGATTACCCTCCACAGCGTCCAGGCACACCATGAAACCTTCCCTGCAGCCCTCCAGCCGATCAGCTCTGGACTGGTTTCACGTGCCTAGCGTCCTTCGGGCCAAAACACCACGGATGTGAACCCGGATGCCAGCTGGCCTTCAGCCTCGTGAGCGATGGATTACCACAGCCACAGAGCTGACCGTGGAGTTTATGCTTTGGGATACATTTTTCTGTTGGGATTGCAGGCATTTCTCCTGGCTCATCTCTCTTGCTGTTTACCTTGTTCTTTTTCTAGCTGTCTGTCTCTCTCAGTCCCTGGCTCCCTTTGTCCTCTACATTATTTATTATTTCTTTGAAACTTTAAAACTGTTGATGGAAAATAACCAACTGTAAAAAATTAATAATTAATGCCATTTATTTCCAAGCAGGGTATGAGTGACCTAGGTCTGGAGAGGAGACAAAACATGCCTTTCAGGTACAGGGGTTCCTTTTATTTGATTTTGAGAATGAGAGGCAGAGTTTGGAATTCACTGAAAACTTTTGGTCTGGCCCAAAAAGGTGGGACATGTGGAAGGGGTCGGGCTTGTAGGTTATAGGTGGGTTTTACAGCTTTTAGGGTGGTGGTTGGAAAAGAAGTTTGCTGAAATCAGAAAGGAATGAATTTTGGGGCCAGCAGGTGGCGTGGTGAAGGCACTGGACACTCCCACGTGGCCAACCATGGTTTGAGTCCCAGACCTGGTGGCTTCCTTTCTCTCTTTCTCTGTCTGTCTGTCTCTTTCTGGTCAAATTAAAATGAATGAATGAATGAATAAAATAATTTAAAAATTAAAAAAAAAAGAAAGGAATGTATTTTAACAGCGATGAGGAGGCTTTCATATACATCACAGAGAGACTCTCATACTATGCTAGGGCAGGATGTAGGAAGAATCCAGATACTAATGGGCCAAGAGGTCTGTCATCATTTGTGTGCGTGACTTCCGCTAGGCCCTCTGGAAAGGACTTTGGAAAAATAGGAAAAAGCAGTCAGACTTCTGTCCACAAAACTTAATCAAGGTGTCTAACAAACAGCACTTGTTAACTTTGCCTGTAATAATGAGTCTTCCTGATCTCTCAAACTGCAAAGGGCATGTTTTATCTTGCTTTGGGAGGGAATTTAGGTAAATGGGTTTTCTCTTGGGTCGTTGGAAAAGTCTTGATGCATTTTTGTATAGAAAACCATAGAAAAATACATCATGACTCTCTGACACCCCAGTATTACAACTTTTAATATGTCTATTTGTTGAGAAACAACAGTTCACTAGTTAATTCTCCATGGCAAACACCTTCTAGTTATCATTTTCATTCCTTTTTTAAATGATCTGTTCCAGGAAGATTTTTTTTTTTTTAAGAGATTTTCGCTTATAGGGCGCGTGCGCTCGCCAGACAGACATAGAGACAGAAAGCAAGAAATCACCCCCCAGGGGGGATGGTCACGCCACAATCCCTTCTCCTCCATTCTCCCCTCGGGATCTTGGGCACGCACGCACACGCGCCTGGCGTGAGTTTTAAGCCACCGGGTCCGGGACGCAAACCGCGGCCGACTACGTGGGAGTCCAGCGACATAGCCATTACGCTAACTGCTGGTTCCCCAGGAAGATTTTTCAAACTTGTCACTAAAAAGCCTGTTTTTCCGTTGTGCTTTTATCTGGGTTCTATACTTTACTTTGGTTGCATTGTAAACTTTAACCTATTTCTTGTCACAGACTATTTTGCTTAGTGAAGATGAAAGTCACTTGCTTTTTACTTTTAACTGACATTCTTTTTTTTTTTTTTTAATGAGCAATGTATATTCATTGCTAGTAGATTTGAAAAGGGAAGCAAAAGAGGAAAATAGAACTCATCTGTAACCCCTCCTACACCTAGTTTAGGAATAGCAATAATTAAAATTTTGGTGACCACCTTCACCCTGTTTTCTAAGGATATAAAACAGTCCTCCTCCGTCCCATTGAGATCACACTCCTTGACACTTTCACTTAATTTTTTCACATTTTGCTTTACAAAATCATGGAGCAGAATTTCTATGTCAGAGGAAAGCTTTTCTTCTGATTTCCAGATTACATCAGAATTACACTGGGAGCTTTTATAAATAGTGGTTCCTGTTCCCAGCCCCCAGTTGTTCCAGGTGAATTGCTCTGGGCCCAGCCCAAGCATCAGCATTTTTAAAAGGCGTCCTCAGTGCTTCTGATGTGCAGAGCCCAGGCAGTGTGTGCATGCAGGCTTCAGGCGGGAGGTTTTGTTTTGGATTTTGTCGGTTTTCAGTCGGCTTCCCCACCAGCACAGCTGTTTCCTTTCAGTGCCAGGGAAGTGCTGAGCCTACCCAGCAAGGAGTCGGCTTTTTAAAAATCCGCTAATTAGATAACTGATTCCCCAGGTAGTTGCAGGATCTTATTTATTGACAGTGGTTAGCTTAGTTTGGATCCTTTGGTTAGACTGAGCAAAATAATTGCAGCACTTTAATTGGTTTTTTTAGAAACATAAATTCACTGTGAGATATTTTAGTCATTTATTTATTTGCTGTTTATCATGTGTATTTTTTAGTGAAACTTAAATAGGTCATTTCTTAAGTAGGACTTTTCTTATGAGGTTTTTTTTTTTTTTTTCCTTTTTTTTTTTTTTTTTTTTTTTTGAGAGAGGTTTTTGCTATAGGGCATGCATGCTCGCCAGAAAGACAGAGAGAGACAGAGAGATAGAAAGCAAGAAATCACCCCTCAGAGGGGATGGCCACGCTGCAATCCCTTCTCCTCCATTCTCCTCTCAGGATCTTGAGCTCACACGTACATGCTCCCGACGTGAGTTTAAGCCACCAGGTCCAGGACTTGAACTGCGGTTGACTACATGGGAGTCCAGTGACATAGCCATTACGCTAACTGCTGGTCCCAAGGTTTTTTCTATAGGGCATGTATGCTAGTTAGAGAAAGACAGAGGGAAAGTAGGAAATCAACCTCCATGGAGAGTGGCTATGCCACAGTTGTTTCTCTTCCATTCTGCTCTGGGATTTGGGCACACATGCATACATGCTTGGCATGATTTTCAGGCCACGGCTCTGGGACTCAAACTATGGTCAGCACATGGGAGTCCAATGCCTTTACCACTATGCCACCTGCCGGCCACAACCAGGGCTTTTCTAAAATCTGATATTCAATATTGACTCATTTATGTAATAGTCATAATTACTCTGACTCCTCAAAACCCTCAGTAACCTCTGCACTTAAACAAGATCTTTGGATGTGTATGTTAAATTAAGAGAGACGCTGAGTTTCACACACTGAAAACCAGGACGAATAGAAGCAGAGCTGTGAGAGAGAGAGAAAATAATGACATGAAGAATTCACAAAAGTCTTGATGAAGGTTTTTAATTCTCATAAGACGTGGAATATAGAGTTAGTCCTACATCAGTCTTATTAAACACAAATCTTAAGGTATTTGCAGCAGTGATTAATGCATGTTGGAAATTCTGTTAGAAATCACCATTTCTAAAAGTAGACGTTTTGGAGCCATCAGATGGTGTGGAGGTTAAGGGACTGGATCCCACATGGCCAGCTTTGTGATCGAGTCCCAAACCTGGCAGCTTGAAACTCACTCAGGATGTGGGTGCGTGGATGCCCAAGATTCTGAGAGGAGAGTTAGGGGAGAAGCTACTGGGATGTGGCCATCTTCCCAGGGGGTTATTTCTCACTTTCCCTCTCTCTTTCTGGCAAGTGCACATGCCCTGTAGCAAAAACTAAAAACTGAAAGAAAAAAGAAAGTTGATGTTCTGCAAGTGTCGAAACCTCAGTACTATGGCTGTACTGGGCCATTGGTCCAGATGCTGCTCTGAAAAATTTCCAGCATAGGGGCTGGCAGGTGGCATGGTGGTTAAGGGTGCCAGCCTCCCACATGGTCCATCACAGTTCGAGTCTCGGACCTGGTGACTTGCTTTCTCACTTTCTCTCGCTCTCGTTCTATCCTTCTCTGGTCAAATTTAAATAAATAAATAAATAAAGCTAAATAAAATTATTCTTTTAAAAAAATTTTCCAGCATAGGGACCAGCAGATAGCCTAATAGCTATGTTGCTACACTCCCATATAGTCGACCATGGTTCGAGTCCCGGACCCAGTGGCTTAAACTCATGCCGGGTATGTGTGCGTACATGCCCAGGATCCCGAGAGGAGAATGGAGGAGAAGGGATTGCAGCATGGTCATCCCCCCTGGGGGGGTGATTTCTCACTTTCTGTCTGTGTATATCTCTCTCTCTCTGCCAACATAAAATTATTACAGATATGATTGAAGCAGGTATGTTGTTGAGGGGTTCTCCTATATTGACATATCTTAAACTTTAATATGCATACACATCCAGAAATCTTCTTAAAATGCATATTCTATTGAACAGGTGCTGGGACTTGAGATCGTGCATTGTTTGACAGACCACAGTTTGAGTAGTTACACCCTATCATACCGTAACTGAGGGCCAGGTAGAGGAGGACTCCCTTAGCTAGAGCAGTGTGCATTCCTCCTGAACTACTTTATTGTTTCGTTTTATAATCTCGCAGACACTGCCAGAGGACCAATTAGTCAACTGCTTCTAAAAGTTACAGAGCAGTACGTTTTAGTCTGCTCATTGAGCCAGGACTTGTAACTTTATATCCTGGTTTTTCCTTCACTCCGTAGTGCACTCACAGGAGAGATGGCGAGATAGAGACAAAGCGAGGACTCCCCCCCCCCCCCCCAAGGGGGGATGGCCATACCGCAGTACCTTCTCTATTTTCCTCTCAGGATTTTGGGCACACACACATACACATGCCCAGTGTGTTTTAAATCACCGGGTCTGGGATTCAAACCTTGGTCTACCACATGGGAGTTCAGCAACGTAACCATTATGTCATTTGCTGGTCCTAGTCCTCATTTTTTTTTTTTAATTCAACCCACAAAAATATGAAAACACATAAATACATTGAATCATATGTCAACACCTGTATCATTCAATACTAACACATTTTATTCCAATTATTTTAATTTGTTTTAATTTGCTGTAGGGCTTATGCTCTCATGGTGGCGGAGTAGAGGAGAGAAAAAGTGAGAGAGTACCCCAGGGAGGACGGACATACCAGAACCCCTTCTCCATTTCTCCTTTTGGTATTTGGGGCATGGATGCATACATGCCCAGCGTGTCTTTTAAGCCACCTGGTCCAGAACTCAAACTGCGTAGTTGACTGGGATTTAACTGCCCCAACCACGAGTCCACCAGCTTGCCCTTGATTCTGATACTTTTACAGAAATAAAATTCTACAGGGATCAGCAGTTAGCGTAATGGCTATGTTGCTGGACTCCCACGTAGTCAACCGCAGTTCAAGTCCCGTACCTGTTGGCTTAAACTCATTCCGGGCACTTGTGTGTGCGTGCCCAAGATCCCGAGAGGAAAATGGAGAAGGGATTGCGGTGTGGCCATCCTCCCTGGGGGGTGATTTCTCACTTTCTAGCTCTCTGTCTCTGTCTTTCTGGCGAGCACATGTGCCCTACAGCAAAAACCTCTTAAAAAAAAGAAAAAGAGGGAACCAGCAGTTAGCGTAATGGCTATGTCGCTGGACTCCCACGTAATCGACCGCGGTTCACATCCTGGACCCGGTGGCGTAAAACTCACGCCAGGCGCGTGTGCGTGCGTGCCCAAGATCCCGAGAAGAGAATGGAGGAGAAAGGATTGCGGCGTGACCATCCCCCCTGAGGGTGATTTCTCGCTTTCTGTCTCTGTGTCTCTGTCTGTCTGGCGAGCGCACGCGCCCTATATTGAAAGCCTCTCCAAAAAAAAAAAGAAGAAAACTCTACAGAGTTGAATTTTCTTTTGTGTCTTCCCTAGTCACAGACCTCTTCACCCTTTCTTGAAGTTTTTGTATAATCATCCGTGTTTTTTGTCTTAGTCCATATCTGCACTGTTACGTGTGTTTTTTTAAACAAATGATACATAAATGGGATCGTGCTCATAAATGGTATCCTGGTATCATTCTACAATCCTCATACTTTTTTTGAGAGCTGCCCATATTGATACTTTTTTTGATGGACACTTAGGTGGCTGTTAAAAACTGCTGCGTAAACACACACTTCCTGCCAGCCTGGCCTGCACAGGAGCTCCTCAGTTACTCCCCAGGAGCAGGCCTACTGGGTCAGAGCCCAGGCACATTTTCAGCTTCAAGAAATCTTACCCAATTTTTATCCAGAATAGTTGAACCATTGCACCAGCAATATCTGATCTGTTTTTCCATGTCCTCAGCACTTTCTCTTCTCCTAATCTCATCAATTTCAAATGTAATTTAGGGGCTGGTAGTTGAATGGTGTGGTAGTAAAGGCACTGGACACCCACATGCCCAACTGCATTTTGGGTCCCAGACCTGGAGGCTTGCTTTCTCACTTTCCTGCTCTCTCTGTCTCTGGTCAAATTAAAATAATAATAATATAATAAAATATTAAAATAATTATTTTTAAAAAGTGGAATTTGGGGCCGGCAGGTGGCATTGTGGTTAAGGGTGCTGGACTCCCATGTAGCTGACCGCAGTTCTAGTCCTGGACCTGGCAGCTAGCCTTCTCACTCGCTCTCTCTCTCCCCCTCCCTCCTCGTCTCTCTCTCCCTCCTTCTCCTGCTCTCTCTCCCTTTGTCCATCTCTGTTCAAATTGAAATAAATAAAGTTAAATAAAATAATTCTTAAATTATTTTTTTAAGTGGAATTTAATCTTTTTTAAGTGGAATTTAATCTCAACTATGTTTTTATATTCATTTTTGAAAGTGTTTCAGTCTCGTATGTGTGCACACATGAATAATAGGTAAATATACATCCTGTGTTTAGTGGAAAATGCATGCTATTTTAGCTTCATTTTTATTTTTAAAGGGTGATGATTGCCTAGCCTAAATTCTAATATCAAACTCATGGAAAAATACTATTCATTAACTGTCTAATTACAGATGACCTGTTATACAAAGACAGATTATATTCATAAATTGCAGACTTCATATAATAAGATAATTCCCCCCCAGTTCTAAATTTTACTAAAAAATGTAAACCATTTTGAGCTGTTTGTAAATAAGCATTGCTTAAGACGTTCTCTGCTGACAAAGTTGATTTTAGAAATAAATTCTGGCTGAATTTTTTAAACCGTATTTTTTAGATTATTTATTTAATTATATTTATCCTTCTTCCTCAATTTGACCAGAGAGAGAGAGAAAGAAAGCAAGCCACCAGGTCCGGGACTCAAACCATGGCCAGCCATATGGATGTCCAGTGCCTTAACCACCATACCACCTGCTGGCCCCTTAAGCAGTATTTTTATTGAAATGTAATATACAGAAAAATATGTGTGATAAATGCACAAATCACAAACTGAACGCACTTCAATAACTACCATCTATATCCAGAAAAAAGAGAATCCTACCATCCTAGAAGCCGTTTCACGTACTCTCCTGCTGCAGCATGCCCAGGGGTGAAACGGTGTTCTGACTTCAGGCTGTATAGATCGACTTTGCCTGCTTTTTAACTCTCTAAATGGAACTGTGTGGTATCTGCCCTCGTGCCTGGCATCTGTTACTTACATTCGTAAGATCCATCGGTGCTGTGGCATGACCGTGCTTTTAAAATTCTCATTGCTGTATAGTATTCCTTTGTCCGCCTTAACCACACTAAGATATTTTGGTTAATCAGTCAGTCCTAAAATGTAATAACTATGTATGCATTAAACCTCAATTTAACCTTTGTAAACACAGATTTAAAATCCCACCACTGCCCTGGGGGCCGGGGGCGCACAGTGGCGGTACACTGCTCCGTGAGGCTGAGCAGTGTGCTGAGGTTCCAGGTTTGCATCCGGGTACTGTCCTGAGCACACCGGCACCTGCTAGCCCAGATCCAGGTACACCGTGGTGGAGTATGACAGGAGAATCCTGTCGGGGTCAATTCACTTTCCTGTGCTCCTGGAAGAAATATACTTCATTTTACAGTTACATGGTCATAGTTTTTTTCTCCAATGCCGGATTTATGAAACTTTGAAGAAATGAAAATACAGAATCTAATTGCAAAATATACTGGCATTGATTACTATTTTGTGGTTATTAAAGTAGCTTTTTCAGGCCAGCTCTGTGACATAAAGGAAATGGGCTACTCAAAAACTGTCCCAGACCAAGCATGTAATGGTTACATCCTTGGACTCTCACGGAGTCAACCATGGCTGGAGTCCCAGATCCAGCCGCCTAAACCTCACACGGTGTGTGTGTGTGTGTGTGTGTGTGTGTGTGTGTGTCGAAAATCCTGAGAGAATGGAGAAGGGATTGTGCTGTGGCCATCCCCTCGGGGTGATTTCTTGTTTTCTGTCTCTCTGGCAAGCGCACACACCCTATGGCAAAACCTGTTAAAAAAATATCTTTCTTAAAAAAAAAAAAGGTGTCTCTCTTAGGTCCAGCTGGTGGCATAATGGTTAAGGCGCTGAACTTCTACATGGTTGACTGCATTTCAAGTCCCAGACTTGGTGGCTTGAAAATCATGCTGGCGGGACCAGCAGTTAGCGTAATGGCTATGTTACTGAACCCCCATGTAGTCGACCGTGGTTCGAGTCCCAGACCTAATGGCTTATATTCACTCCAGGCATGTGTGCATGCGTGCCCAAGATCCCAAGAGAATGGAGGAGAAGGGATCGCGGTGTGGCCATCCCCCCTGGGGGGTGATTTCTCGCTTTCTGTCTCTCTCTCTTAATGGCGATCACATGCACCCTATAGCAAAAACCTCTCCAAAAAAAGAAAAGAAAAAAAATCATGCTGGGGGTACATGCGTGTGTTCCCGGTATCCCAAGAGGACAATGGGGCAAAAGGGATTCATCCCCCTTGGGGGACGATTTCTCACTTTCCTTCTCAGTGTGTGTCTCGTCTCTGGTAAGCCTATGCACTCTGTGGCAAAACATTAAAAACAAAAAAAAGCTAGGGGCCAGCAGGTGGCACAGTGGTTACGGTGTTAGACTCCAACATGGCTGGCTGCAGTGCGAGTCACAGACCCGGCAGCTTGAAACTCACACCTAGTGCATGTGGGTGCATGCCCCCCATCCTGAGAGGAGAATGGAGAAGAAGGGATTGTGGAATGGCCGCCCTCTGGGGGGTGATTTCTCATTTTGTCTTTCTCTCTGTGTCCGGCGAGCATATGCACCCTATAGCAAAAATCTCCTTTAAAAAAAAAAAAAAAAACTCACATGATTCGACCATGGTTTGAATCCTTGGCCTGTTTAGCCTGAGACATGCCAAGTACAGCAGCAAGTGCCCGAGATCTGACGGGCTGTGGCCTGTGCACGTGCCTGGGGGACTGGAGGAGGCCGGCCACACCCTGTGGCGGGTGCTCCGTCTCTCGCATCTCCACATGCATAGACTGTCATGAATAAAGGAAAAAATAGCTTCTTCAGTACATTCAGTTCTGCACATAGTCACTTAAAAGACAATTACTAATCGTATTCCACGTCTTAGATGTGGAGGATAGACACGGTTGCAGATGGATGTGGCACCCCCGTCAGTTAGGGTTCGGGTGAGGTCTCTCAGTTCTAGTTTCTAACTTCCAAGGACAGACAAGGCCCCACCAACTAGCTTGGGAAACAAAGCTGCATTGTACAACGCGGTAACCACGTGAGATGGCAGTCATGGGCTTTTAAATGAGGAGGGCCAGCAGGTGGCGTGGTGGTTAGGGCGCTGGAGCCCCAGGAGGCCTACCACGGTTCTAGTCCTGGGCCAGGTGGCTTGGTTTCTTACTTTCCTCCTTTCTGTGTCTCTCGCTGGTCAAGTTAGGATAAATACATGAATAAATAAAAATTAAATGAAATAATTCTTTAAAAAGGAAGAGGAAACTGCGTGTTGCTCTACCCAATTCTCTGTATGAAACTCTGGAATGTAATAAAGTGACCAAATTCATAATATCCATACTTTCTTTGTCCGTTCATTCATCGTGTATTTACTGCACACCTCTCTAATACCCGACGCTGCTCAGCAAGCTCAGGCTATTTGGAACTAGAGAGGCCTCGTCCTTGGCAACGTGGCCAGGTAGTAGCAGTTCCTTACTGGCAGTGCCTCTGACAAAAGGGCAGACATTGGACACTTCTGAGGAAAATCGCACTGAGGACGGCGTGCCGTGTGCATCCCGCGACTGCTGTGTTCCGCACTAGCTGTGGATTTCTGAGGAGGGCACATACCCTAATGTGCCAAGCACGGTCAGACTAGGTGGCTAACCGAAGTGCAGACAGTCCGTTGCTGGTTCCCTGTACACAGTCATTCACTGTTTCGTTCTAGTCCTGTGTTCACCGGGCAACCCCCAGCCCATCACTGGTCGCCAGGAAGGAAGGTCTGCAGTGACTATCATGGTCGTTACGCGTCTTCCTGTTGTTTAGCTTCATACCAGAACTGGAGATGTGCCAGGCCACTGTGGGTAGATAATGAAAAGGAAGTTGTAATCTTCCATTTTGAAGGTATCTGCACCTTTCCATTTATCATCTCCAGAGAGGGGTAGTACAACCTCATCTTTTTTTTTTTTTTTTTTTTTTTGGAGAGGTTTTTGCTATGGGTGCATGCGCTCACCAGAGAGACAGCAAGAAATCACCACCACCACCACCACCACCCCCGGGGGGGAATGACCACGCCACAATCCCTTCTCCTCCATTCTCCCCTCAGGATCTTGGGCACGCATGCACATACACCTGGCATGAGTTTAAGCCAGCAGGTCTGGGACTCGAACCACAGACTACATCTGAGTCCAGTGACACAGCCATTACGCCAACTTCTGGTCCACAGCCTCCTCATTTTTGAGCGTAGGTGGGAAGTGAAAAATAATTACCAGGTCCAACTTAGGTGACAGTCTGTAGCATAACTGGACTGCAGCACTGGAGGCCACGTGGCCAACCACAGGTTCAAATCCCTGGGCCAGATGGACTGAAACATGCTGGGCCGTCATGCATACCCATGCCCAAGGTACTGAGGAGCTGAAAGGCTGGAAGAAGGGGACTGCAGCAAGACAAGACCCTGTCGAGGGTAATTCTCTCTCTTGTAAACAAAATGAGCTTTTAAAACATTATACCCAATTTTTCTTTCATATCACAGCTGACCTTGCCCTTCCTGTTGTAACAGAAGCTCACGGAATGCAGTCAGCCCTCTGTGGATATGGAACATGTGGTGCCAGCTGATTGTAGGGACTTGAGTGTCTGCAGATTTCGATATTCGGGAAGGGGTGGATCCTGGAGCCAAAGCCCCACAGACACTGAGGGCCGACTGCACTCCGACCAGGAGCATTTATTTACCGTCCTCTATCTGTAGTATTGTATCTATTAGAGAAAGTATTTAAAATCTTAATTAAAATATCAAATGTAGGGACCAGCAGATGGTATCATGGTTACATCGCTGAACTCCCACATGGTCGACTGCAGTTCAAGTCCCAAGCCCAGTGACTTCAAACACCCCAGGTACGTGTACGTGCCTGCCCAAAATCCCGAGAGGAGAATGGAGGAGAAGGGATGGTGGTGTGGTCATCACCCTTGGGGAGTGGTTTCTTTTTTTTTGGAGAGTTTTTGCTATAGGGTACGTGCGCTCGCCAGACAGACAGAGAGACAAAAAGCGAGAAATCACCCCCCATGGGGGATGGCCACGCCGCAATCCCTTCTCCTCCATTCTCCTCTTGGGATCTTGGGCACGCACGCACACGTGCCCGGTGTGAGTTTTAAGCCACCAGGTCTGGGACGCAAATCACTGTCGACTACGTGGGAGTCCAGTGATATAGCCATTACACTAACTGCTGGTTCCGGGGAGTGGTTTCTCATTCTCCCTCTGTCTCTCTCTGACAAGTGAGAGCAAATTAAAAGACCACAACACAAAACAACAGAAACAATGTCAGGAACCAGAAATGGTGGCCTTTGCTCCTGGTCAGTGTCTGCAAAGATAGAGAGAAAAGCACCCGTTCTTCCACGGGCCTGTCAGCAAGATGGCGTGTTACAGCATGACCAGGAAACCACAGCACAAAAAGACACATAAAGTGGCCGACTGCTGCCCACCAGGTCACACATCCCGTCACGGGGGCCAGCCAAGGAGGTGGCTTCATTTGCAGATTTTACAGCGTGTCCCGTTGCATCACTCAATATCCACTTCTTATATTTAAATGTTGCTTTCTGCCTTATAAAAAGAATGTAATCCTATTACAGAGAAAAAAAAAACAAAACAAGAAATTAGAAACATCAGCCACAACCCCACAACCCCTCCACCCTGACCCAACCCAAATAAGTGTTTTGGTGTGTTTCCTTCAACTCTTCATCCCTGGCATGCCCTGGAACTCCATGGACATTTCCTGGCCCAGAGAAACAGTCCAACCCTGCCCTTAAGAAAGGTGGATCGCATTCTAGAAACCGTGACAACTCGGCACCTTGATGTGGGCTGTTCCCACCTCACTCCCCCCTTTCTCCAAGTGGTCTTGATTCCTGCTCTTTTCCTTTGCTAAAGTGTCAACCAACAATTTAGGGCCTTGTCCTGTGACACCTCCACTCCCTCCTCCTGGTTACCAGCTTGCTTCCTCCCTGTGGCCCCGTGCTTTTCCGGAAAGTTCCTCTGGACAGAGCTCCCATCGGCCTGCTCCGGAGCCCAGCTCTCCCTGAACTGTTCTTTAACCCGACGGTCTAGTCCGGCACCATTTCTCCCAGCCTGTAACACCTCAGGTTGGAATGTGGGTCTTTTCCCTAATGCAACGTGTATGTGGCCGTCTTGAACACTGTCTCTGCTGGACCCTGGGTCTTCAGACATTCTACTGTGGGGCCTCAGAAGACCAACAGTGTTCACAGCCCGGTGCCCAAAACAGCTTCGGAGTAGACAGAGCGACAGTGCAGAGTGACGTCGGTGACCAACAGTGTTCACAGCCCGGTGCCCAAAACGGCTTCGGGGTAGACAGAGCGACAATGCAGAGTGACGTCAGTGGGTGATGGACAAAGTTGGAGGGTCCGGTTCTCTTTCCCCGTGACTAGCAGAGCAAGTAGACAGAACAGTTCAGTGAGGACATAGACGATCTGAATAACGCCTCAGCCAACAAAAGCGGAACACAAATGCTCCAGTGCATGTCGCAGCATTCACCGAACTACATCATATGCTCATAAAACAAGTCTCAATAAACTCCAAAGGATGGGGGGAAAAGGACATAAATCAGAAATACCAGGAATGAAGCCCACAGGCAGGTGCCGCTGTGCCACGCTGGGGCCGTAGGGAGGACCTGGATTTCAGACCCCAGCTTCACCAGAACGTGCCAGTTCCCATTATCCTGTGAAAATAAACCTTAAGAAGTAGTAGGTTGTCGGAGAGTCATGACATACTTTCCTGTGCAAAAATGTGTCATGACTCCTGGCAACTCAATTATATATATCAGGGATGAAAGAGGAAATATAGGGACCAGCAGTTAGTGTAATGGCTATGTTGCTGGACTCCCACATAATCGACCGTGGTTCGAGTCCCGGACCTGGTGGCTTAAACTCACGCCAGGCGTGTGTGTGTGCGTGCCCAAGATCCTGAGAGGAGAATGGAGGAGAAGGGATTGCGGCATGACCATCCCCCATAGGGGGTGATTTCTCACTTTCTATCTCTCTGTCTCTGTCTGGCGAGCACATACGCCCTATAGCAAAAACCTCTTCCAAATAAATAAATAAATAAATAAGGAAATATAGATCTTATAGACATTGAGAGCTTAGGGAGGAAAAGTATAAAGCATCTGAAGACTTAGACACAAGGCACAAATTCCTTGAAATACAGTTTATCAAATCCACACAAGATAAAGTAAGAGGAATAGCTCTTTACTATTAAAAAAAATTGTGTAATCAAAAACCTTTCCACAGAGAAAACTCCAGGCTCATTTGAAATTCTATCAAAAATCTAAGGAAGAAATATTTCTTTTTAAAAAATTATTTAATTATCAGGATCAGCAGGTGTCGTGGTGGTTTTATTGGACACTCCCAATAAAATTTTATTTATTCATTCATTTATTTTAATTTGACCAGAGAGAGACAGAGAGAGAGAGAAAGTGAGAATGCAAGCCACCAGGTCCGGGACTCAAACCATGGTCGGCCATGTGGGAGTGTCCAGCGCCTTAACCACCACGCCATCTGCCAGCCCCAACGTAATATCTTTTTTACAGAAATTCTTTTAGAGAATATTTGAGAAGATAATAGTACTTAACTCAGGGCCAGCAGTGGCATGGTGGCTGAGGCACTGGATTCCCACATGGCTGACGGCAGTTCCAATCCTGGACCTGGTGGCTTCCTTTATCACTCTCCCTCTCGCTCTCTCTCTGTTTCTGGTCAAAATTAAAGAATAATGATAATATGGGACCAGCAGTTAGCGTAATGGCTAAGTCGCTGGACTCCCATGTAGCCGACCGCGGTTTGCGTCCCGGACCCGATGGCTTAAAACTCACTCCGGGCATTTGTGCATGCGTGCCCAAGATCTCGAGAGGAGAATGGAGGAGAAGGGATTGCGGCGTGGCCATCCCCCCTGGGGGGTGATTTCTCACTTTCTATCTCTTTGTCTCTCTCTGTCTGTCTGGCGAGCGCACGTGCCCTATATCAAAAACCTCTCCAAAAAAAAAAAAAAAAAGAATAATGATAATAAATAATATAGAACATATGTAATTCTTTAAAAACAAAATACTTCTCAACTCATTTTATATTCTCAGCTCAACATAACCCTAACACCAAAACCGTACAAATATAAGAAAAATAATAGACTACGATTTCACACGAGAATAGGCACAAAAATTCTTAACAAAATGTTACCCAATGCAGGGGTCTCAGACCCCTGGGCCACGGACCAGTACCAGCCTGGGCCTGTTAGGAGCTGGGCTGCACGGTGGGACGTGAGCAGCCTGCTTCAGAAGCCAGCTCTCCTTGAACTCTGCTTCAACCAAATGAGCAAAGCTCCATCTGTATTTACAGCCGCTCTCCTTCACTTGTCACCACCCAAGCTCCGCCTCCTGTCAGATCAGCAGGGACATCAGATTCTCCTGGGAGCGTGAACCCTACTGTGAACCGAGTATGTGAGGGATCTGGGTTGTGTGCTCCTTATGAGCAGCTCATGCCTGATGCTCTGAGGTGGAGCTGAGCGGTGATGTCAGCTCTGGGGAGCAGCTGCAAATACTGCATTATGGTGAGTTGTCTACTGACTTCATCATGTGTTGCAATGTAGTGTAATAACAGAAATGAAGTGTGCAATAAATGTGATGCCCCTGAATCATCCTGACACCATCCTCCCCCTCACTCCTGGTCCATGAAAACACTGTCTTCCACGAGACCAGTCCCTGGCAACAAAGAGGTTGCAGACTGCTGACCCAATGGACCCCAGCAATATATATATCAGGATATATACGCACACACATATACACACATGTATGTATACTCCAACAGTTCTCCTAGGTAATACCCCGGGAGAAATGAAAAGTCCACGAAGCACCTGTATAATAATGTTCATACCAACATTATCTGGAAGAGCAAAAATCTGAAATCATGGCAACTTATCAACAGGTGAACAGATAAACAGATAATAGCATATATATTTTATATGTAATATATGTGTGTGTGTGTGTGTATATATATATATATATATATATATATACACACACACACACACCTTAAAATAGCATTTGCCAATCAGAACAGAATTAATTACTGACACATAGTAACGTGGACAAATCTCAAAAGTCTTACACTGAGAGGGACCAGCAGTTAGCGTAATGGCTATGTCGCTGGACTCCCAGGTAGTCGACCACGGTTTGAGTCCCGGACCTGGTGATTTAAAACTCATGCTGGGCATGTGTGCGTGTGTGCCCAAGATTCCGAGAGAAGAATGGAGGAGAAGGAATTGCGGCATGGCCATTCCCGCTGGGGGGTGATTTCTCGCTTTCTGTCTCTCTGTTTCTCTCTGTCTGTCTGGCAAGCACACGCGCCCTATAGCAAAAACCTCTCCCCAAAAAAAGCCTTACGCTAAGAGAACAAAGCTATAAAGTAAAACATCCTGTATGATTCCATTTACATAAAGTTGAACATGAAAAAAACTTATGGTAATAAAAATTGCAGCTGTGGTTTTCCAGGGGCAGAGGAGGAGAGAAAAGGGGATCAGGTTTGATTATAATAGGGCCTAAGGAAACTTCCTGGATTGGCAAGAATAAACTATTTCTTACTGTGGGTGGTGTTTGCAGATAAGTATACATTTGTGAAAATTATTCAACTGAACATTGAAGTTGTGCTCATTTTAACCGTGTTATTTATATCTCAATGGCAATTTTTTGAAAAAAGATCATTGACTCTTAACACTTTAGACTCTGTTAAATACATATTGAGACATTTTCTAGTTATTCCAAGTTTGTGACAGCATAGCTTGTGATTAAGAGCATGAAGGTCTGAATCCTAGTCTGTCTTGTGTGTGTGTGTGTGTGTGTGTGTGTGTGTATGTGTGAGAGAGAGAGAGATTTTTGTTATAGGGTGTGTGCCCTCATGGAGAGACAGAGACAGAGAGACAGAAAGTGAGAAATCCTCCCCCAGGAGTGATGACCATGCCACAATCCCTTCTCCTCCATTCTCCTCTCAGGACTTTGGGCACACATGCACATGTGCCCAGGAAGAGTTTGAAGCCACTGAGTTCAGGACTTGAACTGTGGTCAACTACGTTCGCATGTAACCGTTGCACCGTCTGCTGGGCCCAATAGGAGGGATGGCCACACCGCAATCCCTTTTCCTCCCTTCTTCTCTTGGGATTTTGGGCATGCATGCACATGCACCCAGCGTGAGTTTGAAGCCACTGGGTCCGGGACTCAAACCGTGGTCGACTACGTTGGAATCCAGTGACATAACCATTATGCCATTTGCTGGTCCCCCTGAGTCTGTCACTTACTAACTGTATCATTTCGGTATCTCAGTTTCCCACTGAGATAGTAGCACATTCTCATACAGGTATAGTTGCTGTAAGGATTAAATAAATTTATTTAAACACTTAGGATAGTACTAGGCGGGTCGGGTCCTAAGTCTTATATAAATGTTAAGCGAAATCTCAATGTACAGATCAATTATAAGATACATGGAAGATGTGATATGAATTTTTTTTAATTAGCACTTAATATGAAATCTTTCCCCCACCAGAAGAAGGAATTTGTGGCTTTTTGAACATGTGACATTGCATTACATGTGTGGAACATCTAAATCCTCAGGCCAGCTGCGATGGACACTGATTAAGCTATACCAGTAGAGGGAGCTCTCTCCAAGAGTTTCGAAAGCACGGACCCACACTGAAGTCCCTGCTTGGAGAAGCCAGACCGTCCATGCCCCAGAATTTGTCCCCACTTTGCTCCCTGTCATGGTAGAGAAATAAAATGCGGCTACAAATTATGTCTTCTTTTCTCCCTCCAAGTAGTACATTGGAATAAATGAATTCGGTTTGGATTTCAGGCATAATTTCCATGAGATAAATACTGCATTTATCTTGATTTGGCAAAATAGTGTAGTTTACTGGTTTATAGACTTCTGTTTGTGGTGATTACAGTCTTTTTATATATTTTTCCTACTTTCGATGCCACTGAATGGGAGAATTTACAAGAGCACTCTTGGGCCCCGACCTTAAATTTATGCCTATGCATCCATACTCGTTTAATTAAAAAAGAAGAAGAAGGAGGAGGAGGAGGAAGGAGGAGGAGGAGGAGGAGGAGGAGGAGGAGGAGGAGAGAAGGAGAAGGAGAAGGAGAAGGAGAAGAGAAGAGAAGGAGAAGGAGAAGGAGAAGGAGAAGGAGAAGGAGAAGGAGAAGGAGAAGGAGAAAAGAAGAAGGAAGAAGAAGAAGAAGAAGAAGAAGAAGAAGAAGAAGAAGAAGGAAAGAAAAGGGAAAAGGGAAAAGGGAAAAGGGAAGAGAAAAGAAAAAAGAAAAGAAAAGAAAAGAAAAGGAAAGGAAAGGAAAGGAAAGGAAAGGAAAGGAAAGGAAAGGAAAGGAAAGAAAAGAAAAAGAAAAAGCTGCAGAGACCCTGCAGATCCATGTCCTCATCAGCAGGGGACATTCTAAGTAAATTTAATCACCACAGGGGAAAGAGAGCTGCCAGGGTCCAGCCTCGGCGGGGGTGGGTTGACTCGTCGGAGGCGACGCTGGAGAAGAAGGAAGACTAAGACCTTGGTGCCTTTTTCATGCACGTCCTTAGCCGGACACCCCCAGAGATCGCTCTCTGAGGAGTGACAACCACTAGGAATCATTGTGCCTTTTTATTGAAAATGTGTTATATGCAAGTAAATGGGTGAGGGGCTACATGTTCTAATGATCAGTTTAATAGGGATCATAGATTCTATTTAGGGTTGGATTAAGGGTGGGTCTATTGCAGTTCTGCAATTGTTCATTTGATGTAGGTGGGTCTCCATGGAATGCAGTTTTGGGAAAGCGGTTCCAGCAAGCAGAGATAATTATCAGCTGATGCGGCGGCAGCCATCTTGTGATTACTGAGCACGATGCTGAGAAAAGAAAATCTCAAGTATAGATATTAGTTCTTATGGATCTCAATAAAGAATGATACTTATATAGTTTTATAGGGATCTAAAACTTAATTTAAGGAATCCTAATATATTTATCTATTTCACTTGGTGAGGGTGGGGGTGTCCTGGGCCAGTTTTGGCCTAATCCTATTTTATGTAAAGAAAAGATTATCTTTAAGTTTATGTTAAATGTATCTTAAGGGCCTTCCAAAGGTCAAGAAGATTTCTGCCTAGATAGAACTTTAGCCCACCCTCTATTGTGACTATGGAAATAAAGCATTGTAATTAACAGTAGGTGATTAGGGCCGAGGGGTGTGGTTGGGGGACTTTTGGGAAAATCTCATCACATACTCAAGAGAGCTATGTAATTTTTTATAGTAGTATATTAGGGAGGCAGAGGGAAATCGCTTCCCAGCAAGGCTACCAGTTTCCGGAGCAAATAGCAAGCAGCCTTGCCGACATGCTAATTCGACCTAAGTTTTATTCTTAAACTGGGGGGAGGGGTAACACAGCAGCGGCCTTGCCAACGTGCTGACCCAACCTAAGAGGTAGAGGTCAAAAGCTCAAAACAGATCCTGGGTCCCTACTGGGTCGGACTCCTCCAGAGATTATCCTAGATGAATATCACCGCCTTCCGAGAACTGAGCACCCTCATACATGGACCACGAATGTTGCTCTGCTCCTGAATCATGCTCGGCATGACACCACGAGCTTTCTGTTTCAGTTATTTATCTCATAATTGCCCTTGAAGGGCATGATTTCAAGTCAACCCAAAGGACGCGTCTCACCAGTGTCAGGTTGCTAGGCAACTAGTCCAATCCATGGCGTCACTTCCTTGGCTCAGGAGGTACGGAAAGGGGAAGGTTAGGAGATGGTCTGTGCCCTTTGGGTCAAATGCATATTGGTTGTTTTTTTTTTTTTTTCTAAAATAGAATCATTCTAGGAAAATGATCCACTCTGTGAATGTCACCCTGTCTTCTTTCTCCAACCTAATTTCCTATTCCATCTTGTAGGCTTATTAGAGAAATTTAATATTTAGAATTCAACTTTAGAGAAATCAATGAATGCCAATGTATACCTTCTGTCTCATCTTCTGAAATATTTTTCTTTTTTTAGTTGCCAAAGGATGTATGCTCTCATCAGAGAGAGAGAGTGGGAGAGAGAGAGAGAAAGGAGAGATCTACCCCCACAGATGGGGCATGCTCAGACCACAGTCCTCCATTTCTCTATCCCCTCGGGATTTGGGGCACCCTTGGACACACCCCAGGCTGTTTCTCAGGTTACCAGAGCGGAGATTTGAACAACTGTGGTCAGTCACGTGCCATCTGGCTTTCTGTGCACAGGACCCAACCACGGTGATACAGGGCTGACATTCAGATTTTTTATAGAAGATCTAAGTATTTTTTAAAAGTTAATATCAAAGACAAATATTTTTCTCACTGTGTGCCAATTGTATTCGTTTTGTCACTATGTGTTTGCGGTTGTCAGACTAGAACTTTAGAAGCTCATGACTTCCTATAGGACACGTTGTCTTCAATTTCCTTTGGTATGTGGACTGAAAGCCGTTTAGAGATAATGTTTATTTTTCCCTAAAGAATTGTTTAATTAATTTTATTTATCATTATTATTGTTTTTAATTTGCTATAGGGCATGTGCATTCACCAGAGACAGAGTGAGCAAGAGCGAGAGGGAAAGTGAGAAAGCCAGTCACCAGGTCTGGGACTCAGACCGCAGTCGGCCATGTGGGAGTCCAGCACCGCAGCCACCATGCCACCTGCTGGCCCCCAAGAGATGATAGATTTTTCATCTCACGTTTTTACTTCTTAAAATAATTTAGGAACTAGCAGATGACATAATGGTTACCCACGTAATCAGTTGGGGTTTGAGTCCCAAACTCAGTGTCTTAAACTTCACGCTGGGCATGTTTGCATGTATACCCAAGACCGGGAAAGGAGAATGGAGGAGAAGGGATTGTGGTGTGGTCATCACCCCTGGGAGGTGAGTTTTCACTTTCTGTCTCTCTTTGACTCTCTGGTGAGCACATGTGCCCTATAGCAAAAAAAAATCTCTAAAAACTTTAAAAAAAATTTTAAACCTAATAATAGGACTCATTTCTAAAATAATGAATAACTAATAAAATAGTATATTTAATAATTTTATTTAAAAGATCAAAGGGGTAATAATAAAGAGAAAAAAGAAAAGAAAAAAAGCTAATGGAAAATGCGTATTATAAAAAAAAAAGACCAGGGGAGTCAGCCAGCACCGTGGCGGTTAGGAACGCAGGACTCCCCGTTCAGGCAGCTGGGTTCCGCGAGGATGATTGCGTGTTCGTGTTCAGACCTGGTGGCGTGGAAAATGCGCTGGGCACGTGTACATGTGTACCCAAATATCCCAAAAGGAGAGAGAGACGGAGGGGAAGAGCCATGACCATCCCCATGGGGTGCTGTCTCTCTCTCTCTGGGGAGTGCATGCACCCATAAAAGAGTGTCTAGGCAAAACTCGTCCAGCCACCCTTCCATGACCATCTCTGTCACGTCACAGCTCACATTCCTGCTGCGTAGTTGCCTGGTCTGGCCTTTTATTTATTTATTTTTTCTACCTAAGGTTTTATTTTCTTTTTAGGACTATTTTATAAAACTTTATTCATTCATTCATTCATTCATTTTAATTTGACCAGAGAGGGACAGAACAAGAGAGAGAGAAAGTGAGAAAACAATCTACTAGGTCCAGGACTAGAACTAAGGTTGGCCATATGAAAGCCCACTGCCCTTAAACTCCATGCCACCTGCCAGCCCCTCTACCTAAGGTTTTTGCCACAGGGCATGTGTGCTTGAGACAGAGAGAGAGAGAGAGAGAGAGAGAGAGAGAGAGAGAGAGACCATGAGAAGAAAAGTGAGAAATCACCCCCCAGGGAGATGGCCATGCTGCTATTCCTTCTGCTCTATTCTCCTCTCGGGATTTTGTTCTTTTTTTTTTTTTTTTTTTTTTTTTTTTTTTGAGAGGTTTTTGCTATAGGGTGCGTGCACTCGCCAGACAGACAGAGAGAGAGACAGAGAGACAGAAAGTGAGAAATCACCCCCCAGGGGGGATGGCCATGCTGCAATCCCTTCTCCTCCATTCTCCTCTCTAGATCTTGGGCACGCACGCACACACGCCTGGCATGAGTTTTAAGCCACCGGGTCCGGGACATGAACCGCGGTCAACTGACTACATGGGAATCCAGCAACATAGCCATTATGCTAACTGCTGGTCCCTCCTCTCGGGATTTTGGATACATATGCACATGTGTCCGGCATGATCTTCAAGTTGCCAGGTCCGAAACCCAAACCGCAGTTGGCCATGTGGGAGTCCAGCACCGTAACCACTGCACGACGTGCTGGCCTGCTTGATGTGTTCTTTAATACCCAAAGAGAGCTCACCGCCTTTAGAGGCAGCTTTACTGGATTCTGCCTTTCCATAAAATAAACAGAAATAAGGCCAGCAGGTGGGGTGCAGGGTAAGGCATCTGGATCCCTCATAGCTAAGTGCACGGTTCGAGTCGTGGACCTGGCAGCTTGAAGAACATGCCAGGCATGTGTGCGCGCCCAAAGTCTCCTGTGGAAAATAGAGAAGGGACTGCGGAAGGGACGGCCACCTCCCCTGGGGGTGGTTTCTCACTTTCCCTGTCTCTCAATCTATCTTCGTCTTTCTCTGGTGAGTGCACACGTCCCATAGCAAAACTAAAACAAACAAACTGAAAGAAAGAAATACTATTAGGTCATCGGGAAAGTCATGACATATTTCTCTATGCAAAAATGCATCATGGCTTTCCCGATGACCCAAGAGTTAACATGGAGAACCTTTCTCTCAAATGCGTAGTGGTTTTTTATTCCAAGCTATGACAGGTTGCCCACGAACAGCTATTTAATGTCTACCCACTCATCCATTCCCCATCGACTTGTTTATTTGTCCACTTAATTATTCATCACACATTTATGCACCGCCTGCCACTGGACTGTGCCCAGAGGAGACGGGTCCGTACTAGGTAGGGGCTGTGCCCTTCTCCGCGGGTCGAAGTCTCCCTGGTGCCTGCTTCGCGCTTCAGAGCTCCCAAGTAGCTCAGCCCGTGTCGATCGTGGCTGCGGTTCTGAGAGGCTTTACGGAATGAGGTTTATTTTGTGCCTTCGAGCAGCTCCATGTAGGTGCTCTTGATGGCGGTCACTCTCCATCACCAGTGCTTCCGTGACCCAGGCCCCAGCCACCTGAGCCTCGGGTTCTCTGCATGTAGCTGACAGGGGAAGCGAGTGTAGACTTTCTTAACTGCCTCGGCCGGCAGCGAGGCAGTCCTTCTCCTCATCCAACCGGCTCACACGGCCCCACTAGGTGGAGGGCACTGGGAGGCGTAGCTCCTGGTTAGGCAGAGACTTCCTGGTTGTCGCTGTCAGATGGAAGGGCTTGCGTGGGCAATGGCCGTCTCTACCACGACATCCAAAACTCCCACATAATTTTGTAGTTGTACATAAGGTTATTTCAATGTAGGTGAGTCGTTACTGGGGTTGCTCACTTTGGCCATCCAATAATCAAATAGTACTTAAATATTTAAGTCTTTAGGACTTCCTCATCTACTTTTTTTTTCTTTTAAGAGTTATTTATTGGGACCAGCTATGGCATAATGGTTAGTTGCTGGGTTCCCATGTGGTCAACCGCAGTTTGAATCTTGCACCTGGTGGCTTAAAACTTATACTGGGCATGTGTGCGTGCATGCTCAAAATCCTGAGGGGAGAATGGCGGAGAAGGGATTGAAGCATGGCCATCCCCCGTAGAAGATGATTTCTTGCTTTCTGTCTCTCTGGCAAGCACATGCGCCCCATAGCAAAAATCTCTCTTAAAAAAAAAAAAATCAGGATAATCCGAAATTGGCAAAAGAAAGAGTTTAAAAAGAAATAATTTATTTAATTTTTAAAATTCTTCTTCTTTTTTTATTTTGCTATAGGGCATGTGTGCTCACCAGAGAGAGAAGGAAAGTGAGAAAGCAAGGCTCCAGGTCTGGGACTCGAACTGCAGTTGGCCAGATGTCCTCATGTCCAGTGTGGGTTTTATTAGAAGTATTACTTATTAATTTTTATTTATTATCATTATTATTATTAGCTACAGGGCAGGTACACTCACCAGAGTGAGAGAAAGTGAAAAGCCACCAGGTCTGGGACCCCAACCATGGCTGGCCATGTGGGAGTCCAGCGCCTTAAGCACCACACCACCTGCTGGCCCTGGTCAGTGTCGTAAGCAGCAGGCCACTCCTCATCTAGTATTCATTTAATGACAATTGTTGACAGAGCTGGAAAGTAGCACGGCATAATACAATGTCCTGTGAGGCTGACCCATGCGGGAAGGTTCCAGGTTTGTGTCCGGAGACCTCCCTGACCACACCAGACACACTAGTGCCCAGGAGCTGAAGCCGGCAGAAGCTGTGGCTGGATCATGGTGTGAAGACCCTATTGGGGATACCTGTTTCTCGCTCGTGGAAGAAAAAAATAAACTTTTAAAAAGAAATGATCAAGGGTCTCTAAGTGATCCTCTTTGGAGAAGGCTTACCTATGTAGGTATGGTATTTGTATCCATTGATCAGTTCTCTTGGCAAACACCACTTTTGGAAGTGATGTTTGTGTTTAGACTGAAGTTTCTGAAGTCTGAAGTTTATGGTTACAAATCTAAGCTTTTAACTGAGTCAAATTGAAAATGATGAGCATTTACATAAAAATGAAGTTTTATGAAATAGAAATTATAGGGACCAGCAAGTGGCATAGTGGTTAAGGCTCTAGCCTCCTACATGGCTGACCGCAGTTCAAATCCTAGACCTGGTGGCTTGAAATACACCGGGTGAGTGTGTATGCATGCCAAAGTCCCGAGTGGAGAAGACATTAGGGTGTGACCATTCCCCCGGAGGGTGATTTCTCACTTTCTCTTTCTCTGCCTCTTTGATGAGCACACGTGCCCTATAGCAAATATCTCTCAAAAAATTTAAAAAGGAGAAGAAGTTCTCCTGGGTTATGCACATAGTCTCAGTGGAAGGCTTCTCTGCAGTCCGTGGGTTCTAGCATGCGTTCACTGTTCCTGACGTCCGGCTCGGTCGCGTGCTGACGGTCTCCGCTGACTTCACGGATGATGCTCTCACCGTATCGTCGACGGTTCTCCTCCTGGTGTCGTCTTGGGCCTTCTGGGTCTAAATTTGGTCAACAGTGTCGCTCATTGACAAAGACCTGGAAACCCAAATCAAATGCATCTGGTTTTTCTTTCTCCTTTTCTTTTCTTTCTTTCTTTCTTTTTTTTTTTTTAATTGACAGAGTGTGTGCACTTGTCAGAGAGAGAAGAGGAAAAGCACACCCAGTGAGGCACATCCTTTCTACTCCATTTCTCCATTCTTTTTTTTTTTTAAAAAAGAATTAGTAATTTATGGGAACCAGCAATTGGCATAATGGCTATGTCGCTGGACTCCCACGTAGTCGACTGTGGTTTGTGTCCTGGATCCGGTGGCTTAAAACTCATGCCGGGCGCGTGTGCATATGTGCCCAAGATCCTGAGAGGAGAATGGAGGAGAAGGGATTGCAGCGTGACCATCCCCCCGGGGGTGATTTCTCACTTTCTGTCTCTCTGTCTGTCTGTCGCATGCACCCTATAGAGAAAACCTCTCAAAAAAAAAAAAAAAGAATTAGTAATTTATTTAATTCCATTTGATATTATTATTTTTTAATTTGACTAGAGAGAGAGAAAGGGAAAGGGAGAAAGCAAGCCACCAGGTCTGGGACTCAAACTGCAGTCAACCATGTGACAATCCAGCGCCTTTAGCCACCACTCCACCTGCTGGCCCCCATTTCTCCATTCTGTTGGGACTTTGTGCATGCATGCACACTATCCACTGTGATTTTTAAGCCACCAAAGAATGGAATTCAAACCATGGTCAGCCATGTGGGATGTTGCTCCCTGAACCACTAAGCTTCGGGGCCCACTCACAAATAAAAAGGATATAAAATTTATTGAAGTCCTCAGCTGAGAGGAAGCCCAACCTAAAAATTGCTTAAGCGGCAAGGAGATTTATCATCTCATAAAACAAACACCTCAAGAACTGAAGGCAATATAGACCATGCAGGTTGGCCATTTCAGAGGCCAGCCACCAGGACACTGCCTTCCCTCTGGCCAGCGGCCCTCACGGAGCGGCTGATCTTCTGATGGCCACACGATGGCAGCAGCAGCCCCAGGAACGCGTCCGCACCCAGAGGCCCGGTTCCGTCTCTCAGGACTTCTTCAGTTTCCATGCTTCAAATGTAAGGACCCCAGAGAGCTTTTTCACAAAATAATCCTGATCAACATTTACCATTTTATAAATTAGAGAAAAATGTACAATATTTTAAAAATAATAAATGAATCGGAGCAGTGACCTGGTGGTTAAGGTACTGGTGTCAGGTATATCTTGGGTGCACGATTAAGGCATGTGCCTGACCCCGAGGTTCGAGTTCCAGACCTGGTGGCTTGAGAAGCATGTCAGGTCTGTGTCTGTGTGTGCCCAAGATCCAGAATGGAGGGAGAAGAGAAGGGATTGTGGCGTGACCATGGAGAACACTTTTTTGCTTTCCCGCTTCTCTCTCTCTGTCTCTGGCAAGTGCAGGCAAAATTAAAACTAATAATAATGATAAATTTATTATGTGTTAACTACATCACACTACATTTTTTTAGAGGTTTATGCCTTAGGTTGCGGGCACTCACCAGAGAGAGACAGAGACAGTGAGAGAGAAATCACCATCAGGGGGATGGCCATGCCACAATCCCTTCTCCTCCATTCTCCTCCCAAGACCTTGGGCATGCATGCACACACACCTGGAGTGATTTTCTTTTCTTTCTTTCTTTCTTTTTTTATAACTCTTTATTCAATTTTACTTATTCATTAGTTTATTTTTAATTTTACCAGAGAGAGACACACACACACAGAGAAGGAAAGTGAGAAAGCAAGCCACCAGGTCCAGGACTCGAACCTTGGTTGGCCATGTGGGAGTAACCACCGTGCCACCTGCTGGTCCCCTACAAACCTGGAGTGATTTTCAAGCCACTGGGTCCAGGACTCAAACCATGGTTGGCTGTGTAGGAGTCCAGCAATGTACCCATTATGCCATCTGCTGGTCCCCATTGCATATTTTTATGAAAAAAAAATCAAATCAAAACAAAACAAAACAAAAAACCTGTATTTCTCAAAATAAAAAAGGTCGTATTGGGAAGAGTGGGATCGTCATCGTTTTACAAATTTCTTAATTAGTGTCATAAAGGACAGATGGCTTCTCATATTCACTTCTCATTGGGTTTGTAGTCTCAGAAGTCCAGTGTACATCATCAGAGAGGGAGAGTGGAAATGCAAATGACCTCTTAGTATTATTATTATTATTATTTGAAGAGGTTTTTGCTATAGAGCGTGTGCACTTGCCAGAAAGACAGAGAGGGACAGAAAGATAGAAAGCAAGAAATCACCCCCTGGGGATGGCCACGCCACAATCCCTTCTCCTCCATTCTCCTCTCGGGATCTTGGGCACGTGCACATGCACCCGGCATGAATTTAAGCTACGAGGTCTGGGACTCGAACCACAGTCAACTACATGGGAGTCCAGCGACATAGCCACTACGCCAACTGCTGGTCCCGACCTCTTAGTATTATTATGAAAGCAGTTGGATCCAAAGACCCCGGGCAAAGGAGGTCCTTGTGCCTCTTTTAACAGCGAAGAAACTTTCCAAAAGGCTTTCCCAGCAGGGAACCCTCATATTTGATCGACCAGAGCTGAATCATTTGGTGGTCGCTAAGGAAAGAAAATAGAATGGGAAGGATTGGCGTCTGTCAATGACTCGAACACCACCTGTAGAGTGTGCAAGCACAGATTACTCAGCGCACATTTCCAGGGCTTCTGATCCAGTAAATTGGGGGTGGACCAGAGATTGCGCATTTTTACCAGTTCCCAGGTCTGGGACCACTGCCATGAGAACCTCAGGCTTACACCAACTGGAGGGTGAGGCTGTGGCCAGGCTCGCTAGAGTAGCCATGACGAGGAGGAACCCAGCATCTTAGTAAGTTAGGGTTCATTAGCAAAAGGGGAGCATGGCCTTTGGTACAGCCAGCAGTGTTACTGTATTTAGAGTCTTAGAGACCTCGTGGTAGGCACCTCCTAAATGCGTGCACATGGGTCCTGCTGGAGGTCTTCTGCGGTCATCAGGCCTATCTTGGATTCACAGTATTGGGGGGAAAGGGTGGGCAAGAGAGGGGGGTTGGGATAGGAAATGATGGAGGAGAGAGAAATTTATTTATTTAATTTATTTTTAAAGAATTATTTTATTGGGGCTGGCAGGTGGCGTGGTGGTTAAGGACGCTGGACTCCCACATGGCCAACCGTGGTTCTCCTGGGCCTGGCGGCTTGCTTTCTCACTTTCCCTTTCTCTCCCTCTCACTTTGTCTCTCTCTAGTCAAATTAAAATTAATAAATAAAGAAATAAAGTTTTAAAAAATTATTTTATTTAACTTTATTTGCTTATTTATTTTAGTTTGATCAGAGAGGGACAGAGTGAGAGAGAGAAAGAGAGGGAAAGCGAGAAAGTAAGCTACCAGGTCTAGAACTCAAACCGTGGCCAGCCATGTGGGAGACCAGCATCCTTAACCACCACGCCACCTGCTGGTCCCAAGAAATTTATTTTTTAAATGCCTTATCTGTTGCTGCTACTGCTGCTGCTGCTGCTGCTGCTTCTTCTTCTTCTTCTTCTTCTTCTTCTTCTTCTTCTTCTTCTTCTTCTTCTTCGGAGTTTTTTGCTATTATAGGGTGCATGCGTTTGCCAGAAAGACAGAGAGAGAGAGAGGGAGAGAGGGAGAGAGACAGAGAGAAAGCAAGAAATCACCCCCTGGGAGGATGGCCACGCCGCAATCCCTTTGCCTCCATTCTCCTCTTGGGATCTTGGGGACGCACACATGCCCGGCGTTAGTTTAAGCCACCAGGTCCGGGATTTGAACTGTGGTCGACTATATGGGAGTCCAGCAACATAGCCATTATGCTAACTGCTGGTCCCTGTTTTTTCTTCTTATATGGCCTTCCTTTCTTGAAAAACTTACACTGAATAAACTTGATGTGAAGAAACAAAACGTAATTGGGGACATCTAGCCCTTCCAAACTCATTTTGATATTTTACATAAGATATTTAAAAAAAAGAATTATCTTATTATTATTATTATTATTATTATTTTTATTTGCTATAGGGCATGAGAGAGAGAAAGTGAGAAAGCAAGGCTCTAGGACCAGGACTAGAACAGTGGCTGGGCATGTGGGAGTCCAGCATCCCCAACCGCCACACTACCTGCTGGCCCCCATGAAAATGATTTTTGCAGTAAGTTCATGATAGAATGCCACATGCACCTGAAAACAAGACAGGAAGAGAGCGTGGTCGCAACGTGACCCCTTTCCTCTCGTCCTCCGGCCTGTCGATCTGGATCTGGTGTGTTTAGGCTGACTGGGCTGCCACGTGGGCTGCAGCTTTTCTTTGGGCAGTGTGGACTGCTTTGCCCTGAGCTGACCTGGTAGTTTACATGTTAAGAACTCGACTGGGGCATAACACCGCATGCAGTATGCCCTGTGGGATCTCACGTTAGCTTGTTTTTCAGTTTCATGTGGCTTAGTTAAAAAATAACCAAGCAAACAACTCCTTTGGGGAGACTGGTATACATTTTCCAAACTATAGAAAAGTCACGGGTCAGAAAAGCGCCCTATGTGTTTCTATTAATGAACTTTATTTAAAGAGCTATAACGTTTTGGAACTGGAAAGGACCGGGGCCAACAGCTCCTGCCCAGTTTAGAAACTGTGAAACGAAGGTTGGAGACACGTGGTGACAGGCCCCGGCTCACCCGGTCACCAGGCGGGATGCCGTAAAGAGCTAGGCCTCATGGCCACGGCTGTTCTCCGAAGTTTGGGCTAGCTCTTCCATGTGGTGGCTACAGCAAAAATAAAACAAGAGGGGCTGGACAGTGGCACAGCAGTAAGCCCAATGCTCTGAGAGGGGGACTCGCACTGGGAGTTCTGGGATCCAGAGCCCTCCCTGAGCACCCCAGGCATGCAAGGGCCCATGACCCAGTGCTGGCTGAAGCAGGGGGTGGAGCAGGGTCAAGACCCCGTTGGGGTGCCACCTCGCTCTGTCTCTCTCATTCATGGAAAAACCACATAAATAAACTTGAAAAAATAAAATTAAAACAATATATAACCAATAGGTACATAAAACAGACACCGAAGTGGCTACCTGCTCGGTATTTGAGGGACGTCCTGTCCACTGTTCGGAGCTTTGACTGCTGGCCTAACCCTTGCAGACCTCTTCGGTCACCGTGGTCACGGCTCTCGGCTGCCAGCTCTCTGGCTCTTACACCCAGGGCTTCCCAGAGGGCAGCCAGCCTCCAGAGGTGGGGGGCAAAAGCGGTCCGGCACGTCACACCACAGCCCAGGCCCTGCACGCCTGCTTCCTTCCGACAGCCCCGTGGGTAGGCCACGGAAGCCGTCTTGCTCTGTAGTGCTGAGCCTTGTAGAGGAGTGTGGGTTACTAGTTCCAAGTCACTCCTCCCTTTCAGAGACCACTTCTGACTACAGGAGGCGAGGGAGGGGTAGGCCATGGCTACAAGGAAAGGTGTTCCCAAGACAGTAGTGCCACCCGCCTCAGCAGCTGCCTAAGGTGATTCTGCCTAAAGACAAACTTGTGCCCTGCACATTTATGAACCAGAGAAGGTTTGCTCAGAACTCAGGGTCCCTGCAGGACCCCCTCCTCCCACGGGGAGAAGGAGACAATTACAGACCCCTCCCCTTTTGCTAACGTCATTTTCTCTTTTTTCCATATTTTCCTACCCAGAGTGAGCCAGGCAGCGCTGCTGGTTCCAGAGCTTAGGTACAGGAGCGGCTTCTCTGTGGGGTGGGCACTGAGCAAGCTGGGAAGAGGGGCAGCGAGCTGGCCATGGGCCCCAGGCCCGAGGCCCGAAGACAGATAGGAGCAGAATCTCAGCGCTGTTCCAGGGATCCGGCCTGGCCCAGAGCATAAGGGCAGGCACGGGTGAGCCCGAGGCTCTGTACTCCCCTGACCGCCCAGCTGGAGGTCCTCTTTACCTGAACCAAGTCCTCCCTGCGTAAACCCCCACATTCCAAGTCTCCTTTCACTAGCACCTGGTCCAAAGTACGAGCTCCCCAAAGGGTTAGAAAGGAGAAGCGCTCCCACCAGGTGACCTTCTCCAGCATGGTCTCCTGAGTCTGTTTCCCTGGCGGGATTTTCAAGCCGCCGAGTCTGGGGCTCCAACCACAGTCGGTCATGTGGGAGTCTATTGGCTTCACCGCCACGCCACCTGCTGGTCCCTCCGGCTACCATTTTTGATTGAGGACCTTTTATATGTTAGGCCCATAGTTTACTTTACATGAATTATTTCATTTAATTCTTTCCACAGCCCCCCAAGGTAGGTATTGTTATTTGACTGTATTGTTAAAGAAACTGTGTTGGGGGATTGTTCTTGTTGTCACTTGCTAGTAAGAGGCAGAATCAGAACTTCAATGAAGGCACTTCCTGCAGAGACCCTCCCCAAACTACTGACACTGTGGGAAAGAAACCACTAAGGCAGAAAGCAGACTGGAGGGACTGCACTATTTTGTTTTTGTTTTTAGATTTTGCCATAGGGTGTGTGGACTTGCCAGGGAGAGACAGGGAGAGGGTAAGTGAAAGCTCACCCCTGAGTGGGATGGCCATGCTGCAGTCCCTTTTCTTCCGTTCTCCTCTGGAGATTTTGTACATACCTGCATATGCCCCTGCCATGATTTTCAAACTACTGGGTGCAGGACTCGGCCCACAGTTGACCACGTGGGAGTCTAACACATTAACCACTAAGTCACCTGCCGGCTCCTGCAGTGTTTTACTGAGCTATGGCTGTATTGTGCCCAGTGTGCTGGCATAAGAAAGTCTGTACATGGGGCCACGGTGGGCTCTGGTGTTAGGGGAGCAGTAGTTTCTTTTTTTTTTTTTTTTTTGGAGAGGTTTTTGCTATAGGGTGTGTGCACTCGCCAGACAGACAGAGACAGAGAGATAGAAAGTGAGAAATCACCCCCGGGGGGATGGCCACGCCGCAATCCCTTCTCCTTTATTCTCCTCTCGGGATCTTGGGCACACACACACACGCGCCCAGCGTGAGTTTAAGCCACCAGGTCCAGGACGTGAACCGCGGTCAACTACGTGGGAGTCCAGTGGCATAGCCATTACGCTAACTGCTGGTCCCAGGGAGCAGTAGTTTCAAAGCTGGAGTTCTGAAGAAGAAAGAACACCTGTGTTTTTCCATCTTGATGGCATTTGTTAAATCATTTTCCTACTGTTATTCAGGTTGTATGGAGGACCTTCAAGAAGTTCACAGAAATGTGCATTATGAAAAAACTGTGCATGGATTTCAATTTTTTTGTGGGGGCACCAAAATAAACTTGTACTTTAATTCTATTTTTCCACGAACTTTTAAAAATACTGCCTTGTGTTTGTTTAATCAAGGAAGTTTTTCAACTTACTTGTTTTTCATTACCAGAGACGTGCATGCTTGCCAGAGGGCGGGAAAGCAGTCCCCAGCGGGGTGTGGGAACACCAACATCCTTTCTCCTCCGGTCTTTCTTCCGTGTCAGGGTCTTGGGCACACCCCCGGCGTGCTCCTCAAGCTGCGAGGGCTGGGTTTTGAGCCATAGTCAGCCATACGGGATCCTGTTCCCTTGACTGTTACGCTACAGGGCCAGCTCTCATCTCTAATTTTCTTTTTTTAGCTTATTGTTTTCTCCCATGAGGGAGACAGAGAGAGGAAGAGAGAGACGGCATCCCAGATAGGCTCCTGACTCTGATCCTGACCCCCACCTTTAGCCAGTCTTGATCGCAGGCAAGCTTGTGCCCAGTGTAGCAGGGTAGTCTGTGGTCTTGAACTGGCTTCCTCTTCTACAGGGCTGCCTTGCAGAATGGGGTATTTACCACTGCACCACAGTCTGGCCCGTGTTTTCATCTTTAGGCCTTCTGCCAACTATTTAAGGCCTGAGAGGGTCAGATTTTTCATAATTGTGCCAGGCATTTGCTTGCTAATCCCTGTGAGAGAGAGAGAGAGAGGGAGGGAGAGAGAGAGAGAGAGATCTTTAAAAACGTTATGTATAGGGCCAGCAGGTGGCGTGGTGGTTAAGGGTGCTGGACTCCCACGTGGCTGACCGCAGTTCAAGTTCCAGACTGGGCGGCTTGCTTTCTCACTTTCTCTCTCTCTCGCGCTCTGTCCCTCTCTGATCAAATTAAAAAAATTAAATAAATGAATAAATAAAGGTTAAATAAAATAATTCTTTAAAAAAAAAAAAAAGGGACCAGCAGGTGGCGTGGTGGTTAAGGCCCTGGACACTCCCACATGGTCGACCACGGTTCAAGTCCTGGACCTGGTGGCTTGCTTTCTCACTTTCCCTCTCTCTCTTTTTCTCTCTGTCTGTGTCTGTCTCTGATCAAATTAAAGTAAATGAATGAATAAATAAAAATAAATAATTAAAAAAAGTTTTAAAAACATTATGTATATATTTTAAACTAATTTGTTTACAAATATTAAAATTGAAGGGCAAAGCGAATACGTACTGCTCTTTCGATCCCCAGTATTTAGCGTAATATCATGTACGAAACTGAAGCATAGTCCCTGTATTGAGTTGGTGAGGGTTAGCCTTTATGTTTAAGGTACTCTAACGCCTAAACGTAGAGTTTTTTGTTTTTTGTTTTTTAAAGAATCATTTATTTAGGGACCAGCAGATGGCATAATGGTTGTATCACTGGACTTGAATGTAGCCGACTGCGGTTTGAGTCCTAGACCCAGAGTTTTAAAAACTCACGCCAGGTGCGTGTGTATGCGTGGCCAAGATCCTGACAGAGTGGAGGAAAAGGGATTGCAGAGTGGCCAGCCCCTCAGGGGTGATTTCTCGCTTTCTGTCTCTCTGTCTCTCCAGTGAGCACAAATGCTCTATAGCAAAAATCTCTCTAAAAATATATATATTTATTTAATTTTATTTATTATTATTATTTTAAAATTTCCTATAGGACATGTGCACTCACCAGAGAGAGACAGGAAGAGAGATAAATAGAAGGGAGGAAGGTGAGAAAGCAAGCCATCGGGTCTGGGATGCCAACCCCGACTGGCTACATGGGAGTCCACTGCTTCAACCAACATGCTACCTGCTGGTCACTAGACTTATTTCTCAAAGGTTTCAAAATTAAGTTTGGGGGAAGGTGTTATAAAATATCATTTAAAATTTATCATTATCAAATAATGCTGATATTAATGTTATTTAAACTTCTATATTTATGTGCATTCATACATGAGCCTAATATCTTTGTTTTTAAATGACCTTTTTTACAACAACAACTAAAATCCAGGTAGGGACTAGTAGGTAGCATAGTGGTTAAGAAGGCCGGACTCCCACAATGTGGCTGACCATGGTTCGAATCCCAGACCTGGCAGTTTGCTTTCTCATTTTCCCTCTTTCTCTCTTTTGCTTTGTCTCTTTCTGGTCAAATTAAAATAAAATAATTCTTTAAAAAATTCAGGTAGCATTTGTCAACATTTCTAAAATCATAGGTACAGAATTTCAGAATTTAACAGACTCTTAGTTCAACTGTTTATTTTTTCCTTTCTGACAAACAGAAGCAAGAATTCTTAAATCAGAAACCCATTTGAGAACTAGTGCAGATAGGCTAAAGAGAAAATAGTGGCAAGCCCCTGCCAAGAGTGGCTGCTATTCTTAACTACAAAGGACATTTCATGTCTCAAATCCAGGAAGAAAGGATGCTGATTAAAATCGCTAAAGTACACACGTGAATGGTCACACCATCAGCAATGGTATTTTTTTGTATATGATGGAAACTGAATGAGAGAGGCAGAAAGTTTCCGTTCTTAGCAGGACACCAATTTAATAGGAAGGGAAAGGCTGTGAATTCTTCTTCCCTGTGTGAGCTGGAATGACGCGATCCTGTCCTTTCTCCCTAAGAACAACTGAAAAGAGGTACGTCTGAGATCATCCCCAACAAAGACACTTCAATGACTGTTTTCATGCGGAGCTACGCTGGTTCATAGTACACGCAAACCCGTGCTCTGTAGTGGCTCTCCATCTCAGACACCGTGATGTCCACTTCCGGCTCAAATTAAGTTCGGACGGCGTAGAGAGCATGACATTACCGGGAGCAAGGGTTTCCCGGCACGCGGGGATCGGGAGCCCGACTCCTCGTTCTCACTGTGGTCCGGGCTGTGCGTGGAGCTGTGCAGCGGGGAGGGCAGACGCACACGTGAGAGCAGTGGTGGGGCCGAGGGGTCTGTCCACGCTGGGGGATCCGCTGCGGGGAGCAGGTGGCCCAGCCCGGCGGCGGCTCGGACCCCCGGGCACGCGCGGGGGTGCAGGCGGCGGGGCCGCGCCGCGGGGTGCGGGGCCGCGCCGTGGGGTGGGGAGCGGGTCGCTGGGCGCTAACGGCCGGCGGCGGGTCGCGGCGGGCAGGCGGGCGGGCTGGCCGGGGAGGCGCCGCTGGCCGCGCCGGGTCACGTGGCGCGGTCACGTGGCGCGCAGCCGGGCCGGCGGCGGCGGCGGCGGCGGCCGAGGGAGGCGGAGACTCGGCCGAGACGCGGGGGGAGGCGGCGGCGGCGGCGGCGGCGGCGGCGCGGGGCTGCTGGAGGCGGAGGCGGAGAAGCGCGGAGGAGCCGCGGGGGCCGCCGCCACGGCCGCGCGGGAGGTGAGGCGGCGCGGGGGCGGCTGTCAGCGGCCGCGGCGTCCCGGTGCTGGCGCTGTCCGGCGGGAGGGGCGCCGGCCCGGAGCGTGCGAGCCCCGCGGGGCGTGTGTCCCCTCGCGGCGGCCCCAGTGCCCGGGCGCCGGCGGGCGTGGTGGGCGCGGCGGGCGGGCCGGGGCCGGGGCCGGGGCCCGGGGCCGCGGGCCGGGGGCGGGCGCTGCGCGGGGCTCGGCCCGGGAGGCGCCGGCGCTCCGGGAGACGAGCCAGGGCGGGCCGCTTCGGGGGGCTGCTCCGGAGGGTGAGGCGCGGGGAGGCGTCTGACCCGGAGCTTTGGCGGCGGCCGCTGCTTTGCTGTCTTAGCCTTTTGTTTGAGCGTGCAAGAAGATGGGGCGACCGCGGAGCTCGGGGCGTGTGCGTGTGTGTGTGTGTAAATCAGGAGGCGTTTGGCTTGGAGCCATTTTTTCCCCTGTTAATTGTGGAGACAGAAAATCCCTTAAAACGGTTTCCCCAGGGAGTCGGGCCGCGCTCCTCCCCTTCCTCCCCAGCTTCGGGGTGGAGTGGCGTTCGCTCCCGCGCTGCCCACCGTCTCGTCCTGCGTCCCTGCCTGCCCCCCCCCCGCCTTCGGTAAAGCCCCGCCAGGGAGCGGGGTGTCTGCAAAGCGGCCCGGTCACCTGTCGTGGCAGCTGCATGGAAATCCCGGCGCTTCTGCCGTCTGGAGTCTGTGCGGTTCGCTCTGGCTCGGCCCGGACATGCCGCTCCTCGCGCCAGCCCCTGCCCTGCCCCGCGTCCGAACCGCGCGTGATGCCGACTCTAAAGTTTGACCCGCGTGGGGCCATCGGCAGGGAGGGACCTACTTCTTTCTGCCACGACACCAAGGTTGGGAAGATGACGGTGATGAAATGAGGCTGTGAAAAAAGACAAGGGTGACCCGGGCTTCTCCGGGGTCGATGTCGTTTGGGGACGTCCTCATCCTACCTGCGAAACTGCCCTGGTGACCAGACGCTTGGAAGACTTCCCCCCTTGGAAGAGAATCAACCTTTTGCTGTAGAACTGCTTCCAGGGTTTTTCTGTTTGGGGTCTGTCCTCACCTTCATGTCACAGCAGTTCAGCCAGCACCTTAAGGATATCCACCAATCCCTCAGCAGGCAGGTGTTTTAAAAAGCACAGAGCAGATTACTTGGGAGGTTTGGAGGATGTAAATACCCCTGGGGAGAGGGGAGGTTCCTCCTGGTGCTGCTCCCTCTGTCCTGAACCTCATTTTCTCAGGTCGTTGGAGTCCAGTTCTTGCTGGCGAGCCCATTGGGGGTGGTGCTGTGACCGTGGAGAGCTGTCCCCAGGCTCCGCAGCATGGGGTTGGGGGGTTGGGAGGGCAGAGGTTGTGATGGATGTGAAGTGACAGGCACCTTGCACAGACTTACTGCAATCCAGAGAGTGGCCCCAGAGACTCCTGGCGGCAGGTTGGGCCGCCGGCAGCCACGTTCAGCAAGGGAGCTCCCTCAGTCAGGATGGCTAGCTGTGGGAATGGTTGGATGAGTAAATTATGAATAGCCAAATTTAGCACTTAATTCATGCCTCAACTTAAAGAATAGTGCTTAATTTATATGAAAGAATTATTAGAGGATGTGAACTTCCTTTAAGAATTTCCAGAGCTCTATTTTAGTAATGACTGTGAAAGTCACAGTTTTTTCATGTGATGGGTGAGGTGTTGACCTCTTGAGTTGGGCGCATGTAGCTCTGAGTTGGAAGGAGTCAAATGGGGGAAAAACGCTTTCGATACAAGAAGCTTTCAGACAAGGAAGATGAATAGAAAGCCACGATTACTTCCTGCGCCCGAGAGATAATAGCATCGGTGTATGTACTACTGTGTATTTGAAAATAATGTCATCTTCAGTCAGAAAGGACATACGTATATTGAACTTTCTAGCTTTCATCTAAAGCTGTAAGAGTGGCAGTTTGACACTTTTTTTCCCCCCTACCAAAACACTGAATAGAAAAAAAATGTAACCGGTAGAAGGATGTAGGGTGCATGAAGCCTGTTTGTGATTGGACTCTGCAGCGATCTCAAGTAATGGACGAATGGTACAGAGGTAACCTTCCTTCAGGCTGAACTCCAGCCTTCTCACTAGGTGCTTTAGAGCACTGAAAGGGAAGTCCAGGTTTTCTTTTTGGTTTTGCTACAGACTCACAGGGTATCTGCATTTTGGAAGGTTTATTAGTGGCTACCATGTGTTTGCTGAAGCTGGGTAGGAATCCGTGACTTTCTCTGCTCACGGTATTTGCAACATCAATTACAGCCTCACTCCTGCTCCCTTCTGTGGGTGGAGAAAGAGCGAAGGTGGATTGAGTGGTCCATCTGTGCATGTGCTTTGTAAAGTGCACTTAAAAGTGAAGGAACACCTCTGTTAGGAAATGCTGTTATGCCATTGGCTCCTGTCAAGACTTCTGTGCGCTGTTGTCAGTGTTACCAACAGCCTTACAGATATTGTATGTTTGCCGTTGGTAAAACTCTGAGACCCCAAGGACTGTGTAATCGTAATGCCAAATTTCTTTTAATTTGCCTGGGTTAATGTAGTTACTAAATTTTGACATGCGGAACATGCTTGTTTTTTTGTGGTAAAATGCACAGCATAAAGTTCACCACCTTAACCACCCACAGCTCAGGGGCACAAAGTTCGCTTGCATTCTCTGCAGCGTCATCGCCGCCCCCAGTCTTTCTCAGTCTCCCGTGTAAACGCGGCAGCCACCGAGCACTGCATTCTCGTTCTGCCCTCCCCAAGCTCCTGGAACTCACCCTTCTGTTTCCATCTCTGCGTTTGGCAATCCTAGGAACCTCCTCTAAGTGGAATCACTCAGTGGTATTTGCCATTCTCTCACATAATTCACTTGGCATGATGCCCTCCGGGTCATCCCCCTCAGAATGTCGTTCCTTTTTAAAGCTGAGTAATATTCCATGTATAAACTGCATTTTGTTCATGAACATTCTAAATATTTATGTAGTAAATGTTAGCAACCATGGTAACCTCATGAATGACCAGGAACTCTGATGGCAGTTATAGAGACTTTGTTTCATTAAAATAGGAAAACAAGTTAGTTATTATTTAATGCATAATACTTCTTGAACAACTTGGACCCAAGGAGTGTAAAACTAATAAGTGTGTCATGTCCATGATAGGTCCTGTCACTTCCCTTCCATGTGGATAGTGACACTGGTTGCACCTTTCTACTATTTTTGGCTGATGCAAATGATGTTTTAGTTTTCATCTACAACAAATTATTATTAGTTTCTGAATGTAAGGTATGCAGGGTTCCTTTAAAATATATCTTAAAGGGACGGGGCCAGCAGGGAATGTGGTGGTTAAGGACACTGGACTCCCACGTGGCCGGCCATGGTTTGAGTCCTAGACCTGGAGGCTTGCTTTCTCTCTTTCTTTCTCTCTCTTTTTCTCTCTCTGTCCCTCTCTGGTCAAAATAAAGTAAATAAATAAATAAAAAAAACAATTCTTTAAAATTTTTAAAAAAATATATCTTTTTAAAAAAGAATTATTTTATTTAAGTTTGTTTGTTTGTTTATTTATTTATTTATTTTACTTTGACCAGAGAGAGAGAGAGAAGTACGTGAGAAAGCAAGCCGCTAGGTCTTGGACTTGAACCACAGTTGGCCATGTGGGCATCCAGTGCTCTTAACCACCATGCCATCTGCTGGCCCCCAAAATATATATCTTAAAGGGAAATGTAGGTAAATGTTAATATGATTCTGGTGTGAAGAAAGTCTTTTTAAACTTCGCACCAAACAAAAACTCATAAAGTACAAGATCTGACAACAGTGTTGATAGTATACATTATTATTATTATTATTTAAATATTTATTTATTTATTTATTTATTTGTTGTGACTTTCAGGCTGCTGGGTCCGGGACCTGAACTATGGTCAGCCATGTGGGAGTCCAGCGCCTCAACCATCATGCCACCTGCCAGCCCCCATTATTATTTTTAATTTGCTAGAGCAGCGTTTCCCAACTTTCCTGGCACCTGGGCCTGGCTTCATGGAAGACAGTCCCTCCACAGATCTAGGGGCAGATGTTGGTCCCAGGATGACCGAAGCACACCACACCCACCGTGTGCCCCATTTCCACCACTGCCACGTTGCAGTATCCAGTGAAACAGTCACACAGTAGGGACTGTGCTTCCAAGCTACCTCTGATCTGGCAGGAGGTGGAGCCAGCTGGGAGTGCGAGTTGGGGAGTGGCTGCAGATACAGATGAGGCCTCGCTTACTTGCCCTCTATCCGTCCCTCTGCTGCACAACCTGGGCCCCCAGTAGGCCATGGACTTGCACTGGTCCACAGTGGCTCTGGGGCTGGGGACCCTTGTGCTAGAGGGTGCGTATGCCAGCTCAGGAGTGGGGACGTGAGAAAGCACCCACCATGGGAGATGGCTACACCATGCCACAATCCCTCTTTTTCCATTTCTCCTTCCTTTTGGAATTTTGAACATGCCCAGCGTGTGTTTCAAGCCACTGGGGCCAGTCCTTGAGCAGTGCAGTTGTCTGTGTGGGATCTGGTCGCTTTAACTGCCATGCCACTGACTGGCCAACATGTGTTAATTTAAATGTCTAGCTGTAAGAATGACATGAACAAAAAGGTAAGTAAAACCAGAGAAATACGTGCGATGTATATTGAGCATCTTGGTGAATGTCCAGGGTTGTATAAAGCAGTAAGAAAAAGATAAACACCTCATTAGAAAACCAGGCTAAGGAGACATATATAATATGTGTGTACGTATATTATACATACATATACACATGTATCTACACACACACTTTATTTTTTTACATGTGTCAGAGGGCATGTGCACTCACTCGAGAGAGACAGGGAAAACGAAGCACCCTTCATGGGGCATAGTCCTGCCACACTTCTTTTCCTGCCTTTTCCCCTCTTTTTGGAATTTTGGGCACATGCCCCACATGTTTCTCTACCTGCTGAGTCTAAGACTTGAACTGCTGAGTTAGCCATGTGTGATCCAGCCACCCTAACCACCAGGCCGTGGGCTGGCTCCATACATACGCTTTTTTTTTTTAAAGGTATATTTATTGGACCAGCAGATGGAATAGTGTCTGTGTTACTGGACCCCACGTAGTTGACTGGAGTTCGAGTCTTGGACGTGGTGGCTTAAAACTCATGCTGGGTGCGTATGAGTGTGTGACCAAAATCCTGAGACGAGAAGGGATTGCAGCGTGGCCATTCACAAACACAAAGCGTGATTTCTCGCTTTCTGTCTCTCTGGTGAGCGCACATGCACTTTGTAGCCAAAAGCTCTCTTTAAAAGAAAATAATAAATTATTTAATTTTATTTATGATGATTATTTAATTTATTATAAGGCACATGTATTCACCAGAGAGAGAGAGAGAGAGATTGCATGCAAGGTGCCAGGTCCAGGACTTGAACAGTGGTCATGCATGTGGGAGTCCAGCACTTGAACTACTAGGACTCCTGACCTCCATATGCTTTCAAATTTTAACTTCTTATCATGGAAACTTTTACACAAGTTCTCTCTGTTCGTGCTGGGGCATGGTGCCCATGGAATAAAACGTAAAGACTAGACGTAAAGGCGAGTATAGGAAGCAATGTATTTGCCACCGAGCACCAGCAATTTTAATACGTAGTTAATCTTGTTTGGGTGATACCTCCTACTTTTCTCCCCTGGGATTATTTTAAAGCAAATCATGATTTTATATAATTTTCTCAGTAAATATCTCTAAAGGAAAAAGTCTTCTTCAAAAACAATCACAATTAGGACCAGCAGTTAACGTAATGGCTGTGTTGCTGGACTCCCATGTAGTTGACTGTGGTTCGAGTCCCGGACCCAGTGGCTTAAACTCACGCCGGGCGCGTGTGTGTGCGTGCCCAAGATCCTGAGAGGAGAATGAAGGAGAAGGGATTGCGGCGTGGCCATTCCCCCTGGGGGGTGATTTCTCGTTTTCTGTCTCTCTGTCTCTCTCTGTCTGTCTGGCGAGTGCATGCACCCTATAGTGAAAACCTCTCCGGGAACCAGCAGTTAGCGTAATGGCTATGTCGCTGGACTCCCACGTAGTTGACCGCGGTTCGTGTCCCGGACCTGGTGGCTTAAAACTCACGCCGGGTGCGTGTGCGTGCGTGCCCAAGATCCCGAGAGGAGAATGGAGGAGAAGGGATTGCGGCATGACCATCCTCCCTGGGGGGTGATTTCTGGCTTTCTGTCTCTATGTCTCTCTCTGTCTCTCTGGCGAGCGCACGCGCCCTATAGTGAAAACCTCTCCAAAAAAAAAAAAAAGAAAAAAAATCACAATACTGTTGTCTTACCTTGAAAAGTAATTAATATAAAATATTCATTAAATAAAAATTATTTTTATATATCTCTATATAATGAATAAATAAACAATTGTTTGAATTAAGATCCAAATTAGGGAGCTGGCAGGGAGTGTGGTGGTTGAGGCACTGGAATCTCACATGGCTGACTGTGGTTTGAATCTTGGACCTGGTGGTTTGCTTTCTCACTTAACCTTTCTCTCTCTCTGGTCCTGGTCCAATTAAAATATAATATAAAAAATTCGGGGTTAGCAGGTGGTGTGGTGGTTAAAGGCACTAGATACCCACATGGTCGATTGCGGTTCGAGCCCTGGACCTGGTAGCTTGCTTTCTTCCTCTCTCTCTCTCTCTGTCCCTCTCTGGTCAAATTGAAATAAACAAATGAATAAATAAATAAAGTTGACTAAAATAATTATTAGAAAATGTTAAATAAACAAATTTTTTTTCTTATTTTTGGAGAGGTTTTTGCTATAGGGCGCGTGCGCTCGCCAGACAGACAGAGAGATAGAGAGGTAGAAAGCGAGAAATCACCCCCCAGGGGGGATGGCCACGCCGCAATCCCTTCTCCTCCATTCTCCTCTCGGGATCTTGGACACGTACGCACACGTGCCCGGCGTGAGTTTAAGCCACCGGGTCCAGGGCTCAAACCGCGGTCGACTACATGGGAGTTCAGCGACATAGCCATTACGCTAACTGCTGGTCCCAATAAACAAATTTTTAAAAAGATTTAAATAATGTTTATCAATTGATGGTTTGTTTCAAGTCTCTATAAACCTATAGGTTTATAGGTTCTTTCTCTTTTTTTTAGAATTATTTATTTAATTTTACTTATCATTATTACTTAATTTGCTACAGGGCACACACACTTACCAGAGACAGACAGAGAGAGAGAGAGAGGAAAGAGAAAGCAAGTCACCAAGCTTGGGAATTCAGCACCTCAACTACCATGCCACCTGCCAGTCCCAACCTGTAGGTTCATTTTATCTTTTTTTTCTCTCCAACTTTTAATTGGAGAAACAATTTTACTGATTGCATCTCTATAAAGTTAATATGGTGACCAGCCAATGGTGTAATGGTAATGTCGTTGTACTCCCACGTAGTCAACTGCTGTTCGAGTCCCAGACCTGGCAACTTAAGACTCACACTGGGCACGCTTGTGTGCATGCCCAAGATCCTGAAAGGATAATGGAGGATAAGGGATTGCAGCGTGACCATCCCCCCTGAGTGAGTGATTTCTTGATTTCTGTCTCTACCTTTCTCTGTCTCTGGTGAGGACACACGCCCCATAGCAGAAGTCTCTCTTAAAAAATGTTAAATGTGTTTTTTCATTTCTTACATTTCCTATGCATTGGTAGTTCAATCTAGAGACTTGGTCTGAAGAATTAAATTGTATTTTTGTGGTAGCAGGATGGTCTCCTTTAGGAGGTGTATAATTGTCTGGTTTCTTTCTTTTTGTGTTATGAGCAACTTTATTTATTTTCAGTGAGTGAGTGAGACAAGGAAAAGAGAGGAAGACAGACCCTTTTTTAAAAAAAAAAAGAATTTAATTTCATTATATTATTATTATTTTTTAATTGACCAGACAGAGAGAGAGAGAAAGAAAGGGAAAGTGAGAAAGCAAGCCTCCAGGTCCAGGACTTTAACCTCAGTTGGCCCTGTGGGAGTCCAGCGCCTTTATTCACCATGCCACCTGTTGGCCCCGACAGACCCTGTTTTTAACAGGGTCTCACCTTGCCCTCTACTATGCACCACTGTGAACAAACATTCTCTATCTTTTTTTTTTCTTTCAGTTTTTACTGTAGGGTAAGTGCGCTTGTGGGCGTGGGGAGTGAAAAATCATGCCCCGGGGGTGGCCATGCTGCAATCCCTTTGTCTCCATTCTCCCTCGGGATTTTGGGCATGCATACATAAGTGCCCAGTGTGTTTTCCAAGCTGCCAGGGTCAGGACTCGAACTGCACAGTGGCACATCCAGCCACCTTAACCACCACACTACCTGGGTGGCCCACAGCCTTTTTTTTTTTTTTTTTTTAAAGTTTTATTTATTTCCTTCATGAGATAGAGAGAGAGGGAGGCATCCCAGCGCAGGCTTCACACCACTTTCCACTCCAGGCTCAGCCAGCCAGGCCCACAGGCATATGCCCATGGTCCACATGAACAGAGAGACCTGGGGACACTAAGCCGGGACCTTCCTGTGTGGTAATGGCAGGTCACAAACTGCCATTTATGATCATTACCTGGTCCATCATTTCATGAGGGAATATGATTTGGTTGCATTCTAATTTTATCGTTCCTCTTTTTTTTCAATATGCCAGAGGGTGCATGCACTCACTGGAGAGAACTCAAGAGACAGAGGAGGAGGAGAAGGCACACTCCAGTGGGGTGGGGCTGTGCACAGTCCCCTTTCTCCCATTTCCCGTCCTCTCGGGGTGTGGGGCACGCAGAGGCATGTACTCAGCGTGTTTCTCAAGCCGCTGGGGCTGGGACTCAAAGTGCGTGGTCGGCCCTGTGGAATCTAGCTCTCCAAACACCAGACCACAGGTCAGCCCCTATAATCGTTTGTTTAGTTAGCTGAGATACTTAAAAAAGCAAAAACCCTTTTTTGTCTAATATTGGTTACCCTAAGTTATAGAGTGTATAGGAAAGATGATAAGATGTGTGGCTATGGCCCTCAGTTTTCCATGTTCAGTCACGGTCAGTCTGTTAGCATGTTAGCATCCTCCCTGATGGGTAGGGGTTTCTGTCTGTTTTTTGTTTGAATATCATCAACTCCTCTACTTTAGAGGACGTTTCAGTCTGTTTCAGTCCTTCGTGTGTTAGTACTAACACCCACGTCTGGGTAACTTGAATGAGCAGCGGTCCGTGCAGCTCACAGTGTTGGAGTGCTAGGTAAGGGTGTGCATCTGGTGGGGTCGTCCTGGTGGTGGAGTCCCAAGGCAGTGCAGGGCATCACATGGCAAGACAGGCGAGAGCGTGCCTGCCTGTGCCTGCGCGTCTGTCTGATTGCTCTCCACGTAAGTGCACCAGCCTTCATCCCGATCACCTCCCGGAGGCCCCCCTTTACACACTGACTGCGTTAGTCTCCCCTTCCCAGCACTGCTGTGATTGCTCACCAGTTTCAATATCTGAATGGGGGGGGCACAATAAAACCACAGCTTTCTGCCCTGTCCCCTTCAAACTCGTGTACTTCTCACAAACAATATATCCATTTCATTAAATAGATTTAAACTAACTCCATTAGCTAAACACTGTGGAGGTGTTTAAATGAGTCCAGGGCCTCCAAAGTCCAGGGCTAGCCAGTGGCATGGTGGTTAAGGAGGCTGGACCCCATATGGTCAGCTGTCCTGGACTGGGCAACTTGTGAAACATATAGGAATGTATGTATGTGTGCTCAAAAACCCAAAAGAAGTCCCCTTTCTTCCATTTTCTTCGTCCTCTTGGGATGGGGGGGAGGAGGAGGAGATTACTGTGTGACCATCCCCCAAGAGGTGCTTTCTCACTTTTAAGTCTCTCTGGCAAGTACACATGCCCTTTAGCAAATTAAAAAGAAAGAAAGAAAAAAATCCAGCGGCCAGCAGGTGGCTTGGTGAAAGCTCTCGACTCCCACATGGTCCACCATGGTTTGAGTCCCAGACTCGACAGTTTGAAAATCATGCTGTGTGCATGTGGATCATGTCCAAAATTCCAGAAGGAGAATGGAGGAGAAGAGATCGTGGTGTGGCCATCCTCCCTGGGGGGTGATTTCTCACTTTTCCTCTCTCTTTGTCTGTCTCTGGTGAGTGCATGCAGCCTATGGCAAAAAACATAAAAAAAAAAAAAAAAATCCAAAGTCTAGCTATGATCTACAAAGTTAAAAACAAATTACATGCTTTCAAACTGCAATAGCACAGCAAGCGTAGGGTAAATATTTCTGTTCCACAGGAAATGAGTAACAGGCCCAAGCAAGTCTGAAACCTGAGGGCAGACATTAAAATTTTAAACTCCAGAATAGGGAGCCAGCAGTTAGCGTAATGGCTATGTCGCTGGACTCCCATGTAGTCGACCGCAGTTTGCGTCCCGGACCCGGTGGCTTAAAACTCACGCCGGGCATGTGTGCATGCGTGCCCAAGATCCTGAGAGGAGAATGGAGGAGAAGGGATTGCGGCGTGGCCATCCTCCCTGGGGGGTGATTTCCTGCTTTCTGTCTCTATGTCTCTCTCTGTCTGTCTGGTGAGCGCACGTGCCCTATAGCGAAAACCTCTCCAAAAAAAAAAAAAAAAAAAACCTCCAGAATAATCTTTCATTCCACGTGCCACCTCCTGGAAACACTGGGGCACAGTTCGTCACAGTCAGTGTTGTCATGATGTTCAGGTTGCCCCATCTCTGGACACAGCAAGCTTATTCCGGTCGGTTCCCAAGTCCTTATGACATGCCTCTAGTAATCTGGTGACTTCCTAGCTTTCTGGAGTCAGGAGATGTTCTGGGTTTATCCTGTATACTTCCTGTTTCAGGCCTGGAATCAAGACAGACCATTTATAAGAGGAAAGAAAGGAAAAATAAATGACCAATAAGTAAATTAAAACATTGATTTTTTTTTTTAAGTCACTAAAGAAATGAAATTCAAAGCAAAAATAAAATTTCATTTGTCATGGCCTGAATGTTTGTGTCCCCTCACCGCCAGTTCAGATCTTGAAGCCCTAGCCCCCAGTGTGTCAGGGATGGTGACTTTGGGAGGTAATTAGGGTTAGATGAAGTCATGAAGGTGGGGCCCCCACGTTGGCATTTTTGTAAGAAGAGACACTGGAGGGCTTGCTTTCCTCGCTGTGCACACAGGAGAGGTCCTGTGAGCTCACAGTGGCACCTGTGGGCCAAGGGAGAAAGCCTCTGGATGGAACCTGAACCTGTGTGTTGGTACCTTGATGTTAAACTTCAGGCCGCCAGGCTGTAAGAAATGAACTTCTGTTGTTTAAGCCCTGAGTCTGGTGTCCTGCTATAGTAGCCTGAGCAGACTAAGGCACGGTTTTCCCATTATATTGGCAATATCATTTAGATCCAATATAGACCTTAATGGACGTGAAACAATTTGGTAAAGCTCAATATAAAGTATGGTGTTTTGAAGACTTACTCCACCTTTCGGTAACCTTAGTATGTGTGTGTCCCCAGTGTGGAGTGGGAGCGGGGTGATGGGGACTGGCACTGCTGTGCAGGTACGGGAAGCACGCACCCTCAGGTAGTCTCGCTGGAGGGGTCGGCTGATGCGTTGATTCTAGATAGGTGCTGTTAGGTATCCAAATGCAAAGTGTGCATAGCGTAGACCCAGAAGGTCCACAGTGAGAATGATAGGAAAAGTTGGCAAGATGTATGTATGTAGTAAAGAACTAGGAATAAGGCCAGCCCATGGTGTGGTGGTTAAAGCAGCTGGATCCCACATGGCCAGCTATATAGTTCAAATCCCAGATTCAACGGCTTGAAAAACGTGCCAGGCATGTGTGCGTGCATGTCTAAAATCCCAAGAGGAGAATATAGGAAAAGGGATGAAGTGTGGCCAATTCCTGGGGGTGCTTTCTCACTTTCCTACTTTCTCTGTCTGGTGATCGTGTGCACTCTGTAGCAGGTTTAAAAAAAAGAAAGGAAATTATTGGTTGAAATTTAAATTTTGGATTATTCATGGATTTAAAAAAATCATAGTATTGTTCCTTAAATAATGTTAATTCAGAGTTAAATATATTTTTTTAGGTCAGTAAGTAGGAATAGAAATTTTTGTGCATATGTAGTGTCAAGGATGTTCACTCTTGTAAGACTGAGTCTTTTTTTAATTGCCAGAGGGTGTGTGCACTCACCAGAGATACAGAAAGAGGGAGACAGCACTTCCCGGTGAGTATGGTCAAGCTGCAACCCTTCCCCTCCGTTCCTCCATCCCGCTGGGATTTGGGGCATGCATGCACATGCACTTGTGTTTTTCAGATTACAGTGTTCAGGATTCAAATGGCAGTTGGCCACCAGAGATCAGCTCCCTTAATGACTAGGCTATGGGGCCAGCTCTTTGAGTATTTTAAGAACAAAATTGAAGGGGCCAGCAGCAGGTGGCGTGGTGGTTAAGGGCACTGGACTTCCACATGGCCGACCACGGACTCCCATATGGTGGACCACAGACTCCCACATGGCAGACCAGGGTTTGAATCCCAGACCTGGTGGCTGGCTTTCTTTTTTATTTTTTTTTGGAGAGGTTTTTGCTATAGGGCGCGTGTGCTCGCCAGACAGACTGAGAGGGAGACAGAGAGACAGAAAGTGAGAAATTACTCCCCAGGGGGGATGGCCATGCTGCAATCCCTTCTCCGTTCTCCTCTCGGGATCTTGGGCACGCACACACACGCACCCGGCGTGAGTTTTAAGCCACTGGGTCCGGGACATGAACCACGGTTGACTACGTGGGAATCCAGCGACATAGCCATTACGCTAACTGCTGGTCCTGGTGGCTTGCTTTCTTTCCTTTTCTTTCTCTCTCTTACTCTGTCCCTCTCTGATCAAATTAAAATAAATAAGTAAGTAAATAAATAAATAAAATTAAATAAAATAATTATCTTTAAAAAAAAAAAAAAAAGAATGAGGGGCCGGCAGGTGGTGTGGTGGTTAAGGATGCTGGACTCCCACATGGCCGACCGTGGTTCGAGTCCCGGACCTGGCGGCTTGCTTTCTCTCTCTCTCTCTCTCTCTCTCTCTCTGTCTCTGTCTCTCCCTGGTTAAATTAAAATAAATAAAGTTAAATAAAATAATTCTTTAAAAAAAAAAGAATGAAATTGCAGCGCCGTGTTCTGGCCAGCCTCCAGCAGTAGTGGTGTAGTTGGTCATAGTGTGCAGAAAGTGATCGTGTGGGTGTACAGAGTGCCATGCAGATAATACAGATTTATGCGAACATCCTTCTCACTGTTATTATTTTTAATCGGAAGCCCAATTAGAATCAGAATGGATATGAGAGAGCTTTGAAAAAGATAACACGTACTACAACATACATGTTAACTTCCCACCTTTTAAAGATGAGCAGACTCAGTTTTGACTGTGGCAGATGTGAAAGGGTTTTGAGGCACGTGAGGGACCTGTTGGGGTGATCTCTGCTGTACCTTCTCAGGCAGCCCTGTACTTGGATGTCTCCTCCCAGCTTGGAGCTGCCACTGGGCTACTGGTTTTGAAGTATCTTTCAATATCTAGTTAAGGCTAAGAATTTGGTCCTTTTGATGGAAAATTTTAATTTTGTTAATATTATTTTTAATTTGACCAGTGAGAGACAGAGAGAGGAAAGTGAGAAACCAAGCCACCTGGTCTGAGACTCGAACCACGGTCTGCCATGTGGGAGTCCAGTGTTCCAACCACCATGCCACCTGCTGGCTGCATCAACGTATACTTTTTATGAAAGAAATGTTAACCTTTATGTTCATGGCTCAGCTGTTGATCCAGCTAGTTATGAGTTAGAACACTAAATTCTAAAGACTTGTTTGTATCTATTAAGTACAATCAGAAACTATTGTTTAGTGTTTTCAGATACCACCTAAATGTTATAGAAAGCTGTCATTGGGTTTAGATTTTATCCTACTGATGTTCCTTTACCCAGTTTTTTTTTTTTTTTTTAAGGAATTATTTTATTTAACTTTATTTATTTATTTTACTTTGTCTGGGTGGGGGGAGAGAAAAATCAAGCCACCAGGTCTGGTACTCAAACCATAGTTGGCCATGTGGGAGTCCAGTGCCCTTAACACCCCCTGCTGGCTCCCCAATTTTATTTTTTTAAATTTTGCTATAGGGCATGTGTGTTCACCAGAGAGAGACTGAGGGGTGGAGGAATGAGAAAGTACCTCTGGCAGTCCCAAGCCATGCCACAGCTCCTTCTCCATTCTCCTCTTGGGATTTTGGGTGTGCGCGCGTACACACACACACACACACACACACACACACTTGGTGTTTTTTTTTAAACCACAGTGTCTGAATCTCGAACCACACAGTTGGCTGGCCACATAGGATCCAGCTGTCTTAACCACCACACCACCAAACTGGCCTCTAATTTATTTATTTCTTTTAAAAAAGAATTATTTATTTAATTTTATTTATTCATTCATTTATTTTAATTTGACCAAAGAGAGACACAGAGAGAGAGGGAGGGAGGGAAAGTAAGAAGGCAAGCCACCGGGTCCAGGACTCGAACTGTCCTGGCCATGTGGGAGTGTCCGGTGCCTTAATCATCATGCCGCCTGCTGGCCCTTCCTAGTTTATTTTTTAATTGCTAGAAGATGTGAGTGGTGTGTGCTTGGGTTACATTCCTTTTTCTTCCATCTCTTCATCGTGTCAGGATCCCGGGCACCTCATACACATGGGCCCGGTGTTTTTTCTTTCTTTTTTTTTTGGAGAGGTTTTTTGCTATAGGGCGCTTGTGCTTCCCAGAAAGACAGAGAGAAACAGAAAGTGAGAAAATCACCTCCCGGGGGGATGGCCACACCACAGTCCCTTCTCCTCCATTCTCCTCTCGGGATCTTGGGCACACACACACACGTGCCTGGCATGAGTTTAAGCCACCGGGTCTGGGACTCAAACCACAGTCAGCTACATGGGAGTCCAGCGACATAGCTATTATGCCAACTGCTGGTCCTGGGCCCAGTGTTTTTCCTAACGTGCTGGGGCCAGGATTTGAACCTCAGCAGCCAGTCTGGGGTCCCGTTTCCAGTATTTTGTACTTAACTACTATGCTACAGGGCTGGCTGTCTTTAACCAATTGTTTTTTTCTCCAAGAAAAGATTATTTAGACTTCTTGAGTCAGTTGCTCCTCTGGTTTACGTGTAATTCTTTTTTTTTTTTTTTTTGGAGAGGTTTTTGCTATAGGGCATGTGCGCTTGCCAGAAAGACAGAGAGACAGAGAGATAGAAAGTGAGAAATCACCCTCCAGGGGGGATGGCCACACCACAATCCCTTCTCCTCCATTCACCTCTCGGGATCTTGGGCATGCACGCATACGTGCCCAGCGTGAGTTTAAGCCACCGGGTCCGGGATGCGAACCGCGGTCGACTACGTGGGAGTCCAGCGACATAGCCATTACGCTAACTGCTGGTCCCACGTGTGTAATTCTTAATCCCAGGTTAGGGAAATTAAGAGTCTTGGTTAAAAAGCCCTCTGCGTGCCATGTTACTCTCCTTTGCTAACTTTCTACCCCCTCTGGCTATGAAGAGTGGACTGAACGTCCCTGGGGAAACAGGCGCCGTCGGTACTGATGCGGTGAAGACTGTCAGAGGTCCTGACACAGACAGCGGCTGAACTGTTAATGTCGAGAGTTGATCAGCAGTGATGTCAGCGGATGCCGGGGATGTACAGGATTACCTTCACACATAATCAGTTTCCTAAGCTTCAGACAGCCCGCTTAGCCATAAAACCAGATTCGGCTGCAGTGGTTAGAATATCAAAACCTGCATCCTAAGAAGTCAGGCTTATGCTGTGCACATTAAACCCTTGTCAGCCTAAGGTAACAGACATTTCAGGCCGCCAGAGTTCTGTTTGAAATTGTTAAATAATCAGAACGTTTGACTGCGTCTTAACATTTGTCAAATTAGAGAAGAACAGCATTGAAAGGTAATGCCTGGATTTAACATATCCGAGAGAAAGGGTTTAGAGAGGTCGGTTCACGGAGAGACCCAGGTGGATGCTTGTGGCTGACACTTGGGTCACATTTTGCAGCCCTTACAAGTCCTTCGAATCTTTCCCACTTTTGTTCTTGTCATCTTTCCTCACGAAATGAGAAACCCAGTCTTGTGTTTCATATGTCGGAGATTTACTTTTTTGAATTAATTTCTGATACCTGAGTAATGAAATAAGCCCTGCTTGGAATAAAACGCCGCAACTCTTAATAAAAGATAGAGCGCTCACAGTTGGCTTATCCTAGTCCATTAGCAATTGTTTGTAGTACTGTGACGGAAGTGAGAGTGAAAGTGCACACGTTGTGTTTTGTCCCCTGCCAGCTTCGATTCTAAGGGACTCAGGGTAGAGTGAGTGCGGAGGACTGGGTGCTGCCCGGAATCTCTGCCATAACTTCCTAGTGCATCAGGTCCCAGCCTTTTCAGATTTGTGGCATTCAGTTTGTGTTTGGTTTCGGTCTTCTCCCTCCTCATGACTCTTAGTGACTGCAGTAGCGAGGTCTGTCTTACCAGGGAGAGCAGAGTGCTGATATGTCCACAAATGGTCACCATAATTCAGTTGTATCTAATTGTATCAACCTTTCATTTTAATCGCTACCATGCCTTTTCTGGATTATTAACAAGTGGGATTTGTTTACTTAAAATTTTTGACCAATTAAAATTAAAGTTTTAAAAAATGTTGTGACACAGTATAGTAAGTAGTCGGTGTGAATGAGATTCTTATATGTATTCATGTGAAGGAATTCTGATTTAGTACTGTTGGTCCATCTTATGCTAAAAATGCTTTTTTCAATACACAGGTGTATTTTTAAAAATATTTTTATTTAACTTTATTTATTTATTTGTTTTTAATTTGACCACAGAGGGACAGAGTGAGAGAGAGAGAAAGTGAGAAAGCAAGCCACCATGTTCGGAACTGAAACTGCAGTCAGCCATGTGGGAGTCCAGTGACCTTAACCACCACTCCACCTGCTGGCCCATCAATACACAGGTGTATTACAGAAGGAACAATATTTATGGAGTGTTTCAAAAACAGCTTTCCGTACACTTAATTTAGTGAGTTTTTTATAGAAAGCGAAGTCTCAGGGTGGACCATGTGTTTGAGAAATGGTAGAGGTAGCGCTCTTAATTCTGAGAGCCTTATCATGAAGATACCACATTTCCTCTCCTTTCTCGTCTTTCTGTGTTTACTGATAACTGTGATCTCAGCTGCATTATGGTCCTAGAAATGGACTCTCCTTTGCTGTCCTTCACCCCGTTCAGATGATGAGGGTCCTTCTTCCCTTGACCCAGAGGGGGGCACGTGCTTAGCTTTGGGGAACCTACCTCTTACTCTGGTTAACTTTGGGGAAACGGCAAGCGCTGTCAGGGGAAGGATACTAGTCATCTGCAGAGGTCAGTTTAAGTCAGTTGCTTCCACCTTTTCTTTTTAGCTCGTTATCCTCAAACCTTTTACTAGGTTGTCAAGGACTTACAAAATCGGTTGGGGTTGGGCCTCCTGTGGTAAGAGGGAGCAGTAAGTGAACTGCGAGTGAGAAGTCTTGAGGAGGAGGCAGCTGGGGAGGCCAGACTCACTCACAGGTCCTGAAGTTCAGGAATGGGGGACCAGCAGCTAGCGTAATGGCTATGTTGCTGGACTCCATGTAGTCGACTGTGGTTTGAGTCCTGGCCCCAGTGGCTTAAACTCAGTGGGCGCGTGTGCGTGCGTGCCCAAGATCCTGAGAGGAGAATGGAGGAGAAGGGATTGCATTGCGGCCATCCCCCCTGAAGGGTGATTTCTCGTTTTCTGTCTCTCTGTCTCTCTCTGTCTTTCTGGCGAATGCATAGGCCCTATAGCAAAAAAAAAAAAAAAAAAAAAAAAGAATGGTTTAATTCCGTTCCCTTCCGTTTGTGTCTACCTTGACTCTTGTACTGTGACCACATGATGCTATTTTGGGAGCTCACTGTCACTTGTAAGCCTAGGTTAGTCTAATGTTATTGGAAAAAGTTGTGGTACAGACCTCTGGCCCCTTAGCGCAGTGGTTTAATCGTGGTCATACTGTGTTCTCTGTGAAATAACCTTGGCTTTAAGTCTCTTACTGTTTTTTTTTTTTTTTTTTTTTTTGAGAGGTTTTTGCTACAGGGCGCGTGTGCTCGCCAGACAGACAGACAGAGACAGAGAGACAGAAAGTGAGAAATCACCCTCGGGGGGGGGGGGGGGTTGGCCACACCACAATCCTTTCTCCTCCATTCTCCTCTCGGGATCTTGGGCACGCATGCACATGTACCCAGCGTGAGATTAAGCCACCGGGTCCGGGACTCGAACCGTGGTCGACTACGTGGGAGTCTAGTGACATAGCCATTACGCTAACTGCTGGTCCCAGGTCTCCTATTATTTTATGGGTGGGACTTCAGTGTCACATGAGAGGTACATCTTTATTTTTGTTTTGTTTTAATTTGCTGTAGGGTGCCTGCACTTGTGGAGGTGGGGGAGTGAGAAAACATCTCTCAGAGGGATGGCCACACTGAAATCCCTTCTCCTCTAGAGATTTGGGCACACATATGCCTGGTGTGTTTTATAAGCTGCTGGATTTGGGACTTGAACTGCACAGCTGGCCATGTGAGATCCAGCTGTCTAAACCACCACACCACGGGCTATCCCTGGTTCTTAATTCGTAGTGTGATAGTGTGAATAATATAATCCTTAATATGATTCTAACTTTGACTTAATATAAACTATATGTATGTGGGGCAACTTGAAAAAGTATATTCTGGCTCCTTCTACATTTAAAAAAATAGAAGTGACAACTGAACATTATGGTAATAGGTTGACTCTGATGTAAACTGCCTATTAGGGCTAACTATTTTACTACAAAAGATAATTTTCCTTTGCATATATTAGTTTTTCTAGAAATGCAAGTGAACGAGGCTCCAGGTAGGAGATGACTGCCTGCCTTTGTGAAATGCTTTCTGCTTCCTTCCCTCTTCTGTCCAAGTTGATTCCTGATGCTGACGTTGAAGTATACCTTTGATTGGGGCCGGCAGGTGGCATGGTGGTAAAGGCGCTGGATTCCCACATGGCTTATTGTGTGTGGTTCTGGTTGTGGACCTGGTGGCCTGAACTCACTCCGGGTGTGTGCGTGCGCATGCCCAGAATCCAGGAGAATGGAAGAGAAGGAATTGCGGTGTGGTCATGCCCCGGGAGGGGGGTGATTTCTCACCTTCCCTTTCCCTGTCTCTGTCTTTCTGTTGTGAGTGCATGTGCCCTATGGCAAAAATCTTCTTTATGTGTGTGTGTGTGTGTGTGTGTGTGTGTACATATACATATATGTGTGCCCTATGTGCAAAGACCTTTTATGTATGTGTGTACATATACATGTGTATGTTGTGTGTATACATACATGTATGTGCATGTATGTATATGTATGTGTGTGTTTATACACATACACTCACACATATATGTATATGTACACACATACGTATATAGCTTTGCCAGGACAAGATCTTTCACCCCTTAGGATTCCTACCTCGAGTTTGGCCAGATCCCAATTGTAGGCGACAGGTAGCCTGCTGGTATACTGGGCTTTTGAGTACATACTCACGTGTGCAGTGTGTTTTTCAAGCTGCCAGGTTCAAGACTTGAACCGTGCATTTGGTTCTGTGGGATGCAGCTGTCTTAAGTACCATGCCACAGGTTGGCCTTAAAAATTTCGTAATACATTTTTTATTTTGGATTAATTTTGGGTTTACTGAAAAGTTAGAAAGGTAGCACAGAGCTCTTAGGCACCTTCTGTCATGTTAACACCTGCCATAACTATACAACGTCTCAGTCACAGCGGCAAAGTTCAGATCGGTACATTTTTATTAACTAGACCCAAGGCTTCATTCAGATTTCACCGTTTTTTCCCTCACCAATAGCATGTTTTCCAGGGTCTACGCAGCATCCACCTGGGTTAGGTTTTAGAGAGGCAGGACCTCCTCAGCGACATGTGCTGTAAAGGTCATCTGTTCTGAGGACACCGTGCTTGTGCAGACCGGGGCAGTCCAGCGTTTACAGAGTCCTCACACACGTCGTGCGGCGGCAGTGGCCAGTCTTCCCCATCACACCTGCCCGGGCAGTGCTGTTCTGTAGTGGAGGACCCCCAGGAACGTGGACCTAGAAATGCCTCTCGAGTCGTCCACACACCTGTTACTGCGAGCCATTTTCCACTACACATTCATTGTGAGTCCCTCAGATGGCTTTGCCCTCCCCCTTTCCCCCTCTTCTTTTGCCTGGACTGGAGAGGAAAATTAGGATATGTTGTTGCAGACTTTTTTTTTTTTTTTAAAGAATTATTTTATTTAACTTTATTTATTCATTTGTTTGTTTCAATTTGACCAGAGAGGAACAGAGAGAGAAAGTGAGAAAGCAAGCTGTGAGGTCCGGGACTCGAACCACAGTCGGCCATGTGGGAATCCAGCACCTTTAACCACCACGCCACTTGCTGGCCCCATTGCAGACTTTTAAGACTGGGAGATAAAGTCACCCTCGCCGTGAGGAAGCGTTTTAGATGGCTACACATCGATTAAAGCTGAACCACAAGCCCAGTCTGTCACTGCCTTTGCCCTCCAGAATCCGCACAAGTCTTCCAGTTTTCTTGCCTAGATGAAGCATGCCGCAGAAATTAATGCATGTCTTGTTCCAGATAGCTGGAGAGATCTCTGTGGTTGTCTGTCCATCTCTACCCCTGCTGGGAGGGGCAGACAGGAAGATAATCGAGCAAGCTCCATGTTGGGTGGCTCCATGTCTGTCCCCCTGGCGGGTGGCCTTAGACCCTCTGCACTCGTGGTCTAGCTGTCAGCTTCTCAGCGCATGCTCGTTCCTGCGAGTTGGGCGGCTTTCTCACGGCAGCTTCTACTTGTCATTCAGATCATTTCCCCACGGGGCCAGAGGTGCAAGGGGAAAGCGTGACACTGTGAGGCAGACCCACCTGGGCAGCGTGCTGGTGCCAGCCCAGAGACCCAGCTGAACACACCAGGCACGTGCACGATCCGGACTAGTGGAGGCTGGGGGTTGATGCCGGCACCAGGACCCTGTTGAGGTGCTGTATCTCTCGCTCTCTCACTTGTGGAATAAATCAACTTTTAAAAAGACCCATCTCTCCTTTTAACCTAACTTTTAATTTTTAAGATTTAAAAAATCTTTTCTGATGTGTAAAGTACCACATCCCTGCCCTCACATTTAGAAAACTGACCGTGTGGTTGCTGGGCGTGCCTAGGGGGAAAGGCATGGATGGGCAGGGAGGGGGTCCTGGCTTTGGTTCCTCCAGGTCTAGGAGACAGTCATGGAGACACGTAATTATCCATCCCAGCTACTAGAGAGGATCGGGGCATCATACGGGAAGCCTCTAGCCCAGTAACTGGTTGATGATAGAAATATCACTTTTAAAGCAGAGGGCTGTTGGTAGATCGTACCTATTTCATTGTGGCTAGAAAGGAGCCTTGGCCTTTTTTCCAAAGAGTTCATCAGTGGTTCGTGACTTCTCATTGCTCGCCGAAGCTTAGTTTACAGAGTATTTTCCCACTGAGCCCGTTTTGTTTGGACCTCGTGACAACCCTGCACAATATGTCAAGCACACGTTTTCTTATTTTATGAGAAAACTGTGGCTAAGGGATGTGGCCATAGTGGTAAGAGGCTAAGCAGAAGTCTTGGGACTTGCATTCGCCCTCTGCATCTCGTCTTCTACTCTTGCTCACCCTCTGGCGTCCCACTCCATGGTGGTCCTGCCGTTCTTCTGGGTCCATCTACAGCCAGTGTTGGTGGAGATTTTCTCTTGGTCATCACGACAGTGTTGGGACTGGAGCGTACATCTCTAATTGGAAACTAGCAGATTCCCTGTGGAAGTTCGTCCTTCCCTCTTCCCTCTTAGAATTGGGGTTTTGTTTCGGTATCTTCTCTCCTGTGTGACTTTGAGGAAGAGGGTCCTTCTTCAGGGATAGATCCTGATTGTTTAAGCCAGTTACATGGGTCTCCTCCTTTCTGGGTGATTGTTGTGGGGTAAACTGGAGAGCTAATTCTGGCCACGGAAGAGAGAGGGAGGTGCTCCCAAAGGGTCTGGAAAAGTTCTCACCTTAAAGTGACGGCATGGGAAGGATGGCTCTTTCGTCCTCTGAAAGTCGTCAGGTCTAGATGTGGTGGCTGGAACTGTCACGGCTGCCCCACCACTAATCTGAACCTGAAACCAGCGCAGGAAAGAAGACCGGGCCAGCTCATGGCAGAGAGAATGTCTCAGCCCTGGCGTACCAAGGCTGACACTTACCCACCTCGGACTTGATATGTGAAATACTTCCATGTTGGTTAAGCCAGTTCGAGTTGGGGTTACCTGTTACTTGTGACCAGAGTCATGCTGACTGAGGCAGTAGCTTTCACTCATGCATCTGTTCACTTACAACATGAAAGAGTAGTTCAGGGTATGAAGGCACAACCTGATCTAGCCAGAGGGTCAGAGGAAATTCAAGGGAAACGCAGATGCTTTGGGTGGGAACCATCCCTTTTCATGCTGGGCCTTACATGACATGTTCAAGGACTTCCGTCTTTATGGCAAGAGTGCAGCCTCTCTGGGGTTTCAGCGCTGGAAGGGGGAGTGCCGGTACAGTGTACAGCAGTACTTTCAGTCCACCCCTGCAGGAGGAGACAGAACCTGATATCCCAGAGTCGGGTTTCATTGTGGAGCAGGCAGGGAGTGGTCAGTGAGTAGCAGGTGTGTCCAGAAAGTACAGATGGGCACCTTTGTCTGCAGTCTGATTCTTTTCATCGTCCTTGTCAGTGCATGTGAGTATGCACACCACACATACACACCACAGCAGTATACGTGCACATGTGTATGTGCGCACACACACAGAGGTGGCCACGTTCATGTTTTCTACCTTAGGGTAAATTGGGAACAATCTGTGTCCTCTTCTTTTTTTTTTTTTTTTTTTTTTTTTTTTTTTGGAGAGGTTTTTTGCTATAGGGCTCGTGCACTCGTCAGAAAGACAGAGACAGAGAGACAGAAAGCCAGAAATCACCCCCCAGGGAGGATGGCCACGCCGCAATCTCTTCTCCATTCTCCTCTCGGGATCTTGGGCACACATGCACATGCGCCTGGTGTGAGTTTAAGCCACCATGTCCGGGACTCGAACTATAGTCGACTACGTGGGAGTCCAGTGACATAGCCATTACACCAGCTGCTGGTCCCCAATCTGTGTCCTCTTAGTCTTTGATCATTTCAGTAAAAAAATAATTGCAGCCAGGAGGTCTATGTTGAGGTTTAAAGACAGGAAGAGGGTTTTACTGTAAATAATGTTAAGGACGTATTTATGTGTCTGAAATTGAACTTTTAGCATTCCCATGGTCTTCCTCCAGGTTGGATGCAGTGAGATCTGCTCCGATTCGTATACATATGGATATATTAGCAGAACTGGATTCCGTCCCAGTGCAGTCAGGCAGGGAACCTGTCTGAACCATGTAGTGGAATTGCAGTGAAGAGCGGCAGCGTTCCTGTAATGATGTTAGGACGGGATGTGGTCCCGCCCCATGTTTATTAATTAGTGGGGTTGTAATGAGACTGCCCCCCTGTGCTCCTGCGGCTCCCGATCAGTGGGCACCCAGGCGGGGTTCTGCCTGTGTTGGACGCCTTCTGTGTAGGGGTGGGAGAGATTGGTGTTTCAGGTGGCGCAGGTGAGCTCCTGCCGAGTTGGCATAATGGAGACAGGACTCTCCTGAGTCGCCATCTGTCTGTGGCTGATAGGAAACCAGCAGTGATTTCTGAGGAGCGAGGAACTGTGCCGTTTATGTTGGAATATTTAGGAATTAGTAATGTTAAGACCGTGCTGATCAGGTATTAGTGGGGGGGAGGAGACTGTGTGGAGTGAGTGTCGAGATTACTCATTTCAGGAGATGGCTGTTGATTCACCAGCCCGCCCCCTCCCTCCTGAGAAGCCAGGACCCTCTGCCTACCCGGAGCAATCACTGCTGGCAGCTCAGTTCTGTCCCCAGTGGCCTGGGGCCAGGGACATGTCCTTTACGTGACTGTCCTTTGCACCTGCCCATGCTCTGTTCAGTCTGTCTGTAACTCTTTAATGTGGCTTTGAAAAAAACTGTGGTAAAATATGCATAACAGAGTTGAGCATCTTACCTGCCTTTGAGTGGCATCAAGGCCATCCACGTTGTCGCGCGACCGTCCTGCAGTGTCATCTCAGTGCTCTGACGTGCGTCTCCCTCCATCAAACACGTGCGGTCAGCCGCCAGCATGCTGTCTGAGGGATGCCCTGCAGTGTGTCAGCTGGCCTTTCCTGTGGGTGCTGACTGGGTGCGGGGAGGTGCACACATTTCTCCTGGGGTTGGTGGCTGTCCTTGCCCCGGGGAGGCGTTTGTGCTGCCTTCTGAAAACTGCTGTCTCTCTGTGTTGTACTGTAAGCGACGGCGTGGGGCAGAGGACAGCTCTGTTCCCCCAACCCAGCACTAGCAGGGAGGTTAGCTGGAGGGGTCGACCTGGGGCCCGAGGGCCTGCCAAGAAGTTGCCCTGGGGCCCTGGAGGGCCTGGCGAGGGGCAGGGTGCTGAGGGTGATGGCCCTTAGCCCTATCAGAAGCCGGGGCTGCAGAGACCTGGGACAGCCACCATTTCATGGTTCAGGTCCACACCATAGGTCTGTCTTGCCTCTTTCAAAATAGCCCATGGAAAGGACTCCAGAAACCTGCTAGGCAGGGATTCCTGGTTCCAAGTAAGAGAAACCTCGCCGATAACATCCAGAGAAGAGAAGGTACTGGAGGCCCCTGGGCCATCTGAGAAATCCAGGCCGGGAGTCAGAGACTGGGTGCTGCGTGGGTGGACCGCCGCACCCCTGTGCTCTCTCTGTGCCTCCCCTTCGCCTAGCTCCCTCGGTGCGTCCGGTTCCTCTACTCTGTCAGACCAGCCTCTTCCTCGCCTCAGTCCGGTGGCAGACTCTGGTGGCCAGCCCTATGGTTTTTGTTTCTTGAGTGTCTTTATTAATTCATGGTAGAGGGCGTGTGCATGAGAGAGAAGCATCCTTGACAGGGTCTTGTCACACCGTGACCCCCTTTCCCCAACCGACAGCTCCTCAACATCTTAGGTGCACACCTGGTATATTTTCAGGCCAACCCGGGGCTCCCCGCACTGCGGTCCATCCAGTTGGTGCCAGCTGTGCCGCCAGGCTGGGCCCCTCTGTGTTTCCTAGACACCTGGCCCAGGTGTCTAGAGAGATGGTTTTCTTATGTTCTGGAACTTCTGGGAAGGACTAATAAGTGGCTGTAGAGACTGTGATTCCCATGGTAACTGGTGGTGGTGGGGTAGGGGTGCTGGGAGACACAGGAAATAGTTGAGGGTCAGGAGGAAGAACATCCATTACAGAAACGTTAGGGTCACTCTCTAACAGGCAACAGATGTGAGAGGGCCCCCCAAAAAATGTAAAGCAAAGGGACCAGCAGATGGTGTAGCGGTTACATTGCTGGATTTCCACGTAGTCGACTGTGGTTGGAGTCCTGGACCTGGCGGCTTAAAAGTCATGCTTGGCATGTATGCATGCGTGCCCAAAATCCCGAGAGGATAATGGAAGAGAAGGGATTGTGGCATGGCTACACCCCTGGGGGGTGATTTCTCACTTTCTGTCTCTCTGGCGAGTGCACCCACTGTATAGCTAAAAATCTCTCTCAAAAAAAAAAAAAAAAAAAAAAAAAAAAGGCAAAACAATGGGAGGCCCGACTGGGCCAGCCTAGATGTGCTGGGTGAGGCTGCCCACTGCTGCAGTCCCAGCCCATCAGTCTTAGCCATTTGGGAGGCTGGGGCAGGAGGACCGCAGCACAGTGAGACCCTGCCAAAAATACCTATTTCAGTCTTCTCCCCGACACTCTTTCTCCCTCCTGCTCTCAAAAAGAAAGAAAAAAAGAGAAACAGTAAAACCAGAAAACGAAATTAAAACGAAACACTGCAACCATCACTTCTAATAAAATATCCAAGTAATTGAGGACATGAACCTGCTAAACAAATTCTGGAATTAATTTTTATAAAGTCAAATACCCCCTCCCTTTTTTTTGGGGGGGTGGGGGGAGAGGTTTTTGCTATAGGGCGCATGCGCCCGCCAGAAGGACAGAGAGAGACAGAGAGACAGAAAGCAAGAAATCACCCCCTGTGGTCATGGCCACACCACAATTCCTTCTTTAGCAAGCATGCACATTAGCCTGGTGTGAGTTTAAGCCACGGGTCCGTGACTCAAACTGTAGTCGACTACATGGGAGTTCAGCGACATAGCCATTACACCAACTGCTGGTCCTGCCTCCTTCCTTTTTTATTGCTAGGACATGTCACTTTGAAAGAGACAGCATGCACGCATGTAGTCGATTGTGGGCACACATGCTGTCACGTGTGGCATACATGCATTCCTCAATGCGGTATGGTTGCACTGCAGTCCTTTCTCTTCATTTCCCTTTCCTGACAAGATCTTAGGCACACATGTACACATGTCTAGTGTGTTTCTTAGGCTGCAGGGGCTGGGATTTGAGCCATGGTTGGCCCTGTGGGATCCAGCTCTCTCAACTGCTACACCATGGGGCCAGCCCTCAAATTTCTTCTTCATTTAAATGAGTAAATAGCATGCTTTCACGTCATATTGTTTGAGCTCACAGAAATTGTGGCCAGAGTTCAATCAAGCAAGAGAGATACATATTCCTGAAAAACTACATGTGAAAATAAGCTAGATTGTATTTGAAATGCATAAGGAGAAGTTGCTATCAGAAGGAATCTTTTGTAAATCCTTTCTCCATAATGTACTAATTTAACTTCTCATTAAATTTTAGATTTATTTCACATTCACCTAGATCAGGGCGACCATGGGTTATCCTTCATTGCTGTCAGGGTATCTCATCAGTGTCGTTGCTCATCGGCAGATCACACACTCCACTGACTCCTGGGGTAGTGAGCAATAGCCATTCCTTTTTCAGTTGTTTGGTTACATACATGAATGTCCTCTATTACTTTGAGGACTCTGTATGAGTTGGAATTAAGTGGGTTAAGCACCCCATGTGAATTGTGAACCTCTGTGCAGTAATCCAAGATGAATCAAAAGGACCACTTGCTTCCGCGACTCAGTTTTGAGCCACTCTCTTGACTAAACCTCAGAACAGTGTGTCTTACTGCATCAGTACCAGTTCTCTGACACCAGCTCGGTGTCCTGCTGTTCAGCTCAGTTTTAACCCTCAAACCATCAGGACTTTGTGTCAGAGGTTTTAGTTTTTAGGGCTCAGTCTCCTTGAGACTGCTTTCCTGGCAGGTGCCAAGTGGAAGCATTAAGGTACCTATGTTTCTCTGACCCACCATCTTGCCAGGTCTCATCATTTGCTGTAGAACTCAGTGAAAGCACTGTACTTAGGATTAGTTTATGACAGAGAGAGGTTATAGCTCAGGAATAGCCACACGGAAGAGTCACACAGGACAAGGTCTGGCAGGTCCTTGGCATGAGCTGCCATGCCCCCTTGGTGGAGTCAGGGCCCAGCACACTTGCAGCACGTCCACCTGCTTACCACCCAGGAGGCTCTCTGAGTGTGGCCGCCGAGAGTTTGGGGTCTTACTGTGTCTTTGGTTATTGATCAAGCTCAGTCTCCAGTAACTCCGCCTTCCCAGAGTTCAAGGGTGGGAATGAAATTTCCGACCCTCTAATCATATGCCTAGTCTTTCTGGAGTGACCAGCGTCTCCTTGGAAACTGTCTAAGGGTTCACTCTTTGTCACGTGATCAAAATAAACTCAAATGTAGTCAACCAGGGGCTCATCATGAATAATAAAAGACACTCCTGACACCCAGGAAATTCCGAGTTTTTAGGAGCTCTGTGGCAGGAACCGTTGCAAAAACCAGATATATTCTTGATTCTACCTCAGGATGATTTAGGAAAACCTTGGGTACTTGCAGGAAGTTCTGAAGACCTTATAATGGTTATGAGCATTTAAGTGTTGTGCATGAGGGTGACAGTCAATTCCATAGGAGGTCTTGTAGGTGGAGTGGGGAGAGAAGACAGGCTTGGGCAGAGCTCTAAGAAAGGCCGGCATGGGACCGGGGTGGGGGGGGGGGTAGAGGACAGGGGCTGGGGCGTGCCTCAGAGGTTGGAGATTGAGTGAAAACAGAGAGAGCTGGTTGTCATAAAAGCCAAGGCAAAGAGTATTTCTAGACCAGTGTTCTCCAGGGGGTTTTCGATGATGGTAGAAGCAATCTCTCTGTCTCTGTGTTGCCGTCAGGAAGCTACTGGACATGAGCTCCTGGGCAGTTGGAACGCAGCTGGTGCAACTGAGAAGCAGACTTTGTGTTTTGACTTAATTGCACGTAACTGAAATAGCCAAACGTGGCCACCATTTGGTATAGTGCACTTTTGACTGAGGTCCTAGTCTATAGGTTATAAAGGATGAGGGCTATGCATGTTACTTTTGCTTTTCAGCCACCGGGCTCTAAGTCTGAGGTTTTGTTTCCCACAGAGGACTTAGCTATTGGGGTCAGTCTTGAAATCTCTCAAGAGCTTTAAAACGGAGATAACCCTCAAGGACAAATAAACGTGTTGGGCTTCAGGGTAGGATCCAGTTACTCATTCATCTGTCAGGAATTTATTGAACATAAATGTGACTGGAATGAGATGGATTCTTTTTCAAATTAATTTTTAAATGTTAACATCTCTTTATTTATTTGTTGTTACTTTTGGGCTGCCAAGTCCGGGACTTAAGCCATGGTCAGCCATGTGGAGGTCCAGTCCTCAACACCATGCCACCTGCCGGCTCCAGGCTAGCGATTCTTCTAATGTAGGTGTGTTAATGAGGGCTGGGTTTCGCCACATTATTAGAAAACTCAGATCAGCGGCTCACGCAGGATAGATGTTTGCTTTTCACATAGAAAGTTTGGAGGCAGGTAGTTTCAGACTGATTGGATGACTTCTTAGTCATCAGAGCCCCAAGGTTGTCCATCTCTCCCTCTGACCATCTTTAGCATCAGGGTTCTGAAGGTGCGAGACGGCTGCTGGAGCTCCACAATCACACGATGGCCAGGCAGGAAGTGGCGAGCGGGTGGGAAGCACAAAAGGACTGACCCTCCAGCCCAGTCAGCCCCCCTTTAAAGATATTTCCTGGGAGCCCCAGGAACAGCTTGGCTTCTGGTTCCATTTTATCAGACACATTTAAGACGACTCCCCAGCAAGGAGAGCTGGGGAATGAGCCTTCCCGCTGGGCATTTCGCTTCCCCAGTAAAACAGGTCTGTTGGGGAAGAAGGAGCACCCGGACACTGTAGGTGGTTGGCAGTCTGCCTTGGCCGGGAAGCAGTGCACCCTCACGTGTTGGGTCGTCGGAAGTCACGCCACGTTTGTACACAGGAAAATACGCCGTGGCTTCCCGACGCCAGTGGATGGGAGAAGCTCCGGCACTCATCCATGAAGGCACTGCTCCACAGCTCCGCGCTGTCGCCTCCCTCCGTGTCAGCAGGCTCCTCTACTAGCCCCCGCGCATCTGCAGAGCACCTTTTGGTGCTGAGTTATCCAAAGCCCTAGTTGTGGACTGCTTGGGGGTCAAGTCATTCTTCGCAAGCCTGGAGCATGCCTGTGTGCTCCTGGGGAGGCTGCAGGGACCAGAGGTCAGCATCTGGAAGCAGATTCTCAGAGTCGGTGGCCCTCAGGCCCACCTGAAGTCTTCTTGTCCTTGGTGCTGGGGACAGAGCCAGACAAATCCTTGCCCTTTCAGAAGCTTAGGCCACTAATTTTCCTAGTGTTTTTTTTTTTTTTTTTTTTTTTTTTTTAAGAATTATTATTATCGGGACCAGCAGTTAGCGTAATGGCTATGTCGCTGGACTCCCACGTAGTTGACCGTGGTTCGCATCCCGGACCCGGTGGCTTAAAACTCACGCCGGGCGCGTGTGCGTGCGTGCCCAAGATCCCGAGAGGAGAATGAAGGAGAAGGGATTGTGGCGTGGCCATCCTCCCTGGGGGGAGATTTCTCGCTTTCTGTCTCTCTGTCTCTTTCTGTCTGTCTGGCGAGCGCACACGCCCTATAGCAAAAACCTCTCCAAAAAAAAAACAAAAAAGAATTATTATTACTTAACTTTTATTTATTTATTTGACCAGAGATGGATATATATAGAGAAATAGAAAGTGAGAAAGCAAGCCACCAGGTCTGGGACTCAAACCACGGTCACCATATGGGAGTCCAGCGCTCTTAACCATCACACCATCTGCCAGCCCGTTTTCCCAACTCTTCTGAAAGGAATCAAACTGTTTTCCTTCCCTGCATTTTATTCTCCTTTTCAGCAAGGACGCAAAAGGAGGCCGAGGAAAGGATGGGAGGATGAAGGAGGGTGGTGTCACAGGGAGGCGTGGCAGAGCAGGAATGGTGGGTGAGAATGGAGGTATTGGAGAGGAGAAGCACGCTCACTCACATCCCTGGGAGTCCTGTGGAGGCACCTGGTTTTAGGGTGTGTCCGATTGTGGGAATTCTGCGATTGCTTTGTCTTTGTAATACAGTTGGAGTCTGATTCTTGCCCTAGGTTTTCAGTCCTGTCTTTGAGTAGTCATGCACTTCAGCCAAAGTCACTGCTCTCCGGCCTCCGTCGTGCTCTCTGGGGAGGGAGTTGCCGCATCCACCTGGAATCCTGTGGGCGTTTGTGTGGGTGAGCGCATGGTCTTTGCAAATGTTAACCTGTCATCATTAATCATAATACCGTGTATATGGAGCCTGAGGGTAAAGCTGTAATATGATGCCTCGCTCGCTGTCCACAAGCGCGCGTGCACACACAGTGTACGTACGACTGATTTGTGTGTGGATGACTTGCGCCAGATTGAACCCCCTACCAGTTTAAGTGTAAATGGCCTGTAGTGCTTTAGTAACTTGCTGCCAGTTTGTGTTAGAGATATTTTTAGCTGACATAGAGCTTTCATTTAGCTTTTCAGCAGCTAGCACACTCGACACGCAGCCTTCTCCGGTGAGTCGTCAGGACTTGTGTTGTTTACCGGTGACCCTGAAAGGCCGTGGAGAGCCGTCACTTGTAATTTGGCCAAAGCACTAATTACAGCTGGGCTGGGCCGTGGGGCTGTTTCACAGGCCCTGGACACTTCTGGAGTGAAGGGCCGAGGGTGCAAGCCTAGCCAGCTTCCCAACAGTGCCAGCCTCCAGATGATTTTGTAATCCTCTGCTTACTTTGTGAACAGTAACACTCCTGAACTGCTAAAAACTTCGTTTTCTTTCTTTGTGAAAAGCACTGTAGAGAAGGCAATTAGTGTTGATGGAGGTTCGAGTTCTGAGAAATTGAGCTATTGGCCAGAAAACAGAAATTTTTGTTTGTTTTCTCAGAGGGTATGTGTATTTACCAGAAAGAAACAGAGGGAGGACGCACCCCTGATAGGGCAAGGCCTGCAAACCCTTCTCCATTTCTCCTTCCTGTCGAGATTTGGGCACTCAGGCACGCGGGCCTGGTGTGTTTTTCAAGCTGCTGGGACTGGGATTCGAACTGTGTTTGGTTATGTGGGATCCAGCTCCCTTACCAAGCCATGGGATGGCACTAAAAATTTTGGCTAAATAAAACAGTAGACATTGGGAGGGGGCAGCAGGAGGCATGGTGGTTAAGGTGCTGAATCCCACATGGCCAACTCTGTGGTTTGAGTCCCGGACCTGATGGCTTGAGGGACATGCCAGGTATGTATGTGCCCAAAATTCTGAGGGGAAAATGGAGACGAGATTGTGACATGGCCTTTCCCCCCTCCAGGGGATGATTTCTTACCCCCCTCCTCTTTGGCTAGCACACATGCCCTGTAGCAAAAATTTTAAAGAAAAAAAACCCGCCAAAAACCAAAAAACAAAAACAGACATTTGGTAGTGGGGCTAGGCCTGTGGTTTAGTAGTGTGGGGAACCAGGTCCCACGTGGCTGCCTAGGCGGTTTGAGTCCTGGCCCCAAGGGCTTGAGAGACGTGCTGTGTGTACGTGCATGCCCAGGGCTTGTCAGGGTGCAGAGATGGAGGAGACATTGTAGTGTGAACACCCCCATTGGGGTGCTTTCTCTCTGTCTCTGGCAAGTGCACACGTCCTCTAGCAAATTAAAAAACAACTTGGTAGTGCCCTTAATGTCTAATGTGAATGAGTCTATCAAAAAGAAAAAGAGGGACCAGCAGTTAGTGTAATGGCTATGTCACTGGACTCCCATGTAGTCGACCGCGGTTTGAGTCTCGGACCTGGTGGCTTAAAACTCACGCCGGGCGCTTGTGCGTACGTGTCCAAGATCCCGAGAGGAGAATGGAGGAGAAGGGATTGCGGCGTGGCCATCCCCCTTGGGGGGTGATTTTTCGCTTTCTGTCTGTCTCTGTCTCTGTCTGTCTGGCAAGCGTACGCGCTCTCTAGCGAAAAACCTCTCCAAAAAAAAAAAAAAAAAAAGAAAGAAAAGAAAAAGAACCTTAAAACATACTTATTTACTTATTAAGTTAAAAAAGATACTTCAGTGAAATTTAGTGGCTTGAGGTGCTGGATGCATGAGCAGGGAGGCCACATGCCTCAGTAGGCCCACCGCTCAGGGGAAGTGTGGGTGCCTGTGCGAGGTTTTGTGCAGTGACCAGTGGTGAAGGCGGTGGCGACCTGCTGCCATGACCTTCGATGTCCAGAAAGGTGGCTGTGCTAGTGCTGGAAATCAGCACCCCTGGAGAATCTGGGAGCTTGTGTCCGTGCTGGCTTGCTGAGATCGCGAACGTCCAGGACCTGCCTTGTTTGCACATCAGTCATAAAGGTAGCTTATTACCCATTTGACTTATTGGTGCATTTGAAATGAAAGCTCCAATCATTTTCCCTCCCCAGAAAGCACAGTTTGTGTGGCATGGTCATCTTGCTGGGAGGAACATGCTGGCACTGAAGTGCCTTCAGCCCTCTTTTTCTTTTTTATTTTTTTAAATAGACTATAGATTAGTTTATTTTTAACATCCATATGCCATGGATTCATAGGGAATAGGTTCCAGTAGCTCAGGCTTCTTTCCACTGGTTCTCACAAAGTGTGATTCTCTGGGTGGAGCAGGCTGGCGCTTTAGTGGGAACCAGGTACCGTTCTCTTTGGCTTCCTTCTTTTTCTGGTTATTTTCCTTCACATGTTTTAAGAAGCTGTCTCTGCTCTAAGAATGCTAAACATGCTCAGTACTCACATGAATCCTCTTGGCAAGAATCTTGCCCTTAACTTGTTTGTTCACAACAATGCCAACAGGATGCTGGGTAACACTGTAGACTTCCAGTTTTGCCATGGTAACATCTGTGGGACATTCCTTTTTGAACAGTACTGATTCCCTTGCTGTCTACAATATCACCTTTCTTGTAAATTTGCACATATGTTGCCAAAGGAACCACTCCATGTTTTCTAAAAGGCCTAGAGAACGTATATGGGGGCCTCTCCTCTTTCCCTTTTTGTTCGTCATTTTGGTGAATTACTGCAAGATGGCAGTTCTGGCCAAAAGGAAGCCCTTCGGCCCTCCTGGGGGAGAACGCTCCCGGAAGGCTGCTCTGTCAGCCGGTGCCCTCCCTGATTGCTCCCTGATTCAGAGGGCTTTGAGACAGTTCTGCTCTAAAGGAGTTAAAAGCCAAGTGTGTTCCAGAAAACAGATCTTCCAGTGGCAAGATCCCTGCTGCTGAGTGACATTTTGGAAGCACACATGTAGGTTGTGGGAAGCCCTTCATCCCATCCTCTCTGCAGCCGCTTTCTACAGGTCACTGGGGATGCCCCTGGTAGCGCCTGTGTTAACTAGAACTGGACCTTTGGCATCTAAAGTGCAGAGTCAGGACAACTGCGAAGACTGGGGACACTCGATGGCTTCCACACACCAAGTCAGGGTGGTGATATAAATAGAAAAGCAGGTGCAACACCTGGCAGAGAGATGTGTGTCTGACCAGGCACTGCCTTCCAGCTGACGGGACCTGCTGCCTTCCTGGGAGTGTCTGTACAGATGATGTGACCTTTGACCTTTATAGTATCCCTGATGATTGGCAGAGCCAGTAGTCTCTTCATGTGCACGTGGGGAGCTGGGTTTCAGAGAAGCCACACCACGCGGGTCTCACAGCCAGGAACCGGCAGGGCTGGCCAGAACCTGTGTCCTGATTCCTGGTCCCGTACTTTTTCCATTTCACTTGTCCCGCCCCTTTGTTTTTTTTTGTTTGTTTGTTTGTTTTTTGGAGAGGTTTTTTTTTTTTGCTATAGGGCACGTGCGCTCACCAGACAGAGAGGGACAATAGAGACAGAAAGCGAGAAATCTCCCCCCGGGTGGATGGTCATGCCGCAATCCCTTCTCCTCCATTCTCCTCTCAGGATCTTGGGCACGCACGCACACGCGCCCGGCGTGAGTTTTAAGCCACCGGGTCCAGGACGCGAACTGCGGTCGACTACGTGGGAGTCCAGCGACATAGCCATTACGCTAACTGCTGGTTCCCCCGCCCCTTTGTTTTTTTAAGCTGGTGCATCTCCACCATTTTTATAATTCTTAAGCACAACATTCTCTTGAATTCTTTTCTCATACACATTTTTTTCAAAATTATAATCAAGATTATTAGACATATTTGTATGCTTTTTTCTTTTTTTAGAGGTTTTTGCTATAGGGCGCATGTGCTCGCCAGAAAGAGACAGAGAGACAGAAAGCGAGAAATCACGCCCTGGGGGGGATGGCCACGCCGCAATCCCTTCTCCTCCATTCTCCTCTCGGGATCTTGGACATGTATGCACATGCTCCCAGTGTGAGTTTAAGCCACTGGGTCCGGGACTCGAACTGCGGTCAACTACATGGGAGTCCAGCGACACAGCCATTATGCTAACTGCTGGTCCCCGTATGCCTTTTTTTAAAGAATTATTCTATTTAAATTTATTTATCTATTTATTTATTTTTTTAATTTGACTAGAGGTGGACAGAGTAAGGGAAAGAGAGAGAGAGACAGTGAGAAAGCAAGCCGCCAGGTCTAGGACTCAAACTGTGGTCAGCCATGTGAGAGTCCAGCATCCTTAACCACCACGCTACCTGCCGGCCCCTATGCCTTTAACATTTAACATAGCGTAAGCATTTTTCATGTCTGTGAATCATTTTAATGATTATACTTTATTTTGAAAAGCTTTTATTGTGGAAAAATATATGTAAAATTTGCTGTTGTAATACTTTTGAAGTACATAACCCAGTGGCCTTAAGGATGTCCCTGTTGCTGTGCAGTCATCAACACGCACCATCTCCAGAACTTTTCTCATCTTCCCAAACTGAAGCTCTGTACCCAGGAAACAAGGCCTCATTGTCCCTTCATCTCCAGCCCTTGAGTCACCACTGTCCTGTCTCTGTGAACCTGACAACTCTAGTACCTGCTTCCGTGGAGTCGTACAGTGTCTGTCCTCTTGTGACGGCTTCATTTCACTTAGCGTCGTGTTCCCGTCTGAACCACGCGGTGCTCTGTGTCGTGCTTTCCTTCCTTTCTGAGGCTGATGTGTATACCACTGTCGGACCCACGTTGTGTTTACCCTTCCTCTGCAGAGGACACTTAGGTAGCTTTACTTCTGAAGACTGTAATAGCCCATCGAGCAGGTAAATCTTCATATATTATACGTAGAAGGCGACGTGATTCCTGCCTTCACGGATCTCACAACCAAGTTGGCATGCCAGCATGTCAAACAAAATTAGAAAACCACAGCAACTAAGTGACAAGAGAATCCCTCGTCGGGGGCCAGCCCCGCTCCTCTTTTAGGCAGTCCCTAGACTGAAGGAGGGTGGACCTCAGAGGATCCGGAGATCTCCGACCTGGTTCCGATCACCCCACAGGGAGTTGAATAGACCGTTAGGGGTCCGCCGCTCTGCCGAGGTGCTCTGCCTTCCTCCCAGTCAGCCCAGCTCAGCGTCTCGTGCCCAGTGCCTGTGGGGGCGGCACAAGAAGGCCTGCAGGGATCCGGCTCCCTTTTCCTCGCCGGCCTTGCGGAGGCACCTGTTCTTAGCCAGCTGTTACCCGGACCCCTGTAGTTCAGAGTGGTGTGCTTGCCTCTGTCTGGCTGAATTAAGGCTCTGGTAATGTTCTGTCAGTTTAACCATGTCTGCTTCACGTCTTCTAGAAATTAGAGGGGCCACGTTACTTCTCTCAAGTTTCTGCAGTTTTTCTTTTTCTTTTTTTTTTTTTTCATATTTGTTTAATAGTATTAATGGGAGTTTGGGAGAGAGGAGGTAAACACATGGGCTCACCACCCTGAGTTTGTTCCTGTGTCCCCGTTTTAGCACTTGTTCAGCCGTTCTAACAAAATGTCTGTGGGTCATTTATAAACAACAGACATGTGCTGTTCACAGTTCTGGAGGGGGTGGGGGGCAAGACCAAGGTGCCAGCAGCTCCATTGTCAGGTGGGGCTGGCTCTGCTTCATAGAAGGTGCCGCCTCGCTGCATCCTCGCATGGCAGAAGGTGGCAGGGAAATGCACGGTGCCTCTTAGACGGGCGCTGATCCCTTTTATGAGGGCAGAGTCCTCCTGACTGAAGTTCCACCTCTTCACATAACACACTGGGTGTTAGGTTCCAACATTGGGATGTTTGAGGGGATACATGCAGGCCTAATATTACATTTTCCCATTTGGCTGAATTCTTTTTAATAATTACTTATTTAATTTTAGTATTATCATTATTATTATTTACTTTCCCATAGGACACATGCACTCACCAGATCTATATCTATATCTATATCTATCTATATCTATATCTATCTATATCTATATACACACACACACACACACACCAGATATATATATATATATATATATATATATATATATATATATATATGAGAGAGAGAGAGAGAGAGGGAGGGAGGGAGGGAGGGGAAATGAGAAAACAAGCTGCCAGGTCTGGGACTTGACCCATAGTCGGCCATGTGGGAGTCCAGTGTCCCAAGCACCACACCACTTGCCAGCCCCCCAAATTCTCTGAATAATTTTAATTTTATTCAATTCTGTTGGGTTTTCCAGCTGTAAAATTACACTATTTATAAATAAGGGTGATTTTTGGCTTGTTCCACTTTCTTATGACTCTTTTTCCTTATTTTTTTTTTTGAGAGATTTTTTGCTATAGGGTGCTTGTGCTCGCCAGAAAGACAGAGAGACAAAAAGCGAGAAATCACCCCCCAGGGAAGATGGCCACACCACAATCCCTCTCCTCCATTCCTCTCTCAGGATCTTGGGCACGCATGCCCAGCATGAGTTTAAGCCACCAAGTCCGGGACTTGAACCGCCGTCGATTATGTGGGAGTCCAGTGACATAGACATTACGCCAACTGCTGGTCCCATGACTTTTTTTCCTGCCATAATGTACTACCTGGAATTTTTAGAATGATTTTGAATAATGTTTTTGGTGGACATCTTCGGTTTAATCCTCACTTTAGCCCAAGTGCTACTGCTTTCGGTCACTTTCTGCATACAGTCAGATTGCTTCTTGGAAAGGTGGACCAGAATCGGAGAGTGCTTGCCACCCACACCCACACTCACACTCATGCCAGGTGACCAGGGTATTGTGAAGGCTCTTCTAAATCTATGGCTCTGTCACCTTAAAATTAAATTTGACTTAGGTCGTTCGTTATTTCCTTCAGAAATTCTGATGTCTGAGTATAGTCAGAATTGGCCTAGATTCATACAGCTTTTTGTCCTTATCAACTTTTTCTCCCTATTCTAGAGAAACACAGGTGGGGTAGAGTTACTGTTGTTGATCTTGGTAACATAGTTTGGTGGAAAAAGTGCAGGTCTTGGAGTCAGGTACCAGTCACAGCTTTGTCACTTACAGCCTGGTGATTTTTTTTTTTTTTTTTTTAAGAATTACTTGTTATTATTTTGACTTGCTATAGGGCACATTTGCTCACCAGAGAGAGACAGAGAGAGGAAAAGTGAGACTCGAACCGGGACTGGATGCTGGGACTCGAACCACAGCCGGCCATGGCACCTTTTGATAAGCTCACCTAGATTCACTGAGCCTTGGCTTAAGCATTTTAGAAATGGAGACTTTGCTTTCACTAGAGGTGTGAAGTGCAGGAAGGTGCAGAGTGGGCCTTCCTCAGAAATCCTGGTTCTTGCTCAGCCTCTCTGCTCCTCTTCCCTCAAAGTTAACTCCTAAGCCCGTTCAGCACAAATTGTCACTTCGTGAAGATTTTGATCGAGTTTAGTTTTAATCAGAGATAACATTCGATCTTCCTTACCCTTATGATTCTTTATCCCTAATTTTCAAGTAGAATCAGAGTGATAATTTTCTCTGAATATATTTTAAAAAATTATTCTAATTTTATTATTTTATAATTTGAACAGAGAGAGACAGAAAGGGAAAGTGAGAAAGCAAGCCATTAGGCTGGGACTCACACTGTGGTCACCCATGTGAGGGTCCAGCACCTAAACCACCATGCCACCTGCTGGCCCTGATCATTTTATTTTTTTAAATGAGAATTTTATTTTAAAATTTTAGGTTTTTAACATAGGGTATTTGTGCTTGCCAGAGAGAGAGGCAGAGGAAAAGTGAGAAATCACTTCCCTGGGGGAGATGGCCATGCCACAATCCCTTCTCCATTTTCCTCTTGGGATTTTGGGCATGCAAGCAGACATTCTCAGTGTGATTTTTAAAGCGGCTGAGACTGGGACTTGAACCAGGAAGTCACCCATGTGAGAGTCCAGTACTTTAACCACCACGCCACCTGTTGCCCCTCCCCCCCCTTTTAAGTTTGCTATAGAATGCATGTGCTTGCCAGAGACAGAAAGAGAGAGAGAGGGAAAGTGAGAAATCACCTTCCAGGGGGACTGCTATGCCACAGTCCCTTTTCCTCCGTTCTCTTCTTAGGATTCTGGGCACACAAGCATACATGCCTGGCGTGTTTTTCAAGCCATCAGGTCTGGGACTTGAACCATGTAGCTAGATTCAGCTGCCTTAACCTCCATGCCACGTGCTGCCCTTGCATATCTTTTAAAATAATTTCCTTTATTTCTGATTTAGAAAATTGCTTAAGGGGGAAAACATAAATAAATTACAGTCTCAGTATCCAGCACTTACTGAGCCTTTACTCTGTGGCGACAGGTAATTAAGTACTTGGAATGTGTTCAGTCTTCCCAGTGTTTGCTTCCCAGGAAGCTGGGGCTCAGGAATGTCACCAGGCTGCAGAGCTGCAGCAGGACCACTTCTGCTCTGTTGCTGCCGCAGAGCAGCCGTCCCGGCCCCGTGCGCCTGTGCCCTTCACGTGCCGCTCTCAAGCCCATCCTGTTGCTGCTGGACCTAGACTGGGGAAGAAGAAAACAAAACAGCTGAGCTTTGAAAAACTGATTATTATGAAGCTAGATATTAAGAGTTGAAATAGAGCATTCATGTCTGTTAAATGTGTTCATTCTGATCTGTAGTATTAAGTTTTCCTTATCTGGGCAGTATAGTTTGGTACTTTTCCTCCTTGAAAGTGCCGCCCATATGAACCTGCTGCTGCTCCCTGAGAACTGCTTTAGCTCTGATTTATTATTATAAGGTCTTTATTATTAAGGTGTTTTGCCTGCAGTGTATTCTGGTTAGTGTTCTTGCTCTGACCGAGTCTCTCTTTCTTGCTTTGCTATCACCATCGTAAGGTCCTCCGTTGGCTGCGTGCTGACAAGGACCAGGCTCCCCTTCCAGATCTCCCGCCTCGGCCCCAGAGCACTGGGCTGGTTATCGGGGACGCCACTGACCTCTGTGCCTGTCTTCTCCTCTGCTGGTGCTCCTCAGGGTGGGGGGCCTGGCTGCTCTGCCCTCGGCTTTGCCGGGACTGGGCCTGTGGTTGGATCTCAGAAACCACCTCTTGCCTCTGTGACCTTTGGTTGCTTTCTTCACGTCACACTTGACTTTGGATTGTTGCAGCCAACATTAACATGCAGCACTATTGACTTGATGCTTGCTTTTTACAAAATCATTCTACGAGCTTTCTAGATTCCTTCCTGAAGTTTCGGATCCTTCACTGCTGAAATTGCTCCTGGATTAGAGTTAATTGACTCCAGGCGCCATTGTGCTTAAGTGTGGCAGCTTCCAAGGCTTCCTTCACCTCTGTCTCAGAGCATCTCAGTGTAAATATGTACTGTAATTAGTTCATTTATTTTTAAAGAATTATTTTATTTAACTTTATTTGTTTATTTAAATTTGACCAGAGAGGGACAGGATGTGATAGAGAGAGAGAGAAAGAGAAGGAGAGAGAAAGTGAGAAAGCAAGTCACCAGGTTCAGGACTCAAACTGTAGTTGGCCACGTGGGATTCCAGTGCCCTTTACCATCACGCCAACTGCCGGCCCCTGTAGTTAGTTTATTTAATCAGAGCCATTTTACATTAGTCTCTGCTCTGTCATATTTTGTTTTATTATCAATTGTCTTATTGTCTTGTAATCAAGAAAGCTAAAGACAGTCGGGTGGGTGGCTGTTCCTAGTCCGGCTTCTTTTAAGTGGTGTCATGACTCACTGATGGTGAGGGAGGACAGAGAGATGGCGGATGCACACAGGCTTTGTCTCTGGTAGCTCAGACAGGTTTGTATTTTTAGAGCTTAGGAAAGGGTGCCTTTCATTCAGACATAACTGTTTCCCTCAGATAAAAGAAAGTATTCTGAAAGGCTTTATTTTATTTTTAAAGAAATATTCATTTAATTTTATTACTATTATTTTAAAATTTACTACAGGGTGGGGACCAGCAGTTAGCATAATGGCTATGTTGCTGGACTCCCATGTAGTCGACCGCAGTTCGAGTCTTGGACCCGGTGGCTTAAACTCATGCCGGGCGCATGTGCGTGTGTGCCCAAGATCCCGAGAGGAGAATGAATGGCAGAGGAGGGATTATGGCGTGGCCATCCCCCCTGGGGGGTGATTTCTCGCTTTCTGTCTCTCTGTCTCTCTCTGGCGAGCGCACGCCCTATAGCAAAAACCTCTCCAAAAGAAAAATTTTCTACAGAGCATATGCAGTCACCAGAGAGAGACAGAGAGAAAGAGGGAAAGTGAGAAAGCAAGCCCAGGTCTAGGGCTCGAACTGTATCAGCCATGTGGGAGTCCACTGCCTCAACCACCATGCCACCTGCTGGCCTCAAAAGGCTGGATTTTTTTTTTTTTTTTTTTTTTTTTTGAGAGGTTTTTGCTATATGACGCATGCACTCGCCAAAAAACCAGAGGGACAGAAAGAAATCACCCCCTGGAGGGATGGCCACGCCAGAATCCCTTCTCCTCCATTCTTCTCTCGGGATCTTGGGCACACACGCACATGTGCCCGGCGTGAGTTTAAGCCACCAGATCTGGGACTCAAACCACAGTCGACTACATGGGAGTCCAGCGTCATAGCCATTACACCAACTGCTGGTCCAAAAGGCTGGATTTTAAAGCTAGAAATCACATGTGTGCTGGGACATACATCAAAATGCTACATTTAAAGATCTAGAAATGACTTCAGATGAGACAAAGGATGGAGGTAGGTAATTGAAATGAATTACTGGGGCATCTGTGCAGTGGAGGCCCTAAAAGTGTTGAAACTTTAGAATATTTAATTTCTAAATTAGAAATCTAAGAGTGATTTTTTTTTTTTTTTTAAGAGATTTTTGCTATGGGGTGCATATGTTTGCTGGAGAGACAGAGATAGAAAACGAGAAATCACTACCCAGAGGGGATGGCCGTGCTGCAATTCCTTGTCCTCTATTCTCCTTTCAGGGTTTTGGGCATGCACACACATGCGCCCAGTGTGAGTTTTAAGTCGCTGGGTTCAGGAATCATACCAGGGCCAACCACATGGGAGTCCAGCAATAAAACCATTACACCATCTGCTGGTCCCTCTAGAGTAATTTTAATAGTAAGTGGTTTAGGTCCCAAGGGGCAGTTCCATAGTTGCTGGTCATGTGCTGTCATAAAGTCAGAGGTGGAGCCTGTCCTCAGGGTGGTGACAGTCTGGTAGTGGAGAGATCCTTACCCACTGGGTTTTAGTTCAAGGCCAAGTATCGTTTTACACGATGGCAGATGTGTTTCAGATGTCCAGAACTAGGATTTTTCAGTTGGGAGTTACCAGTGGTCACCACTGTTTTCATCATCAGCTTCTTACTTTTCTTATTTTCTTTCGACCTCTTCATCCTCCTTCCACCAATGACTGTGCTTTTATTAATGGCTAATAACATTTTTTAGTACAAGTTAATGGTATTAGTAACTCATATTTGTCGGTACTTAGTTGTATACTTACTGACGAGCTCACTGAGGGAGAGGAGGAAAGGGTCTGAGGGTGAGCCCCGTGGAAGCCTAGCATCCCCGGTTCAGTCAGAGTGGAGGAACCAGCAGGGAGATTGGAACCAGCAGAACCAGCAGAGAGTTCCCACGGGGAGCTTATGAAGATGTAAACCGTCAACAGCTCTCTGAGATGGATGTCATCATGATCCCCATTGCAAAGAGGGGAAACCAAGACCTCCAGTGGTTAGATAGAGTGGCTTCCATCACATACGTGGTAGTAAGTGATAAGGTGGGGTCTGAAGTCAGGTGGCAGCCTCAAGAATCCTCCTTAACTGCTGGTTCCCAAGTGTGGAGAGTGTTTCGGTGAGAAGCAAAGAAATGTGACAGTTTATGTTGCTTGACCATAGGAGATGCAAGTTCTCAGTTTGTATTTTATCCTTGGTCTTAGCCAAAAGACTCAGAAGACCAGTAAATGTTTTTATTTATATTCATTAATTCTTAAAATAATTATTTAACTTTATTCATTTTAATTTGACCAGAGAGTGAGTGAGAAAGCAAGCCACCAGGTCCAGGACTCAAACCACGGTTGACCATGTTGGAGTCCAGTGCCCTTAACCACCACAACATCTGCTGGCCCTGACAGTAAATGTTTTAAAGGTAGAAAAAGAGCTTAGAGACCAGCCTGGGGCCTGGTAGTTAAGAGAGCTGGATCCCACTTGGCTTACTGCATGGGCCTTGCTCCAAATCCAGTGTCTTGAAAAACGTGTGTGTGCATGTCCAGAATCATGAAAGGAAGGAGAGTAGAGGAGAAAAATTGTGGTGTGACCACTCTGCATGGGAGGTGCTTTCCCCCTCCCTCTGTTCTCTCTCTCTCTGGCCAGTGCACAAGCCCTCTGGCAAATTTAAAAAAAAAAAAAAAGGAAAAGAGAAAGGAGCATTTGGATTTTGATTATTGGTGTGTGGACGTATAGGGAACTCTCATACTTGGCTTTGGGAGTCTTTGGGGATCCATCCTTGTCTTTTACCTGTGGAGAACAATGGTGCCCCGTGTGTAGGGTCTTTCCTGACACCTCCCTGGAGCTTGGCCTCACTTGACTGAAGGTCAGAGTTTTATCCACTGCACTGTCATGCCCTTGGAATTCATGTTTTCCATATCGTCAGTTTTGTAAATTAAAGTTAGATTTAAAAAAATGATTTATATAATTTTTATTTATTCACTCATTTATTTTTTGATTTGACCAGAGAGAGAGAGGAAGTGAGAAAGCAAGCCATCAGGTCTAGGACTCGAACCATGGTCGGCCATGTGGGAGTATCTAGCGCCTTAACCACCCGCTGGTCCCAAAAGTTAGATATTTTTAAACAGAGGATGTGTGGTGCTAAAAGTGCCGTCATCAAGATCAGGATAGCCTCCAGGTAGCCACGTCCAGGGTCTTCATCCCACTTACCTCTCAGCAAATCACTTCATGCTCAGGTGTTAGGACTCCACTCTCTGCCACTCCCTCCACACTTCCTTCTCAATATCCTAACTTGGGGTGTTGGAGTTCCATCGGGCTCATCACTAGAGCTTTTTCTCCATTTTCTTTTCTTTTCCTTTCGTTTTTAAAGATCTTTTGCCATAGGCATGTACACTGGCCAGAGAAACAGGGAGAAACAGAGGAAAAGTGAGAAATCACTTTTGTGCCCCCCAGGCTGTATGGGCACACTGCAGTCCCTTCTCCTCCTTGGATTTTGGGCCCACTCCTACATGCACCCAGCGGATTTTTCTTTTTTGTTTCTTTTTTTGGAGAGGTTTTTGCTATAGGGCACGTGCGCTCTCTAGAAAGACAGAGACAGAGAGACAGAAAGTGAGAAATCACCCCCCAGGGGGGATGGCCATGCTGCAATCCCTTCTCCTCCATTCTCCTCTCGGGATCTTGGGCACGCACGCACATGCGCCTGGTGTGAGTTTAAGCCAATGGGTCCGGGATTCAAACCACAGTCGACTACATGGGAATCTAGCGACATAGCCATTACACTAACTGCTGGTCCCCCCAGCGGGATTTTCAAGCCAACGGGTCTGGGGCTAGAATTGTGGTCAGCTGTGGGAGTCCAGTGCCATAACCACGAGGCAACCTGCTGGCACTCCTTTTCTCCATTTTCATTCCTCATTATTTTCTGTGATTAACTCATCTTTGTGTAGATGAGTCTTCTTTAAAAGTTTATTTTTTATTTTATGCATGTATGTTTTATGTTGGAGGCATGTGAACATAAGGGAGCAAGGTGTGGGGGGGAAGCACTCCCCCTGCACATCAGGCTGTTCATACTGCAGTCCTTTTCCTTCAGTTCTCCTTTTCGTCAGGATCCTGGTCATGGCATCTGCACTGGCGTGTTTTCCAAGCTGCTGGGGCTGGGAATCGAACCTCGTTTGGCCCTGTGGAATCCAGCTTCCTCTGCACAGTGTTTAGCTACTGTGCTGTGGGGCTGGCCTTGTGTCAGTGTTAGTATTTAAGTTAATATTTCTAGTCTAGACTTTTCCTTTCAGGTTCAGATTCAAGTTTCCAGCTAATTACTTCTCTCTGCCGTTTGGATGTCTCCCAGACAGAGCAGGCACGCATTCCCCTTGAACTGGTTTTGTAGACTGTCTGGGGCAGCCTAGAGCACAGCCTAGAGCAGTGCCCCTTCCCATTCTTCAGCTAGTTCTTGCCATCACCAGCTGGGAGTCACTTCTAAAAATAATAGTAGCCAACATTTATTGAGCGTTTACATGCCGGGAGCACGTGTGTGCGTGCGTGCATGCATGCGTGTGTGCCCAAGATCCCGAGAGGAGAATGGAGGAGAAGGGAGTGCGGCATGGCCATCCCCCCCCCGGGGAGTGATTTCTTTCTCTCTCTCTCTCTCTCTCTCTCTCTCTCTCTCTCTCTCCCTCTCCTTCTGGTGATCGGACACGCCCTATAGCAAAAGCCTCTCCAAAAAAAATCCAAAACTTCTCCTCCCCAAAAAATATAAATTAAAAAAAAAACACATCATGACTTTTCCGACGACCCAGTAGTAACGTGATAGTAATAGATCATGTAGTTCCTGGCAGCAGAAGAGCTGTCGTGAGCCTGTTATAAATACTAACTCATTAAACCCTCACAACAAATCCGCAAGGTAGATACTGCCATCATCCCTAGCTGACAGGCAAGGGACCTGGAGCATGGGGAGAAGGTGCTTGCTCACGGTCTCCCAGCTTTAAGTGATGGGGTGAGGAGTACCGTCCTGGCAGAGACCGAGACCGTCACCGTGTGACTGGGATTGTCTGTTTTACAGACACGCAGTGACCCCCGTTCCCTCTCCACGGCCGGGTTCGCAGCAGCTCCGTCGCCTCTAACTGCAGGCTGCTCTCTGCTCCTGCTCTCTGGTGGGCACCGGGCTCAGGCCTGGTGGGCTCCTCCCTCCCTGTGCTTCCTGCTCCCTCTGTCCTCCTCCAGCAGTACCAGTCCCTGCCGAGCACTGCCCTGTGGCCTCCCAGCACACCGTGTAAGCTGCACGGCCCCCGGGGCCCACCCACACGACCCACCTTTCCCCATGTCTCCCTTTGTGCTGATATCTTTCCTGATCCTTGGCCTTTCGCTTGCCTCTTCCCTTTTTGTTTCTCTCCTGAATTCTTAGAATGTAAGCTCCCTGAGAGCTGGAGCTCGATAAATGTTGAAAGAGGTCAGGGTAAATTGGAGGCGCATTGGAACCCTAGCAGTGTCCAGTTAGAATGTGTTCTGAGTTCTCAAAGATCTGAATCTCTGAGTAGGTCACACCTGTCACTGAGCTGTGGAATGCCTCACAGTTCTGCCACTTTCTGGAACCCCCAGGCCGCAGGAGTCCTGGGACGTTTGCCATTGCCTATTTTTTGTTGCTTCACCCTTCCTCCTGCCCGTTTTCCTCATGCACCACAGAGCCTGGACTTGGGAGACCACTGTCTAAACCATGGTGATCCTGACAGCGTTGTGGATGGTGGGAGGAAGCCAGCTAGCCGGCTCGTGTCTCAGGAGTTGGGCCATGTTCCTGCCTGTGGAAAGCCACCTGATCAGGCGACCCTCAAGAAGCCAGTCCAGATGAGCAGCTCGGTTCTCCTGGTCCTGATTTGCACATTGAGCACCAAGCGTAGCCGTCAGGATGTCTGCCATGGCTTTCTTCAGCTCTTTCGTTGCCTGCTCCGACACACTGCTGCTCTGCGTCACCATCCTCATGGATTTTTCGAAGCCACCTTGATGTGCAGCTACTTCAACAGCAAGTTCTTTTAGTTTCAATAATCAGCCCTCACAGGACGGGGGCCAAAGAACTGTGTCTCGGGGGAATTCCTGTAGAAAGCACACAGGTGGAACTTGGGCTGGTCCTAGTAAACAGGCAGTGACTGTTAGCACATGAATTAAGATCATAGTTGTGGTTCTGTTGTGGGGGACAGTCATCATCTGATTTGAGACCCTGAGGTTTCCCGAGAAGTGTCATTCTGTGGAAGTATTTATTGAGTGAGGGTGGGCGCCCGCTGTGAGACGGAGGAGTGCGGCTCACACTTACCTTCCAAACTGGAGCCCATTATCTCGCACTGAGCAGGAGTAATGACTGTAATAAACCAGGGAGATCTTTCTTCTGAAGCAACACAAACAGCATGTTGCTAGCTGACAATGGCAGGGTAAACATTCCCCTAATTAATGACTGCCTTGACGTCTCTGGGCGAGCCCATAGTGTATACAGGTAGCGAATCCTGCAGACCCCGGCCCAGCCGGAGCGCACTCCTGCTGTGGGGTCCCGGCTGGGTTCCTTCCTCACAGACCTACTGAGGGGTTCCCTTACGCCAGTGTTACAGGAGGGCCTAAGTGGTTAGAATCCACAAAGGCTTCTCTGTCTGGCTTCTCCCAGTCCCGCATGTCACCTCTGCTGACCCCGCAGGGAGGTCAGGGAAACGAAATTTCTCTGCAGATGCTAAAGAACATCAACCACGCTGTTGGCGGTTCAGGCCCCGAACGTGGTGGCTCGGTAACTTGTACGGACAAGCCTATAGAGCAGTGACCACGCTGCTGACGTTTCTTCTTAAAATGTTTGTTCAGGCTTTGCAGCACCTGTGGATTAATTGGCATAGTTTATCGTAGGGCCACCAGGAGCCAGGACGGCCTTTGGCCACAGAGTCAAGAGCACCTCCTGGCAACCTCGTCCTCCCCGTGCCTCTCCTCGGCCTCTGCTATTTTCCAGCTGTGGGAGAACTCGGTGCAGGCTGTGGTAGGTGCCCTGCTGCTGGCGTCGTATTAGGTTTGGTCACTCTGACTTTCTGGTGGCTGGGAGAGGAACTCTTGGCCTGTGTGAGGAGGTTGTCGCTCAGTACCTGAAGTGGCAGATCTGAATGTGGGGACCCTTGGCTGGCTCAGGCCGAGGCGCTGTCACAAAGTGCAGGGCGCACCTGCCGGCCACCTGCAGCCAGCTGCACAGCGTCCCAGAAGAGCCCTTCTCTTCTTTCCTGGCTGCACTGACCTTTGTGGTCTCTTCCTGGGCTCAGCTCGATGCAGCCCTTTTCTTCACTCAGTCGTGTGTCCCCATGGTCTGATTCCTAGAACGCTGCACGTCCTTTGGTGCCCTGAAGCTGTCTGGGCCCACGCTCTAGGCTGTGTTGGGTCCTCTCAGCAGGACACGGAGGCGGGTGTGGGTTCCCTTCCTCTTGAGCTAAATCCGTCATCCTGTGCGTGGAGTGACAACTTTTAGGATGTTAGATCGGTCTCTTGCCAATCAAGTGGACTGCCCTGTGTTCACTGGTGGGAGGGCGGGGCCTGTGTTTTCTCAGCTCCTAGGAGACTGGCAGGGTGTCTGGTCTGCCCTGGGCAGTGAGGGCGCTGTGCCAGCGGGGTGTCCAGTCTGTCCCGCGCAGTGTGGGGCGCTGTGCTGACTGGTGGGGTGCCCGGTCTGTCCTGTGCAGTACGGGGCACTGTGCTGACTAGCGGGGTGCCCGGTCTGTCCCACGCAGTGTGGGGCGCTGTGCTGACTGGTGGGGTGTACGGTCTGTCCCACGCAGTGTGGGGCGCTGTGCTGACTGGTGGGGTGTCTGGTCTGTCCCACGCAGTGCCGGGCACTGTGCCGGCTGGTGGGTTGTTTGCTGTATCCCGTGCAGTGCCGGGCACTGTGCCGGATGGGGGGGTGTGTGGTCTGTCCCACTCAGTGTGGGGCACTGTGCTGACTGGCGGGGTGTCCGGTCTGTCCTATGCAGTGCCGGGCACTGTGCCGACTGGCGGGGTGTCTGGTCTGTCCTGTGTGGTGCTGGGCACTGGGCTGGCTGGCGGGGTGTCCGGTCTGTCTGTGCAGCGTGGGGCGCTGTGCCGACTGGTGGGGTGTTTGGTCTGTCCCACGCGGTATGGGGCTCTGTGCTGACTGGCGGGATGTCCGGTCTGTCCCACGCGGTATGGGGCTCTGTGCTGACTGGCGGGGTGTCCGGTCTGTCCTGTGCAGTATGGGGCACCGTGCCGACTGGTGGGGTGTTTGGTCTGTTCCACGCAGCATGGGGCGCTGTGCTGACTGGCAGGGTGTACGGTCTGTCCTGGCAGTGCCGGGCTCTGTGCTGACTGGTGGGATGTACGGTCTGTCCTGTGCAGTGCCGGGCTCTGTGCTGACTGGCGGGATGTACGGTCTGTCCTGTGCAGTGCCGGGCTCTGTGCTGACTGGCGGGGTGTCCGGTCTGTCCTGTGCAGTGCCGGGCTCTGTGCTGATTGGCGGGGTATCTGGTCTGTCCTGTGTAGTGCCGGGCTCTGTGCTGACTGGCGGGGTGTCCGGTCTGTCCTGCGCAGTGCGGGGCTCTGTGCTGACTGGCGGGGTGTCCGGTCTGTCCTGCACAGTGCGGGGCGCTGTGCCGACCGGCGGGGTATCTGGTCTGTCCTGTGTGGTGCTGGGCGCTGTGCTGGCTGGCGGGGTGTCCGGTCTGTCTGTGCAGTGCGGTGTGCTGTGCCGACTGGCAGGGTGTCTGGTTTGTCCTCCGCAGTGCAGGACGCTGTGCTGGCAGTTGGGCTTCATTAGGGAAGAGCAGGCCCAGCACTGACTTTCCCCATAGTTGTTTTGATTTCGTGCATTTGGGAGTGTGTGCAGGGAAAATGTAGAGGAGAATATTTTTCTTGGCCATGTGCATTAGATGTAGGAGACTGTCTTTATGCTCGTGTTGATTAAATTGATTGAAAGGCTTAATTTTAAATGCGTATACTTAGATTTTGCCAGGAAGAAAATGGAATGTTACTTTGATAATACTTTTCGTCTGATTTAATTTAGAACCTTTTTATATCCTGGGTTTAGAGCAGTTGCTCTGACAGCAGTGAGATTTTTTTCCTTCTTGATCATCTTACCTGTTTTATTATTATATTATTTAAAAAGTACGTACTAAAAAATATTCCTTATTTGATCCTGATGTTTTTCTCCCTTGAAACATCCAGTCGGACAGATACTTGCACGGGGTTTATTTCATGAGGACACTCTGGCCAGGACTGTGCACGTGAGAAGGGCCGGAGACAGTCACGTCTCTGCTTCGGGAGCTTCCTGGGTGCCGCTGGCTTTCCTCCGCGTGGACTCTGTGGGGGCCAGGGTGCAGCCACCAACAGTTAACGGCTGCTCAGGGGCCCAGACGGCGGCTGCACAGTGGTAGAAGACAGCAGCCTGTGAGGCAGTCCTGTGAGGGAGGGTTCCTGGTTCAAGTCTGGGAGCCCCGCCGAGTGTGCTCTGAGCACACATTTGCCTGTGTCCTGGGGTGGCTGAAGGCTTTGGGGGGCCTTGGCATCAGGAGCCTATCAGAGGTGCTGTCTCTGTCTCTAGCTCTGTCTTTCTTGCTGTGGAAGAAATAAATATGCTTAAAAAATTGTTCAGAAGTTATGTATGCTTTCTGCCATCTAGTTTAAACTTCCAAAGGCACCTGTTGAAGTTACACATAAACTGCTGTAGTACTTACCCATGATTTTAGCTCAAGTATGATAGAAAGAAAATGCTGTTTTTCTTTGATTGCTGACCTTAATGTCCTGGGAAGATACTATAATACTGTTGTGTTTGGTACTAATGTGTTTAGAAGACACTTTTTGGCCTAAGTTTATGTATCTGTACACATTCGTGAGGAAACATTTTTAAAAAAATTTTACCAGAAAGTACCCGCGCTCTCCAGAAAAGGGAAAGGGAGAAAGTATAGCCCTTCGGGGAGCGTGGCTGTGCCACAGGCCGTTCCCCATTGCTCTGTCCATTCGAGGTTTTGAGCATGCATGCACACACCCAGCCTGTTTGTCAAGCCACCAGTGCTGGGACTTGAACTGTGTGGTGGATCATGTGGGAGACCCAGCTCCCATAACCACTAGGCCACAGACCACCCCTCATGACGATAAAGCCATTTTTTAACACATGACTTCAGCAGTGTGAAAATTAGTTTCAAATGACCTCATTCTGTGTTTTAACCTAAAATAACTATGTTAGAAAAAGGAAGAAAGGAACGTCTCTCGGGTCCGGTCGGTTGACCTTAGCGTAGTTGGAAAATGTCCTTGGACTGTCTCCTGCCCTTCCCCGGTATAGATCCCCAATTCTTCCTGAGATACAGCGGCCCTCTCCGTTCTCTTCTAGGAGGTTGTCAAGGCAGCAGGCCGCTGTGCACACTCGATACCTGTTGGCTTGGGACTGGCACATGCACCTCTGCCTAGACAGCGCTCCCTCGCCCGAGCTGTTTCTGACCACCAGCAGTGAGCGAGCCAGAGCCCTCGGTGTGTGGGTGTGTGGGTGGGAGGGAGCTGCAGCGTGGGGCGGCGCGGGCCTGACTTCCCGTGAGTGGGCAGCAGCAAGCACTTTGCATAGTTCTCGTGCATTCTATCTCCATTTCTTTTTATTTATCAACCCGAGTGTTGGTGAGAGTTGGCCTCCATGTGAATTCCAATTAGAACCATAGTATAGCATTAATCTTATTACAGTAGCAAGACCAATGCTATGTGGATGCATTTAAAGAAAGGAAATCTTACGCAACATAAAATGAGTAATTGAAGTCGTGCCAAGTGCACGATTCTGTGCTTTTATGCCATTGTACCTTTTTAATTGCTTTTCATTTTAGATATTTATTACATTTTCCTCCCTGGTTATTTAAAGTCATCTTTTCTTTTTCTTCGCCAGGAATCCATTTTCTTAAGTTTTTGGACCAAGTGACTACCTGAATATAGATTTCAGTTTTATTATGAAGATCAGTTTCTTGTAGAAATTCTTCAGTAAAATTAAACACTGTTTCACGACAAAGGAGAAAATGGATCAGGAGCAGTCCCTGTATAATTGGATTTCCACCTTCTGTGAGGCCCTGCCTTGGTGTCTCCATGGCCGGGATCTGGTGGCTGCGAGGACAGGGCCGAGAGCCTGGCTTTCCTTGTGGAAGGGGCTGTAGTTGGGTGACTAATTGAAGATACAGTTTCGTATTTGAGCCCCTGAGCCAGTATCAGGTTTGCGGGAGCTGATCTGACATTCTAACCAGATCTGAAAGCTGTCCTCACCTTGCAGTATCTGCTCTAACTGTTTAAACTGGGGTAGAGAAAGGCCGCCATTCGCCGTCTGCATGGAGAGACGAGGCCGTGTTTCACTCTTGCTCTCCCCACTGTAGCACAGTTCCTCAGGTGGTAGGCACTCCCGTGTTTGTGCAGTGAACGGCTAGATGGGCACACAGATGGACAAATGGATTCAGCTGATCATTACTTTCTAAAAAGTATTTTATTTAAAAAGAAATGGAAAACCAGGTGTGCTGGTGCATCCCTTTAATCCCAGGTATCAGGAGGATGAGGATCATGAGTTCAGGGCCAGCCTGGGGAACATAGACTTTGTGTCCAAAAATTAAAAAAAAAAGTCTATAAGAGGACTACAAAACGATTGTGGAAAAATAGAATTAAAGTACGAGTTTACTTAAAAAATAAAAGAAGAAAGAAAGAAATGGGGCCCGCTGTAGCGGCAGAGCAGTAGAGCAATGCATGCGATGCTGACCCCAGGGGAAGGTCCCGGGTGCACGTCCCAAGGCCTCCCTGTGCACTCTGGGTGCCATGTGTGGGTGCCCTGGGTGAGCTGATGCTGGGATGGGTCATAGTATGAAGACCTTTTGTGGGTGCCGTTCTCCCCAACAAACACCCCTGCCGTGGAAAAAAATTAATGCGCATAAAGAATGAATGGTAGATATTTTACGTTAAATCAGAGGAAAAATAGCCACTTTGTAGAACTCATGCTCTCAATTCTTTGAGCCAGTGACTAAGAGGGAGATGGATAATTACTTGTGGCCTGGTCGGGCTTTGCAGGGGTTCTGAGAGGGATTTTCAGAAGGGCAGAAAGACAAAGACACAGCCTCTCTGTTGTTCCACGCATTTTAGTGGCTTCTGAGAGATGAAACTCAGACTTGGAACTCCTAGTTTCCGCTCCTGCCTTCATTTCCTTTACAGAATTGGCCTGAATAGTGAGATGGCTCTTCCCATTTTGGTTTTATCCTTCCATCAGCCTGAAGGGATGACAGGGCAGGTGCAACATTTCAGAGGTGAACAGGGAGGCAGGAGGGCGCGTGCCAGGCCTGGGAGGCTTTAGCTTCTTTGGTAGCCAGTCTGATCAGAAGTTGGGGTTTTCAGGAAGAGTGGGAAGGATACCTTCTCTTGTTTGTTCTATCCATAGCATGTGTTAGATCACATTACCCTAGCCCTCAACAAATTGTTTTTATCAAGTTACCCATACTTTTTTGTTACAAAAAATATTTTATTTACCTTTATTTATTTCTATTTTTAATTTGACCAAAGAGGGACAGAGCGAGAGAGAAAGACAGAGAGAGAGAGAGAGAGAGAGAGCAAGCAAGCAAGCCGCCAGGTCCAGGACTTGAACCACGTCAGCCATGTGGGAATCCAGTGCCCTTAATCCAGTGCTTCCTGCTGGCCCCATAGTTGTCCTGTTCTACATTTGTGTGAGATTGTTTCATCATCCTCCTTTCTCATCAGATCTCTTTTCCGTAGTACTACACTGGTGAAATTTTTTTATGGTCAGCCATGTGGTTCAGTTCTCACACTTGGTAACCTAAAAAACACGGCTGGGCATGTGTGCATGGGTACCCAAAATCTGGAAAGGAAAGGGAAATGGAGGATAGGGTTTGTAGCATGACCATCTCCCGTGAGGACCTGCGTCCTCAACTTGCCCTCCCTGTCTCTCTATCTCTCTCTGGCACACACCTGTGACAAAATTACATAAAAAAATGATCATAGCTGGTTTCATGGTCTAGTAGTTAAGGCAGCCAGACCCCACCCATGTGGCCGATTATGTGGTTCAAATCGACCCAGTGACTTGAGAAGCACACCAGGTACATGCGTACACATGCCCAAAGTCCCAGAAAGAGGGATGGAGGGAGGAAAATGAATTGCAACATGACCATTCCCCATGGGGGTGTGCATTCTTCTTTTCTTCTCTCTCTGTGTCTCTGGCAAGCAAACACACCCTCTAACAAAAAAGAAAAAATGTCATTAAAGATCTTATTTTATATGTGCTCTTAACAAAGTGTTTTTAATTTCTCTTTGAAAGACTAATGCTTTTAAGCAGATTCATTAAAACAACAGGACAGAATTGTCCTCGTTGGATACTCCCTTTGAGTTCCTGCTTGTTTGTTCTGTAGCCTTTTCCCACTAATTCCAGCCAATTTTTCCTTCTTGTTTAGTCCTGGGCCAAGCTGACCATCTCTAAGTTTAGGTGTAAACTACTATTTTATTTAAGATCTTAAGATTGGGGTACAAAAATATAAATGAATAGAACCTATTTCTTTTAAAAACTGAGCTTTCTATATGTAAATATGACTCCCCTTTGAGAACCCTGATTATAAAAATCATTGCCTGAACCCCAACCCCATGTTTATTATCTCCATGTTTATTATCAGCCTTCACTGAACTGTGATTTAAAGCACGATTTGGATCATTATCCTTTTTCCTGCTGCCAGTATCATCTCCTTTATTTGAGCTAACACTGTTTTCTGGGAAGAATGGCTAAGAGATCAAGCTCCGAAGTTAGTTTTCTCAGGTTATCTTCACGCACCTGCCGATGGAACAGCAGTGGTCAGGCACTGGCTGGACTTGCCCTGACACCTTCGTTCTTGTCAGTGATACCTGGGGAAACGGGCACCAGATCTCCAGGAACACAGATGCTTTCTCCATCAGCCCCATTTCACTAGCCCTTTCTTTTCTCTTTTATTTATTTATTTTTGGGTGGGGGAGGAGAGGTTTTTGCTATAGGGCACATGTGATTGACAGAAAGAGACAGACAGAGAGACAGAAAGTGAGAAATCACCCCCCTCCGGGGATGGCCACACCACTAACCATTCTCTTCCATTCTCCTCTCAGGATCTTGGGCACACACGCACACGCACCTGGTGTGAGTTTAAGCCACCGGGTCCAGGACTCAAACTGCGGCCGACTACATGGGAGTTCAGCGACATAGCTATTACGCTAACTGCTGGTCCCCATACTAGTAGCCTTTTCTCTGTTTAGAATCCTTTTTTGATTATTTCATGTACAGAACATAATATTACATGGAAATCTGCAGAGATGCTGAAATCTACATAGACCATCTATCTGCAAGCTAATTAACCCGGTGTGGCTGTGAGTGCTCGCCTCGCTTCTTTGAGCCTCCTTTCCACACCGTGTAACTGTCCTCTAGTCATAGTTATTGTTACAGTAAAAGGAAATGGTTTTTGTTTTTATTATTTTTTTAAAGAAGGTTTTTGCCTTAGGGCACATGCACTTGCTGGCGAGAGGGAGAGACAGACAGTGAGAAGGAAACTGAAAATCACCCCTCCCCACCTCCCCAGGGGGAATGGTCATGCTGTAGTCCTTTCTCCTCCTGGGATCTTGGGCATGCACACACACAGGCCTGGTGTGATTTTTTTTTTTTTTTTTTTGAGAGGTTTTCGCTATAGGGCGCGTGCGCTCGTCAGACAGACAGAGAGAGACATAGAGACAGAAAGCGAGAAATCACCCCCCAGGGGGGATGGTCACACCGCAATCCCTTCTCCTCTATTCTCCTCTCGGGATCTTGGGCACGCACGCGCATGCGCCCGGCATGAGTTTTAAGCTACCGGGTCCGGGACGCGAACCGCAGTCGACTACGTGGGAGTCCAGAGACATAGCCATTACACTAACTGCTGGTTCCCGGCCTGGTGTGATTTTGAAGCCACCAGGTCCAGGACTCAAACTGTGTTAGTCCATGTGGGAATCCAGTGACGTAATCACTATGTCTTCTACCGGTCCCAAGAAATAGTTTTAAACAACCTTCAGTGATAATTCAATCGGAAAACGTGAGTTTGCAAGGTGTGGTGGTGGTCCACATATTCGTCAGTCTGTATAACTGAATTCCTGGGTAAAGTGCAGCAAGACTTGGCTTGTGTTCTGAACCTGAGGACTTCGCGGGAGCCTGAGGCGGCTGATCATGTCTCTAGTAATGGAACATCCCCTTCCCACATCTCCTTTACCTGTAAGGGGGTTTCCCATGTGCTAGCTCCTCTTGAATTTGATTTAACTGTGGATCTCAGTGCCTGGCGCATACATTCTGGTGAGTTATATATGTGACTGCTATGATGTCCTCCTAAACTATCCTCTCCTGGTGGATAAACGTAAGATAAGCCTTCTGTTCAGTCACCTGGCAGTCATGTATCCATACCACCTTCTGAAGGGCAGAGTGGAGACAGGTGTCCTTCTCATTATGAATGAGCTCCTGCCTCTGTCTTCTGCCCCTGCAGGTCTTTCCTTCACATCGGTGTCCTCTTCGTCCTGCTGGTTTTGGTCCCTCTTTTATATTGGCTGCTTGGGTTCTTCACACATTTTGGTAGTCTCCTCATATGTCCTCTCTTCTCTGATAAGGTCTTGCTTATCTTGGAGTGATTTCTGAGCCACATCTGAGGTTGAAAAGTGGTGAAATAGGGATGCTTCCTGGAAATGAGACTAACCAGATAGTCTGGAAAACTCTCCTGCTATAAATACTTAGAAACACTGGAAAATATATAGTAAACAACCTTAGAAACATTTTTTTAAAGAGGTTTTTGCCTGAGAAAGTGAGGAATCACCTCCCCCCAGGGGGGAAGCCATACTTCAATCCCTTCTTCTCCATTCTCCTCCTGGGCTCTTGGGTATCCACACACCCGCGCCTGGCGTGAGTTTTAAGCCCCTGAGTCTGGGACTTGAGCCCGTGTTGGCCATGTGGGAGTCCAGTGAGGTAACTACTATGCCATCTGCTGGCCCAGATAGATCTTTGTAATCGTCAGAGGGTGAGTATGTTAGCCAGAGAGAGAGGGATAGGAACTGGGGAGGCAGAAAGCACCTCCCTCTGGGGTATGGTCACTTCAGATCCCTTCTCCATTTCTCCATTCATTTGGGATTTGGGGCACACACACACCCGTTCCCAGCATGTTTTTCAAACCACCGGGGCTGGGGCTGGTTGGCCATGTGGGACCTAGCTTCTGTAACCTCTAGGATATGGGCCAGCCCTAAGAAGGTTTATCCTAAGAAAATGAGAGAAATCAACAGGTGAGGAGAAAGAAAAAGAGAAGTGAATATTCCTGAGTGGGAGGGGGAGAGATGATCTCAAACCAGAGCAGGAAGCGAAGGCAGGGCCTTGGCCTTCGCTGGTACCAGGTTCCTGAGTCTCAGTGAGGTCAGACAGGCTGAGGCTAGAAAACAAAGAACAAAAGCATCCATTAGCAAAGGAGCAGGCAGCTTCTTAGCTTAAAAGTGAAAGTCTCTTTTGTGTCCATCGTGTTTGGGGTTTGAGTCTATGCTGCTTGAGTGGTCTGAAAAACCCTGAACTGAGAAACTAAATGCTTGTACATTGGAAGTGCCCAGGGGTGCTTGGTAGAAATAAATGCAGCTCCCTCCTGGAAGGATGCCACCCTCTACCCACTGATTAAGCGCTTTGACATGTGAGCTAACAGCAAAAGCATTACTCAACATAGAAGGAGCTGAGCACCACAGACGAGTCCGCGTGAAGTCACCATGTTCTGCTCAGGTCATTCATTCATCCCTCACATTTCTGTCCAACACTCATTGTATACTGTAGGTGGCGCTATTCTGAGTGCTAGCCTTGGGTCATAGTGGCAGAACAGTCTGTGGGGAGATGGCATGGGCTATGGGCACAGTAGCTCATCTGACCCGGGGCCTGCCTTGCCCACTTCAGGTCTCTGAATTAGTGCCAGAGATCTCTGGTACTTCACAGGTTCCAGCTTGGAAACCGTCACTCTCTGCATTTGCAGATGAAAACACAGTCCTAATTTGCCCAATTTAGGAGCCTCAGTTTCCCTGCCTCTAGAAGGGGGATAGTGTCCACCTCGCAGTCGTTCTTGGCCGTGAAAGGTAAGCCAGCTCATTGCCAACCACCAGCCTGTCGGTCCTTCCTTCTCCTGTCCCGTAGTGGACCTGGTAGTACAGGGGCTTGGTTCTCCTGTGTTCCACGGCAACTGCTGTTGTACTATTCCTAAAAGTTGTTTAGGCCCAAACTGAGTCCCACATCGTCACTCTTTTTTAGGTTTTTGCCATAGAAGATGGTTGCTAACCAGAGGCAGAGAGAAGGAAAGTGAGAAACCACACCCCAGGGAGATGACTGCACCACAGTCCCTTCTCTGTTCTACTTTTGGGATTTTTGGCATGCACACACATGTGTCTACCATGATTTTCAAGCTGCTGGGTCCAGGACATGAACCACAGTTGGCCATGTGGGAATCCAGCACTTTAACCATCACACTACCTGCTGACCTCCACATTTTCACTCTTTAAAAGATTGTTTCATTGATTATTATTATATTATTATTTAATTTCCCATATCGAGACAGAGAGAGGGAAGTTGAGAAAGCAGTCTGCTAGATCCAGGACTTAAACCATGCTCGGTCATGTGGGAGTCCAGTGTCTTAAGCACCATACCACCTACTGGCCCCTACACTGTCACTCTTAATCGTTCTCAGAGTATTTCATGTATATGAGTTTTTCCTTTCTAACAAATTGTGAACTGTTTACATTCAGGCACTGGAGCTTGCGTTTTTGTATTAGTTTTGTATTACCGAATCTTAGACTGGTTACTTAGTAGATGTTTTATAGCATTAGTATATTGTTGCTTGATTAAGCACAGTAGTGCCATTGTAATGAGGAAATGAAAATAATTCCATCCAAAAAGTCATTATGTGAGAGTTTTGGCAAAACAAGGAAATGTTTTTGTTGGCTGTGGATGACGTAGGCCTCTGAATTCTGCTCTCCAGCCCTGGTGGGTGAGGCGGTTCCTGGATTTCCTGCTGCCGTTGCCCTTCTAGTTCGCCTGCTCCTCGTGGCTTCTGGGCTCGTCTGTAAATGCTGTTCACCACGCCAGGTGCTGGTCGTGGGTGGAAAGCCCGCAGCCACTTCCATGTGTTCTGAGCACATGCTCGGAGTTGGAATAGCGTCCTTTTATGTGGGCACTGGTCCATCAGTTAGATTTGGTCCCCTGCCCCCTGCCCTGCCCTGTGGCCTCAGTGGACAGTCTGGGCCTGCCCTCTGTCTGCCATCTATGGGCCCAGGGTCAGGCACTCTTGTTCACCGGCGGAACCAGAACAGAGTCACTTGGAATTCATCTCTCCCATGGAACCCAACTGGGCTGGGCTGGAGCCAGGGCTGCATTTTTTTTTTTTTTTTTTTTTTTTTTTTTTTTTGCTGGCTGCTCTTCAGTATCCATTTACACCCTTTCTATATGAAAAACATGGAAATGCCAGAGGGTTAGTTTTGCAAGTACAAAAGGTGCCAGCAGATGTGAAAACAGATGTACTCATTGCGATGTCAACTGGTGTTTCGTTTACATTTTAGCTTAACAATACGTAGATATTCGTGGAAATATTTGGCTGTAAAAATTAGGAAAATTACAGAGTGCTATTGTTACAGTCCATTCAATTCAGTTTTTCTGAAAAGAACCTCCTTTAAACTGTAAGTTAAAAAACAGATACTGAAATTTGTGCTAATTAAGTTTCAAAAATTTAATAATCCGTAAGACATTTGAAAATGCAGATTTACCATAATGGATGGTAAGATTTACCGTAATTGGTTGTACAGACGCAATCCTTTCAGAGTTTGGTCATGAAAGTGTCACAGGGCTATTTTGCCATACCCTTTATTTCCTCTGGCAATTATTTCTGCTTTTTTCTTCTTCTTCTTCTTCTTCTTCTTTTTTTTTTTTTTTAATAAAGGAAACTGCTTATGTTTTGTGTTTCCTCTGTAGCCATGACCTAGAGGGTAATTTTTTCACCACACCTAAGCTTGTTTATTCTTGTATAGGTACTAGGCCATAGATTACTTTGAATTTTCTGTTCCATGTGCCTATGAAAAGATCCTGTAGCATAGTATTCACTTTATAACGAAACAGTAAATTTCAGTGCGGTGACATCAGCTTGACACTGTTGCCGTGGGACATTGGCAAGAACTTGAGGATATTTTTAGTGCTTGAGGCTCTTTATCATAGTGGTATTTCAAAACAAATTTTATTATATAATTATGCTCAGTGTATTCACTATCATCCAAGACTACAGTGTTTAGATAACTAGAACTTCACCTTTTAAGAATCCCACATTTTAATTCCAGTGGAAAATTTTCTAAAACATGCCTTTTCCGTCTCAGTCTGAAGATAGTGAATGTGATGGGACCTGCAATTTACCATCGAGAAGGGTCTGTCCTGTGAGGACACACGGGGGTGCTTCCTGTGCAGGGTTCTCCTACACTTAATGGTCAGTAATTTACTGTATGCGTACCGAATTCGTTTCTAGGTCTGGAGATTTAGCAATCAGACATTTCTTTTTTGTTTGTTTGTGGCTATGGGGTGTGTGTACTTTGGCGGGGGTGGAGGGGGCAGAAAAGTAAGAAAGCATGCCCCAGAGGGGATGGCCGCGCTGCAGTTCCTCCATTCTCCTCTCAGGACTTTGGGCACACGCGCCTGGCACAGCCTGTTTTCCCAGCCACTGGGTCCGGAGCTCACACCATGCAGTGGACTCTGTGGGATACAGCCACCTTAACTGCCACGCCACCTGCCTAGCCCAGTGAGGTATATTCTTCCCCTCAGAAGGCTCACATGTCATGGGAAGATAGACCAGGACACAGTGGGATGTGAGGAAGGAGATAGACTGGGTATATGTGGGTTTGGGGTCCAGGCAGATTACAGGGCAATTGGAGTCGTGGTGGGCTCTGTCTTGCACATGCATGGTTGAAACTATGCATGTGTGAATGTTTACGTCTGCCTGTGACACTCGAAGACTTGTCCTGTAGTTTCCTAGCCTGTAAAAGAATACAGTTTAGAGCACCATTGGGAAAACTCTCCTGTTCATACATAGGGCCATTCACTCCTAGGATGGCACTTCTTTTTTCCTTTTAAATTTTGCCAGAGAGTGTGTGTATGAGAGAGAGAGAGAGAGAGAGAGAGAGAGAGAGAGAGAGAGAGAGAGAGAGAGAGAGAACACTCCTTATGAGGAATGGTCACTCCCTGATCCATGACCCCTTTGTCTGCATTTCTCCTTTCAGGATTTTGGGCATACACATACATGCACCTGGTGTGTTTTTTTTAGGCCATGGGTCTGGGACTTGAACTGTGTAGTAGGCCATGTGGGATCCAGCCACATTAAGTACCATGCCATCAGCTGGCCTTGGGAACACATTTTAAACACCAGGTACAAATGAAAGCACTTTTATTCCATTGAACATATATTTATTCAGCACCTAATGTACATACTGTGCTTGTAGAGTTCTTGACAACAGGCATAAGGTCCTTATCCTTAAGTAACTTCCAAATTATTGGGCCCAATAGGGCCTTAAAAACCTATAATATGGTGGAGAATTGTCTGAGCAACTTAAGAAAGAGGAAATTTGTTGTAAAGATTAAAGAAAGAAGTCTGAAGGTAGTGGGGTGGAGTGGCAAGGAGTTGTGGAATAGGTTTTGAGGATGCTTTACGAAAGATAGCTGAAGTTGAGAGAATTGGGGATGAGCATTCTGACAAAGGGGGCAGCTTAGCGCCTTACGCAGGCAATCAGTATACTTTGAAAGGAATTAATTCTTGTTGAGGACAGGATGGAGCAGAAGGCTGCAGAGACAGGTGCAAGTAGGTGTCCTTCCTGGGCAGTGACTGTTGTTTAAGACACAAATGACATTGCAGCTGTCCTTTCGGCAGAACGATGAGTACTAATACATCATTTGATCTAGTGTGACCGTAGTGTAAATGATCAGTTGAAGTCTGGCTTCAGCACTTACTGCGCTGGGAAACCTCACCTTCCGGCAAGTTGCTTAGGAAATTTTCTGTGCCTCAGTTTTCTCATAGGGAAAACGGGGATAATCATTCCTTTTTTGGCAAGGCTGTCCTAAGTGATACAACATTTTGAAATTGCCTTTAGTACTTGTGCGTTTCTTTGAGATCTCAGCCTAGGCTGTTTCCTTCCTTCCTTCCCCATCTTACTATGGCTTTTCATCATTCTCTCGTCTTCCTGTGCTGTGACTGCCAGTACAGGCTGACCGTAGTGTTCTTGTTCTCCTGCCTGTCTTGGGTTCTGGTTCAGTGTGATATAGACACCTTTGTCTCATTTCACTATTAAATAGGCTGTTAGGAAATTACATAAAAAAGAAAAAGAGTGTTGGATTTTATCAGATACTTTCTATACTTGTATTGCCATGAACTTTTCCCCTCCCCTTTAATATGATGAATTATAGTTAATGGATTTAAGTACAGTGCATCGATTAATAGCTTTTCTAATGTTATATTATCTTAATTCTGGAATAAACCCAATTTGGTCACAATCTAGTATTTTCTTTATATGTTATTGGATTTGCTAATGTTTTATTAGGATTTTATCTCATTGATGAGTGGTACTTTAACTTTCCATTTTTTTCACTCTCCATATCTGGTTCTTAAAGTTGATTTATTTCCTGGATGACTGTGTGTGCATGCCCAAAATCTCGAGAGGAGAAAGGAGGAGAAGGTATTGCAGTGTGGCCATCCCCTGTGGGGAGTGGTTTCTCACTTTCTCTCTGTGTATCTGGTGAGTGCACAGTCCGTATAGCAAAAATCTCTTTTTTTAGAAAAAAAGTTAATTTATTTATTTCTCCCATGCCCAAAGGGGAAGAGAAAGGCACCCCGAGGGAGTTCTCACACTGTTGCCATCCTTGCCTCAGCCCGCCAGCGTGACAGATGCTGCTGTGTCCGGTGTGTGCGGGAGAGCATGGGGTGAACCCGGGACCCTCCCCTGTAGCCTCAGCACTAGGGAGCTTTGTGATACCTCCAGTACAGCTGGCCCACGTCTGGTGTTGCTGTCAAGGTGTGATAACCTCACAGCATCATTGCAGCTGTGGATGTTACCCTTTTTCTAGTCTCTGCAAGAGTAATCAAACATAGTAACCTCTGGTAGGCTACATACGGGGGGAAAGGGAAGCATAAATAAACACTGGGGCTGAAAAAGGGGATATTGCTACAGACAAAGCAAAACTTAAAATGATAAAACATTACCCTAGCCACTTCACACTAAAAAAATTGATAACAGGGCCAGCCAGGCAGCATGGTGGTCAAAGCACTGGATCCCACAGAGCTGAGTACACGCTTTGAGCCCTAGACCTAGTGGCTTGGAAAATATGCCAGGAGTGTGAGAATGGAGGAGAAGGGATTGCGGTGTGGCCATGCCCCCCAGGGGATGACTTCTCTCTCTCTTTCTCTTTCTCTGTCTTTCTCTAGTGAGCACATGTGCCCTTTAGTAAAACTAAATAAAAGAACTTGTCTGTGAAATATATGTCCTGGTGTTTTTTTGTTGGATGATTTAAAACTACTGATTCATTTTCTTTAGTGTTTATGGAATAATTCAGACTTCGTTCTTGAGTTTTGTTAAATTCTCGTCTGGGAATTCGTTTATTTTTATGTTATCAAATATTTTAGCATTAAGGTAACATTTGATCATTTTAAGCGTCACCGTGTGTGCAGTTCTGTTCCCCGTAGCCCCAGTGTTCATTTGGGCGCCCTCTGCTCTGTGTCTCGCCAGAGGTTTGTGTCTTTGATTACGTTTTTCACAGAATCAACATTTGGCTTTGTTTAGTCTCTCTAGCTTCCTTTTTATTTCTTAAATTTCTGTTATCTCCTTCATCTACTGTCTTTGGTTGATGTTGTTCTTCTCTAACTTCTGAAAATGAACATTTAGCTCTTTAATTTATAACGTTTTTTTTCCCTCATACTGTATAAACATTTAAGGCAGTGAATTCTCTGCTTTTGCCATAGCCTACAAGTGTTTTTTTTGTTTGTTTTTTTTGTTTTGTTTTTTTAAGAATTATTTAATTTTTAGCAGCTGGCAGCTGGCATGGTGGTTAAGGGCACTAGACTCCCACATGGTCGACTGTGGTTTGAGTTCTGGACCTGGCGGTTTGCTTTCTCTCTCTCTCGCTAGCTCACTTGTTCGGTCCCTCTCTGGTCAAATTAAAAATAAATAAATAAATAAAGTTAAATAAAATAACTTTTTTTTTTTGAGAGGTTTTTGCTGTAAGTTACCTGCGCTCGCCAGATAGACAGAGACAGAAAGCGAGAAATCACCCCCCAGGGGGGATGGCCATGCCGCCATCCCTTCTCCTCCATTCTCCTCTCCAGGTGTTGGACATGCACATCACACGTGCTCGGTGTGTTTTTTAAGCTGTTGAGTCTGGACTTGAACCATGGAGTCAGCCATGTGGGATAGAGTGCCTTATCCACCATACCACTTGCTGGCTCCCTCCCCCCAGCGGGTTCGGCCCTGCCGTCCTCCCAAGTGCCAGCCAGCTCTTCTGTGCATCCTGCATGCTGAGGTGCCAGCCAGGATTCCCCGTGGGGCTGGAGTCCAGCCCTAAGTACCTGAGCTTGCCGACTGAAATCCTCTTCAGGAGTGCATAGCTCACTCTCCTCTGTCAGTTTTTGCTTTGTGTATTTTGAGAGATGTGTATCATTTCAGCGTTGTCACAGTCACGTGAGTGTGTTTACCACCGCGAGGCGCTCTTTATCCCGCGCCAGCTGCTTTAGGCTGACTACTGGCTGTGTTGTTCGGCGGCTGCCCCAGCTTTCTCTGCTACTTGTATACATGGTGCGTTGTTTCTCTTACCCTTTTTCATTTTTAACATGATCTTAGGTTTTGGATATGTCTTATATGAGAACACACAACTTTTATTTTCTTTATTGTAATCCGAACTCTTTGCTGGCGGGTATAGACAGGGCTTTTAGTCATTAATATGTTGTGATTACTAATGTGTTTGCAGGTTTTTTTTAAGGCTTATTTTTATATTTATGTAATTTTATTTGTTATTATTCTTATTTATTTTTCAATTTGACCAGAAAGAGATAGAGGAAGAGAGAAGGGAAAGTGAGAAAGAGGAAGAGAGAAGGGAAAGTGAGAAAGCAAGCTACTGGGCACATGCCCTCACCAAAGAGAGAGGGAAGGTGAGGAAGCATCTCCTGGGCGGCTAGCTGCAGCCCCTCCTCCAGTCCCTGCTGGGATCTGGCGTGCACACGTACACACCCAGTGAGGTTTTCAGCTTGCTGAGTCCAGGACTTAAACCACAGCGCCGGCCCTGTGGGGCCCAGCGCCTTAACCTCCAAGGCGCCCGTTCTCCATTCTTCCCTCCAGGTGCTGCAGCCTGGTGATGCGGGATGTGGCCTAGAAACGGGCAGCCTGCTTTGATTCCCCACTTAGCCACCTGCCAGAGGAGAAAAGTCAGGCAAGGTCTTTAACCCCTCTGTGCCTCAGTTTCCTCATCTGGAAAAAGACAGACAGTGAAAGGACTTTTCTCAGAATGCTAAGGCTTTCAAACGAGAAATACTGTACCTAGAAAACATTTAGAATTGTGCCTATCAGTTAATGAATGCTGTATGTAAGTTTTCGCTGTTACTATTATTGTAGCCGTTGTTTTATTTATTTGAATCGTTATCTTTAACTTTACCTATGTGTTTAATAGTTCATTCTATCTTTTTTATCTTACACCTCCTTTTGAGTCATTGTCCTAGTGCCTAAAGGATATTCTTTAGAAGTGATATTATGAGGTTAGTAGGCTTTAAAATTCAGTTTTTTCTCTCTTTTTAAAAGAATTATTTACTTAAATTTTATTTATTATTTTTTCATTTGACCAGAGAGAGAGAAAGTGAGAAAGCAAGTCACCAGGTCCAGGACTCAAACCGTGGTCAGCCATGTGCAAGTTTGGTGCCTTAACCACCACGCCATCTGCCGGCCCCAGCATTTTTTCTTTTAAAAATGTCTTGCTGTTTAACTAAATTAATCCTTCCTTCCTCTCCTTCCTCTCCTTCCTTCCTTCCTTCCTTCCTTCTTCCCTCCCTCCCTCCCTCCCCCCTTCCTTCCTTCCTTCCTTCCTTCCTTCCTTCCTTCCTTCCTTTCTTTCTTTCTTTCTTTCTTTCTTTCTTTCAACTGCCAGAGGGCACATATACTTGCCAAAGAGGGATAGACAGAGAAAGAGGAAAAAAACATTCTCCGACAGAGCATGGTAATACTGCAGTCCCTTCTCTATTTCTTCGTCCTGTGAGATTTTGGACATGCACATACATGTGGCTGGTATGTGTGTCTAGTGTCAGAGCCCGGATGCATACCATGGTTGGCCATGTGGGGTCCTGCTCCTTTAACCACTATGCTCCAGGGTCAACCCTTGTTTTTGTTTGATTAGTTTGCTGTAGGACACATTGTTCTCCAGAGACACAGAGAGAAGGAGAATGAGAAATCACCTCCTAGGGGAGATGGCCTTGCTACAATCCCTGCTCCTTCATTCTCCTCTTAGGACTTTCAGGCATGTACGCGCACATCCTTGGCATGATTTTCAAGCTGCCAGATCTGGGATTCGAACTGCCTAGTAGTCATTAGTGTGGGCTCCAGCCATCTTAACCTCCATGCCTTCTGCTGGCTCTACTCTGGTTCTTAAAAGACATTTCTTCTATGTTTTGTATCCCAAATAAAACCTCCTATTTTCTCTTGAGTGCTTCAAATGTAGTCTTTCTGCGATTTCTGCTGCCTGTGTTGCTGTTAAGAAGTCTGCTGTCTGTCTAGTTATCATTCCTGTGTAAATACCTGTGTTGTCTTTCTGGCTGCTTCCGACATCATCTGTTTTTTTGTTTGTTTGTTTGTTTTGATTTTTTGAAAGATTTTTGCTATAAGGCGTGTGCACTCACCAGAGAGACAGAGACAGAGAGAGAGAAAGTGAGAAATCCCTGCTGGGAATGGCCACGCCACAATCCCTTTTCCTCCTTTCTTGTCTCGGGATTTTGCGCACAGATACACACGCGCCCAGTGTGAGTTTCAGGCTCTTGGTCTGGATCTTGAAGCTCAGTTGGCCACGTGGGAGTCCAGTGCCTTAATCACTGTGCCACTTGCTAGTGTCTCTATTTATTCTTCATTTTCTCTCTTCTGTCCTTCTGGAATTCCAATTAGATCTGTTCTCCTTAATCTGTCATCTGTTTCTCTTCATCTCTCTTTGTATCTCTGTCTCCTTATCCCACTGTAGTACAAAAAATCTGATGGGTAATTTCTTGAACCGTTATCTAGTTCATTAATTCCTTTTTAGCGATGTCCCATTCATATATTGCATTTTATTTCAGTGATTAGATTTACCATTTCCAAAAGTTTCATTTGATTCCCTTAGGTAATTTTAGATAGCTTTTTGCTTTCTAATTTTTTTAAAACTTTCAAACCTAATTCTTCAAAATTCTGTTTATATTCTTTCAATTTCTGAAGGTTTAAAAACGAATCTAAATTTGTTGTTTCTACTGAGAACTTGTTGCAGCTTATTTTGTGTGTTTAGTAGTTTTTGATGGTGTATGAAATTCTAGTTGGACCTTAACTGTGAGAATCCTTAGGTCCTAAATTAAGTATGTTTGCTTGCAGGTAAGATTTATATTTGCTCTGACCTAGACTAAGGCGTGCTGGAATCCTGGGACGACTTTAGCCTGTGGGCCTGCCGAATACGTGTGACTAAGGCTCAGTCCTCCCACCTGGAGGCTGGGTGTCCGCTACAGTGATTGACTGTCTGGGTGTCCAGGGCTGAGGGGCTTTCTGGGATGTGGGACTTCCAGTGCTACAGATTAGGACAGTTCTGGGCAAATGGTGATAACTGGTCACCCGATTCTGGTTCCAATGCTTATATCTGAATCTGTCCCCTTCATGACTTACGTTTTTGTGTACATGCCACTCTTTGGGATGTCCCATATTGCTCTGCAAGTCTAGCAGTTGAAGATTACGTCTGTTGTCCTTTCCCCAAGATCTAGCTGTTAGTGGTGAGGAGGCCCTCGTGAGCACTCTGAAGGTGAAATATGTAATTGTACTGTTTACCTAAGTTACTGGGAATATCTTCCCATGGCACTTTGTAGTCTTCTTCAATGTAATTATTAGTGGTTGCACAGGACTGTATTTTACGTCTCCACCAACATTTATTGAACTAATGCCTTATTTTGGATATACGGGTTATTTCACATCTTTCCATTTTAAGTATTCTGTGGTATAAATCCTTATTAAGTTCATGCATATTCTGAGATTATTTTTTATGATAAATTTCTAGAACTGGAATTGATGAGTTTAAATGTTTGCAGCGTTTTAAGTCTTTTTAATTATGTTGTCAAATTACTTTCTTGTTTTTCTGCACCCTGAACAACACTGGGTGTTGTCATTTCTTTTAGTTTTTGTCCCTGTGATAAATGAAATGCTCTCACCTTTTTAAAAACAAATATATATTGTGGGACCAGCAGTTGGCATAATGGCTATGTTGCTGGACTTCCACGTAGTCAACCTCAGTTCGAGTCCCAGACCTGGTGGCTTAAACTCACGCTGGGTGTGTGTGCCTGTGTGCCTAAGATCCCGAGAGGAGAATAGAGGAGAAGAGATCATGGCATGGCCATCCTCCCTGGGGGATGATTTCTCGCTTGCTGTCTCTCTCTGTCTTTCTGGTAAGCGCATGCACTCTATGGCAAAAACCTCCCAAAAAAAGGGAGAAAAAAATATATATGTATATTGCAAAGTGCAGTAGTTCTAGCTCTCATTTCATTTTTTTTCTCTTTACCTTCTTTACTTTTCTTTCCTTTTTATGAGAGAGAGAGCGAGAAACAGAGAGAGAGGTAGGTATCTTTGACAAGTCTTATCAGGCCGCAGTCCCCTGCCCCAGCCACCCAGATAGCTGGGATTATCGCTATGCACCACTGCACCTACCTGTTTAGGTTGGTCCAGGAATTGAACTTGCACCTATCATGTGGCCCCAGCCTCACTCAGCAGCACCGTCTTGCTTGCACGAGCATACCTGGGCTGAGGTCTTCCTTTTTAATTAGGTCACCTGACTTTCGCTGCCAGTGAGCCCCCTACATCGTCCCTCAGTGTTCTAACATCCAAGCTTCAGATGTCGATTCACTCTGAGAAGTATGCATCTAGCTCCCACTCTTTCTTAAACTAGTAATCAAGCTGTTTATCTTGCAAGCAGCATTCCCTCCTCTTCCTGTACAGATAATTAGATGTTCATGTTCTTAGAATCGACTGTTGAAATCAGTCACAGGGAAATAAATAGGGAGTAGCTTTCCCTGAAAATGTTCTCCTCTGCAGGTCTCTGGACGTGACAGTGGACCTCTTTCTCTGTGGGCCGCGATGCCCTCCAGCTGAGTGGTTGGCATTGGCCCTAGTTTCATACAGAGAACCTCATTTAGTGTATAGTTATTGTTTCCAGTGTCCCTAAACCATTTGAGACACTGTGCCATCATACTCAGTGCCTTGTCATTCACTTACTTTAAATTAGCAGGGGTACTGGTGGGAATTGCAGGTGATATAAAAATTGGGGTTAAGCTGGGCAGGCTGTGGCCTGGTGGTTATGGGAGCTGGATCCTGCAGGGCTGGCAGTGGCCTAATGATTAAGGGAGTTGGATCCCACATGGCTGACTGAGTTTGAATCCCGGCCATGGCAGCTTCAAAAACATGCATGTGTGCATATGTGCCCCAAATCCTGACAGGACTGAGAGATGAAGGAAAAGAGACCGTGGGTGAGCATACTCCAGTGGGGGTGCTTTCTCTCTCCCTCTTACTCTCACTCACTCTCAGTATCGCTCTGATAAGAGCATGTACCGCCGGCAATTAAAGAAATAAGAGCTAAGCATAGTTCACGTTCAGGAGGGTATGGTTTCGTAGGAATAATTAGATGTAGAAAACGAGCTCTACCGTGGGCAGACAGGATGCTGCCATGTAAGTCTGCTCATGTGCTCAGTTGTCTGTAGGGCTGGGGGTGCTCAGGACGAGACAGAACTTTCTATGGACTGTGTTTGTAAAACTCTCAGAGCGGGTCAGTGCGCAGGTGATTTCCCAGTTGTAAGAATGCATGTTTTGAGTATGCCTGGCATAGTCCTGCATGCATGTATTTAGTAGTTACCTCTAGCATATTTTGAGAATTCAAGGGTAGAGAACAGTAACATAATAATGCTCTAGAATCATTATGAAGCGGCCGTCTTTGAGTGGCGTTGGTTCTTATGGATGTGCTCCCCTGTGCGGTCAGTAGCAGTGACACGGGATTGCTGAGAGTATCCCACCCTTAAAAGGTAGTCTGTGAAGGCAAATTTGAATTTGCCTTTAGGCAGACAGTGAAACTAATTAGCAACTAGTCAGAACTGCCTTGAACTCAGTGGATATTTGTGGGTTCTGGAAAATTCCTGAAGAAAAGGAATGACTAGCGGAGGCAGGACATTGTAGTTACTTTTCTTAAAAAGAAATGCAGGCCCAGCCCCGTCGGGAAGCCACATACTGACTGAGGCTCAGGGCCCCAACTCCATCGACCTGGAAACGCGCCAGGATCTTAGCAGGCTGAGGGAGTGGAGGAAGGGGACCGCGGCATGACCGAACCTTAAGGAGGGTGCTTCTCTCTCTCTCTCTCTCATGCTTCTGCATGCGTGCATGTATGTGCCCACACACTATCATGAATAAAGAAAAGAAAGAAAGCAGAGTTCAGGACCACTTGCCGTCTGGGAAGAGGGGCATCAAAGAGAGACCTGGTTGGGGAAGAGCCCGTGTCTGTTCTCGGTGGTCGGGCTGTGAATACCATCTTAGCTGTCCATACCCGGGTAGGTGGCTGAGCCGTCTTGAGGAGACAGTGGGATGTGTGTGATCAAGTCCCCAAATAGGAAAACTCATTTTCCTCCCCTTGACTTTCCCCAACTCCCAAGCAAGTCTAGAGTCAGAAACTGAACTGCGGGCCAACTGGTGGCAGGGTGGTAAAGGCAGCTGGATCCCACATGGCCAGCTTTGCGGTTTGAGTCCTTGGATCCAGTGGCTTGCAAAACCCATCAGGAGCATGTGTGCACATACCAAGGAAGCCCAAGAGGAGATGGAAGAGAAGGGATTGCAGCGAGGTCTTTTCCCCTGGGGGGTGCCTTCTCATTTTCTTTTTGTCTCTTTTTGGCAAGTGCATGCATCCTATATCAAATTCAAAAAAATTTGTCTTTCTTGCATTTTGAGTGGATCATTTACTGAAGTACAAATTGCATCATCATCATTGGTCATTTGGAAAATAGCAGTTCACCAAGTTTATGGATCTCCCATGTATTGAATCTGACAAAATGTACAAGAATAAAAACTCATTTATTAACGTCACCATAGTCACATAAGGAATGTCTTTAATTTGGGGAAGACTATCAACATCATAGTGACAGATTCTGATTTTCTGCAAAATCTAATTTTTAAAAATATTTTCCATAGGGTACACATGCTTGCTAGAGAGACAGAAAGTCAGAGAGCACCCTTGCCTCCTCCCCACCAGGGGAGTATGGTCATGATGCAATCCCTTCTCCTCCATCTTTCAAAATCCTGTCGGGATTTTGGGCATGCACATACACGTGCCCAGCATGTTTTTCAAGCTGCTGGGTCTGGGCCTCAAACTGTAGGGTCAGCCATGTGCATGATCAATGTTGAGCTTTCATCATTTATCATCTCCAACAAGCAGTTTTTCTTAAAGTGATGGTCTCACTTTGTTCATGGTTTAGAAAATGTCTGCCAGAGACCCAAGCTGGAGTAACTATAATTTGTTATTCATTCTTTCCAGTAAACACAGTATTCATGAAAAAAAAAAAAAAAGCAGCTGTTTGGTTTTCAACTTGAGCTATAATACAAGTGCTTTTTCTCAGGATTACCATGTTACTTGAGTTGTCTGCAGAAATGCTTCATATGGACCTACTGGTTTAGAACAGAATATCAAACAGCCATGTACTTAAGGGTCAATATTTAATGAAATTAATAATTTTTTAAGAGAGATTTTTTGCTGTAGAGCATGTGTGCTTGCTGGAGAGACAGAAAGACTGAAAGCGAGAGTCACCCCCCCGGGGGGGGGGGGGGATGGCCGTGCTGCATCTCCTCTTGGGATTTTGGGCATGCACGCACCTGTGCCTGGTGTGAGTTTTAAGCCACCAGGTCCAGTACTTGAACCGCCATTGACTATGTGGGAGTCCAGCAACATAACCATTACGCCATCTGCCGGTCTCCAAATTAATTTGATATATATAGATATATATATATATATATATATATATATATATATATATATATATATATATCCACCACTGCTGGTATCTTTGGTACCCCACCTTGATTCGTGTTAAAGAACCAGCAGTGTGACCCCCTTTTCTTTTGTACCTTTGGTAGTAATGACCACACAGGGAAGAAGGCAAATAATGTCTTGGTATTATTATGAGAGTCAGTTTTTAAGTAGGGTCTTGCTGGCCCTTGATCCCACAGGCCAGTGGTTTTCACGCTCCCTGACCAGTGGCATTAGTGTCTCCTGGGAACTCGTTGCAAATACAAACACTCGGGCCCTGCCTAAGCCTTCAGCATCCGGGTACTCTGAATCTGGCTGGGCTGTCTAGCTCTGCAGGGGATGAGAGAACCCTGCTGAATTGCAGGGAGAGCTGCTTGGAGCGTACTCTAGAGCGGGTAAGGTGGGAAGTTAGGGACACAGTCTTCTAGAGTTGGCACAGGATGAGATGTGGGCCTGGACTGGAAGCAGTAGGAAGGAAGGTAGGGTGGATTCGCTAGAATTGGACCGCCTAGGGCTTTACTGTTATTAGGCCTATGTGATTATTTTTTCTTTCAAAACAGCTGTGATTTGCCTAGTTACTTGTTAATGATCCCGGGTGGAAGGATTTCATTATTTGTTTGTTTGTTTGTTTTTCATGTGGGAGAGGGGAAGAATGTGGGAGGGAGAGAGAACATGGGTATTTCCGATGCAAGGGCACGCGGCTGCTCCTGGCCCTTCAGGCCTGGAATCTGCACCTGGCCTTCCAGGTGGCCGCAGCCTGGAGCAGGGGTACTAACACCTGCGCCCCAGCCTGCCCCGGTAAGCATCTGAGAGGCCTCTGCTGCTTGTCTTCCGGGACTGTCTTTTACTGATAACGAAAAACTCAAGTGGGATAACTTCCCTGAGCCTCTTCAGTCTCTTCTTAAAAACATATTTTTTGTATTTTGTATTTTGTATTTTTAAATTTTGTCAGAGGGTGTATGCACTCCCAGGGAAAGAGAGAGAGGAAAAGAGAGAAAGCATCCGCGGGGAGTGATCACATCACACTCCCTGCCCCTCCATTTCTCCTCCTTGCATTTTGAGCATGCACACACAGCGCCTGGGCCGTTTCTCACCTGCCGGGTTTAGGACTCAAACTGTGCAGCTGACCGTGTGGGACCCAGCACCTTCACCATGTCGGGAGCTGGCCCTCTCACTCAAGACATCTGCTGAAATGTTGTCTGTGGCCTCTAGAGGGTGACGTTGAATATTCAGCACCCAGAGTTTTAGAAAGGATGGTGCAGTGGAAAAGAATGGAGATAATGGGCCGGCAAGTGGCATGGTGGTTAAGAGCACTGGACTCCCACATGGTCTACCACAGTTCAAGTCCCAGACCTGGTGGCTTGCTTTCTCACTTTCTCTCTCACTCTGTCCCTCTCTGATCAAATTAAAATAAAAAAATAAGTAAGTAAATAGATAAAGTTAAATAATTCTTTAAAAAAATATGGAGATAATTATGATTTCATTCAGACGCGCCGGGCCACTGACAGTTAACAGCACTGCATGGGAGACCTGTGTCACGGAGCTGGTGAGGGATGCCCTTTTCCTGCTTGCATTTTACCTCCAGTGTAATGGGCAGCGCCACCTGGTAGCCGTGCAGGGAAGGCAGGTCTCCAGTGTCAGTGGCAGCAATTATTCTGTTAGAACACTTACTCTTACGCTTTATTTATTTATTTTTTTTTTGAGAGTGCTATAGGGTGCGTGTGCTCGCCAGAAGGACAGAGAGAGACAGAGAGACAGAAAGCAAGAAATCACCCCCCAGAGGGGATGGCCACGCCGCAATCCCTTCTCCTCCATTCTCCTCTCAGGATCTTGGGCACACACGCACATGCACCCCGCGTGAGTTTAAGCCACCGGGTCCGGGACTTGAACCACGGTCGACTACATGGGAGTCCAGCAACATAGCCATTACACCAAGTGCTGGTCCCACTCTTAGGCATTTTAAAGCTATTTTATGTTCTGTTTTGTTTTGCAGATTTGTAAGAGTCCAAGGCCTTCAAGCCATGATTAATCTGATGGTTGCTGAAATGACTGGGAATACTGGCGTGCCACGTGCCAATTGAAGAGTGTCTCCGTATATTTAAAACCTTCCTGTACATACCCAGGTGCAGGAGAAGACAGCCTCCCTCTTGGACACTCTGAGAGCTTTACAACTGATGAAAATTAATTCAAGAATCAGATGGAGCAACCTGACACCACTGGGCTCAGGAGCCCTGGGAGAAACATACATCACTGATGGCCAGTTTTCCAGCTGGTCTTCATGGGTAAAGAAAGTTTGCAAAAAGAAGAAAAAAAAATTTACACAGGCTAAGCCTCAAAAATACCTCTTTAGCTTAAAGAAGGAAGTAAGCAAGAAGGTGACTGAGGGAGAAGTGTGATTTGAGACGCTGCCCGTGGGGTCATGCAGAGTTTTTTGCACTTTATTTTTCAGTGGATTCAGTAATTCAGACCGACTTTGAAATTGCAGACTGAGAAGTTACTCTTCCCTGGCTCCAGCTGGAGGAAAGCAAGTCCAGATTCGACGGGACACGTTTGAACAGTGAACTGGTTGCTTTGCCTTTTTTAGTTAACTGTATTCAAGAAATTTTAATTTATTATTTCCCCTTTCCTGCATCTATAGGATGATACCTTAAAATAGCAGTTTGAATCAATAATTACAAAATAAATATCAAGGAAAAATCCAAGCAAGGCTTCCTTTTCCTTGGACGAAAGGTGCGATGTTTGCAGTCTCTGAATGTGAACAGAAAAGTCCCCACAGCAAAACCTGAGAACTCTAGGGAAGCAGCGGGGGAGAGGCTGGCCCTGGCCTGGGTTTTGTTTTAAGGAATTGTCTTCCCTGTTGAGTCCAAGAAGAATTGCACATGAGGAGGAGATTATCTGATAGACTTAATTTTGACACTAGTATTTTCATCAAGATGGAAAAGTATGTGATCTTTAGGAGCAGAAAAGGGAAGAAGTGACTAGGGGAGTGAAAAAGAGTTGGACAAAAACCAAAATCCTACAGCGTGGCTCTGTCTTGTCAGCAAAAGGATTTAGGCCTCACCCAAGGCAAACACAAACCACTTTAAGAGCTTTCGAACATTCTGCCCGTGCCCCTGCCCCTGCCCAGCGAAGGGGCTTTCTCTCTGGCCTCTATGGCACTGCGGGGTGGGCCAGCTGGTGGAGGAGCAGGCCGATGGCGCCCTGCACTCCCTGGGGACACGGGGCCGAGCTTTGAGACGGGAAATTTCTGGTTCTGACCAGTGGGGAAAGAGTCTTTTTTTCTTCCTAAAATTTGGACTGCTGTCTGCACAAACTCTGGTGTGTTTTGCACAGTTTGTGTGCCTTTTTTCCCTTTATGCAATCTTTTTCAGCTTTAGCAGCAGAAATTTGTCTCGTTCAGAAAACACGCCAGAGGGTGGCTTCAGAAGGAAGATGTTCCAATATGTCCTGTCTCTGTAACCGAACTTCTGAAGAGAAAATTCCAGCTAGAGGGATTCTTAACGCCTTAAGTTACTTGAAATCTATGTATTTGCAAACCTTTGTCTCTGGAATCACATTTCACTAAACTGGAATCTCAGGCTGAATGAGAATAACCAAGCTGAGTAAAACGAAGAAAACTCTGTTTCTCGATCACCACTTACTAACCATGCTCTTTCTCCAAAGGATCAGCACGTTCTTCCCCTAAGGACTTCACAATGAAAACGGACCCCATGTTTTTTTAAGCATTACCTTTTCTTAGCAGACTGCCATCATCTTTTATAGAAGAATTTTTTCACTATGCATTTGGTGGATCTTTATAAAATACTGACCTTCTAATTAGAACCAGGTCAGTCTTAATTAAAGGAGGAGAAAAAAGCAACGCAAGCCAACCACTGAAATAAAAGAAACCGATGAAAGAGATTGGTTTACATTTTCCAGCAGTAAACATTGCTTTTTAAGTCAGACAGCTCGCTGGAGAAAGTATGTACGCAGCGGTGGAGCACGGGCCTGTGCTGTGCAGCGACTCCAACATCCTCTGCCTGTCCTGGAAGGGGCGCGTCCCCAAGAGTGAGAAGGAGAAGCCCGTGTGCAGGAGGCGCTACTATGAGGAGGGCTGGCTGGCCACAGGCAACGGGCGCGGTGTGGTCGGGGTGACCTTCACCTCCAGCCACTGCCGCAGGGACAGGAGCACCCCGCAGAGGATCAACTTCAACCTGCGGGGTCACAACAGTGAGGTGAGCTGTGGTTGGGTTTCGCTTTTTGTATGGGCGCGTGCAGCGGTGTTGCCGAGCCCCCGCGCACCTGAAACTTCCTCTGCTCTGGTTTCACAGACTCGCTGCTAAGTGAGACTTCATGTTGGGGGTCTTCTCCTGTGCCCAGCGGGAGACACGCAAAGGACAGTTCATAGTGGCTTGTCCCGTCTCGAGTGTGTCTATCTTCCAGGCCCCCTTGCTCTGCTCTAACAGCGCGAGAGTCATCACTGCCTCCCTGAAAGGGTCCAGGCATTGGGAGGGCGGCTGGGGCACTTTCTCACGGGCAGGTGTTGGGTTAGATGCTCCGAGCAACCTCAGCTGTGCCATCTCCATGGCAGAGCGTTCCCAGTGTAAGGCTGACTGTGAAAATGAAGGCAGTGCTGCCTTTACCCTGCACGGTTAACACCTGCATTTCTTTGGTGTGGTACAGCTGACACCTGGTTTGTATTGCTTGTGCTTGGAGGTGAAAGGGTACAATCCCATCAGGGTTCCATCCTTTTGACATACCACCTCCTAGAGGCTCCACCTTCTCATATCATCACCTTAGGGGTTTTCGGCAGGTAAACCTGCGAGACCACAGATATTCAGGCCACAGCCAGATAACGTACGGTAAAGTATACCAATCTTAATCTTGTGATTGCTTGTATGTGCTGTCATTCATGGAAGCTCCAGCTAGACTGAAATACAGGATGTTTCTAGTGCCTGTTCTAGGTACCTGGTGTCCTTTTCCAGACTTTAGTCCACTCCTGTCTTGGCCCAGTAGTCCGTTCCTGCCAATATAGCAAAATATGTTAGACTGGGTAACTTATGAGCAACCAGGATTTCTTGCTCACAGTCCTAAAGGATGGGAAGTACAAGATCAGGGAGCCAGCAGATTCCGTGTCTGGTCAGGGCTCTCTGCTTCGTAGCTGGTGCCCTGCTGCTGCGCCTTCACAGGGTGGAAGTGGTGGAAGACTCTCTTCAGCCTTTTATGTGAGGGTACTGATCCCGTTACCAGTCATGTCCTAAAGGCCTTGCCTACTCTTAATACCACCACAGCGAGGATTAGGCTTCACCATGAATTTCGGAGGGACACACGTGCAGTCCGTATTACAGCCCCACTGACAGCTGACCCGTATCCCACTCCCGTCGTACTTCGTGGAAATGGAATCCTTCGTTGCGCACTGTCCGTGTCTGGCTTGTCCCACTCCATGCACTGTCTGTGAGGCTCCTCATTGTGTGTGCTGTTAGTGTTTTCTTTTCATAAAGGCAATTTTTCAAAGAATTATTTAACTTTATTTTATTCTATTTATTTATTTATTTATTTTAATTTGATCAGAGACAGAATGGGGGGGAGTAAGGAAGCAAGCCTCCAGGACCAGGACTCAAAACTGCTGTTGACCATGTGGGAGTCCAACACCTTTAACCACCACGCTACCTGCTGGCCCCTTAGTTTGTTCTTTTTTAATTGGTGTTAGTTTTCCATTGGAAAAAGATATAATTTTTTTCATTTTCTTGTTGGTGGGCATTTGAATTGCTTCCACATTTTGGCTATTATGAGTAAAACTGCTGTGAGTATTTGTCTTTTTGTGGACCTGTGCCCTGAGAAGGCAGACATCTGAGTTAGAGTGTTGGCATACATGCAGATGTAGTAGAGATGGCCAAATGGTCTTCTAAAGTGGTCGTACCATTTTACACCCCACCATCAATATATGTAACTTTCAGCCTGTGGAGCCAGGAGTGTTGAGATTCTTTTTCCCAGTCTGAGTTTAACTTACTAAGAAGCTTCTTTTTAATTTAAACATTTCTGATGGGAAAAAAGCGGTTTTGTGCAAGGAATTATGATGTGCAAGTACTTCTGTGTTGATTCGTTAGAGTATGCTCACCGGAGAAACATTGAGGGGGAGAGTAAGAACACTCTGAGAGGCTGGTCATGCCACACCCTCCTCCTCAGTCCCGCCCCTCGGAATTCTGGGCACAGACACACACAGTAAGTGTGTTTTTCAGACTGCTGGGTCTGGGACTCGAACCACACAATCAGCCACATGGGGTCCAGCCACCTAACTACCATGCTACCAACTAGCCCTTAGAAGTAACTTTTATACTCTAGTGCTACATACAGATAGACACACACACACACACACACACACACACACACTCTCTCTCTCTCTCTCACACACACACGTAACTTTGAACTTGAACCTGATACTCTTTTTTTTCTTTTTTTGAGAGCAAATTTTGCTATAGGGTGTGTACACTCGCCAGAGAGAGACAGAGAAACAGAAAGTGAGAAATCATCCCCCAGGATAGACTTGCCACAGTCGCTTCTCTTCCATTCTCCTCCTGGGATTTGGGACTCGAACCTCGGTTGCCTACACGGGAGTCCATTGACATAACATACGTCATCTGCTAGTCCCAAACTTGATACTCTCTTAAGATGTATTTTCTGTTGGTGGGTAATAAATTGTCACAAAGTCGTTGACTGACAACAGCACCCATTCCTAGCCTCACACGTCAGTAGGTCTGAAGTCCTTGCCTGGTGTACTTAGGATCTCTGTTCAGGGTCTAATAGGCTGAAATCAGGGTGCTGGCCAGGACTACCAGCTCCTCTGAGGCTCAGGGCCCTGTCCTCTTCCAGCTCATTTACTGTGTTGGTAGAAATCAGTTGCTTGTGGTTGTGGGACTCAGGCTCTTGGGACTCAGGCTCTTGGACCCTAGAGGGCCTTCACAGTCCCTTCCTTACTGCTCTCTCCACAGGCTATGGTTTGCTTCTTCAAGGCCAGCAGGAGGGCATTGGCTGTATCTTCCGATCTTTCTTTTTTTAAAAATTTATTTATTTGCTAGAGAGCACATATGCTTTGTTAGAGACAGAGGGAAATTGAGAAAGGACCTTCCCTGGGGGATGGTCATGCCACAGTCCCTTCTCATCCATTCTTCTTTGGGGATTTTGGGCATAACATGCACATGTGCTGGGCATGTTTCCCAAGCCACTGGGTTCGAAATTCGGACCATGCAGTTTGCCACATGGGATCCAACTGTCTTAACCACCATGCCACCTGCTGGTCCCCCATTTTTTGAAGCTTATTGATTCATTCTGTATGCACCTGCAGCAGAGTCTTGATGCAGTGATCTACACTGTAGCCTCAGCAAGCCCCAGATCACGGGTTCACCTGGGCCTGGCGTACTCAGGGAGGGATCAGGACATAAACCTGGAACCTTCCCACCTGGGTCAGCCTCTCAGAGTGCTGCATGTGACCACTGCAGCACCATCTGGCCCCCTTTATGACTTCTTCCAACTCTGAAAAGGGGCTGCACTGTGTAGGCCTGGCCCATCTCCACCCCAGGGAGGGAATTACACAGGGTGCGCACTGCAGGGGGTGGGGCTTTCGAACTCTGCCTACAACAAAGGGCAGGATGTTATGATTCACAGACAGTTGAAACAAGCTTTTTGTGATTTTCCATTTTGCATTATCGTTTTTAGTTAATGTTGTATTTGCAGAATTTATCTTTTTTCTTTTTTGGGGGAGAGGTTTTTGCTATAGGGCACGTGTGCTCGCCAGGAAGACAGAGAGAGAGAGAGAGAGAGAGAGAGAGAGAGAGAGAGAGAGAGACAGAAAGCCAGAAATCACCCCCCAGGGAGGATGACCAGGCCGCAATCCCTTCTTCTCCACTCTCCTCTCGGGATCTTGGGCATCCACGCACATGCACCCGGCGTGAGTTTAAGCCACTGGGTCTGGGACTCGAGCTGCGGTCGACTACGTGGGAGTCCAGCGACATAGCCATTACACTAACTGCTGGTCCCCAGAATTTATCATTTTTAATATAGTACTGAGTGCATGCTGTGGAGTGACCGGCTGTCCTGGTTTCCCAGGATATGATACTGCCAGGGCTAACACCAAGATCATCCCAGGCAAACCAAGATGGTCGGTTATCCTTCCGCCCAGTGCCGATCTCGGTACCAGGCATCACCCAACCAGTTGCCTCATGTGGTTCCCAGCAGACTTGGGACTCAGTTTGCTTTACAGGTGAGAAAACTTGGGTGTTACACAAGTTGTCTAAATGTATGCGGTTCTTATGGAGGAGAGCTGGAACTTGAATCCTGGGCTCTACCATTCTACTTCAACTTAAATTTCTTTTCTTTTCTTTTTTTTGGAGAGGTTTTTGCTGTCTTTCTGTGCTAGCCAGAAAGACAGAGGGAGACAGAGAAACAGAAAGCGAGAAATCATCCCCCGGGGGAGATGGCCACACCGCAGTCCATTCTCCTCCATTCTCCTCTCGGGATCTTGGGCATGCACACACACGCACCCGATGTGAATTTAAACCTCCGGGTCCGGGACTTTAACCACAGTTGGCAACATGAGAGTCTAGTGACATAGTCATCACGCCAACTGCTGGTCCCATTTTCTTAAAACTTTTATTTAGTGCAGGCCCACAGTCCTTTATCAACAGTTGTGAATTTTTTTCTAAGGATTTTAAAATTTGTTCCATGTCTCAGAGAAACAGAGTGAGTGAGCGAGGACGTGCACACACCCAGCTGTCCACCTCTGGCCCCAGCCAGCCCTGGGTCGTGGGCATGTATGTGCCCAGTGCACGCAGGGAGGCGTCCAGACACGAGCCTGGGCCACGTGGGCCGGTGTTGCAGAGCGTTGTGCTCCACCTCTGCACCACCATCTGGCCCCCTGAGTTGGGAAATCTGAAGGCTCTGAAGGAGGGAAGTTTTCGCGTAACTGATTTAATGGCAAGACCTGATGTGAACTGATGTGGAGCCGCTTGTTGCTGTTATTCCATGCTTTCACTTACAGAAATGTTTATGTTTATTGTGAATGCTGCCCAAACCTGCTAGAGTCCTTGATGATCGACGACACCTCCTTTATATTATTTTTCTAAAATTTAAAATATTCTAAATTTCAAAGCTTATCTGTCTGCAAGGATTTGGGATCAGGGATTTGCGATTCTGAACCTTCATTAAGGGAATTGTGGAAAGAAACCTTGGGTTTTATCTGTTTTCATTTCCAGGAAGAATGGCATTTAACTCGTCACTGCCATTGCGTGGTTACCTTCCCTGTACTCCCCTTCCTTTACAGTGAGCAGGAAGCCCAGTCCTCACCCAGGCCTGCAGACTTCCGGTGAAGGAGCTGTGGCAAGATTTTGTTTGTATTTCTGGCCATACAATGTAACCAAAATGCAGATGTCAGATCTAGAAATGGGCTGATTTCACAACTGAATTGAAAAGAGAAAAGCTGAATGGAAGGTCAGTTGGTTTACCCACAGCTAGTGTATATAGAGTCTATTTTTGTGTTACATAGTATTTAACAAATGCCTGCTTCCTGACTTATTTTTTTAAAGGTTTTTGCCATAGGGCGTGTGTGCTCGCCAGAGAGACAGTGAGAGGGAAAGTGAGAAATCACCTCCCTGGGGGGATGGCCATACTACAGTCCCTTCTCCGTTCTTCTTCTGGGATTCTGGACACACACACACACACACACACACACACACACACGCTCAGTGTGATTTTCAGGCCGCCAGGTCCGGGACTCAGACTGTGGTCAGCCATGTGGGAGCCCAGTGCCATAACCACCACACCACTTGCTGGTTCCTTAACATTCTTGACGTTATCATTTTACTCAGGTATAATTGGATCTCGGATTCAATGATAACTCCTGTTGTAAATGTCACATCTAGCCTTTTGGAATATTTTACCATTCTCATATTTTATGGTCTATTAGAAATTTGCAATAAAATGGTATCAGCTATATTCCCTGCAGTGCAAACATCTAGTAGGAGAATTTTTTTTTTTGGAGAGGTACTTGCTATAGGGCGTGTGTGCTCACCAGAAAGGGAGAGACAGAGAGACAGAAAATGAGAAATCACCCCCCGGGGGATGGCCACGCTGCAATCCCTTCTCCTCCATTCTCTTCTTGGGATCTTGGGCACGCACACGTGCCTGGCGTGAGTTTAAGCTGCCAGGTCTGGGACGCAAACCACGGTTGACTACATGGGAGTCCAGCGACATAGCCATTATGCTAACTGCTGGTCCTGAGAATTCTTAGCCTTTAATAAATAACTTCACATTTGGTAAGTATACTGCTGGTCACATTATGTCTCCTTGAAAGTACATGCTTACCTGCTGAAACACCAAAAGGAGGACTTCCTTACTGGTGCATGCCAGTGACTCAGTCATTCAGAAGATAAGGTCTGTTCTTTTAAAAATGTCTTCAGCAGGTTGGCATGTACATCTTGCAAAGTGATTTTTATATTCCAGAATGAAGATTATTTCAGAAAATAATTGGCAATGATTTTCATCTAGGAAACACTTTCTTATAGATACGATTGATGGCACAGAAATTAGTCAGGTTAGTACTCACGGCCATTTACTGAGATTTTCTTGAGTTAAGAGTCTGGCGGTCATGCGTGTTTGTTTCCATAGAGGGGCGCGTCCTTCGTAGCCGTGCTCCTGCCTGGCTTCTTGGATTTGGTCCCCGAGTTGCCCTCTCTGAGCCTCCCCACCCGTTGCCCCTTCTGTACTCTGCGCACACTTGTGTGGTTGCAGTAACTGTTTTACGCGGTGTCTGCTTGTTGGGTGGGAGATCTGTCGATTCTTTTAGTTTTAACTTCTTCACCTCCCATCGTTCAGAATGTCACATAGTTATTTATTTTTAATTCCCTTTCTCTCTTCAGCCCCTTCATTGTGGCTGTTTTCCTACTCCTCTACTGAAATGACCACCTTTCCAGTGACTTGGTGGCCCCTGTGGGTGAGGTTCACATGATTACTCTCTCTCTCTCTCCAGGACATCAGGCTCTGGTTTCCCGGTTACTTTTGTGGTCTCTGCCAACCTCCCTTATTTGCTGGCTCTGCTTTTTAAAAAAAATTTTTACCCTCATTTTTAAATGGTAGGGTAAGGGTGCCAGGCATGCATCATTTTCTAGATTGCATCTCTAAGTCGGCTTTAAATCCACCAATATGTTGATGGCTCCCAAATTTCTGTCTCCACCTACTATTTCTCTTCAGTCTCAGGCTTCATTCTCCAGCACAATATGTGAGACCCGGAATGGGACATCTGTCAGTAGGCCTCTCACATACAGGCCACCCACACTCGCTTCCCCCTGCCCCCTCAGCCACCAGGTGGTGCCTCCCTCTGCCTTCCCCTTTTAGCTGTCAGGTAAGCGTAGAACTCAGCAGTCTCTGCTCTGTCCTTGTCCCCAGTCCAGTTACTGTCAAGGCCTCCCACTGTATCCTGCTTTCCGATCACGGCCCAGACACGCGCACCTACCCCTCCTCCTCCACTCGCATCCAGTACGAGCCGCCCAAAGCTCTTTTGGATTCAGCTGCACTGTTCGCTGCCGCGGAGGACTCTGCCTAACAAAGTATATTGAGCTTTTCAAGTGTTGTTAAAATATTCCGAAAAAATTATTTCAGGTACTTTATCTTTTGTTTTTCCTAAAAGCTCTGAATGTATCTCAGTTCCAAGAAGAATGGGAATTTCTAGCTGCAAGCGTGCTCTCCCTTGCACTTGAATCCCAGGCTCCTGGTGCTCTGTGGGAGGCCGCAGTCTGGTGCCTCTCTCTGGTTTGCCGTTGGTTCAAGAAGGCGCAGGGCCACTCAGGTCCTGCAAACCCAAAGCTCGTTTCTCTGCCTAACTGAAATGCACAGGGGGAAGGCCGAAGCTTACCAGAGATTTGTGATAAAGATGACCTTGGAGCAGGGCCTTGAGAAATTGTTAGAATGCAGATAATATTTCTCTCTGTGATGCAAGATTAAGCCAGATTCTGGCTTCAGAGAAACCTTTAGTTTTTCCTGTGAAACACGAAAGGCCCAGCCTAAGCCTGTGGCTGAGCGCTCCTCGTCAGGTGTGGCTCCGTCACTCAGGAAGGTGCTGGGAGAGCCGTCAGGGACAGGACCTGTGCATGTCGCCTGCTCGGGACGAAATGCCATTGTTGGACAGGCAGTGCCCACCTGTGCACCTCTCGGCCGTGCTGTGAAGTGTGTGGTGTTTTGTCGTGGGGATTTGATCCACTCAGGCATTCGTAATTTGATTAATTTCGGTGGCAGATGGTTTAGCCAGGGTGCCTCCTTAATAATTTGACTTAGCAAATGCTCGGATCTCTCCGTTTGTGTTTGGTGCATGCAGCGTGTGGTTGCTGTCGAGGTGGAAGGGTCATGTGGTCATGTGTTCATGACCTGTCTTAGTTAAGGATGGTTTATTAGCGCTTTGGCCCCTTAGCCCGCCCAGATGACCTGCACCCATGCCTACCTGGTGTGTGGGGTGAGGCCCCAAGCACAGGGCGTTGGACCTTCTGGGTCCAGTTGTGTTATCATTGGCACCACTGTGTCACCTTCTTCCTTATTTTGAGGTGATTTCTCAGAGAAGGACCAAAATCATTTTCATTTTGGCATCTTAAATCAGAAATCCCCTGGTAAAGTATTTTTTAAAAGTTCTTAAAGGCATTAAATGTAGATTTATTTCCCCTAAACAAAAATAATACAATGGAATTATAATTTATTAAGAAAATAGAATTTGTCAAGATACTGGTATTACTCTTTTTTTTCTCCTTTAATAATTTGATTTCTTTTTCTCTTGATAGGAATGAATGATTTTGTCTGAAAGGAACTGTATAATCTGTTTTCATGATTTATAAGGAGATGAATCCACAGACTCTTGAACCACTCAGCTTGGGTTTGAGCGAGCTTTCTGTGTGATTTGGGGCAAGCTCTTTACTTTTCGTGTGCTGTGGCCGAATTGTCCATATTGGCATGATAGCACTTGCACTGTAGTGACTTAAAGATGGACCTGCAGAGTGTGGGCCTCACAGCTCGAGCCGAAAGAGCTCACTACGTTTTAGTTCTCGTCTAGTTATTTCTAGGCTCATGGCCATCCTTGGGTTTCTTGCCCACCGCACGTCCTCCCTCGACTGGCTCAGAGGAGCGAAGGCCTCTGTTGCCACGCAGCCTCATGGTTGCCAGGTAGGGGATGGAATGTGAGGCAGGAGGCAGGTGAGGCTGAGCAGCGGCGTGGAAGGTGGCCCAGCTGAAAGGGAGGCTGGGCCGGTGCCACTAGTTTTGTCACAGGTCTGAGATTCTGGGACACTGGGCACCTAGTGTGTGTAGGTTCCTCATCTGGAAGGAATTCTTGATTGCATCTTCTGCAGAGTTCAGGTATTTGCTTACTTCCAGCCAGGCCAGCAGAACCTGACTCACGGCCTCGTGGTCCTTCAGATCAAGGCTCTTGGGCGTAAAGGCTGACATCGATCCCACGTGCACTAGGCAGTGGGTATCTTATTTTGCTGGGAAGTTTTAATCAAGAAGTCAGTCCTTGCTCCGAGGTAAGGTATAGGTTGGGGTGGAGCCTGCAGGCAGGGGATGTAGCAGACTCTGTCCTATGCCGCAGTTTGGTATTTCCAATTGGGTCCACCCACATACTTGACTCCGCACTTCCAAAACAAACATGCCTGTGCACTTTGCCCAAGATTACACTGCTGGGTGTTTTTATTGTACCTTCTGGCAACCTCCATTTGGTTTCTCTTCCTCATTGTTGCTGTTTTAGGGAATTCTTACTGATGTGTTGTTTTTTCCACTTGGCCTAGTTAGATTTGGTCTACTAAAATACAGAGGAAATTGTCTCTGTCCTAAGGACCTTTCTTTATCCTGAAGTAATCCTCCTATTCAAGCCACTTCCAACCGTTCCTTTTCCTCTTTCCATATAATCCCTCTATCAGTGCTTACAGCAAAACCCAATTTTGCCTGTTTCTGCTCTACTCTTCTCTTTTCTTGCTTCTTAAATTTTTGGAGTTTAAGGAAGAGTTCATTAATCACAGCCTTAAAATGAAGAAAGAAAGAACCTTAGGAGACCGTGTTAGTCAGTTAGGTCTTTTTGTAATCTGCTGGCAGCAGAAATAAATGTTTAATGACTTTGTTTATGAGATACTGAGTTAATGTTTAGGACTTGAGAAATCTTATTCATACAGAAAGCAAAAGTGAAAACCATCTATTCTCTCCAATGATGTGATTATTTTTCATAGTTTTCAATTTTATTCTTTTCCCCTTTTCAGGAAATTTGCTTCATTTGGCCTTTGTGACTAATTAGAGAATCACTTAAACAACATGACCAGAGTTCTTTCTTGTCTCCTAGGCCTTAAAAATGTTCCCCACTTAATTATGTTTTTTTTTTTTTTTTTTTTTTTTTTTTTTTTAAGAAAAGCTTAATTATCTCCTTTATTTCCAAGATGAAAATCACCTTAGGGAAGTTGGGGTCTGTGATGTAAATTGATATTTTCCCTTAGTAATGAAATGAAATACTCGCTTAAGACATCAACATCTCTTAAAAGAAAAACGTCATTATATTTAGATCAGTATTGCTCAGTACAAATACAGTATGCACCGTGTATATAATATTAAAATTTTTTTAAGAACGATTTTATTTAACTTTATTTTTAAAATTTGATCATGAGGGACAGAGTGAGAGTGAGACAGAGAGAGAGGGAAAGTGAGAAAGCAAGCCGCCAGATCCAGGACTCGAACCACAGTCGGCTGTGTGGGAGTCCAGCATCCTTAGCCACATCACCTGCAGCTCCTGTAATATTAAATTTTAAACAGTAGCCACATTAAAAAGTAAGAGAAAACTCAGGTAAAATTAATTTCCATACGTTTTATGTAAACCAGTATATCTAAACTAAGGTGCTTTAACATGTAATCCGTGTAAAACTTACTCTTGAGAAAATTCATTCTTTTTTCATGCTGATAAGTCTTCAGCGTCTGATGCATCTCAGGTTGGATTAGTCCCGTCCCAAGGGCTCAGTTGGCACATGTGGCCGAAGCAGCCATACTGGGTGGTGTGGATGGAAAATTCTTTTCTCGTTGAGAGCTGTGGCTGAAAAAAGCATATTAATGCATACCGTAGGCCCTCGGATAAAAGGCGTTTTTAGAACCTTTTTATTTGGAAAGTAATTGAAACCCACATAGAAGTGGGAATAGAGTGCAAAGAATGGTCAGTCTACTCAAATCCATGTATTCCTTCCATGAGAGAGAGGTGTACCCCAAGTGTGTTAATGCCACGCTTCACCCCCAGCCTTAGCTAGCCCAGCTCATGGCCAGGGTGGAGAAATAGAGGAAAAAGGATTGCGCATGACCATGTCCCATTGGAGGGTTCTCTCTCTCTCTCTCTCACATCCTCTCTCGCTCCCTGGCACACATGCCCTTTGGCGCTTGGAAAAAGAAATGAAGGAGAATGCTTGAAAGAATTCTGATGTTTATTATAGAGCATATATTGAAGGGTACATTTGGAGCTAAGAGGCAGCATCTGACACACATATATGTATACACATGCATGCTTATGTGTACACATGCGTACATACGTGAATCTGTATGGATATTGCAGGAATCGTGTGTTTACACCGGTACTTACAGTTCCTCACCACCCCTATGCTTTTTCCCATGTCATATCTGTAGTTCCTTCTTCCACATACTTTGCTCAATCCCATAATACATGTAAACTAATTTCAGAATTGCTTCATCCATACTAATCCAAAAAAAAAATAAACCTACTAGAAAGATGTTACAGACTGAAGATATTTGTGTTCTTCTAAAATTCCTATGTTGAAGCCCAACCCCCCGATGTGACGGTATTTGGAGATGGGTGTTTGGGATGTGATGGGATTAGAGGAGGTCCCGAGGGTGGCTCATCGGGTGAGATGAGTGCCCCTACAGGAAGATTTTCCAGAGACTTGCACCAAGACGAGCTCCGTGAGCATACAGTGAGATGGCCACCACCGGTGAACCTGCACAGGCCTCAGAAAGAGACGAGCTTTGCCAGCACCTTGATCTCAGGTGCCCAGCCTCCAGGACGGTACAGAAATCCATTTCTGTTCAGTCCCCCAGTCTGTGGTATCTTGTCATGGCACCCTGGCAGACTAAGGCAGAGCAGCCCAGAGTCTGCAGTCCGTCTTCCCCTCTCCCTCCCACCTTCCCAACCAGGCTTATGTAGTCAAGGACCAATCTCCGCAAGTTGGATCGAGTCCTTCTACTCCCCTGTAGGGCTTGCTGTGGTCTTAGTGTCCCCCCCAATTCACGGTGATCGAGTCCCTTCTACTCCCCTGTAGGGCTTGCTGTGGTCTCAGTGTCCCTCCAATTCATGGTGATCGAGTCCCTTCTACTCCCCTGTAGGGTGTGCTGTGGTCTCAGTGTCCCCCCAATTCACGGTGATCAAGTCCCTTCTACTCCCCTGTAGGGCTTGCTGTGGTCTCAGTGTCCCCCCAATTCACGGTGATCGAGTCCCTTCTACTCCCCTGTAGGGTGTGCTGTGGTCTCAGTGTCCCCCCCCAGTTCACGGTGATCGAGTCCCTTCTACCCCCCTGTAGAGTGTGCTGTGGTCTCAGTGTCCCCCCCCAGTTCACGGTGATCAAGTCCCTTCTACTCCCCTGTAGGGTGTGCTGTGGTCTTAGTGTCCCCCCCCAGTTCACGGTGATCGAGTCCCTTCTACTCCCCTGTAGAGTATGCTGTGGTCTCAGTGTCCCCCCAATTCACGGTGATCGAGTCCCTTCTACTCCCCTGTAGGGTGTGCTGTGGTCTCAGTGTCCCCCCAATTCACGGTGATCGAGTCCCTTCTACTCCCCTGTAGGGTGTGCTGTGGTCTCAGTGTCCCCCCAATTCACGGTGATTGAGTCCCTTCTACTCCCCTGTAGGGTGTGCTGTGGTCTCAGTGTCCCCCCAATTCACGGTGATCGAGTCCCTTCTACCCCCCTGTAGGGTGTGCTGTGGTCTCAGTGTCCCCCCCCCCCCCCAATTCACGGTGATCGAGTCCCTTCTACTCCCCTGTAGGGTGTGCTGTGGTCTCAGTGTTCCCCCCCAACCAGTTCACGGTGATCGAGTCCCTTCTACTCCCCTGTAGGGTGTGCTGTGGTCTCAGTGTCCCCCCCAATTCACGGTGATCGAGTCCCTTCTACCCCCCTGTAGGGTGTGCTGTGGTCTCAGTGTTCCCCCCAGCTCATGTTGACACTTAATGGCCAGTGTGACAGTATTGAGAGATGGGGCCTTTAAGAGGTGATTGAATCCTGAGGGCGGACCCTTAAGGATGAGATTAGGACCATCTGGAAGAGTTTGTTCTCTTCTCTACTCCTGCCGTCGGGCACACCTAGCGGTGCCAGTCTGTGTGACACAGGTCTTCAGCAGACACCGGTCCTGCCGGTACCTTGATCTGCAACTTCCCAGCCTCTGAGACTGAAAAAGAAGTTTCTGTTTATTATAAATTAGTCTCAGGTATTTTGTTATAGCAGAACAAAGGAACTAACGCAGTATGGATAAGTAATTCATTAGTGCAATTCGTTTTGAATTTGTTTTCCTCTTTTCATTCTTGTTGATTTTATGTTTTGAGTATATAGACTATGACATACATTCAGAAGTCAAAAACTCATTAGAAAAGTTAGATTCCCTCATCTCTCTCACTTCATCTACCCACCCACCTTCTAGGTACCAACTCAAATGTTTTCCAGTTTTTTTTTTTCCTGTTACTTTCTGTATAAACAAGCAGTGGCCAGGATATTATATATCCTCTTTTTGTACTTTGCTTTTTTCACTTAATATCTGGAGTCCACTCCATGTTGCTTCATGTAAATCTTTCTCATTCTCTTTTTTTAAGTGTATTTCTATCATGAGCAAGAGAGGGATGCCAGCGAGGCAGAGGCAGAGGCAGAGTGACAGTGCCTCCAACAGGTTCTTGGTGTGGAGACCTCGGCCTCCGCCTGCACCAGCCTGGCTCGTGGACACACACGCGCCCAGCGTGCCCAGGGAGGTCTCACCTGAGCCCTCCCGCCCGGTCAGCCTCAGAGTCACGTGCTCCAGCCCTGCATCCCCTTCTGGCCTTTCTCAGCCCCGTCTGCAGTGCGGGGTGCCCTGCTATGGGCGTGCCAGAGTCTGTTCAACCCGCCTCTCAGTTCCAGCCTTCAGGGATTTCCTGAATTTTGTTTTGTAAAAATAATTGCAGATCGCCACACTGCAGTGTGAAGGGACCCGTGGCTTCATTGGATATCACGGCCTCCCTTCCATCTCCACAGACCCTCGCGTCCCACCAGCGTCGTATGACACCTTCTCTTCCGCAGCTTCAGCAGCAGGGCACGTTACCGGGTTTGACGTTTTTGCCAGTCTGGGAGATGGGAAATGGAACCCCAGTCTAGTTTAGTTTGGGTATCTCTCATTATGAGATAAAGTTCAATATCTTTTTAAATATTTAAGGGCCATTTTTATACTTTATAAGTTATCTAATCACATCTTTTATCCATTTTTCTGTAAAATTGTTGATCACTTTAGTTTCTTTAGATTTTGAAAGTTCTCTGTGTATTGAGGTTTACCTGTAATATAATTTATAAATATCTTCTCCCAGTTTGCTATGGGGTTGTCGGAAAGTCACAACACAATTTTGCATGGAAAAATACGTCATGACTTTCCTGACGATCTGATATTTTTTTGGAGAGGTTTTTGCTATAGGGTGTGTGCACTTGCTGGAAAGAGAGAGAGAAAGTGAGAAATCATCCCCCAGGGGGAATGGCTACACCACAGTCCCTTCTCCACCATTCTCCTCTTGGCGTCTTGGGCATGCACGCACATGCATCTGGTGTGAGTTTAAGCCCCTGGTACGGGACTCGAACTGCAGTCAGCTATGTGGAACTCCAGCAATGTAACCATTATGCCATCTGCTGCTCTCTTTTTCTTTTTTTCCTGAAGACCTGATATTTAACTTTTTACTGCTTTTTGTATTTTTTTCCATGTAAAAGATATTTTTTTCTCTCCATTTTTATCCAGTCAAATTTATCAGTACTTTTATTACTGCTCGATTGTGAGTCAGAGTTAGAAAGGTTTTTTTCCTACACATAGGTTAGCGAGGAATTCATCCATACCTTCTTTTAGTTAAAGGTAAGATTTATAAACGTATACTATTAGTATCAGAATACTGTTGGTTGGAAAATCAGCATATACTTTGTACTTGTTAAGGAACCTTTCATCCCCGCCTTCCTGACAGTAGAACAGATAGTAAGTAGTACTCTTAGCCCTGCCAGTTTGTTTTTAAGTCTCTTCCACAAATAGATAAGCTAAAGAGAGAGGTTACTCTTCAGATAGTTACAATTTCATTGAGGGACTGAATTGGAGATAGAAGTCATTTTCTTTAACTCTTGGATTTCCTGTTCTATTTTGAGTTTGTCCAAAGACCAAGTAGAACTCTTTTTGAGATCACAGGTGCACACTACCATGCTTTGCCACTGGGTTGGAATGAGAATCCAACCCAGACCTCCCGTGTGGTTCCGGCCTGCAGAGAACAGCGTCCTAGCAGTGCTGCCACACCTGGGCTTTGAAAGAAATTGTGTTCACTCCCCTAAGAAGTTCTTTCTGGGTATTTTGATCTTAAGAATATTGGTCAGATAAGTTGATTGATAGTGCATTTACTTGACATTTTATTTCCATTTGATTGTAAACTTCGTGGGAGTGATGCATGACTTTGACACCTTTAAATAAAATAGTGTATTTTGTCTTGGAGTCACTTAGTTCTAAAGGGCAAGTCGGTTCTAGAGTGAGTGACATTGAGGAAGGCCTTGCTATTTCGGGTCTGTGGTACCAATACAGACCAGGAAGTCAACTCCGTCCAGCAGCCTAAATTGTACCCTTCCATAAATATGGCATACATTCCGTCTTAGTCCACCCCACTCCACTGTGTTCTGCAGCTTTGCTTGTATAATGAGATTTCCTTCTTGTCTGAAGATAGAGAATTTAATTATTAAAAAGAAAATCCATTCTCAGCTGGTATGACATTTCCTAGGAAATGGCCCTGTTGTTGAGCAGCTATCATATTATGTGGAAAAAAGAGCCAATTAAATTTTCAAAGATGTGACCCAGAGCCAGATGTTCTTTTGAGGTAGCTCACATTTCTTTTGTGTGGATCAAAAGTACAAAACAATTCGTGTTGCCGCACGGCAGTCCATGGGTATCACACACTTAGCTTAATCTGGAAGGAAATGCCCAGACTTCCATGTAGTCCAAAATTCATTTAAGTTGCATGGATTTATAGTAAGTACTATAAATGGGAGGTGTCTTTTCTAGACTAGATTTATGGCTGGAAAATCAGCTTTTCATATTTTGGCTCAGTTAGGATGAATTGTGGTGATTGTCATACCGTTATTAGCATTTTTAAAAATAAAAATATGTTTGCATTTTTATTTTGACCTCGAGTTTTCATTCAACTCATTTGAAAAAACATTAAGCATCTATGTGTTACCACCACGCTAAATGCCATGGTTATGGGGTACGTGAGATAAACCCAGATCTTATTAATTATGATGGATTTGGTCACAACCACAGACAGGCTACTCAGATTGGCTCCCGCGGTCAGGTCTGAGTCACAGGCCGTGCCAGTGGGACCAGGGTCTCGCCATCTTTCTGCTTCTGGCTGTTGGCTTTAGTCTCAGGTGCGCTCTTTCGGCGTGGTTGCTCTTGGCAACCTCAGCTGATGGTCTCCTGCTCCACTGCAGAAGGAGACTGCGGTTCCCTCAGTGAAAGCATGGGGCCGACTGTTACGTGGAGTTAGTTGTGTGCCTAAACCTAAGCCAGCCGCTGTGCTCCTGGAGAGGCGGTGCTCTGCCCGGCCAGGCCTGAGCCACGGGTACCCTCCAGCGCGGGGTGGGCTGGAGTCGCCCCTCTTCAGGCATGTAGACTGAGGCTCTGCACCCACAGCCAGACGGAAGAGTGGGTGAGAGAAATGGCCGTTGCGTGCCCTCGTGCAGCCCACGGCCCGGTGGAGGAAGGCAGAGTTAGGCAGCAGCTGTGACAGAGGGTGGTGGTCTGTCTGTGACAGAGGAAATGCGGGCTGCTTGGGAGCACCTGAGTACAAAGCAGCCCTTCAGGTAGAACGAGCACCACCAATCAGAACTGAAGGCTTACAGTCTAGGTTTGCAGGAGACGTACTCTGGTGCACGGAGCAGCGCAGGTAAGCTTATTTTAGACATTCCCACAGCACTCGTCCACGTGCATGCCTCAGGCGGTGGCTCCTGCCAGCTCCGGCTCCGTGTGAGCCAGGTCTGTGGTAGCCAGACCCTGGCTGAGGTGTGAGCTGCTCCAGGGCTGGCCAGTGGCCATTTCGACCCGGTGGGTGTCCTCTGGGGACTTTAGCGCCATGTGTTTCCGTACAACGGGCTGGTTTACTGCCCGTGACTGCCTCGGCCACGAGATGTTGCACCTTTGCTGGAGAACGGGGGCTCGTGGATTGCCAGGTACTCTGGGGCACAGTTGGGACAGGTGGGACTGGACATCAGACTGGTCACAGCACATTTCCTGACCTGCCAGGTGCTGTGGTTACGGGGGGAACAAGGCCTGGAGGTTGGCCTTGTGTGAGCATGAGTCCTCCCGGCTCTGGGAGAGCACCTCACCTGGCCTGCAGAATGCCCCCGTGTGCGTCCTGATGGCTGCCCCTCAGCCCTCCTCAGCAGGCAGGTATCCTCTGCTTGCGGTGGGGCTGAGTCCAGAAAGGGGCGTGCAGCTCAGGGCACTTACCCGAGTTTCTAAGTGTGCGTGGTCGAGGAGCTCCTGCCGCGGAGAGGTGAACCGCGCCGAATGCAGACAGAAGGCACACCCGGAGAGCTGCAGCTTCGTACCCTTCATGAGCTAGCAGTAAGGAAAATGCATTTTGAGGGGAAAGAAGTTCATCAGAACTCTTCTTTAACTAATTAACCTTTAAAGTAAACAGACCTTTAACAGCAGACATTCAGATTGTGGGGCCACTCCTGCCTGTTGACGGCAGTTGTATTTACTGAATTCAGTCCCCCTGGATTTAGTTCAGTTTTAAGTTTGTCCCTGAGTATACCTGTGTGAGTGGCACTCCCTCCTGCCTGCTGCCCGTGGTTGCACCTTGCCATGTGTATCCATGCGGGGGTGCACACACACACAGACACAGTCAGGTGGAGACATCTTTGCAGAAGAGACGGTGGTTGATGTACCTGGGTTCTGCTACCCATCCTTGCTGCCCTCCTACCTGGAGTTCCTGCCACAGAACGTGCCACCTCTCTCCCTGTCACCCCATAAGGAGGAGTGAGGCTCAGTCCTGCCTGTCCATCTGGACCCGATGACCCAGAGAGCCCCGTAGCATCAGCATCTGCTGTCACTTGTCATTCCTGTCCTGACCTTTCTGTTTGTGTCACTCAAGGCCAGCTGTTGCTTTTAGGGCCTTGAGCATGTCTCACTTCTCTGGTTTATCAGCTCTTCGAGGTGGAGCCTTTGAGGAACTGCTGAGCTGCTGGAGATGGCACAGATGAAGCACAACAGGAGTTAGGAATTTTAAGACTCTATTTTTAAAAATGCTCAAGAACCTGCTACACTTTATAAAGATTAGTTTACATAAGCTTGTAGTATCTATCACTATGAGTCACATCTCCACTCTTGTTCATTTGCACACACTTTAGATCTGAATCCTGAAAAGTAATGTTTTGTTTATATAGTCTGAGTTGTCTGTAAAAGGGAAAATGCTTTCACGTGCTGATCCATTCAGGGACATAGCATAGCCATCCCGGTAGCTTAAGCACGTAAGGTTCTTAGGATAATAAACCAATTAATATATAATACATCTTTTAAATTCAATACTTCAAGTGAAAATACAGGACTATATGCTTAGTTGTCCATATCTACTGACCTTTTGAAAGGCAGATTAAAGGTGCCTTTCAAAAAGAATAAAGAATATAGGATTAGGAGACAGCCCGAGTCAGCTCTCAGCTCTGTCACCTACTAGCCGTGTGCTCTGCAGTGTGTTCCCTAGCTGTAAAGCCGGTCTGTCGTCAGATCATCCAGGGCTGTAGCGAGGATTATCTAGGAGACTACGTTTTGTACGTAAGTGTCTGGTACCATGTCTGACTCCAAGAGGGTGCTCAGTAAACAGTAAATACTAGGCTTCCTATAGTGAGCAATGAGATTTAAATAAGCAAATTTATATTATTTATGTAGCTTTTATTACCCGTCGGGCTAACATTTTTAATTTGGGAATATGTCTTTAGAATGATCAGCATAGCGGTTGGACGCGTCAATACACCTAACTATACATCTGCCACCAGGCTTCCTCCCTCTGGCTCTGCCTCCACCGGGACCAGCTCCAGGGTCGTGGGGAGACAGTTTCCCCACCGCAGCAGGGGCAGTGGTGCAGCCCCTGGGGGTTCTGGGAGTGGCACCTTCAGGACCCTGAGCTCACAGATAGCAGCCTCCGGGCAGGTAGGAGTTGCCGCACTTGGAGCTGTGAGTGCATGAGCTTGGGCTTTGGGCTCTGCGTGCTCAGGTGAGGTTTGTTCCGGTTCCTCCCATGGAGTCACCTACACTACAGCTCAGGTTCTGGTTCAGACTGAGTCTGAGACAGGGTTGTCATTTAAATTCTCCAAACTCTTAACTCATCATTGGTATGAGTTTTCTTTTTCGTGTTTCTAACCAAGCCAAGCACAGCTCAGGTTCATGCAGAGAAGGGGGATGACGAGTGTTACGGACTGAAAGCTCTGGCTTCCCCACGTTCGCATGTCGGAATCGCATGTCGGAATCGCATGTCGGAATCTTGCCCTGCAGTGACGGCATCGGGGTGGGAATCAGTGTTTGTGGTTTATAAACTGCCCTTCACCGGCTTTTATTTTTATTTTTATCTGTTGGGACAAATAGTTTGTCCAAAAACGAAAATGCTAATCAAATTAAATTAATGAGTTGTTCCTATCACTTTTGTTTTGCTTATCAAATGTAAAAGGGATCTGTAATTTCATACTTGGACTTCTTTGTACTGAAAGATTTCATATTTGGGGCCCTAAAGATTCCAGTAGACGGAGTAAATAACATATTTTTTTTTCTTTTTTCTTTTTTTTTTTTTTTTAAGGATTTTGCTATAGAGCGTGTGGGCTCACTAGAGAGAGACAGAGAAGTGGGGGAATAAGCAGTCACCTTCCAGGAGGGGCATAGCCATGCTATGATCCCTTCTCCACCATTCTCCTCTGGGGATTTTGGGCACGCACTCACACGTGACTGGCATGATTTTCAGGCTGCCGGGTCTGGGACTCAAACGGTAGTCAGCTGTGTGCCCTAACCACCATACCGCCTGCTGGTGGTTCAAGACTGGTTTAGACATCATGCTTTTGTTGAGAAGAAACCTCTCCAGCCACCCCTTCTGTCTTCTCTTCCCTCTTTAAGGCTTCTGTTTCCTCCCTTTCCTCATAATTCTCTGATCTACTGCTTGTTAATTTGGCATTCAATTTCAAGTCTAATTTGTGTGTACATATTTTTTTCAAAATTTGCATGTAATATATAAGCTGCAGCAAAAATATAAAATTTCATTCTGAAATCCCCAAGCATAGAAATGTCAGGTAGATTTTTTCCCCCTCTCTGGCAAGTAACTTTTGTTGCACCTTTTTCTGAAATAAGCTGCTATAATAAAATTTCATTTATGTGACTTTTGGTGAATTGGAAATCCTTATTTGCCTGCACTACAGGGGTAATTGATGTGAATAATCTGATCCCAGGAGCATTATAATATTCCAGAGTGTCTTCTGAATCATTAAAGAAAGATTATCTTAAGCATAGTTTTTTAGTTCAGTGCCCTTTATTGCATTATAATTAATTGAAAAGTAGAAATCTGCATATTTCATGTTAATGAGAAATCTCTCATTTGGAGGTAGCACATGGCCCAGTCACATGTGTACATAAAATTGGAAGTCCCTTCTGACTGTTGTCCCGCTGACCCTGGCCTGAGCCGCCATCCTTCCTGGCTTGGGTTGGTGCACTCAGCTGATGGGTCACCAGCTTCTCTTTGGGACTCTTCCTTCAGTGCTCACAGTGACCACAGTGGGTCTTTTCCAGCACCCAGAGGCCCCGACCCTCTGTCTCAGCCAGCTCTCTGCTGCCCTCTTGGCTCTTTATTCTGGCCACCAGGTCCCTCCCAGTCGTCTCTGCCTCTAACTCATCTGTCCTTCTGTTGGGCGCATCCTCCTGCCTCCTGACCCTCTTCCTGACGTAAGCCAGGCTTGCTCCTGCCTTGGGGCCTTGGCCCTTAGTGCCAGCTGTCTCCCTGCCAGTTTGGCACCTTCTTCTCACTTAGATGCCACTTATTTAAGGTGACTTCCTCAGAGAGGCCTTCCCTGACTGCAGGTCCCCAGTTAGCCCTTCACCAACTTTCTTGCCTGTCGTCACTAGGTTTTGTTTTCTTCCAAAAATAACATTTGGATTATATTACTTTTATGATTAAGACTCCATAGGGTTTTCTAAAATGTTTACCTCAGCAAATGTTGGCACTCCTACCTAGATTGTTTTTCTTGATTGTGTTCTGTCATTTGAGCCTTATGTAACATATAAAATATTTTTAAAATCCGTTCCTTTGTTGGGATTCTATTAATATATTTTTAGCAACTGGTCACTTCAACCACATGAATCTAAATAAGTAAATTCAGCTGCTGGCTCTGCGTAATTGTGCTGTGCTTGGGTTTCCCGCCATGTCTGTGTATACTCACAGAGCCCAGATGGGCGTGAGCTTGTTCATTGATACTTTGCAATTGTATTTCATGTACAGATGGGCCCAGGTTGTGCAGCACCGAGCCGCACATGCTCACACCCTGGTGACAGCCAGAGTGACGTGAGGCTCGCACGTGTGATTGTGCCTCCGCCTGGGCGGGACCGACTGTTGTCTGACTCCTGCTCCGCGCCGTGACACAGACACGCTTGCTACTCTCGCACCGTGTGCGTCGTGCTCCAGGTCTCTCTCTCTTTTATGTTAGAGAGACGCAGAGAGAGAACCCTTGACAGTATCTCATCACGTCGCGATCCTCTTCCCCCGGCCTTTCAGCTCCTTGGGATCTTGGGTGCCTGCGTGTTTTCAGGCTGACTGAGGATCCAACCCTTGGTGGCCATGGAGCTTCCAGCATTGCAGTCCCGTGTTCTGTGGGCTTCCCCAGCTGGGCTGGGCCTGGAGGTCTCTAATCTGCTTTTGCTCACTTATCTGAGGCTGAGCAAGACCTAGAGAGTGCTGGCTCATGAACCAAGGGTTTCACAGCACCTGTTTGTGCAGACTGGCCAAGAGTGATTCTGGGTGTTAAATCAAAGCTGCACTGCTCATTACCGCGGATAGTTGTATAAATTGCATCCTTAAGACAGGAAGACATGCTGGTGGCATTTTCTGGGAAAAATCCTTGGAATATGTGCTCCCTTTTATAACTATAATAACAATATCTGTGGGTGTCACGAACTTAGCCACCCTGGGTAACTCAGATTATACCGATAAAGCTGCGTAATGATTAAGTAACATCTTTCATATTGCTGTACCACGATTAATTTAAACATTTGCTTATTAGGAGCATCTAAAAATACTTTCAAGTTTCCTTAGAGTAAATAATGTATGCGAATTTGCAGGGGGGTATTTTGGGAGGCTATAGTCTCAAAAAGCAAGATTAATAGGATTAACAATTCAAATAAATTTTTTGGTTGTGTATTTCTTGATTTCCTTTGGAAGGATTGGCAAAACCATGAGCACTAAGTATTTTTTTTTTTTAGATTTCTGGGGCCAGCCAGTGGGGTGGTGGTTAAAGCAGCCAGATTCCACATGGCTTTGTGCTTTAAGTCACAGACCTGTAAGCTTGAGAAACACACTGGTCTTGCATCTGTACATGACCAGAATCTGAAAAGGAGAAATGGAGGAGAAGGGATTGTGGCATGACCGTCCCCATGGAAGGTGTTCTCTCTTTCTCTCTCTCTCCCTCTCTCTCTCTCCCTCTTTAGTGAATGTCTGTACTCTCTAGCAAAAAAAAAAAAAAAAACAAAAAAAACAGTTCCTGGAGTCTGGAAATTTTAGATCTTAATGGAATCTTAATTTTTCATTGTTAAGCGGTATATAAGGTAGTATGTCGTGGCTTTAGTTTTTTATTTATTAAGTTGGAATTTTAAAATATCAGTTTGGGGACCAGCAGTTAGTGTAATGGCTATGTTACAGGACTCCCATCTAGTCGACCATGGTTCATGTCCCAGACCCAGTGGCTTAAAACACATGCCGGGCACGTGTGAGTGCGTGCCCAAGATCCTGAGAGGAGAATGGAGGAGAAGGGATTGCGGCGTGGCCATCCCCTTTAGGGGGGTGATTTCACGCTTTCTGTCTCTCTGTCTCTCTCTGTCTGTCTGGCGAGTACATGCACCCTATAGCAAAAAAAAAAAAAGGAGAGGAAAAAAAAAATACCAATTTGTCATCTTTATGGATTGATACTAAGTCTAACTTTTAGGAGGATAACAAATTTTCATATGTTGTATTTATCATGTTCACCCTATCCATAAAGATATTGGAGTTTTTAATATTAAAAAAAATTCACCTACTTTACCACACTTTCCATATCTTAAGCATCACATTAATCTGTATTTTATAGTTAAAACAAGTACCTAAACCTGTTTGTTTAAAATTTTATTATGATTTAAATTATAAAAGAAAGGCAAATAGGCAAATAAGAATCTTTTCAAAATAATCTTTGGAATTTGTGTCTACTCAATTTTTCTGATACATTTTACCATCATTTTTTATTTTTGATAGACAGGATTGCAGAGGGTAGATGCTAGTGGATGAAGAAAAACTTCAGGCCCAAAGTAAGGGGAACTAGCTAAAAATCCCCCACAGGGTTGGAAACTGCTCTGCGCCTCGGTGTCCCCGCCTGCGTCCCGGCCCCCTGCTCCGGCATTGCCACTGCCTCTCCGCGTCTCGGCCCCGTATGGAGTCCTCAGTGCTACCACAAGCCTGTGTGTTCACTGCGCACGGGTCTCAGCTGTTGCATTTAGTATTCAGATAGAATCCTCGGATATCTCTCCATCTGTCTTCCTTTATTTACCATTAGGGTCTTATAACTTTTAAAAACTAGATTCGTATAGCCTGCTTTAAGTTAATTCTCCCAGTTTAGTCTCGTTGCACATGTGATTGCTTTAGTGTTTCATTTCCAAGTCGGGTAGCTGTGTGTACACTTTCCTGAAACGTTCAATGTGCACATGTGTGTGTGTGTTCTGAGAATTGAGAGCAGTGTGCATAATGCACTTGGCAGTGTGTTCCCTTTTCGGCACTACCTGCTCAACTTCCAGCCACAGGTTTAGAGCTGCTTTAATTAGTTCAGGTGTTCTTTATTGAGAGCCATTTGTGGAGAGACAGACCAGTCTTAAAATACCACACTGCCTGTGGTCAACATGTTCAAATACAGTAGTGCTTGTATCTTCTGTGTTTAAATTTTAGGTCCCTGTGAGTGCTGAAATTTTGTTTTTGGAGATTAAAAAAGTGAATGCTCTAATATAATAATCCTCTAAATAAAGCCTTTGACTTTACTGGTGTAAATAGCAATACACTGAGATTCTCCCAAGGGTCTTATGCTGTGTGGGGCCTCGTATGAGGACGCAGAGCCGGGTCCCGAGGTGGCCGCAGCACTGCTGGAGCCTTGGCTGCGGTCTCCAGCATGCATTGCTGCTGGCCCGGGGACGCCCCACCTCAGTGGCGTCCGTACTCAGAAGGCACGGGCCGGGTCTCCCGGTCTCCTGTACCGCGCTGGCTACCAAACCACCGCAGAGGCGTGCTCGGTGGAGTGGCGCGGACGGTTTAAGGAAGGCACCACACAGATGTGAGTTATTTTAAAGGTCGCTACTCCTCCAGAGCCTTCCAGACCTTCTCAAGCCACCCACAGATCTGTTTTTCGGAATCTTCTCTGCAGAACCATGTGGGTGCAGGTCGGGGAAGGGAGAGCACACTTGGACCTGAGACCCTCGATACTTTTTAAAATTAAAGACTTCGTTAAATTAAGATCATTATATAGCTCCACAAAGTGTTCTTAGAGGTAAAAGCGATTCTGTGTGTAAATTTTAAAGGTACTTTGTGAATATTGTGCTCAGGAAAGCCTGCCCTCATCACGTGAGGTACCCTAGTTATTTATTTAAACAAACTGACGAGTCCTCCAGGTGTACACACACCCTGTACTTCACTGAATCGGTCCATTTGGGGAAAACTCAGGACTTCGTCTCTGTGGAGCGATGCCATGTTTGGGCGGTTAGCGCCCGTTTTGCAGAGAGAACTTCAGGGTGAAGCATTTCTCAGTGGCACGGTGGGTAGCAAGAGGTGACAAGCGGCTGTGTCGGCTGTGCAGAACAGTGTCCTGTGTAGGCCAGTTCATCTCACATCTGCTGGGGCTGGGAGGGCCTGTGAGAGGTGCTGTGGCCCTCAGTAGGCTCTTACTCCAGGGCGGGAGACACGATTGTTTGCAGAGCAGTGAGGCCCAGGTCAGACAGTGCCAGAGTAAGTGTCTGATGAGAGCGCCGTGACGACTTAGAGCAAGATGCTTATTTTGATTATGTCAGAGAACCATTTTCTAAAGCATTATCTTTGGAGTGGGGTCTTGATAGGTGATGAAGTTCCCTTACTGCAGAATGGGAGACTGGCAAGCAGGGAGAGACACCGAGAGAGAGACAGAGAAAGAAGAAGTGAGCAGTCACCCCAGGGGGGTGACCTCACCACAGTCCCTTCTCCTCCACTCTCCTCTCGGGATTTTGGGCACACGTCCAGCATGGCTTTCAGACCATGAGGTCTGGGACTTAACCATGGAGTCAGCTGTGTGGGATTCAGTGCCTTAACTTCCATACTGTCTGCCAGCCCTGCCTCTATACAGTTTTAACTTCCAAAAAAAAAGGTGAGACTAAAGTCACCTTAAATACACAAATTCCAGGAAAGGCATCTGTGAGTCTGCCGCTTAGATACCATGAGCAAAGCTTATTCTCTGGAGTTGAAAATGTCGTGGACAAGAAGTTGGCGTTAAGACTAAATGGTGGTGCGAGCCCAGCAGGTGGTGTGATGGTTAAGGCACTAGACATTCCCACTTGGTCATTCGTGGTTTGAGTCTTGGACCAGGTGGGTGGCTTTCTCCCTTTCTCTCCCTCCCTCCCTTCCGCTCTCTTTCTCTCGTCAAATTAACAAATAAATATAATTAAATAAATAATCTTAAGAAAAAAAAAAAAAAAACTAAGTGGTGGCAGACGTGTTCAAGGAATCCTGCAGGGATTTGATCTCGTATGATCTGGCGATAGGTGAATGTGTGGAAATGGCAGCTCGTGGGCCACATAGTAGGAAAGCAGGTAACGTGGGGACATAGCATCTTCCTGTTAGAGGCCTTGGGACGAGTGTTGGCCGTTCAGTGATGGCCGTTCAGCAGAGACACCGTGTTCTCTCTGTGAAGGGCCTGTTTCCCTGTGATGTAAAAATTAGACCATGTTGGGAACCAGCAGTTAGCGTAATGACTATGTCGCTGGACTCCCACGTAGTCGACCACGGTTTGTGTCTCGGACCCGGTGGCTTACAACTCACACCGGGTGCGTGTGCGTGCGTGCGTGCCCAAGATCCTGAGAGGAGAATGGAGGAGAAGGAATTGCGGCATGACCATCCCCCCTGGGGGGTGATTTCTCGCTTTCTGTCTCTATGTCTCTCTCTGTCTGTCTGGCGAGCGCACGCGCCCTATAGCAAAAAAAACCTCTCCAAAAAAAAAAATTAGACCATGTTCATTTTCATAATAGACCTTTTGTTCAACTAAAAAAAGAGGCCAGCAGGTGGCATGGAGGCTAAGGGATCTGGATCCCACTTGGCTGACATTACGGTTTGGAGCCCCAGACTTGAAAATCATGCTGAGCACATGCATGTGCATGAGTGTCCAAAAGTCCCAAGGGCAAATTGGTGACAAGACTGTGGCATGGCCATCCCTCCGGGTTTGATTTTTCACTTTCCTCTCTCTTTGTCTCTCTCCAGAGAGTAACAGGTGCCCTATAGCAAACTACAACCAACCAACCAACCAGAAATCACAGTCCAGGTCCCACGGCAATGCATGTGCCCATCAGCCGATAGGCAGTGCCACGCCGAGCCTCAGCACAGCTTTGCTCCTCATAGCGCTCTATACTCTTGGCACCTGTCCACCATGGTGTACTGGCCAGGATCCAGGGCCTCCATTGGAAACCTCAGGAACTGAGATGCCCTCCACTCTTTTCCCTCTGGGTTGGCGGTCTCTAAGGAGACCGTCTATTGAAGACCATGTATTATTATATATCACTTATTTTATGGATTAGTATTCAAGCTGATAACTTTTTTTTTTTTTTTTTGGAGAGGTTTTTGCTATAGGGCGGGTGTGCTTGCCAGAAAGACGGAGAAACAGAAAGTGAGAAATCACCCCCCAGGGGGGATGGCCACGCCGCAATCCCTTTTCCTCTGTTCTCCTCTTGGGATCTTGGGCACGCACGCACCTGCGCCCGGCGTGAGTTTAAGCCACCGGATCCAGGACTCCAACCGCGGTCGACTATGTGGGAGTCCAGCGACATAGCCATTACACTAACTGCTGGTCCCTAAATTGATTTTTCTGAGTGATATAGAAAATTGAGTAAACAAAAATGTTGGCATATAGTGGCAGCAAAATGTATGTGCTGTTTATGAAGATTGGGGTTCTTTTACAAATGAGTGGTAGCAGTAAGCAGAAAATGGGGTAATGAGGGAAGAAAGCGATTCATCCATTTACTAGCAGGTATTTGTTGCTCAGGTATTTACTTAAGATCAGGAGGGATGCAATGTTGTAAGATTATAAATAATCCTGCAGGTTTATGAGTAAAGAGGCCCTGAGCAAGGGAAGCCCCACCACCACAGGCTCGCCAGCAGGGCCGCCCGCATTCGCTCACCTGTGGTTCCACCTGGCGGAAGTCAGCCCGGCCTGGCTATCCGTTGCCGCAAGCGGAGCTCCACTGAAAGTCGTTCCAGCAGGGTAGGTCGGCCATGTGTAGTTTTCCGTTGTCTCGCTGTTGTTTCTCTGGCCCTCCTTTCCTGCCTTCTTTTATGTTAAGCAAATTTTTGTTCATATATCCTTTTTTTTCTTCGCTTCTAAATTATTACAGATATTTTTAAAATACTTTCTTGTATTTAGTGATTGCTCTAATGATTATATAATAACATTCATCTTGAATTTATCACAGTATACTTAATATTTAATTACTTCTAGTAAAATATAAGAACCTTGCAACAGTATGGTTCCATTTGCCTTCTGCTCCTAGTTCTGTTTTTTCTCTTTTAATTTTGCTATAGGGAACGGTAACTCACTGGAGAGAGGCAGAGGGGGCGGGGAGTGAGAAATCACCTCCGAGGGACATTGGCCACAGTGCAGTTTCTTCTCCATTCTCCTCTCGAGATTTAGGGCGTTCATACACATGGTCCCGGGGTGTTTTCCAGGCTCCTGGGTCTAGGGCTCTAACTGTGTGGTCGACCATGTGGGATCCAGCCACCCTAACCAGCATACCAGCAGCGGCCCCTCTGCCCCCACGTCTTCCTGTTCCCTGAGTGGGACTGGGGCTGTTGGGAGGTGCTGAGCAGAGGAACACCGGGAGCAGCTGCTGCTGCTGACACTATGTCCAGATCCCCTCTATCTGCATAGAGTAGCATTTCATTTCGTTTTTAAAAAGTTGAAAAATTCTGAGTAGTATATTTTTTTAAATAAAAATATATTTCTTCGTACAGCTGAGAGAATGAGCATCCTTAGAAGAGAACCTCAAAAGCCCTTTAATCAGCGTGCCAGATTGTCTGGCTTTTCATGAGTTTTTTCCTTAATTAGTAGATGAATCAAAAGTGAACCCCAGCTTATAGTGTGTTGCTCATTTAGGCTTTTAAATTTTTCCTCTTTGAAAGATACAAGCCATTTATTTTTTTTTTTTAATTAATGCATTATTTTCTCACAATGAGGTAAAAGACCTGATCTGTATAGAAATGTATGGAATAAAATCTCCAGTTTTTCTTCTGGAGGGGAACATGTTGGGAAAACAGGTCACATACTAGTGGTCATTGTATCTTTTTATTTTTAACAGAGAATATATACTCCAAATTATTAGGTTATTGGGAAGTCCTGACGTATTTTTCTATGCAAACATGAGTCATGATTTTCCCAACAACCCAACATATCAACTTTCTCCTGATCTTGGAGGCTGACTTTTTTGTGGATGAGTCTGCCTGCCTTAACTGTTTATCCTTACAGCTTAGATTATAACATCATAATGGAGGAATGTTGGTGCCTTGTCAATTTTGCCTCAAGAAAGTATAAACTCCTCAGCTTTGAACATTTCTTAAGTAGCTGGAAGACTGGTTTGCGATCACACTATTGGATTCTGCACAGACAGACTGAGGCAGCACTGAAGTCACCCTGTTGCATAACTGCCCTGAGTCTGAAAATAGCCGGGTGAGCAGCAGCAGCTCCTGCCCAGGCAGACGGGCCCACGCCCTTGGGGTTGTTTGTACCGACTTCGACCGCAGACTGTCTTCCAGGGTGCCCTGCAAAGTGGTCCTGTATAGAAGGCCCCAGGCTCGTCCAGGGGAGTCTGATCCTGCCGTAGTTCCTGACAGCGTAACAGGCAGCCTGTGCTTGGTGTTTGTCCAGGTTTAACTCGCCTACATCGAGGGATTTTCTTAAGTGTGTTCATACTTCTCTGAGGTCTTGTGCCTGGGGTTGTGGATCGTCCGTATCGGCACTTCCCTCATACATACACATGGTGCACCGTGTGGTGACTCTGACTTGAAACTCCAGGCGAAGGCAGTCTCTGTGTTAGTCAGGAAGCGTCCAGCTGCGTGCTGCTTCACATTAATTCTCCTTTCATCGCCTGCTCTGTCACGGGAAAAACAATGGGACCGCCTCTTGCTGGCTATGTGTACAAGGTTACAAATAATTTTCAAAGCCTAAAAATAGGCAGATAATTGCTCTGGGATCCAGATGTGGTTCGGAGATGACTTTACTGGGTAATGGTGCAGATTGCACAAAGCAGCTGGGATTTGGATACAAACATCTTTGAGGCACCTACCTTTTATTCCCCTAGGGTACCAGCTTGATTTTACCCTCTCTTTTCTTTCTTTTTTTTTTTTTTCTTGCTATAGGGTGTATGTTATGTGCTCACCAGAGTCAGGGAGAGGAGAGAAAGGAGAACCCCCGTGGGGAATGGTCACACTGAAGTCCCCTCTCCTCCAGCTGCCCCTGTTCTGGGATTTGGGGCATGCACACACACACTTCATATGTGTCTCAAGCCACCCGGTCAAGGACGTGAACTACGTGATGGGCCATGTGGGATCGGACTCCCTTAGCCTCCAGGCCACAGAGCTGGCCTAGTTTTGTTTTGTTTTGTTTGTTTGTTTGAAAGATTTTTGCTTTAGGGCATGTACACTCACCAGAGAGAGAGAGAGAGAAAGAGGCAGAGAGACTGAAAGCGACTGAAATCACCCCTGGGGGGATGGCCATGCTGCAATCCCTTTTCCTCCACTCTCCTCTCAGGATTTTGGGCACGTATGTACATGTGGCCAGCATGAGTTTTAAGCCACTGAGTCCAGGACTTGAACTGTAGTTGACTACGTGGGAGTCTAGCAACATAACCATACCATACATAACGTACACCATCTGCTGGACCCCGGCCTGGATTTTTATCTGTTGTTATTTCAGTGCCTGTTTCCCTCTGAGTTGAAGGTATCATAGTCACATGTGCTTTGTTATTATTACATTAGTACACACATAATTGCTATTAGGTTATCTAAAAAGTTATGATGTGTTTTTCTATGCAAAAATGCATAATGACTTTCCTGACAACCCAGTATTTTTAGCATCTTACTTTCATAAATGCATATTAAGTTAGTTAAGTAATTAATGTCTTATTAAAAGGAAAATTCAGTTTTGTCTAGAGTTTCACAGACAGAAGTTCTCTTTATTAAGCTACAAATCAAAGACAATTACGAGTTACTTATAAAAACATCACCTTTCAAAAATAGATGGGAAAAATCATTTTTTTTTTGTAAATATAGAGGAAATACCACAAAGGGACAGATAATTTGGCCAAAGAAATGCATGGTAAGTGAAGTGACTAATAACTCGTTTTCCTTAAATTTATTTCTTTCATGAAAGTGAGAGTCAAGTGAAAAAAAAAAAACACCCACAGCAGGGATTTGATGTCCCAATCCCTACCCCTGAGCCTTCCCAGCCAGCCGGGATCATGGGCATATGTGCCTGGTGTGTGGGGTGGACCAGGGAACCGAACCTATGATCTTCCATAGGATTGAGGTGCTACCACTGTACCATCCAGCCAGCTCTAATAAATAGTTTCTTGGAATTATTTCTCATTGAAATTATTCTTTATTGTTATTCCTCACTCCTCATTGTATTCCAAGGAAGGTTTCTTTTTAATTTAGGAAGGAGAAATAAGAATTTGAATGTTGTGAAATATTTTGATAATTAGGAGCTGGTTAGCCTGTGGTTTTATATCTAACTGGAGGTTAAAATACAAAGTCGTAGGGCCAGCCTGTGGCGTAGTAGTTAAGGTGCCAGAATCCCACATGGCCAACTGCGGTTTGAGTCCCATCAGCTTGAAACACACACTGGACGTGTGTATGTGTGTGTGCCCAGAATCCTACGAGGATGGTGATTTCTCACTTTCTCTCCATCTCTTCCTCTCTCTCTGAGGAGTGCACATGTGCTATAGCAAGAATCTCTCTTTAGGACCATCAGTTGGCATAATGGCTATGTCGCTGGATTCCCATGTAGTTGACCGTGGTTGGAGTCCCAGACCTGGTGGCTTAAATTCATGCTGGGCACATGTGCGTGCGTGCCCAAGATCTTGAGAGGAGAAGGGATTGTGACGTGGCCATCCTCCCTGGGAGGTGATTTCTTGCTTTCTGTCTCTCTGTCTTTCTGGCGAGCGCACGGCCCTATAGCAAAAACCTCTCAAAAAAAAAAAAAAAAACTCTTTTAAAAAGTAAAATTGAAGTCGAAGAAGCAGAGAGTTAGGGTAGAGAAAAGAATATTAATTGGGGGTCGACATAGGGCCTTTCTTCTCAGCCATCACTGGAAACCAGAGCAGACCCTCTGCCCTCTCTCTGCTCCCTACATCTCCTTCCCCTTGGGCAGTTTTTGGTGAAGTATGCCCCCTGAGAGGTAATGCTTCTCCTCCTGTGTAGCAGTGTCTCTGTTTCACCCTCGTTCTTCCTGGGTGCAGAATGCTGGTCGCGGGAACCCTCAGAACTCTGAGACCCCACCTGCTCCCCTGGGGCCCGCAGTGGCCACTGGGAGGTGTGTGGCCAGTCCGCGGTTCCCCGCTGCATCCCGCACTCACTCTGGCGCGTCCAGGACCCGCTTTCACGTGTTGCCACCTGACAGCAGCAGCAGCCTGTCTCGGAGGGGCTTGTTTGGTACAGTGTCCGTGGCACTTCCCGAGCCCCAGCAGCCGTGTCTGTCTCCCCGCCAGGTCATGCAGCTTCTCTCCTCTGGGCTCCCGCCTTCCCCCGAGGCGGCCCTGCCGTGGCGGAGACGCCCCACCTGTCGGCCTTTCAGTCTCTGACCACGTTGGTGCCTGGGGATCAGGATTTTGAGTAGGTTTTTGTTTTCTAGTCTACTTCTTGATTCATCGTATTCTTGATTTTGTTTCTAAAAAAGCCATCTTTTGGTTTTGGTGATCTTTCTTTTGTATCTCTTTAGAGACTTGAACACGTTTATGTCAAAGTTGTTTTTAGTTTGCCGTATTTTCATTCTCAGAAGTTAGTTTGTTTATTTGTTGTTGAGTTTATCTCTGTCTTTTTTTAGTTTTGCATTACTTTTTTTTTTTTTTTTAAGTTTTTGCCATAGGGCATGTGTACTCACCAGAGAGAGACAGAGAGAAACAGTGAGGGGGAAAGTGAGAAATCACTCCCCAGGGGAGATGGCCATGACAGAGTCCCTTCTCCTTCTGGGATTCTCTTCCTGGATTTTTGGGCGTGCATGCACACACACCCTGTGTGATTTTCAAGCTGCCGGGTCCAGAACTCAAACTGTAGTCAGCCACGGAGGAGTCCAGTGGCTTGACCACTACACCACTTGCATTCCCGCCCCACCACCATCTGCCCCATGTCACTCTCTCTTAAGATAGCTCCCCTCGTAAGCTTTGGCCTTTTACTCGAGAAGCCTGTCTTACATGGAGGTCCTTTTCCCTCACTCCTCCCTGTGTAACGGTTTTGCTATGGTTTCAGTGTCTGTTCAGGTCCCTCGTTTGGAACCGAATCTTATTTGGGAGGTTCAGGCTCCTGTCCTTGACATTGAGGCCAGGGTGGACCTGCACCCCTGGCGTGCAGCCAGCTCTCTGGGGCTCTGTCTTGGCCCTGGCCCTGGGCAGTTCACTGAAGTCTTTGCAGTCTTTGGTGTCCTGCAGTGGGGCTTGCTCTGAACCAGCCCCGCCACCTCCACCTGCCCACCCACTGTGGGTGCCTTGGGCAGCCAGGTCCACTCCAGGCCTCTCCGTGTGTCTGAGTAGTAGAGCTGTGGCGTCGGCCTGTTGCCAGCCTGCTTTCCGTGTATCTCTCACCGGTTTCTAAACACGGTTTCCTCTCCCCATTCCCACCCTCAACCTCCCTCCTCTCTCCTTTCTTCTTTCCTAAAGTACTTTACCTTTCATTGCTATCATTTGGAGTAGTGGGTAGTATTTAAAACCCGAACTCATAAGGCATTCTGCCCAGAAAGTCTGTGTCTTAGTTTCTTCTTCTTTTCTAAGTAATCATAAAGGTCCCATCCAGCTCCAGAAATTCTAACTCGCCATACTTGCCAGGCAGCAAGAAGGTTCCCTGTGAAGTTAGGCGTTTGGCACCTCACTGTCCACTCAATCACGTTCCTGTCCTTGTGGATCTGGGCCAAACAAGCTCATGAATTAATGATCTCAAAATACATCCAAAGTATTGTGGCCTCTGCAGATGCACTTCCAGTTTCCTTTGCCTTCCCCATTATTATTTTCCAAGCTGGGCGTAGCTTTTGTGGAGGGAAGTGAGCTCATGGTCATGCCTTGTTCCTACTGGCCCAAAGACCACCTGCGTGGTCCGCGGTGATCAGCTTTCCCTCCCCCAGCCCCCCTGCCTTCCTCTGGCGTGACTTCAGAGACCAGAGCTGGCAGAAACAGCTTCTTAACTGAGGGGTCAGTTTCCTCTTTCCCAGGACGTTATCGCAGGTTGTTAACAATCTGACTCTTCCAGCATGGGCCAGAAGGGGAGGGTTGCTGTCATTCGGGAAAAGGTAGAATTTACTTTTTACACGCTTCTGAAGTCTCTTCTCAGCGACTGCTGGAGCTGTTTGTTTATATTTTACAAATAATGTTTAATGAAGAACTGCCAAAATTGCAGTTAACATTTTTTGAAAAATAAATAGCTGAGCAAGGAAGCAGCCATATGGTGTCTGTTTAGACCTGGAGGTGCAGAATCCGTTTTAAAACAGACCTACCGAAAGGCAGAACACAAACCTGAAAGCCTTCCCCAGGGAACTTTAATGAAAAATAAACTAACCTTTAAAAAAAAATTAGACTTAAGAATTTAAAACTTTGGGCCAGTAGATGGCGAAATGGTTATGTTGTTGGACTCCCATGTAGTTGACTGACTGCGGTTCAAGTCCTGGACCCAGCGGTTTAAAACATGCCAGGCGTGTGTATATGTGTGCCCAAAATCCCAAGAGGAGAGTGGAGGAGAAGGGATTGCAATGTGGCCATTCCTCCTAGGGGAGGTCACTTCTTGCTTTCTGTCTCTGTCTCTCCCTGTCTGTCTAATGAGTGCATGTGCCCTATAGCAAAAATCTCTCTTAAAAAAGGAAATAAAATAAAACTTTATAGTTAACATATTAAATTTGGCAAATGGAAGTTCTGAGGAAATATAAATTCGGTTCCAGTCTCCTGGTTCTCAGAGATTTTCTCTTGTTTGTCTGTTAGGTCATCAGGAAAGTCATGGCATACTTTTCTTTGTTTTTCTATGCAAAAACGCATCATGACTTTCCTAATGACACAGTAAATAGAAGAGAGATTTGCGATGACTCCCTCGTGAAGGCACTGGGTGCCGGATGAGGAGGTGGCGTGAGGGCCTTTCACTGGGAAGGCAGGGCGGGGAGGACAGGTGCCGAGGGGGGAAAGTGGGGGCGATGGGGTCCTGACACTGCACTGGGCCCGTGCCCCTCCTCCGCGGGACCTGCACACAGGAGCGGCCTGACCTCCGAAGCCAGAGGCAGCGGGGACATCTTCAGCTTCCGCGGAGGTGTGAGCTGTGAATTTCCTTGCCATGATTCCTTTACCCCTTGATTGGTTTGTCTATAAAATAAAAGATTGTCTTGGGAGTGACTACCTATGAAATTATTAGAAATTTTGCATGAAAAATTATCTTTTTTTTTTTCCTTTTTTTTTTTTTTTTTTTTTTTTTTGCTATAGGGCGCTTGCCAGACAGACAGAGAGAGACAGAGAGATAGAAAGCGAGAAATCACCCCCCGGGGGGATGGCCATACCACAATCCCTTCTCCTCCATTCCTTTCTCAGGATCTTGGGCACGCACGCACACGCGCCCAGTGTTTTAAACCACCAGGTCCAGGATTTGAACCGCGGTCGACTACATGGGAGTCCAGCAACATAGCCATTACACTAACTGCTGGTCCCGAAAAATTATCATTAATGCTAAAGCGATTTATAACAGAATTGGTTTGTTCTCTTCGGTTTAACTACTTGATTTAGCGTGATGGCCTTATTAGCCATTTTGGACAGCTTCTGATACGTCTTTTGTCTTTTGTATAAAACGTGTCAGGAATCCATCCCTAACAGTGTTTGATGGCATTGTGAACTGGGCTAATTACTGGCTTGGTTGATTAAAACACACTGGTGGCCCCAGCCACCGCGGCCCAGCAGCCGCGCACGGCTCTGCAGTGCTGGAGTCACACAGATCAGCATTTGGTCCCAGAGCCAGCTCATACCACTGCGTGTGCGCATGCCTCTCCCCGTGGGCCTGGCTGGTTGGGAGGGCCGGGGAGGAGTGGAGCCAAGACCCTGCTGAGACTGGGTTTGCCCCCGATTCTCCAGTGTGTGTTCAGAAGCAAGACGCTCGGTTGATGCTTCAGCCAAGACCCATCTCGTCACGAGTGCAGCTTCAGATGCACACGCGAGGGCGGAATGTGTGTCAGCACCGTTTTCATTAAAATATACATGTACTATATTTGGTTAAAGAATTATTTATTTAATTTTATTAATTATTACTATTTTATTTTGCTACAGGGCATGTGCACTCACCAGAGAGGGACGAAAAGAGAGAGAGGGAAAGTGAGAAAGCAAGCTCCCAGGTTCAGGACTGCAACTGTGGTGGGCTGTGCGAGTTCCGTGCCTTACCCACCACATCGCCTGCTGGCCTTACACGCACTCTTCTTAAAAACAGACACCGGCCCAGCTGCCGTGGGACAGCAGTGATGTGTGTGCTCCGCAAGGCTGGCAGCCACGTGGCTGACCACGGATTTGGCTCCTCAGGTTGACTGGAGAACACGCTGGGCACGTACACTGACACCCAGGCTCCTGGGGGACAGGGGCTGGTGAAAGGGGATTGCAGCTTCATGGAACCCTGTCGGGGAGTGTCTTCCCCTCTCCCCATGTGTTAATGCACTCTCTAGCACATGTACACACAAAGTAAATAAAAGTGATGTAGCTGCCCATCGTGGGACACATAAGGAGTAAAACTTTTAAGTAATGGGTGCTTCCTCCAGCAGAGGTGGCGTGGGGTTAAGGCTCTGGACTCTGACGTAGCTGACTACAGTTCAAGTCCCAGACCGGGTGGGTTGAAACTCACACTGGGTACATGTGTGCATGCTCAAAATGCCGAGAGCAGTGTGGGGGAGAAGGAATTGTGGTGTGACCATCCCTTCTGGGTGGTGGTTTCTCACTTTCCCTCTCATCCCTCTCATTGTTTCTGACTCTCTGGTGAGGGCATGAGCCTTATGGCAAAAACTTTTAAAAAACACAACTTTTAAGTAATTTTTACCTTTGCACAATTTGTACAGCATTTAGCAGATTATTTGTTCATTTGGCGTGGTGCGAAGAGATCTTATCATGTAATTCTAGGTCTCTGCGTGACCATAATCTTGTAGAAAATGTGCTATGATAAAGTTGTGTCTGTTCCAAAGGTGTGTCTTAGGATTGTTTTGTTTTATTGTACCAAAGAGCGATCATAGGAAATATGTTGCCAAATGACAAGCAGTGTCTCCTTTCTGTCTTTTTAGAATCTCTTTTCAGAATGCAAGTAGATTTTCACTTAAAGGCCATGATTCTAACCTCAGGAGAGCCTTTATTTTGTATAGCTTTTATTTTGTTATCATTGCTTGTGAGGAATGTGTGTTACGAGGGAGGCAGACTGAGTGTCAGGAAGCTCTGAGTCAGTCTGACATGGAGCCTGGCAGGATCTTGAGGCTCAGGGTGTCCGTCTGGGCGGGGAGCTCTGCCGAATCCCATACTGGATGTTTTCACTTGCGATTTTCAGAAGGTGGGAGCTGAGTGAGTTTCTGGCGTGTTTTTTAGGGTAAGGTATGGAACAGATGATGCTGATTTGGCTTTAGAAGATCGGCACATGTATGCTCTGGTATCCCTACTAACCCCCTATCCTAACTCTACAGGGAAATACCATCTAAAGTTTAGAATTACTAAATGATTCACCGACATGTGCCTGTACAGTGCAGTGCCCGGCACATAGAAAGTGCTCAGTGAGATAGGGCTCAGTGGCTTGCTAGGAACCGAGTCACACAGCAGGGGACGAGCAGGGCAAGCAGCAAGCCAAGCTTCGTCTGTGTTTATGGTAGCTCCGCTCCTTATTGTTCTCATTACTGCCTGAGTCCCACCTCTTGTCAGATCATCAGTGGCGTTAGAGTCTCATAGGAATGCAAACTGTGCTGTGAACTGAGCACGTGCGGGATCAAACTTGTGTGCTCCTTCTGGAAATCTCATGCTTGATGATCTAAGGTGGAGCTGATGCAGTGGTGCTAACACTGGGGAGCAGCTGCAGATACTGCATTATGGTGAGCTATCTAATAATTGCATTATACGTGCAAATGTAATCGTAATAGAAATAAAATGCACACCAAATGTAATGTGCTTAAAGTCCCCAGACCACTCTCCCCACCACCCACCTACAGTCTATGGAAAATTGTGTCCCACTAACCCAGTCCCTGGTGTCAGAAAGGTTGGAGACTGTTATACTAATATCTCTTCTGTTCAAGGCCAAATATTTTAAGATAAAATAAGCCTCTTGGTATATTATAGCCAAGGAATATTAGATTTGTTTGGGTTCCAGAGTAGTTGTCATTTGAGAGTAGACTTGGATTCCCTATTGCTTTTTAGTTTCAGAAAAATACATGATTCCATTCTAGCTGCTATTAAAAAAAAAGAAAAGCCTGTTGGTTGACTTGAAAGACAAAACAAGGAATCGTGGAGGATGGAGGTTGAGGCTCCGGGTCCCACATGGCTGACTGTGTGCTTTTGTTCTGGACCCAGTGGCTTGAGAATCATACCAGGCACCGAGAAGAGGATGGAGGAGAAGGGATTGTGGTGTGGCCATCCCCTAGGAGCTGATTTCCCAGTCTCTCTCTCTCTGTCTCTCTTTCTCTCTCTTTGGCGAGCATACATGCCCTTAGCAAAACCAAGATAAATCAGTAACTCACGATAGCAAGACAGGCAAAGAGTGGCCAGGCCCCAGAGACAGTGCCCCATGCCTGCAGGAGGACTCGGAGTACCCTCCCTCCTTCTCCAGGTCCTCCAGGGCAGGAAAGCCAGGACAGGCTACTGCAGATGTGCAATGCTTTTCCTTTTTAAAGCTGTTCACACTGAACTACCAGACCCTCTGGGTTACATAATAGCAGAAGTATCATTGTTGATTTTCTAGCATCTCAATACTTTCCTAAAAGTGCAGTGTGGTATGTTTTTTCAAGACAAAATTGAACTAAAAGTCAATGGCTATTTTAAGAATTTGAATAGTGCGAGATAATTGGGAAGGCCCTGGAGAGTGCTCCAGTAGTGGTTGGGAGTCATTGTTCTTAATAATAGAAATGGGCCCCAGAATGACAGGCATTATATGTACCCCAGTGAAACTGGTTTTTAAAATAAAACTGTTTCTGACGCCTCCAGGGCTCATGGCTCCACCTGCCATAATCTTGACTTTTTTCGCCTCGGGAATGTTAAGTGATTATCTCGTCCAGACATCCTGTTTCTGAAGTGTTCTCTCTTTTTATTACCACCAAGTATAATATATACAAAAGGTTGTGTTTTTGTTTTGGCCACTTTATTACTTTCACGTTCTGAAAAAAGCAGCTGCCACTACCGCAGATTAGCCAGAGACGTTAGGCCTGAGTATAAAGAACTAGGAAATCAAGTTGGTGTCTAGATTATTTTCCCGAGTAACAGGGGGACCGTAGCTCGCGCCTGTGTCTGCCTGTGCTGCCCACCCTGCTGCTGCTCAGACAGCCCCTGACAGGAAAGCAGGCAGCGAGCAGCTGGGGCGGGATTGTCGTTCGCGGAGGCTGTGGCAGCTTCTTCCAGAGAAGGTTCTTCTGGGAGTGAGTAGTGATGGGAGCAGGAGGGCGAGGCAGCAGCCAGAGCCTGTGGCCCAGCAGCTCTTACTCTGCGCTGGCGAGGCTCTGCACCTCTCGGTCAGGAAGGTGCTCAGTGAGGAAGCTGCCGTGCCCTGCTCCCCGCACGTCTTCCCAAGTGCAGCTTCATGACACCTGTCCCGCCCTGCCTCCTCCTGACGGGGGTTCTCGAGAAAGCCAAGGTGACTGCGGCCAGGAAGATGCCCAGCGCGCGGCGGTTCAGCCACGGCTTCTGCATTGTCCGGAAGGCTTTGCACGTGGACCAGACCTCGGAGCACGTGCTCAGGTCCGCTTTCAGGTTATGGGGTTCGTATCCGCACAGTGTATGTCTGAATACGGGCAGTGCTCTTCAAGGAGAGGATATTTGGATTAAACGGGTGATAGCCACCTCAGCTGTGTGAGTGGCTCAATCCTCCAAGAAGCTGCCTTTAAACTCCTCGGTTCACAAGCATTTCACCTTAGGACTTATCATGGTGCTCATCTTCCAACTTCCTGGTAATGTGTTTTGTTTTGTTTTGTTTTTTTCTTGGAGAGATTTTTGCTATAGGACGCGTCCGCTCACCAGACAGAGAGAGACAAAGAGACAGAAAGTGAGAAATCACCCCCCAGGGGGGATGGCCATGCCGCAATCCTTTCTCCTCCACTCTCCTCTCGGGATCTTGGGCATGCATGCACACGTGCCCAGCGTGAGTTTTAAGCTACCTGATCCGGGACGCGAACCGCGGTTGACTATGTGGGAGTCCAGCGACATAGCCATTACACTAATGGCTGGTCCCCTGGTAATGTGGTTTTGACGTTATATATTTTTTTCAGTTGCTGGAGGGCACATACACTCATCCGAGAGAGAGACAGACAGACAGACAGACAGAGACAGACAGCACCCTCCAGTGGAATGGCATGGTCGCACCACAATTACTTCTCCCCTTTTCCTGTCAGAATTTTGGGTGTGCGCACACACACGCACGCACACGCGCGCACCCAGCATGTTTTTTAAGATACCTGGGCCAGGATTTGAAATGTACTCAGCTATGTGGGATGGGCTCCATGTCATAGTGCTTTAACTGCTATGCTAGCAGGCCCTATGGTTTTTATTTCATTTTTTAAAAGGTTTTTGCCATTAGTAGGTGTGCACTCACTAGAGAGAAGAGACAGAAAGATACAGAGAAAGGGAAAGTGAGAAATCACACCCCCAGGGGAGGTGGTTATTCCATCTCCATTCTCTCTCAGGATTTTGGGCACACATGCACATGTACCTGGTGTAATTTTCAAGCCACCAGGTCCAGGACTTGAACCAGTCAGTCATGTGGGAGTCCAGTGCCTTAACCACCATGCTACCTGCTGGCCCCTTTATTTTATGGTTTTTACGTTGATATATTTGGCAGATGTGTACTGAGCCCCTGCTGTGTTGTAGTCACTGGAGATGTGGATTCAGGTCCACACTGTTCCCTGAAGACTAGGCATATCCCATACCAGCATGGAGGCCGGGAGACCTCACCAGTGAGAATGTGGTATGCTGCTGTGCTGAGATGAGTATAAGAAAAGCATCTTTTCCTTTGTGTTTTATAAGACAGACCAAGCTAGGAGGCTCTGAATCTTCGTAGACATGCCCTGCTATTTGGGAACCCGATTGCAACAGGCTGTTTCTTGACTTTTTTTTTTTTTTTTTTTGAGAGGTTTTTTGCTATAGAGTGTGTGCGCTTACCGGAAAGACAGAGAAAGACAGAGAGACAGAAAGCAAGAAATCACCCCCCAGGAGGGGGTGATCACACCGCAGTCCCTTCTCCTCCATTCTCCTCTTGGGATCTTGGGCACACACGCAAATGTACCCGGTGTGAGAAGCGGAAACCATTATGCCATCTGCTGGTCCCTTGATTTGCCTTTATAGTGCCATTTGGATACTGTTACTGTAACGAGGTGGAGGCCTGGTAGGATGAGACCCTGATCAGAAGTAAATCGCATGCTTCTTCCCAGAGCAAATTTGTGCTGCCCCCCACCGGCATTCCATTGTGGGCGGGCTGCTGGGTGGGAGAGGAGAGCTGTCCCACTTGGAGGTCGGTGTTTGCACCCAGCCTGCTGCTGACTCAGCAGCAGAGGCCGTCCCTTTGTTCTCTGTGTAATCTCCCAAGTCTTCTGTTTCTCTCTTTAATGTCTTAGAAGTAGTCAGGGTGGTGGATGAGAGCATTGCCCCTTCCCACCACTAGGAGCACCGCGGGCACAAGAAAGCCCATGCACCCTCTCCCATTATGTAAGAGCTCCTGGTTTCTGCTTCTCAGCAACGAATTTATTCATGAGTGGTCCTCCTAGGACTCATTATATTTTTGTTTTAAAACAGGTCAAAATGCAGCATTTTCCCAAAGTAGCTTATTAAGAACATTTCTGTTGTGTTTACATAGTTATCAAAGTGTTATTTCTGTCTTTAAAACTTTGGCTTTGCCATGCTCCACAAACTGAGTGTTGAAGAAGTGAGGTTCTCAAATGTAAGTTAAGGAACTAAGTGGGGGTTTTCATCTAAAGTGGTCTTTTTCGTTAGTTGGCCATCCAGCGTGTGTTCCTTTTGCCTGCATTCACCCGCGTCGCCTTCCTGTGCACCCACCCCGGCTGGGGTACGGCTCCCGGCAAACAACCTTTGTTGAGTTCCTACTGTGTGTCAGCATTTGGTGCTGGACATAAAAGACAGATGAGCTATGGTCTTCCCCAGTAACAGCGTGAGCGTAGTCCAAGACAGAAACTCGAGGGGAGGCGGGTCCCGGGGATCACCCTGCTGCGGTCGAAGGCCACACTGATTCTAGAGGAAAGGACCTAGGCCCTGGCTCAGTGCCGGAGAGCACCCTGAGCGTGTACTCGGGGCCCTCTTGAGACGCACGATTCCCCCTACTCAGGCCGGGAGAACTCACCGCTTCCTTGGCAGCCTCTCTCGGGACCTGCGGGAGACCTAGGAGAAGCCGGCAGTACCCCTAGGAACTTGTTTTCCACGCAGCAGGAATGGACATGGCATCACTCTGCGGTGCTGACCCTTTTGAACATGGCTGTTAGGCTAGGAGCTGTGGCGGCCATCTTGCGTCCTCAAGGAAGAGGCCCAGGGAGTTGGAGCGGTGGCGCAGGCACTTTGGGTGGCCACTGAATGAATGACAGCATCTCCCCGCCTCTAGGTCTCTTGTTTCCTGGAAAAGTAACATTCCTATTCATCTGAGACGCCATGCCATGCTCCAGACGGGAAGCAGAGACCACAGCTGCCCTGTGTCGAGGGTCTGGTCCAGTGAGGCAGGCAGGTGTGGCCAGGACAGGGTGGCACAGTGGCCGTGCCAGGTGGAAGGCCCTTTGCCCTGTAGCAGCACGAGGGAGTCGGGGGTCAAACAGGGCTCCCCACGGTGGGGCACAGTGACCATCCGTGCGTTTGCTCTGATGCGTGGTTCCTTGGGGTGAGTGCGTGCAGTGAGATGGGTGTGCCGTGTTCGCCCTGACGGCGAGTTTCTCTTCATAGTAGTGTTTGGTTTCTGACTTCCTCTGTGTCTCTGTGAGGCACGTGGCGCTCCGTGATTTATTCGAGACTGTTCTTAAGTTCAGAGTACCCTGGGTGTTAGAAGGTATCCGGTGAGCAGAGCAGACGGTGTGAGGGGCTCCCGCAGCCCCGTGGCGTCTCCCCGTGACCACACACCCTGTTTCAGCACCACTCACTGGGCGGGCAGAGCAAAGGCCTAATAAACCCCTGCCAGATCCAGACAGGTTTTGTGCCAAATAAATTTGGCTTAGGCATTGCCATCAAATGAGTTAATAAAAAACGTTTGATGTACAACAATTTTTAGATTTCAGAATTTTGGACAATTGATGTAGACCCATATTCAGATACAAGCTCTGCTTTTTATTTTCTTCCACTTTATGGTCTTGGTATACATTGGAGTTGTGGAGTCCTCTAGAATGTGGGAGTGAAAGGAGCGAGCTCGTGACCGGCTCTGTAGGATGGATTCTGCAGTCTGAGCTGCAGGGCTGGACAGCTCCCTAGCCAAGAATACCAGTTTAGCCATATTTATTTTTTAATACTGACAATAATGGGGATCAGCAGATGGCATAGTGGTTATATCACTGCACTCCCACATACTCAACCATGGTTCGAGTCCCGGACCTGGCAGCTTAAAACTCACGCCAAGCACATGTGCATGATTCCTAAAATCACAAGAGGAGAATGGAGGAGAAGGGATTGCAGTATGGCCATCCCCCCTGGGGTGGGGGGTGATTTCTCGCTTTCTGTCTCTCAGTCTATCCGGTGAGCACACACCCCCATTACAAAAAAAAAAAAAAACTTAAAAAAAATAATGATAATAGTGTAAGTTCACAGATCTTTTAAATGCTCAAATTGTAAATATGTCTCTTAATGAAACCTGAAGTATTGGGTGGCTGTGAAAGCATTTTTACATAGAAAATCATAAAAAAAAAAAAAAAAAAAAACACGTTATGACTTTCCGGGTAGCCTCATGGAATGGCTTGTTCCTTAGTAACTGGTGTCCCCCCGGGCTTGGAGCGTCACTGTTCGCGGTGTGCTGTGCGGTTGTGTGTTTACTAGTCCATCTCCTTGACTAAACGATAAGCCCCTCTCAGGGCGGGAGCCGGTGTGTTCGTTTTTCTCTCTGGGCTCTCGCACAGTCGACATTCAAATCCGTACACGTCTGTAAGATGTGGGAGAACGACCAGGGAAGATAGGGACATGGCTCTGGCTTGGCACGCCGCTGTCGCCTGCATTCTGGAAGCCTCCAGCAGGGTCTTTGTGGGCTCTCGTCCCATTAATTGTCCTCACTGAGCAAGATCTTAAATAGGTCTTTGGAACCTATGGGACTGGCGGCCCTGGGGCTGGAGACAGTCTACCTGTGTGTCTGTTTTCGTAATGTTGGACTCCACCGGGGGCCCCTGTGTGTGGGGGGCAAGGGCTGGTCTCAGGGCCTCGAGCTACATGGGCTTTTTCTCGTAGTGCGAACTGACTCATAAGTGAGGGGAACTAAACCTCCCAGCACTGCAGGGACCTTCCCCAGGGTGACGACGGAATCCCTCCTGGCCCTCCCCGCTTGCCACCCTCTTCCAGGCAGCAGAGTTGACAAAGAGCCCGGAGCCCAGTGGCGGGGGGTCGGCTCCTTGGTCTTCCACTTCCTGCTTGCTTCGTTCCGGTGCAAGTACCTTAAATCTCTGAGCCAGGTCCTCGCCTCTGAAGTGATGGTGATTGATAGGTGGATCTACCTGGCAGGCTCGCAGTAAGGACGGGTGGGTGCCGATGGCCCGCTGCGTGGGAGGTGGACAGATCTTACTGCCCACCCTCATTCACAGGCCCTCTGCAAGTCCTGAGACTCGCGGAGAGTTCACTCTGGCCTTTACTCGAGAAGCTGAGATGTCATTACAGCGAGGGTGACATCTTAATTAGAGCAATGTCCTTTCGCACAAGTGAGTCAAATAACGTAATAAATGCCATCAATCCTAGGAAGTCAGAGAGGGGACCCTGAGAGGAGAATGGGACTGTGCGGAAAACAACGAGAGCTCGGGTCGAAGGATTGAGGTCACAGGCCATTTAGCCACTAATGGGTCATAGGAAACATTTGCTGGAACAGTCTGACAGATTCTGTTGCACCTGGGACTAAATTCAGCCCATCCTGCACCAGACTGTTGTGCTCAGCACCCGCCTCAGAGTCCCACAGCTTGGACTCAGCCCCAGCCTTGCGGCCTCAGGTCCGGGTTTCTCACTGCCCTGTGCCACCTTCCTTTCACTTAGAAAGCCCTGCGTGCCCAGCGCGCTTTCCAGAGGTGCTGGACAATGGAAGGAGTACCTTGCGAACTCTGTGATCTTCCGCCCAGGTTCCCGGCTGCGGTGTGGGGTGACTGTGTCCACCCTTGTGTGGACACCGCCGTGAGGATCATCATGAATGGGGAAAGTGAGTCCACACTCACAGCAGTGTGACGTGCTTTAGCCATTGTTCCCCAGGGGTGCATTTACCCTATTTGGGTTGAGGTTGCCTGTTTTCAGGGTCATGAGTGACTGTAAGGAGACAACCTTACAGAGATGACTCAGCCCCAGCCCAGGCGGGGGGATAAGTGAGTCCACAGGCACCTGGAGCTGTGCAGAGGGGCGAGTCTGGCCTGAGTGTGAAGGGCAGCGAGACCGGGAAGGCCTCCAGATTCGTGATCTGTGTCCCTCCGTGGGTGGGTGCGATGGGGAGGGGCAGTGTGGTGACTGTAGACCTCCAGGGGGCTTTGTATTTGACCGTAGTGACTGCATGGCCTTAGTGGCACCCATTAGACAAACGCACATGGTGAACCCCTTTCAAAGGGCTTCAGAGGGGGTAACTGCCTTCTAGGGGCTGGATGTGGCTTGGCTCAGTCTTTGAAAGAAAATGAGAAGAACAAGAGCAGTTGGATGTGGTAAGGAGTAACTGCACGTGAAAGCCACACCTTACCCCAGGGTGTGGGTGAAGGAGGCGGCAGTACCTGCCAGTCACCTGTCGGTGGGGAGACTTCTGTGAGCTCTGCACCAGCCTGAATTACAGTCAATTCACATAGTCCAAGCATAAGTTTTTATTTTATTATTATTTTTAAGAGTATAAAACCTGTTCTATTATTCTCTTTTAATTCCCATAATGTAGTACACGTCACATCAAGATAATTTAATTTAGAATATTTGACGTTTACTATAAAAACTGCATGCCTGTTTAGCTCTTATTTTTTGTCTTTTTATTGGTTGGCTTGGTTCGTCCTTTCCTCCGGCCAAACATTTGAGGATTTGTCTGGCAGGCTGTTAACCGGCTGTCTGAATTAGCTCGAGCAGGGGTGCGGCCTTGATCCGAGGCGTCAGACTGGGACTGCCCTTGCTGCTATGGCCGAAGGGCTCTGGGAGTAAGACGTTCTGGACTCGTGGGGCCCGGGGCTGCTGTTCAGAGGCTAGTCAAGGGCTCGCCTCATAAACATTTGGAGTGTGTTTAACACAGAGTGGCTGCAGAATCAAATGCTCTGCTTGGAAACCTTCCCAGAGGTAGCTTTAGAAATTCTGAAAGTAATTCCAGATTCTATCTTCCAACTCCTAAGTCAGGCTTTTAAGTGAGTTAAGAGTCAGTAGACTGAAATAAACAAACTGAAGCTTTCATCTGGAAAGAAGCTGCTTTGGCCTGCCCCAGCACGTGACTGCTGTGAATGTGGGTTCTCAGTGTACCACTCAGTAATGGCAAGAAAAATAGAAGCGTGCGTGATCACCCACCAGCTTCCTACTCCACACTCATCACCCTCTGCCGTGTTGAGAGTTCATTACTGGTGGAGCATTCGAAGGCGACTGTCCTGGCTTCCTGTTGTACCTGGACACCACCGACACCACCGAGTGCCATCTCTCTGCAGTAGGGCTTCACTGTAGATGGTAGCTCTGGTTTTGGTCAAAATAAATACATCCTGGCCCACCTGCAGTGGCGCACCTGCAGTGGCACAGACAGTGGGCATGGCCACGTGGGAAGCCCGGGACCTGGACCAGCCTAGATAGTCAGGGTGAAGTAGCACGTGCCTGTGGTCCGAGCTGACTGGGGGCTGGGGCACAGGACCACATGGCAGAATCCTGGGGAAAAAATACATCCACTGTCTCTCTCATAAGTTAAAAAAAAAAAAATTAACAAAAGAGAAGAAACACACTGTTACAGAAACGTGGGATCCGAGGCTAGCTGACCCTGCCTGCAGGTCCTGGCTTTCGTTTTTCAAGTGTGTTACCTTGGGCAAGCTACTCTGAACCTTGGATTCTTTTGTGAAACAGTAATATAGTCTGCCTCAAGAGCTCATGAAGGTTAAACTAATAGAATACTTTGTACATGCATGAATAAGGCATGTGTACATGACTATGTCTTATGTATAAATATGTAATTATACATTTATAGTATATGCATGCACGTGATACATGTATGATAAGGGTGTATCAGTACAGTGCTTAGCAATAAAGTTAGGAACTTTCTAAAGTTCCTATTCAGTGTTAGTTTTTATCCTCTCTTCCCCAGAATAGTCTTGTCATCAAATATGATGGCATAGCTGTCAGCTCATGTTAGGAGAAGCACACAACAAGTCTGTTGGATATCTTGATTATAAAGATTACAATTGACTAGGTGAGATATTTACTCCAGACATATTTTAATTTAAGCAGAGCCATAACTCTGAGATGAATACTTCTATGAGCTGTAAATTTTATTACAAATTTCAGGTAAAGTTAGTTTCTGAATTAAAACAATAGATTTGGAATTTCAGTACTCAAAACTTAATAAAAGGGTGACTGCTCAAAATTTAACCAAGTAGAACCTTACTTGAAATCATTTGGAAGACATCTAACTTTTCATGGTAACAGAATGAGAATTCCAGAGTAATAACAGATATGTTCTCTAGCCCTATTTCAAAAGAATAAAACTTGCGTGAGTTGCTCATAGGTACTAACAGAGGTGATAAAACTTTTTACTGCCTACTATATATCTATTTTTAACAAATAATGATATAAATGTAACTATTCCATGTATAAGAAGGAGCCTTTAATTTCTTGATTTTAATATAGATGCAGAGGTTAGATGGGGAAATTTAATTAGGAAGATAGTATATGATAGTGATTAAGTACCTAGACATAAGCCAGACTGCCTGGGTTAAAAATGTAACTTAACCAGGCCAACAGGTGACATATGGTTAAGGCACTGGACTCCCCCACTGTTGACCTCAGATCACATGTGGCCATCTCCATGGTTCAAGTCCTGAATCTGGCAGCTTGAAAATCACACTGGGCAAGCATGCACACATACCTAAAATGCCAAGGAAAATGAAGTAGAAGGCACTGTGGCATGGCCATTCCCCCTTGAGGGGTGATTTCTCACTTTCTTTCTCGGTCTTTCTCTGAGGCATGCACATGCTCTATAGCTAAAGCAAACAAACAACAAAAGTAACTTAACCATGTATTAGTGAATGACCTTGGGCAGACTCTTAAACCTCTTTGTTTTTTATATCCTTATTTGTAAAATGAGACTGTTAAACAGGGTTATTGTGAGCTTCAAATATGGAATGCCTAGAAAGTCCTTAGAATTGTATCTGGTAGAGTGGTGGCTGTTTTTCATACTTGGAAAACTCAGGGAGAATTTATTTTCTGTTGATTTCTCTCCTCTCAAAGTGATTTATAGTCATAAACAGATGAAGAAAAATGGGGAGAAAGTAGTCAAAATGGAAAAACGGGAAGCATGGAATGCGATTGGGAGAGTGGATGGAGCGTGTGGGGCCAAAGTGCTAGTCCTTGTAAAGGGGCAGCTGTGGCACGTGGATGGTGACAGTGGGGTGGCTGTAGTGACAGTTTATAGGTCTGTCAGTTGACACTCTCAGTACAGGCTCACTGCATTAACACTGAACTGCAGATCCAAACCTGAACTCTACTGAGGAGATCTGAATTGCTGTAGGCCCTAGTATTAAATGACTGTAAGTCGCACGGATATCGTAAAATTTCTTGACATTTTCCAGCGTACATATAGTAATAGATGTCTTTATTTGAAGGAATTGGGACTGGAAGGTGGTTGATTAATCTGAAAGAAAAAGAGAGAAGTCGGTTAAAGTAGGAAATAATTTTAAAATGATACGTACCAGGTCAGCAGGTGGCATAGTGGTTAAGGCGCAGGATTCCCCCATGGCAGACCGAGGTTCAAGTCCTGGGTCCAGCAGCTTCAAACTCATGTCAGGCATGTGTGCGTGCATGCCTAAGATCCTGAAAGGAGAGGGGACTGCAGTATGGGCATTCCCCTGGGAGGTGATTTCTCACGTTTTGTCTCTCTGGCAAGTTCATGCTCCCTATAGCAAAAATCTCTCATTAAAAAAAAAAAAATGCATACCTTAATATTATACTTCAACCTAAAGCATAATTTCTGAGTGAGCAGTTTGATCAGCAAGTAGTTTTCCATATATTCACTACATGAATGTCACAGTGTTTTCTATTTTCCAAAAGTATGTGCTTCTTGCTATGAAACATGACTTGCCAATATTTTATTCAAAGGCCAGCCGGCCGGCCTGCTTGCTTGCTTGCTTGCTTGCTTGCTTTCTTTCTTTCTTTCTTTCTTTCTTTCTTTCTTTCTTTCTTTCTTTCTTTTTTAAGTTTTTTGGCAGAGAGCACATGAACCTGCCAGAGAGAGAGAGAGAGAGAAGGAGAGAAATAAGTGAGAAATCACCCACTGGGGAGCTAGCGTACTGTGATCCCTTCTCTTCCTGGCATGCACACGAGCCCGGTGTGATTTTTCAAGCCATGGATCTGGGACTCGAACTGTGGCCATCTGTGTGGAAGTCCAGTGCCTTAGCCACAACACCACCTGTTGACCCCTCAAGAAAGGTTTTAATGGGATTTCAGGCTATCCTTTATGTGTACATATATGCACACACACACCACAGTTTCTTTTTTCTTAATAGCAATAGCTTTACTGGGATACAATTCACATACCATACAATTCACCTATTTGAATTTTTGTCTATAATTTAATAGTTACAACTGTGTATTATAAGCAAGATGCTCAGGTTACCTTGAAAATGAAAGCTAGAGGTCTGTGCTATCCCTCCAGTGTATCATCTCTCATGTTTTTAATTTCATCACCATCACTTACTCAACTAACATCTTTATTTAGTGCCTTCGTTGAGCTTTGCAAATATAACTCAGCTTTCGTTGGTAAATTCCTGTTTGTGAATGTGAGCACGAGCAACTCAGACTCACTCCCCGGCAAATGCATTCTATAGTAATCAGCTTCGCTGTCTCATTTAGCACATATTAACATACTTACTGGGGGAGCAATGGGTGGGGATTCAAGTGTCTAAAATGGTTTAGCCAGAGTAAATAATCTCATTTGTTTTTCTGTTTCATATTTATTATAGCAAATTGCCAGATTCCATCTAATTCAAATAGCAAAGGACTCAGTAATTTCTGTGCTTACCCAGCAAATGAGTAACCTTGGAATTTTATTTATATTGAAGATCGGTAATAAACTTGGTCTTACCTCTCACAGAAGTTGCATAGAGGAAAACGATACACAGGTTGAATACCCTTAATATAAAAATCTACACTCTGAAAAACTCGTTGAGGGCTGACAGGACGCCACAGTGGAAAATTCCACATCCGGCCTCACATGAAGGGTTGCAGACAAGATGTTGCGATAGAGATGTCGTATGCCCTCGGGCTGTGTGGCTCAGGTGTACATGAAACGTACATGGAGTTCATGTCTAGACTTGACTCCTAGCCCCAAGATAGCCCATTGTGTATGTGCAAATATTTTCCAAATTCCAAATCCTGAGCACTTTGGATAAGAGATACTCATCCTATACTTATTTTCTAATGAAAACAGCAAAACATTCACTACAGGTGTAGTTACACCGCATAGGTATAATTACATTGTTGTTTAACAAAGTCACCTGAAAAATAAGTTTTGCCATTTGAAACTAATTTTCTGAGGTCATCAAAGTAAATTAACTGCAAATTATGGTCAGTTAGTATCGTAATTGAACTCTCTCTAGAAAGGATCTGGCAGGCCAGACAGTATCACTGTCCCTCCCTGAGGTGGGCTGAAGCGCTCTTCCATGACAGTAGAGGAGCCACGTCCCACCATGGCAGCTGCCACTGTGGCCACCAGGCATTTACATGTGTCAGCCTGCTCCCATGTCATTGACCTGTGGTTCCTTGGCTGAGTTTTGAAAGTGAATGTCCCAACTCAAGATGGTATGGTTTACTGTTTCACAGTTCCAAAGAGGTTTATGAAGCTGAAATAAAGGTACAATTATAAAACAATTTTATAATTTTGGCAGGTGTGATACGTTTTGTTGAAAGTGTCTTAGTGCAGGATTTAAATTTCTCACTAAATCTTGCAACTAAAATTAATAAAAGGCAGCTATTCCCAGCAGTCAAAGTGAGACCACTGCATTTGTGCTTTGTGGTGCTGCAGCTGCTGCTCTTTAACATTTTTGCTATGGGGCATATGCCGTTGGTGGAGAGAGACAGAAAACGAGGAGGCATCCCCTCACTCCCCGGAGCGATGGCCACACTGCAGTTCCTTCTCTGTTCTTTTCTTGTGATCTTGGGCATGCAGGTGCCCAGCATGTTTTTCAAGCCTCTGGGTCCAGGACTCAAACCCCATACTTGACCACGTGGAATCTAGCTGCCTTAACCACTCTGCCACTGGCTGGCTCACTTTGTGCTTCTTATCATATACATTTAAAAATGATATTTTGATGGGGGCCAGCAGATAGCATAATGGTTAAGGTGCTGGACTTTCATATGGCTGACTATGGTTTGAGTCCCGGACCTGGCAGCTTGAAAATCATGCTGGACGTGTGTGAATGCATGCCCCAAATCCTAAGAGGAAATTGGAGGAGAAGGGATTGCTGTGCAGCTATCCCCCTGGGGGATGATTTTTCAATTTACCTCTCTATATCTCAGTGTTTCTGTCTCTCTCTGTCTCTCCCTCTCTCTGTCCCCCCCTCCCGTGAGCACATGTGCCCTATGGCAAAAACCTAAAAGGTTATATTTTGACGGACATATCAGTGGGAGTGGATTTTGAGATTTTATTGTACAAATTTTTCTAAGGCTGTAATTAACATACCTAAGACTACTTAGAAAATGGTGATGAAAAGCCATGTGAATCGTCCCTGTGGGTTGGCAAACAGCACCTCCGAGCAGCTCCTGTACTAAAGCACAGCTTTGGCTAGAAGGTGCAGAGCCCAGGAGTACTCCCCACCCTCGTTTGTGGAAACAGCCTTCGTTTTGAGGTGAGAGCCCCTGGTGAAGAGTACAGCCTAGGTCATGGCTGTTAGATGTGCATGTGCCCCTGGACCAACACTCATGCTTGGTGGGGCTGTTAGGTTTAAACAGTAGTAAAACATTCTGAACTACACGAATCATTGATGCGCATAGTATGACATTCAGAGAACACAGAGATACTTAGAGTGATATATCTTCTCGTATCTGAAGAAGTAGTCATTAAAAGTTTGGTATACTCCATCAACTTTTTTTTTGCACATAGAAATAAAACACATAGAATCATGCACATTGGTGTACCCAGCTTTTTAGGAAAGTAGAATTGAGAGGCCAGCAGATGGCATAGAGGTTAGTCTCTGGACTGCCTCATGACTGACCATAGTTCGAGTCCTGATGGCTTTAAGATCACTCATAAGAAGGGATTGCTTTGTGGCCATCCTCTGGTGTGGGGGAGAGGGGGCGTGATTTCTCACTTTCCCTCTCGGTCTCTCGGTCTCTCTCTCTCTCGTGAATGTACACGCCCTAAGGCAAGATAAAAGAATCCTGCTATGCTTGGTCTGCAGATTGCTTCATTTCTCTACCTAATTGTAAGTGAATTTCTTTTCTTGCTAGTACAAATAGATTAAAAGAGAAGAAAACTTGGTTACTCAACTGAGTGAATGAATGTACCACTATGTATTTTTCAGCCCTGTGTTGCTGGGTGTTTAAATCATTTGTCCTGTTGATTTGTTAGCTGTCTTCAAGTAAAATAAAAAAAGAATTACAACTTGAATTCTAATTTGTGTTTGTCAGTTACTATAGTTTCGGAATGTGCTCCTAGCCATGGGCAGTATCTATTGATACAAATATCTACATTATTGTACATTTGACTTCCTAGATCTAACTTTATGCAGGAAAGTGTTCACTTGACATTAGACTAGGAGGTTCACGCCCCCCCCACCCCCCCACCCCCCGTAAATTGGGCCCAGCTATCAGTCTTTACACTTCAGTTAGTCAAATCCATTTGTAACTGGGAGTGTCTTCGGGGACCTTCTGTAGAGCAGAGCTCCAGTGAGAGATTCCTCTAAGGAAATCATCACCACGCCCAGCAGATAGGAAAGCCGAATCAGGGCAGAGGAGCGGACAGAACGCCAGGAGGCATATGGGGCTTGGGAGAAAATACTCTTTGTGGAAAGGCTCGTGTTCATTGAGCTGAAGAGTGAGGAATTTGATTCGCTGAACATACAGGGGACTTCAAAAAGTTTGTGGAGGGGGTAGCAGGTGGCGTGATGGTTAAGGCAAGTGAATCCCACGACTAACTACATGGGTCAAGTCCTTGACCCTACATCTTGGAAAAGACAGGCCAGGCACGTATATGTACATGCCCAGAATCCTTAGAGGAGATCAGAGGAGGGATTGCGGTGTGGCCAACACCTGGGGAGTGATTGCTCACTTTCCCTCTCTTTGTTTCACCGGCAAGCACGTAGGCCCTATGGCAAAAATATAAATGAGTAAATAAATAAAAAGTTTGTGAATTAAACTAAGTTTATTTTGGTACCAAAAAACCCCTAAAATCCATGTGTAGTTTTTTTTTTTTTAACAATACACATTTCTGATGAACTTTTTAAAGACTCTTCATATTTGTTTTATTTTAATTTGCATGAGTCCTACACTTATTTTTAATTAGAAATAAAATATTCTAAATAATAAAATAGCATGTTTACAACTTTCATGTCATGGGCTAATAGGGGACAGGTGTGTTACTACTTACTTGATTTTGTAAAATTTTAAAATAAAATTGGGGCTAAGGGCACTGGACTCCCACATGGCCGACGACGGTGGTTTGAGTTCCAGACCTGGTGGTTTGCTTTCTCTCTTTATCTCTCTCTCACGCTGTCCCTCTCTAGTCAAATTAAAATAAATAAAATAATTCTTAAGAAAATTTAAATAAAAACTATGAGGAAGTATTTTGAATGAAAGGGAGTGATGCGCATAACCTTGGAGGCTGGTTAGGACGGGCCCTTACATGCTCACTGCTCTCCTTGTCCTTGAGCAGTTGCACGTGTAGAGTGTCGGCACCCCCCAGGGGCAGGAGGACGAGGACTGTGACTCGAACCAGATGATTAGGAGCGACAGGTGTGATCCACCACAGCTTCTGAGGGCTGTCTCGGAGAATTTAAATACACACAGGCAAATGGGTGAATATTTTAAAAGTGTTTTTTTCTCGAGGCCAGCAGGTGGTATGGTGGTAGTTAAGGCACTGGATCCCACATGGCTGCATCCGCAGTTTAAGTCCCAGACCTGGTGGTTTGAAAGAAACACTGCACATGCACCCAAAATCCTGAGAGGAGAATGGAGAGCAAAGGATTGTGGCATGGCCATCCCTCTGTGAGGGAGGTATTTCTCACTTTCCCTCATTCTCTCTTTCTTGTGAGCACATGAACCCTATAGCAAAAACTATATATATATATATATATATATATATATATATATATATATATATATATATGTAATTTTTCTCTTAATAGTGACATGCTTTTTCTTCAGGTAAAATTTAAAACAGCCAGGGCAGTCGTGCTTGCCTGCTGTCCTCACTACCTGGGAGGCCGAGCCAGGAGATCAGGGATTTGCGGCTGTCCTGGACAACACAGTAAGAGCTCTTTGTAAAAAATATAAAGAAATAAGAATGTTAAATAGAGCAGGAAGACCGAATGGCAAGCGCTCTCCAGTGGTGTTCTGTTCTGGCGTCACAGCTGGCGTGCCCGGGTGGGGGAGGACGAGCTAGGTCTGGGACCGGCCGGTCTGTCGTGTGTCGCCTGCTCGCTCTCCAGGCGTGTGAGGCTGGAGCTTCAGCACATCTCTGCCAGCAGTGGGCGTCATGCTTCACTGTGCCTTTTTGCTGTTCGCGTCGTTAGTTTTGCCTGTGGACGGACACCTAGTTCCCCTGCGTGATTAGGCCTGCTCTCCTCCGAGTGTATGGCAGCTCCGCAGGGCTGGCTTTTTCTGGTTTTCTCTCTTCCTTTTTCTTTTCTTTTCTTTTCTTTTCTTTTCTTTTCTTTTCTTTTCTTTTCTTTTCTTTTCTTTTCTTTCTTTTGCTGTGGAGCACGTGTCTCACCAGAAGGAGAAAGGGAGTGAATCACCTCCCAGGAGAAGTGTCCATGTCGCAGTCCCTTCTCCTCTTGGGATTTTGGCACACATGCACATGTGCCCAGCATGATATTTTAAACCACTGGGTCCAGGACCTGAACCGTGGAGTCAGCTGCGTGGGATCCAGCCCCCTTAACCACCACTCCAGTGTATTCTTAGCACCTGGAATGTGGCAGGCACTGAGTAGATGCCAAGTGGCCGAAGTAACAGGCTACCTGCCTCCTGCAGCTGTGCACACAGGAGTGTAACCCAGAGGCAGGTAGCTGCTGCCATTTTGCCGGTGCCAGGGTGGCGTCTCTGAGATTCTCGGTGATGCTGCTGCACATACCATGCATCCAGTCGGAGGCAGGAGAAATCAGGATGTGGGGGTATCCGCAGGAGCTTCTGCTCACATCTCCTGGCCGGAACCGCGTCATGTCCTGACCATACACATGAGGCTGGGGTAGAAATCACAGGCAGGCAGGGGGCATGTCGGGATTGATTGCTGGGGGACCGCCCCCCGCCCGTGTGCCATCACACCTGTTTGTTCACATTGGTCGTCTTCGTTCTGTAGGAAAACGGCATTTCCCCTTACTTGGCTTTTTTTTGTCTCTTCTTTCTTTCTTTTTGTTTTATTTTTTAGGTTTTGCCATAGGGCATGTGTACTCGCCAGAGAGAAAGTAAGAGGGAAAGGGAGAAGTCACCCCCAGGGGAAGGCCCTATCACAGTCCCTTCTCCTTCTCCTCTTGTGATTTTGGGCACGCATGCACACAAGCCTGGTGTGATTTTCAAACCACTGGGTCTGGGACTTGCACTGTGGTTAGCCATGTGGGAGTCCAGCACCTTAACCACCACACCACCTGCTGGCCCTGGTTTTTTCTCTTTTTAACCCTTTGTTACATTTGATAGACACATTTTTCCTAGTTTGTTTTAATCTTTTAATTTTAGTAAGCATTAACTATATCACTTAGTTGTAAGCTGCAGAAATCTGACTTTAACTTAACCAAAAATAGGGAATTTATGGCCTTTTAGAACAGAAAGGTGGGTCTGACTTTGGGCACATTTCAGTGCAGGACCTTCAGGGCCCTGCTGGCACATCTTGGCTCTGTCTCTGAGTGCTGACGCCCTTCTCTTGCTGGCTTCTCTGCGGGAGGTGGCTTGGGAGCCCCTGTGGCCACAATGCCAGGTAAAGGCGTTCTCCGTCTCCCAGGGCTGCTCTGTACTCAGGAGTGACTCCAGTGGCTCACCTCAGGGTGGTCGCTGTCGGGGCGGGGGAGGCTGGAAGCTGCCCCTGGCCACCCTCAGTCGTGGTGAAGCAGGCCATGTGTGCATCAGTGGGGTCTGGGAGCGAACCTGGGCTGGAGTGGGGGTCACTGTGTCCCTGTGGAGGCCGAGAGCCCTGGGCAGATGGAAGCAGGGTGTGTGCCGTCCAGATCTGGACGGCTCACGGACTCCGGGGCTGGCTCTGTTCTCCGTTTCCCCCTCTCCTGGTCGCAGAGCTGAGAGGATGGTCATCTCTCAGGGGCCGGATGGTGGCCCAGGGGTAAAGCTCACCACTCTGCAAGGCAGACTCACACGGGAAGGTTACCAGCTCAGGTCCAGAGACCTCTGAGTACACTGGGTGCCCCCGCGTCCTGCCCCAGGCAGGCCGAAGCTGGGGGTGCGTTGTGATGTCAGGACCCGGTCGGGGTCGTGGGTCTGTTTTTTCCCTCTTCTTCTCTCCCTCTCTTTCTCTCTGTCTTTCTCTCACGGAATAAATGAAATAAACTTTAAACATTAAAAAAAAGAAAACTATCATTTTGAAACACCTTACACCCTACAGTTCTGTCTTGTGCTGGATTTGCAATAGTTCGATATTGTTATACTCTGCCCAGTCCTCGTGGCGTTATTTGGGGTGAGGTAGTGAGTGTGGGGGGGGGTAGTGAGTGTGTGGGGCGGGGGTCGCGAGTGTGGGGCGGAGTAGTGTAGTGTGATATGAGGTAGCGAGTGTGGGGGGGCAGTGAGTGTGGGGTGGGGTCGCGTAGTGTCAGGACTGTGGGCCTTTGACTCAGTTCACCTAAGTTCCCATCATGGCTCGCCATTCAGCTATGAGACCTGGGACCAAAGATGAAGTCCCCCCGTTCCTCCACTCTCTCACTACTGAAAGTAGGGAGCATTAGTTCTCGCCGTTGGGGGAATCTTCAGAGTTAAAGGAGAAAATGCACATACACTGTTAACTCCGAGCCAAGTCGCGCATTTGCGCCCAGCGCCTGCCAGCTACCACGATGATTCTGCTCTTACTGGTCTCCCCGCACCCCCCACACCCCCATCTGCACAGCCAGCAGCTTCGGAGCAGAGCAGCCTGGCCCTTCCCCTGCCGTGCTCTGCGACCCCGTCCTGGGTGTTCTTGGAAAGAATCACCCCCGCTTCCAGGCAGTTCAGTTAGGTAATGAGAAACGTTTAGAAAGTCTAACTGCTCGTCTTTTTTTGAGGTTGAGGTTCATCTTAACAAATCCAGTAAGTACTAAAATAATCGACTTTGGCTTTTTTACGTTAGGCACAATACTTTAAAGGTAGAGTGGGGGAAGTGTCATATATACAAAAGGAATTTGTTATGAAATTGACCCTCTGAAATAAACTGAAAGGACCAAATTTAATCATTGCTTTCTCTAATATAATTATATATACACATTATAAATAAGATACAAGGGGACTTTAACAATGGAATTAAAGTACTAGTTTATTTTGGCACAAATAAATTTGGAAATCCACTCATAACTGCTCATGATGGCATTTTCCATGAACTTTTGAGGACCCTCCTCCAAATATTTATTTTTTAAATTTTTTTTGGAGAGGTTTTTGCTATAGGGCATGTGCACTCGCCAGACAGACAGAGAGAGATAGAGAGACAGAAAGTGAGAAATCACCCCCCAGGGAGGATGGCCACGCCGCAATCCCTTCTCCTCCGTTCTCCTCTCGGGATCTTGGGCATGCACGCACACACACCCCCGGTGTGAGTTTTAAGTCACCGGGTCCAGGATGCGAACCACAATCGACTACATGGGAGTCCAGCGACATAGCCATTACGCTAACTGCTGGTCCGCCCCAAATATTTATTTTGTGAAAAAGTTTAAAATGCACAAAGAGCCTGGCAGCCCCGCCTCTCGAGGATAACCAGTGTGCACACTAAGGCTGCTCTTGTGCACACGCACACAGTCACTGGAGTGTAACCTCTGTGTTCCACTGACATAGTCGCGAGTGGGAGACATTTCGGGTTTTACAGTTCGCTGGTTTTAACTTCCCTGCAGGAACTGTGGGTTCCTTTTCTCCGGAGTGCTGGCCCTCGGCGTCCTGGGAAATGGTGGCACTGCTCTGTCCGTCACTGTCGAGGGCGCCCTTGGAGTGGCAGGCCTGCAGCCTGGCGGTTTCCGCTCATTAAGGAGGGATTGAAGGAAGTGGTCCTGATGGGGTTGAGTAGCTGGCGCAGTTACGGAAAGAGAGCGCGGGTTTGCTCAGCAAGAGAGATCTTCAGTGAGATGGCTTTTAGGTGGACCCTGACAGTCACGGGGAGAGCACCAGAGGAATCTGTGGGAAATGGCCCTGGAAGGCACCAGGGTGTTTGTCGCTCTGGCAGGTGTCTCGGGAAAGCCCCTCGAGGGCGGAGGAGGAGTCAGCGGTGCCTTCTGGGGTCTGGGATGCAGGCGTGCTCACTGGGGTAGCCGATTTCTCCAGCTCTCCCAGTCCAGGAAGCGTGTGATCACACCGCTCCTTCCCTTCAGGCTGGGTGGTTTCAGTGTACTGGCCTTGCCCAACGGGCTGTGCCCAGAGACCATGACAGCTCTCCGTGGGGTTCCACGCGCCCCCTCTCCCATGGACAGGAGCCCCAGCTGACTCACATGGGCGTGAAGCTGGATTGAGAAAGAGACTTCTGCCAGTGAGGGTTGGGGCATTATTTGTCATTGCAGCAAAACCCTTGCAATTGAGCGGTATCAGGCCGGACCCGCAGCCCTGCAGACCCAGCTTACCTGGTCCTGAGGCCAGGGTGGGTTAAAGGACCCTGGTGTCTCCTTGGTCTCTTTGTGTAGGTACAGAGCCTGAGGTGGGGACTCTTGTCCCTCTTGTGTACCGAAGAGGGTCCCAGGAGGGAGGAGCAGGCCAAGTGGACCAGTCACTGTCCCGCCCTTAATCAGCAACCATCCAAAGCCTCCAGGGCCTTTGGCTGCCCGCCCCCCCCCCCCCCCCCCCCCCCCGCCAGGTGGCGATTTCTGTGGTACTCAGAGGGCTGGGTCTTGGCATTTGAGATTCCACTCAGCAGAAGGTGGCCGAGGGCATGGGAGTGAGGATTCCTCAGGGGAAGATGAGACAGCAAGGACAGTTGTGGACCTGCCACGTGGGGTGGGATTTTGGAGCTGTTCAGCAGATGAGAAGGCAGGAGCCCAGTGTGGTGGAACCAGGGAGTGAACGTGATTCAACCCCGGGCACTGTGGGCTTGGGGACCCCACAGGAAGGGGCTGGTTGTGAGATCAGAGGAGGCTGTGGGATGCCCAGGCTGCTCTTCTGGTGAAAGATTTCTCAGGAACACCATGAAAACGTGTGCTGCTGAACCTTACTGGTCACCGATGTCGGTGTGGTCCCAGGGACCTGTCCTGGCCAGAGGTCACTTCTGCAGCACCCCGTAGGGAAAGGAGGGCAGTTCAGGGCATGGGCTTTGAGGTCCAGCTGACTCCCAAGGGTCATTCCTGGTTCTGTCCCCACTTGCTGAGAGACGTGGGGTGAATAGATGAACACTTAAGCTGTAGTTTCCTCATCTTTAAGATAGAATTGTCAGGGGCCAGCAGATGGTGTGATAGTTACATTGCTGGACTCCCACGTGGTCTACCACACTTGAGTCCTGGACCTGATGGCTTAAAACTCAAGCCAGCACGTGACCATGCGTACCCAAAATTCCAAGAAGAGAATGGAGGAGAAGGGACTGAGGTGTGGCCATCCCCCCAGGGGACAATTTCTCACTTTCTGTCTCTGTCTCTCTGGTGAGCGCACACACCCTGGCAAAAATCTCTCTTAAAAATAAATAAATAAATAAATAAGGAATGGTCATGAATACTCTGTACACATTTTATAAGAGGGTTAAATGAGATGCCAGGTATGCAGAAGCTGGCGCACAACAAGTCCGAGCGAGCAGTGGTAGTTACCGTCCACAGCAGGCGTCTCCGCAGCAGCCCTGCAGGTTCAGAGCTCGCGTCCCACTTGCCGACGAGGAAACAGGCTCCGGGAGGTCCTGTAACACCCCAGGGTCCTGGCTGGTAAGTACTGTGTCCTTGTTTTGATTTACGCTACTCCCGATGGACTAGAATTGACTCCTGTTTTTACATTCTATTGGCGGCTGAATTTTTTATTTGTTTATTTACTTCTTTCATGAAAGAGAGAGGGGGCAGGCATCCCCAACATGGTTTCCATGCCATGATTCACCCCCAGCCTCTGCCAGCCAGGGTCACAGGCACAGCCCACGTGCTCAGCACATAGAGGGAGACCTCAGGCCTCTGCCATGTGGCCCTGGCCTTGCGGAGCACAAGTGTCACACCCATAGCTGGCTCGGCGTCTGGATGTGCGGACCATCCAAACTGCCTTTGCTTTTTATTTTTGTTGTGTAGGTTTTTTCCACAGGGTGCCTGCACTCACTGGAGAGAGACAGTGAGAGAAAAAGTGAGAAACCAGCCCCTGGGGGTGACCATGCTGCAATCCATTCTCTATTCTCTTTTCATGATTCTGGGTGTGCCTGGTGTGATTTTCATGTCTAGGGTCTGGGACTCGAACTGTGGTCAGCCATGTGAGAGTCCAGCTCCTTAACCACCACACCCCATTCTGGCCCTTAAATTGTCTTTGTTACATTGGCATCTGCCAACAGGCTACAGATATGTGTGGAATAAGCCTTCAGCAAAGTAAAGCTTTGAAAGTAGTAACGTTTAATGAAATGCAGATACAGAGTTGCCAAAACGGAATCTAGGGTTAAAGTATTTGAGGTGTATTCCAGGTAACTTAAATTGATTACTGAGACCCAGTGTTAAGTTATTCTAATAGTAGCAGGTATGCACAGGAAATTAGACATTCAATATTTTGAGGGGAAATCTTAAGTGTTAAATATGTTAGGTAATGTGTAATTATAATTCTATTTGCAAATGTTATTAAACACACCAGTTTTCACTCTGAAACCAGACTGCTGGGCAGAGGAGGTCACTAACCTATTTAGAGACTCTTCGGTAGTCCTTATTTTAGCAGGGAGTACTGGCGTTCCCCGTGCTGGGTATCGGGAGACATCTGAAAATGCTTTTCCTGCCAGGACTTGTGACCAAAGAAACTCCCGAGGCGCTCTGCCCTGCCTGCTCTCTGCTCAGAGCATTTATCTCTAGATCGCCCTGAGCTTACTGCTGTGTAATCTTTCACCCACTTGTCTCTGTTCCGAGCACCCCTTGAGAGTGAGCCAAGTGCACACTCTGCTGTCACCTGGCTCCAGCATGGGGCCTGGGGCCTGGCATGTGGCAAATGTGCGGTAAGTGGAAGAAATACTTTGGGTGTCCCCGGTATCTCTCATACATTTCAGTTGGGATAAAGCCCAGTGTCATGGCCCACTAATTCTGTAGTGTAGACAGCCACTACTTCTTATAAGGAATTGCTTTGGTTGGTGATGACTTTGAAGTCATCCTGGTAGCAGTTTAGAGAATTTAGAATTTCATTTCTAGCCTTTCAGAGTATGAAAGAATCCGTTTAATCTGATAAGAAACACAACTGGGCTTTTTGTAATCTGCATTGGTTTTGCATGTTTCTGTTTACAGTGTGTAACTTAAAAGAACAATGACATGTCAAGTTTTTGTTTGTTTGTTTTTGTTTTGTTTTTAATTGTTTGGTTTAGTTTTGCTATGAGGCACATACCAGAGAGAGAAAGAGGGAGAGAGAGAGAGAGAAAGTGAGAAATTGCCCCCCGGGGCAGGGGTGGCCACACTGCAATCTCTTCTCTTCTATTCTCCTCTCTGGATTTTGGGCACGCATGCACACAAACCCAGCGTGGGTTTCAAACCACCAGGTCCAGGACTCAAACTGTGGTGGGCCACATGGGAGTCCAGTGCCTTGACCACCACGCCACCTGCTGGCCCCCAGTCGTGTCAGTTCGTAACAGAGAACCATTGCTACAGGACAAGGTGGAGGGTCTGGGTGGAGTACTGAAGTAAGCAGAGAGTGACGTCTGTGGCATGAGTAGGCTAACCTGCAGGTGGTTCAGGTTAGCAGGGCACACGTGCTCATAATGGGGGGCGGGGGTGAGAAAGCACCCCCGTGGGGAATGATCGTGCTCGCTGCAATTCCTTTTCCTCCATTTCCCTCTTTTTTGTTGGGATTTTGGGTGTGCCCAGTGTGTTTTTTAAGCTTCCAGATCCAGTACATGATCCACAGGGTCGGCCATGTGGGATCCAGCTGCTTTTAGCATCGGACCGTGGGCTGGCCCGGCTTTCTTCTTTGATGACAGTTTTCTCCTGGCCCCTAACAAGTATTGTGTAAGACATAGTGAGCATGTGTGTGCGTGTGTCCACTGTTGACCTGTGGAATGGGTTTGGGGTCCTACATGTCCCCCCTCTCTCTCCCTTTTCTCTTTCTTCCATGAGCAAGAGAGACAGATGTCACTCCTAATAGGATCCTAACACCACAGTCACCCCAGCTTCAGCCAGCCTGGGTGATGGGCACACATATGCCTGGCATTCTTTGGGAGGGCACCTGCCTAAAACCTGGGACCCTCCCAGTAGGTCAGCCTTGCAGAGTGTGACATTTTACCACTGTATCACCGTCCGGTCCCCACTTTTAAATGTTATGGCTTCTTTAGAATTTTGAGTGACATCTGCTTTTTGTGAAAGGGTTCAGTTTGTATCTCAGTGTGCTTGAAATTAGTCAAAGGCAGTGTGGGATTCCGGAATGATTTTTAAGAGCCTGACCTTAGTGCCAGCTCTGCAAGTAAGTAACGGAAACATGTCTGCTCCACCTTTCACTGTTCTCTCATGTGTGACGCGCTTTCTGATTTATAAGGAAGTTATGAAGGTTCTCGTGGACATTGTGAGGGTGTGGGAAATGAAACTCTTTTGCGCTGCTTTGAGCTTCAGAAGTGAAAGTATAACTTAAGGGACCAGCAGTTAGCGTAATGGCTATGTCGCTGGACTCCCACGTAGTCGACCGCGGTTCGAGTCCCGGACCCGGCGGCTTAAACTCACGCCGGGCGCGTGTGCGTGCGTGCCCAAGATCCCGAGAGGAGAATGGAGGAGAAGGGATTGCGGCGTGGCCATCCCCCCTGGGGGGTGATTTCCTGCTTTCTATCTCTCTGTCTCTCTCTGTCTGTCTGGCGAGCGCACGCGCCCTGTAGCAAAAACCTCTCCAAAAAAAAAAAAAAAAAAGAAGTGAAAGTATAACTTAAAACCTGCCCAAGTTTACCTTCTGTAGAAAGCCTTTCCCGCCCTCGGACCCCAGGCTCCTGCTCTCTCCCCACCCTGGCCCTTCCTGGAGTCCTCCCGTCGTTCACACCTCCACACCTGTAATGTCCACACCTCCAGCGCCTGCCCGGTTCCTACCCCAAGGTTAGTGCTCAGCCAGTATTTGAATTAAAGTGGAAAAGAGAGGACATGGATGAATCACAGACTGCTGTTTTTCCTTTCATTCACCTGACGCGCTGTCTTAGTCCTTTATGTGTCTTCAGCAGAAATACCAGAGACTGGGTAATCTGTAAAGAAAGAGAGTTTATGGACTCCGGTCTAATGACTGCGAAGGCATCACGACATGGCGGGAGGCAGACCTTCGAGCAGAGCCTGGTCCATGTCCTGGTGGTCCCTGCCTGCCACCAGGTGTCCATCATGGGAACCTGCCCTGATGACCCAAACCCGGGGTACCACGGAGGGATTCGGTTTCACCTACCTTTCATACAGCCGAGTCCCGGCACAGGAACTTCGGGGGACATTCAGTCACCATCCACTAAGACCAGATTCCAAAACAGAAATCTTTGGGGGCCACACGTCATTCAGACTATGAAGCAGACAGTGTTGACTGTGATTACTGTTGTAAAATTACCCGTACCTCGAAACTGATGAAGGTAAACAATGGTTGTCTGTGAGGAAACAAATGAAGACGGTGTAGTTCTGTAAAGAAAATCATAATCATATCAAAACAAACTGAACTTTCACCTCCCAGTTAAAAGGGAGACTTCAACAGTTTAAAAGTTATTGTTGGGGGCCAACCAGGTGGGATGGTGATTAAGACTTGGATCCCACCTGGGTGAGTTCCAGTCCTAGGCCCAGCAGCTTAAAAAACATGCTAGGCACCTTATGAGTACCCAGAACCCCAAGAAGAGAATGAAAGAGAAGGGATTGTGGTGTGACCACACACCTCCCACCCCTCAAAGGGCGATTCCTCACTTTCCCTCTTTTTCTCTGTGTCTCTTTGTCTCTCTAGCAAGCAAGCACACCATAGCAAAACCTTAAAAAAAAAAAAAAAAAGGAAAGGTTAATGTTGGAATGTCCTTAATATCGTAAAAACATTGTATATTTGGTTATATTTTACCTTTTAAAGACATGGTTATTGGGGCCAGCTGGTGGTGTGGTTAGGGTACTTGAGTCCCACATGGCCAACCACGGTTCAAGTCCTAGACCTGGTGACTTGAAGTCCATACAGGGCATGTGTTCATGAGTTCCCAAAATCCTAAGAGGAGAATGGAGGAGAAGGGATTGAGGTGTGGCCCTACCCCCGTGGGGTGATTTCTCATTTCTCTCTGCCTCTGGTGAGTGCACGCATATAGCAAAATATTTTTTAAAAAAAGAAAATAAAAGCCATGTACATTTTGAAATGGTAATTAAATTTGTAAAGTCTTCAGATTTTTTTTATATCAACATTAGAAAATGAATGATGAATATCGGATCATTAGATAACAAATGAGCTCTTTTGCCAATTTGTACAAGAGGTCTTCAAAAAGGTAAAGGGAAAAGCATCATGATAAATGCAGAATCTCCCTGCGGTGTGCCGTACACTGGCTGTGCAAAGTCAGCTTGTCATGGGGTGCCCCTCCCCAGCTCACCAAGCTCCCAGACTGTATCTGAAGACGGGTGGCGGGGACCAGCAGTTAGTGTAATGGCTATGTTGCTGGACTCCCACGTAGTCGACCGCAGTTCACGTCCTGGACCCGGTGGCTTCAAACTCACTCCTGGCGCGTGTGTGTGCGTGCCCAAGATCCCGAGAGGAGAATGGAGGAGAAGGGATTGCTGCGTGGCCATCCCCCCTGGGGGGTGATTTCTCGCTTTCTGTCTCTCTGTCTCTCTCTGTCTGTCTGGCGAGCGCACGCGCCCTATAGCAAAAACCTCTCCAAAAAAAAAAGTCGGGTGGCCGCCTGATCACTCTGGGCTTGACCCCCACGTAGCCTCCTATCCTGCCGGTCTCCTGCCCCAGCTGCTGGCTTACCATTCTGTCCTGTTGTGGCCTCCGTTCTCCATCATTAGCGAGTTCCAGGCCAGCCTGGGCAGCATCATGAGACCCTTTCCCTAAAAAAATGTTATTAATGAAAAAAAAAATTAAAAACATTCTTTCCCACTGAACTGTCCCCGTATCCGGTACAGGCACGTCACTCTCCGCTCATGCCCGTCTTTGGGTTTGCTGGTGCCTTTCACGTGGGTGGGTCATTGCACACCCAGGATGTAGATGGTGCCTGCCGTGTAGATGGGAATGTCCACTGTGGTGCAGGTGCTGCTCCACTTAGGTTTCCTTCCTAGCAGGATGCCCTTTGGTGTCAGAAGACCCGACTCTGCTACAGAAGGAGGGAGACCTTTCCATGCTCTGGCCTCAGTAGCAGGTGGTAGTAGGGTTTCTGACCACGCCTGCCTTGGGTTTGGAGTGTCCCATGTGAGATGCCTGGCAGGTGTCAGGCCAGGGACTTAGGCTGTAATGGCAGTGGACAGTCACTTTAGGGCACTGGTGGCAGGGCGGCTTGGTCCTTGTCACCCCTGAGAGGCTGGCAGTCCAGCTGCTGACACCGCCCAGAGCTTGACCGTTGCTCATTTTGGAGAAGAGCGTGCAGAGTGCAGCCCTCCACAGCATCTGGGGGCGGGGGGGTCGTGGGGGTGTCCTCAGTGTGTGAAGGGTCTTTCACAGTTGTGGCCCCCTGGTTTTTCCTCCCCATGACCCAGCATTGGGGTGAATGTACTCGGGACGGTAGAGCTGAGAGAGGCTGTCAGGAAGAGGCAGCTCTGAGGGGAGCGAGTCCTGTTCTTGCTGCTCTCTGACCAGGGCTCACCGCCTCTGGAATAATGAGAGCAGTTTTGCCTGTAACGTTTCATCTTTAACTAAGTTCTGCTGTGGCTGGTGAGGAGAAATGTTGGGTTGTGGGGAAAGTCACGGTGCATTTGTGCATAGGAAAACCTGCATGACTTTCCCAGCACCCCAATAACAAAGCAGAGATCAGCAAAGAGAGTTCTCTGCCAAGGAATTAAAATCAAAGGTTTGGGCTTTGCTTTCAGTTTTCCATTAGGAAAATGACCAGGAGAAAACGTTCTTTGTTGAGAATGTTCCATATAAATGTTGATCTCTGCATTTGCAGCTGCAGTGGTACCTTTCTCACCCTGCTGCCCACCTTTGCTTCTTAGAATGAGACAGGCTCACAGAGCCACAGCAGGAGAGATGCTCACTCACTCCTGATGTGTCAGGTCCCGCACCAGCCACCCCGAGGGATCAGCGAGCTGCTCGCTCCTCACTGCAGAGGACTCACCGAGAGCCCGGGGCTGGGGATTCACTTCACGACGATCCGACGATCCGTCTGCACTGTCCCCGTTCTGGGCCAGGGTGTTGATGAGCTGTGAGTGTACATGTCGGTATCTTCGGATTGTTTCTGTTTTCCTGCCCCTCTTTTATCTTTCCATCTTTGTTTCTATCTTTCTTTCTCTGTGTTGTAAAGAAGAGTATATTTCTGGGACCAGCAGGTGGTGTGGTGGTTAGTGCACTGGACTCCCACATGGCCTACCATGGTTTGAGTCCTGGCCCCAGTGGCTTGAAAGTGGCTTGAGAATCACACCGGGTACATGTGTGTGTGCCCAAAATGCTGAGAAAAGGGTAGGGGAGAAGGGATTGCAGTATAGAAGAGAATGGAGGAGAAGGGATTGTAGTGTGGCCATCCCCCCCGGTGGGATATCTCATTTCCTTCTCTGTCTCTCTCTGACTAGTGCACATGCCCTGTAGCAAAAACCTTAAAAAAAAAAAAAAGTTTCTTTCTGAGCCAGAGAACTTTGGGACACAGGAAGTGGCTAGCAGACATACCTGTTAAGGAGAGGTTTGTTACCTGTTCTCATAGCATGGGAGACTTTGGGGAAGGGATGAACTCATTCAACTATTGAGCCTTGTTAGTACACGTTGAAAGTTATCTTGGATTACCTTGGAGGAAAAAAATGACTTTGTTCATTAGTGTTCATTTATGCTGTGTCTATATGAATTTTCCCAGGGAGAATCCTAAGCGGCAGGCAGGTGCCTTCGGTCTGTGTGCCTCATTCCCTCAGCACTACCGGGCGAGCCGTCAGTTCAGGCCCTCGTGTTGCCGAGAGCTGGGAAAGTCGGGGAGCCATCCCTGTGGTCCCTCAGCTATTGGAAAGCTGTGTCAGTTCCGGAGACCTGAAGGGCCGTGCATGGTTGAGACAGCCACTTAGAAACCCCTGCCTTGGGCCATACCGAAGCCCAGTCAGTGATACCACGAGAGAGCTCCGGTTGGCTCACAGAAACCCACTTTTCCTGTAACCCTGGGAGAAATCCTACCATTTGACAAGTCACATCTTTCATCTTCTTAAGGTTCTAAGTGCTTAAGAGGAACCAGCGTACCCAGCTCCTCCCTCTGGGCTGAAATACAGCCCCAGTGTTCACAGCGCCTCCCCATCCACCGTCTCCCGACCTTCCAGGTGATTGTGTCGTGAGCCGGCTGCTACATTTTTTTCTGCTTGGGTGGTGAATCTTACACTGTGGTAGGATATTACACTTCGGAATGGCCATGTTTTCTCTGCTAAATATTTGACAGTAGAATCCAGTGAATTGAAACAGAGCTAGAGTTTAGAAATCATCTAGGCCAACTCTTCAGACAAGACGAAGATGCGGAGGGCTGAAGCCCAGACTAGAATTCAGATGATCGGTGGCCAGCGGCGGGCAGTTTCCCCTGCTAGCTCCCCTGCTCACTCATGCTTTGGCTTGGGTATAGTTGGGGTGTTGGATGCCGGGCGAGATCGTATCTTCCGTCGGTAGCCAGACACGCTTGGCCTCGGGTCAAATGCCGTGGCAGTGTGTTCAGCGTGTGCTGCTTTCTGACAAGGTGCTGGAGGTGGTGGGCTGGGGAAGGGGTTTAAGAGCAGGATGTTGACCATCCTGTTACCTTAGCGCTCTAAGAAACGAAGAGGAACGTCTTAGAAGTTACTTCATTGGATGAAATGTTAAGCATGGCTAAAGTTTAAAGGAAGGCATGCACACATAACCTGGTGTGAGTTTCAAGCTTCCGGGACTTGGAACCAGTTATTTAGGGAGTATTAGTGCTTTTTATTTGATTGGCCATGTGGGAGTTCAGTGACGTAACCATTACACCATCTGCTGGTCCCAGCAAACGTATTTTTTAAAAAATCTAAAAAGTAAAGGAAAAGTAAGAGGCAATAAAAGTCTCTAAGAAATAAAGAGGAGCATCTTAGAAATTAATTTATTAGATTAAGTGTTAAGGATGGCTTAAGGGGGCCGGCAGGTGACGTGGTGGTTAAAGGTTCTGGACTCCCACATGGCCAACTGTGGTTCGAGTCCTAAACTGGCAGCTTCCTTTCTTGTTCTTTCTGTCTGTCTGTCTGTCTCTCTCTCTCTCTCTTTGCCCCTCTCTGGTCAAATTAAAATAAAATAATGAATAAATAAAGATAAAATAATTCTTTTTTTTAAAAAAGGCAATTAAAAAAGATTAAAAGAAAAAATGTGTTAACATCTCCCAGTTCTTCCCCAAGAGTTTTTACTGGTTTTCTTAGAATATTTTCAGTAGCTCATTTTGGATCGTTAAACATTTTTAGAGTAGAAATTTCTGCTTTTAGGACCAGCAGATGGTATAATGGTTATGTTGCTAGACTCCACATAGTCATCCATGGTTCAAGTCGCGGACTCAGCAGCTTAAAACTCACGCCAGGTGCATGGGCATGTGTGGCCAAAATCTCGAGAGGAGAATGGAGGAGAAGGGATTGTGGCATGGCTGTCCCCGCGAAGGGTGATTTCTTTCTGTCTCTCTATCTCTCCAGGGAGCACAAATGCCTACCAAAAATCTCTTTTAAAGGGAACCAGCAGTTAGCGTAATGGCTATGTCGCTGGACTCCCATGTAGTCGACCGCGGTTCGCGTCTCGGACCCGGTGGCTTAGAACTCACGCCGGGCGCGTGTGCATGCGTGCCCAAAGTCCCGAGAGGAGAATGGAGGAGAAGGGATTGCGGCGTGACCATCCCCCCTGGGGGGTGATTTCTCGCTTTCTGTCTCTATGTCTCTGTCTGTCTGGCGAACGCATGTGCCCTATAGCGAAAACCTCTCCAAAAAAAAAAAAAAAAAATCTCTTTTAAAAAAGAAAAAAAAATTCTGCTTTCTAATTTTAAAAATTTGATCATTTTCCACAAGTACAGTTTTCGAGGATGAATGGTTGTTTCTAAACAGTAGGATTGTCAGATGATTCTGACCTAACTTTATTTTGTTAACTAGGGAATCGCACAGGTCTAGGAGGGCAAGTCCCTGCTTCCTGGCCCCTGCTCCACTTCTAGCAAGAGGTGAATCTCAGGGGCCATTTCTGTCACATGAAGATGATATTGTCTCTCCAGGTATCAGGCCGTGGGCCAGTTTGCGAATTGGATCCTTTTGTGAAGTCTATCCATTCTGTACAAGTATAGGAGGTTCCTCCCTTGTTTTAAAATAGAATATTTTGAATCAGGAATATGAGTTATGAAGGCTTAAAGAACAAGGTATGACAGTAGAAACGCATGATGCTTTCGGGAGGTCTTGAAAACCTGTGAGTATGGTAGGTTAGCAGTTCAGCTCATGCCTTTCTTTCTTTGATGTAGTAATAGGTCCCAGGAAAATATTTTAGTAAATTTAAGAAAAAATAAAATATGTGAATTACACCACGAAGGCAACAGATTTACGAGGTTATATGATTGCTACACACATCTCATGTAGATCCATGTGAAGACCTCAATCCTTGATTTGAGTTGGGATCCCTGCTGCAAATTAGAATCAAATCTAAATTTAGGGAAACAGCTGTCCTTTGCTGATAGACAGTAACAACCTTTATTAGTTATTTAGGGGGTCTTAGTGCTTTTTGTTGAGAGTGTCTCGTTTACTGATGCGAGGCTCTGTGATCCGGCTCGGCCGGTACTGCAGGCTGTGGCTTTACGGACTCCTACGTTCTCTAATTTGCTGTTTGCAGAGAACTTTGTCCCAAGCTTGAAACACTGTTCCTTGTCTCCTCCTAGACACTTGGACACTGGGTGGACCTCTCACCCCAGAGCAGTGCTCAGGGAAGGCTGAACAGGGGGGAGGCACGCAGGGGGGCCCAGCATCCCAGGGGGGTGTTTCCCCTCGGTTACCACGCTGTACAAGAAAACTGCACAGCACACGAGTAAAAGTGCCCCACTGCTCAAAAACAGTAGGCACAGCCCTCTATTTCTCTCTCTTTTTAAAAGATTTATTTATTTAATTTTTTTGTTTATTCATTTATTTTAATTTGACCAGAGAAAGAGAGAGAGAGCCACCAGGTGGCTTGAATCGTAGTTGGCCATGTGGGAGTGTCCAGCACTTTAACCACCATATCACCTGCTGTCCCCCCTTTATTTCTCTTATTTTCCCTTTTTTTGTTGTTGTTTTTATTTTTTTTTTAGATTTTTGCTGTAAGGCACAGGTGCTTGCGAGAGAGAGGGACAGAGAGAGAGAGGGAGACAGAAACACAGAGAGAGGGAAACTGAGAACTCACCTCCCGGGGGGGAGGGTCACCCAACAGGCACGCACATGCACCTGTAGTGTTTTAGAAACAGCTGTGTCCAAGACTCAAACCATGGACGGCCACGTGGGATCCAGCACTGTAACCACCAGGCCACCTGCTGGCCCCATTTACTTTTTAAAATCAAGCAATGAGTCCATTTTTAAAACGCACTTTCATCTACCTTGCCACATAGAAATACATCACTTAGTGAGGCGTTAATTCCAAGATACACAGTGGGGATTTGTTTCATAAATACAGGTTTTCTTTTGGGGAGCTGATTTGGGAGAAATAAGTGATTAAAAAGAAACAGTGATACAGTTTTAAAATTGAAACTGGTGCATGTAACACTTTGATTTTGAGATCATATATTTACATATGAATATACATATATTTACATATGAATATACATATATACACACAGGTATATATATTCATATATGTATATACACACAGATTTTATATATATATATATATATGATGCCTATGTGTTTGTATATGTATATATACACATACATAAATCATGTTTTTCAAGATGTATAGTTCTACGTGGGATCAGTGTTTCTTAAAACTTTTATTTTATAAAATTCTTATATCTACCTTTAATTGTTTATATTGTTTGAAATTTCAAAGGAAAGGACTCAAAATCAATTCAAGCATGTGTATTTTAGTAAGCTTTTTAAAAAGCAGTTATATTCATTAGCGGTGGATGCCTGCAGATGGGTGACACTGTCACCTCACAGTAGTGTTCAGAGAAGGCCGAGTGGAGAGGAGACAGCTGGGGGAGAGCCACTGTGTCCCAGCAGGGTCGATCCCCGTGCCAGTACTTTTTAAAATCCCATATATCTCCCTCACCCCTAAATCTTGTGATTCTGATATATTCCCTGTCCTTCCTTTGAGATGCACTTCTGGGCCCTGGTAAATGTTAAGCGCTAATAAATCTTCCTGTTGAAGGGATACTAACTAAAATGTAACTGTAGAAAAGCCTCAGGAAAAAAAAAAAGAAAACAAAAAACTCTTAAACTCTCTGTAATGTTTCACAGTTGCCTGCGGACTGTATAAAGTATTCATATGTGAAAAAGAGTCACAGTCTTAGGCGACCTTCTGTTACCAGCAGGGTAAAGTCCAAATCCTTTAACCTTCCTGTTGGAAGATACTGTTGGATCTGACTTAATATTTATGAAATTTACACCAAGGCAATGGCATTAATTTCTTATGTTTAGATCAGAGGACTGCAAGGATCAACTGAAAAAATTGGGACTCGAACACAAGAGTGCTAAGTATTCTCAAAAGTTCACTTTAGGGCCAACCAGTGATGTGGTAGTTGAGGTGGTTGGATCTGCCATGGCTGACTGTGTGATTTGAGTTCGAGCCTTAGCAGCTTGAAGAACATGCTGGTTAAATGTGTGTTAGAGGAAAAATGGAGGAGCAGGGATTGCAGCGTGATCATGCCCTACAAGGGGGCTTTCTTTCCTTCTCTTTCTCTGTCTCCTACAAGCACACATGCTTTCTAGCAAAAAAAAAAAAAAAATTGTTTTTTAAGTAAAAGGTTGGGACCAGCAGGTGGCTTGGTGGTTAAGGTACTGGATTCCCACATGACCAGATGTGGTTTGGGTCTTGGACCTGGAAGCTTGAAAAATCATGCCAGGCTCATGTGTGCCCAAAATCTCAGGAGGAGAATGGAGGAGAAGGGACCATGGCATGGCTGTCCCACCTCTGGGGGTGATTTCTCACTCTTGCTCTCTCTGTCTGTCTGTCCAGCGAGCACATGTGCCTTACGCCAAAAAAAAAAAAAAAAAAAAAAAAAAAAAAAAAAAAAAAAAAAGTTAATTGTAGTCATTTAGTAAGTGAAATATTGTCTTATTGTGATTTTTTTTTTTTCTTTTTTTGGTAGGGGGAGATTTTTGCTATAGGGCATATGTACATGTTGGAGAGACAGGGAGAAAGCAAGAAATCACCCCCAGGGGGATGGCCATGTTGCAGTCCCTTCTCCATTCTCCTCTCGGGGTCTTGAGCATGCATGCACATGCGACTAGCATGAGTTTCAAGTCGCCAAGTCTGGGACTCAAACCATGGTCGACTACATGGGAGTCCAGTGACGTAACCATTAACATCATCTGCTGGTCCTTCTCATTGTGATTTTAATTAGCATTTCTGCATGACTTATGATAATTATCTTTTCACGTACTTATTTGTCCTCTGTATTTCTTCTAGCATCAGAAAGTAAGGTAGTGCATGGGATCAGCAGTTAGCATAATGGCTATGTCGCTGGATTCCCATGTAGTGGAGCACGGTTTGAGTCCCGGACCCCGTGGCTTAAACTCACGCCGGGCCCGTGTGCGTGCGTGCCCAAGATCCCGAAGGGAGAATGGAGGAGAAGGGATTGCGGCGTGGCCATCCCCCCTGGGGGGCGATTTCTCGCTTTCTGTCTCTCTGTCTCTCTCTTTCTGGCTAGCACATGCGCCCTATAGCAAAAACCTCTCCAAAAAAAGAAAAGAAAAAAAAAAGAAAGTAAGGTAGTGCCCACAGAACAAGTAAGTCAAGGGCTCGGAGGGTGGCTGCGTGGAATCTGGCTGCCCTGACCTTCGTGCCAGGCGGCCCCAGTCAGGACCTCTCACAGCTTAGCCTTCGGCAACAACTCCAAGCGCGGACATTCACGTAGTGCACCGTCGCCTTCAGACACACTCACTGTCCCCCAGAGATCCCTGCGGTGATTGAGTTGCAGGTGCCTCATGGGGACTGCTGCACCCCGAGACTCTGACTTCGTGGAGGGAGCCATGGAGGGAGGTGCAGTAGCTGAGCAGAGCCTGGGCAGGGCCTGGGTAGTCACTGTCCTTGAGCAGTGAGGGAGAGCAGAGCACGGACCGTATATTCCATACTGGACAGGAGGTATGCGTCTGTCGGGCAGACACGGCACGGCGGTCCGGTGCAGCTCTTCGTGAGGCGGACTCGGGTGTGCTCTGCCTTCCTGTGTGGAGCCCTCCCTGAGCAGGCCAGGCTCCCTGTGCCCATGATCTGGGGCTGGCTGAAGCTGGGGATGAGCCATGGCACCATGACCCTATTCGGGGTGCTTTTTCTCTCTCCCTGTTTCTCTTGCTTATGGAAAAAATTAAAAAAAATTTTTTTTTAAAGAATATATAGGACTTGTTGGTGGCATGGAAGTTAAAGCTGCTGGATCCCACGTGGCAAACTACATGGTTTGAGCCCCAGACCCGATGGCTTGAAAAAGATACTGGGGGTGTGTGTTTCCAAAATCCTGAAAGGAGAGTGGAGGAGAAAGGATTACAATGTGTCTACCCTCCCAGAGGGTGATTTCTCACTTTTATTGGAGACAGAAAATAGGGGAAGCTCTAGAGAAACTTACTTTTCCACAAGGAGTATTGTGGAAGATTGTAAGCAACATTGGTAGTAAAAGCAGGAACAGTCTGTTCTAATGCATAATACCCCCCACACCAAATGTGCATGGTGTGTTTTGCAACACTAATAGCCAGTTGTCCAACTCTCTGGATCCCAACCGGGAGCCTTCGGTTCTGACAGTACCTTGAGTTAGTCTCAGACCTCACAGGTTTAAGGGCTCAGTCCCACAAGATTGCTTCACTTCAGAAGGTAGTCAGGGGGCCAGCAGGTGGCGTGGAGGATAAGGTGCTGGATACCATGTGGCCCATTCCACGTGGGAGCTGGTAACTTGACAATCATGCCAGGTGCATGCCTAAAATCTCAACGGGAGACTGAGAAGGGACTGCGGCCTGGTCATCCCCTCTGGGGGGTAATTTCTCACTTTCTGTCTGGTGACTGCACATGCCTTATAGCAAAACTTATAAAAATAAAGGCGCCAGCAGGTGATGTAGAGGTTAAGGCGCTAGACTCCCACATGGTGGACAGCAGTTCAAGTCCCGGACCTGGCAGCTTGCTTTCTCACTTTCTCTCTTTTTCTTTCTCTCTCTTTCTCGTCAAATTGAATAATAATAATAAACAAAAATTAAATAAATCTTTAAAAGTAATGTAGCTAGAAATAGCAGGACCCCAGTTTACTTGTGCTTTTCCTCTTCATTTTCCTTTTTTTTTGGAGAGGTTTTCGCTATAGGGCGCATGAGCTCGCCAGGCAAACAGAGAGAGACATAGAGACAGAAAGCGAGAAATCACCCCCCAGGGGGGATGGCCACGCCGCAATCCCTTCTCCTCCATTCTCCTCTCGGGATCTTGGGCACGCACGCACACACGCCCGGCGTGAGTTTTAAGCCACCGGGTCCGAGACGCAAACCGCGGTCGACTACGTGGGAGTCCAGCGACATAGCCATTACGCTAACTGCTGGTTCCCTACTCGTGCTTTTGTTCAACTTGGCTGCAACAGAGTGGCCTCCCCACTAAGCATTTATCGAAAAAAATGACACTACAAAGCTGATAGAACCTGTGCTAAAAACAGTAACAGGCTGTTCTATTGTTTTGTTTGCTGAGTAACTGACGGCTTGGTTTGGTTAAAACTTAGTTTATCTTTTGCCTGCATGCATGTGCTTGCTGGAGAGAGACAGGGAAAGAGAGAAAGCTCTCTTACTTAGGGGATGGTCACACCCCATCCCTTCTCCTCCACTTCTCCCTCCTCTTGGGATTTTGCGCACATAAGCACACATACCTGGTGTGTTTCTCAAGCCGGCGGAGTCCAGGACCCAAACCGTGAGGCCGGCCACGTGGAATGTGGGATCTGGCCTCCTGAGCTACCCGCTGGTGGGCTCCTCCTCTGACTTGTTAGTAGAACTGACACCTTCGCTCACACCCTGCACATGGAAGTCCTTTGGTGCTCAGAGTAAATGAGCCCCGTTTTCCTGTAACAGGGAAGGCAAGCTCCGCCTTAGGATGCCTGCTGATCCATGGCGCCCGCACCCCGGGCGTGACTGGGGAGACTACGAAGCAGCTGGCCCTGGTTGGTGATTCCTCGGCACAGGGGCATGTCCTCACAGTGCCAAGTCGGCTGGAAGGATTCGGGGCAGGAAGTGGGCTGCTGGGAGATAAGGCAGCAGCTGTGAATTGCGGACAAGAAAGGAAATGAGCGAGCCCCCGGGCAACAGCATTAGCACTTTGACTTTATTTTCCACCAGGACTTGTTGGGAAAATCTCTGTCTCCAGTTCTGGAGGGTAGCTCCCTATTCAGGTGCAGCCGATGAACTCAAAAGGAAGTATGTGCGTGGGGCCGCTTCTCCATTCACAGCTGCCTCCCGGCTGATGGAGAGTTAGGGAGAGAGGAAACCACGTCCTCGAGTGGTTCGTTTATCTACAGTGGCCACTGTGTTCTCATGAGACCAAGAAATCTTTACCTTAGCTCGGAATAACTTAACAGATGTCTGCTCTGCTCTGTGTGTCTGCGGCGTGCTGTGCCTGTGCGGGCTGCGTTTGTGAGGGGGGGCTTTCGTCGTCGGTGTGAGTAAACCAGCGGCCATGCGTGGCAGCAGCCGGGGCAGCAGTGTAGAGGTGGCTGACCCCGTCCCTGAATGCCGCATCTTGCCGTTAAGTATCGCTTCCTGAGGCGGCTCGTGCTCACTGCTGCTGACCCAGGAAAATGCCTCGAATCTGGGAATACCGTCTTCCTGTCTGTCATGTTCCGTTCTGGGCAGTTCTTCTGGTACATTCATGATTGTGGGCTTAAATAGTTACTGTGTGACTTCGTAGCCACATACACATTTGTGGATTAGGGCTTGGGACACATCACTGTTGGATCTGAAAGAAATCTGTGAAGTTGGCTTTTGCCAAACATTTGAAGATTCTGAATTTGATGACACAGTCCATGTGATTTAAAATTTATGTGTTGTTGGTCGTAGTTGTGTTTTTTAAAACCACTAAGTCATTTAAGTAGAGAATTTCAAAAATTAGATTTTAAAATGTGAGCGTGGATTTGTTGTCCTCCTGTCCACCAGCACGGGGCCCCTCGTTGGTTCACAGGTCTGTAATGGCAGACGGAGCACTGCATTTTGTCCACTTGGCAAAGCGAGCGCCATAGGGACCACAGGCTCTTAACCTCTGCCCTAGCGCTGGCTGTACCCGGCAGGCAGGCAGCATTTGCTGCTGTTAGAATGCTCGGGAGGGACCAGCAGTTAGTGTAATGGCTATGTCGCTGGACTCTCATGTAGTCGACTGCAGTTCGCGTCCAGGACCCAGTGGCTTAAAACTCACGCCGGGCGCGTGTGCGTGTGCGCCCAAGATCCCGAGAGGAGAATGGAGGAGAAGGGATTGCGGCGTGGCCATCCCCCCTGGGGGATGATTTCTCGCTTTCTATCTCTCTGTCTCTGTCTGGCAAGCGCATGCGCCCTACTGCAAAAACCTCTCCAAAAAAAAAAATAAAGAATGCTCTGGGAAACTAATTTTCAGTACCTTTTATAGCTCAAAGATAACGTTTGCTAAGGATCATGGCTTCTGATTATATACAAGAGGCCTTCAAAAGTTAACAGAAAATGTCTACTGTGAGAAAAACTGGATTTCAGAATCCTTTTGCGCTGAAGTGAATGCATACTTTAATTCTGATTTCCCACGAGCTTTCTGAAGTCCCTTCAAGTTGTTCGGCACAACATCTGTGACGTTGCTGCGTGCAGCACTCAGCTGTCCCTCCACCTGAGCAGGACGGGCTCGTCGCCGTGTGTGCACGGTGAGAGGCCCGGCAGAGGGGAGCCTGAGGCGTGCTCAGGTGTGCTCCAGGCAGCTCGACTTGAGCGTGGAGACTGTCGGCCAGACCACGTTGAACTGGTTCGTGATTTGCAAGTCTCAAAGACCACGACGTCACAGACGCCTTTGATCTTTGCCAAGCTTTTAAGGAGCACTATAATAGTCTTTACCTTGTAAGTGTAGGGGGGTCATTTTCTCGTAGAAAATTTTAGGGTTTTATTGTACAGCTCCCAAGTGCTGAACCCACCCAGTGTGGCAAACCAGGGCTAGCTCCAGGAAGAGCAATCCAGACTGCTTTGGGAGTTTCTCCTAGCTCTCTTGTTCCCAGGAAGCAGTTTTTTGGTTTTGTTTTTTTTTTTTGAGAGGTTTTTGCTATAGGGCGTATGTGCTCGCCAGAGAGAGAGAAAGCGAGAAATCACCCCCCAGGGGGGATGGCCAGGCCGCAATCCCTTCTCCTTCATTCTCCTCTCGGGATCTTGGGCACACACGCACATGTGCCCAGCGGGAGTTTAAGCTACAGGGCCCAGGACTCAAACCATGGTTGACTACATGGGAATCCAGCGACATAGCTATTACGCCAACTGCTGGTCCCTGGAAGCAGTTTTAAAGACCTAAAATTAGGTATTCCTGTTGCATGACTTTGAGAAGTAGTGGGATATGAAAGCAAGAAATGCAGTTTGGACCAGTGAATGAAAGGGGGGGCCCAGGCATTGTGGGGGCCCCTAGCCACCAGTCCTCAGGCTGACTTTCTACTTGAGAATACGTGTTAGAGCCTGGAAACCCCATTTATACCGATGTCCCGTGTTTATAGCGGTTCGAGGTGGTCCACCAGGCACAGAATGCTGGGAGTGGACAGGGGCCTCCAGTCTGCCTGCACTGTGCTGTGCTCTCGCTGGTTGAAAGCAGTCCCCGTTTATTGACAGATGTCGGTATGCGTTCGTGTGTCTGTGGGTGTTCCGGCTTCCCAGCTGGGCTTGTGACTCACCAGAGGGCAGAGGGCTGCTTCATGTCCTTGAACCCAGTGACAGTCACATGGATGGGCATGATCAGTACATGCTGAGCGTCAGTGTGATCGCCAGGGCAGGCCAGTCAGGGACCGCCTCGGGGGACCTTCTCTGCAGACAACCTCGAGGTCTTGGTTTTGTGATGCAGGGTCGCCGAGGCCCATTTATGAGCCTCGCTCCCTCGTGGGCTTTCCTGGCCTTCATGAGAGCTGCCCTCAGTCTCCTCAGACTTTGCTTCTCACAGGCTACCTACCAGAATTCTGACCTTTTTAGATAAGGAAATGATAGTTAAAGATAAAAATAATTTGTCTTGATTTGGAGTTTTTTAAATTAAAAAACTAAGTTCTTATGCTCACAAACTTTGGGGTCTATAATTCCTTCAGCTTTTCTCTATCATAAGTCCTAAACAATGTACATCGTTCAGCCGGCTCATTTTTCCAAGTTGGCCATGTGTAGATGCTAAACTGTTCGGAAATAAGGTAATCTAAAAAAGGAATGGAAACTTTCACCTTGGAGGAAAAACCACGATTAAAGAGGACTCACCGTTTCCTCTTTCTGTTCTAAGCAAGTAACACCATGGTTCAAATATATAATGTATTTTGTGACGACAGTTCCCCACGACACAGGAGCTGCACACCTGTGAAAGGCGGGTGCTGGGGCGGATGGGCCCTGTGCCCTCTGTTCACGGCACCGGGTGTGCAGCGCCGTGGTTCACTGTGTGCTCAGGGGGCCTCGTCGAGAGACTGTCATGTGTGGGCTCTGCCCATCTCCCCATGAATCTGCAGCCTCCCATCTTTCCCCTGACTGCATTCTGCCTAGTTCTGAAATCTGATCACATCACAGACGGGATCCTGGGCCGCTGGCTTATTTCCTGTGGTGAACGTCTGCTTGGTGATTTTCCAGGTCGTGCTGGTGAGGTGGAACGAGCCATACCAGAAACTGGCCACGTGCGACGCCGACGGCGGGATCTTCGTGTGGATTCAGTACGAAGGCAGGTGGTCTGTGGAGCTGGTCAACGACCGCGGGGCTCAGGTGAGTGGGCGGGGGAGCACTGCAGGTGGTCAGCGACCGCGGGGCTCAGGTGAGTTGGCACGGGGCTCAGGTGAGTGGGCGGGGAGCACTACAGGTGGTCAGCGACCGCAGGGCCCAGGTGAGTGGGCGCGGAGCGCTGCAGGTGGTCAAGGACCGCGGGGCTCAGGTGAGGGGTGCGGAGCGCTGCAGGTGGTCAGCGACCCTGGGGCTCAGGTGAGGGGCGCGGAGCACTGCAGGTGGTCAATGACCGCGGGGCTCAGGTGAGGGGCGTGGAGCGCTGCAGGTAGAAGGTGCTGGGCAGGAGGCCAGACCAGGTGTCCTGGGCGGCGGCGTTGGCATTACCCAGGCAGAAAGCCCTTCCAGAACTTGGTTGGAGGGTAGAAACAGACTAAATTAGGGCCAACAGGTAGCACGGTGGTTAAGGCGCTGGATTCCCAAGTGGCCAGCCAATCACGGTTCGAGTCCTGGAACCGTGGCTTGAAAATCACACCGGGTGCATGTGAGTGCATGCCTAAAATCCCAAGAGGAGAAGGGATTGCAGCATGACCATCTTCCCTGGGGGGTGATTTCTCACTTTCCCTCTTCCTCTCTCCTGTGAGTGCCGTATGACAAAAACCTTAAAGAAAAGAAGGAAAATGAAATTAGAGCCCTGTTTTCGTTCCTCTTATATGTCACTAGATAAAAAGAGTGTGAACTTCTGCACCCCCTTTTCACTCAGCTGCCGTTAGAACTTTCCAAGTTGTCAGCTCAGATTAGAGCTGTGGAGCCACTTTTTTTTTTTTTTACCTTTCCGTGTTGCAGTTACTTGCGGATCCTTAAACGGGGCCTGGTACCTCACTCTTTTGCTCCCTTTCAGAGGTGTTCCATGTTGTGATCCTCAGGCTTCTCTCGCAGAGCCTACAGTCTCTCACAACCCGCTCAGAGTTGTGACACTCTGTCGGGTTTCAGTTACCTGGCCACCCGGCCACCTGTCAGTGCCCCGCTCTTCCTTTCTAAACAGTCTGTATCTGCTCTGAAGGAAACAGTTGTGTGAGGATGCCAAACTGGGCCGTTTCTGGAACCACCTGGCCGAGGGCGGCTCCCCTTGACTGTGCAGGGGGCCTCCATGCTCCTCTTCTCAGGAGTTCGAGGACGTGTGGAGCAGGCGGTTCCTGTCTGGGACCTGACGCAGCTGTGACCTGGCAGCACCAGTCTTCACCACGTCTTAGCTCTGCCAGAATGGCTTCCTCGTGGCTGTGTTCTCAAGGGATTGGATTCGTCCTCCCCTCTCCCATGCATTGCTTAAATGAGCTGTGAGCTGCCCAAGTTGGAGAGACCCAGGCCATTCATGCGACATGAGATTGTGAGGAGTGAAGACGGCTTTGGCATTCCTCCAGCAGGCTGAGGGGCCTTTCAAGATACCATCACAGCAGACAGACCGACCTCTGCCTGAAGCCAGCAGCCTTGCTACGAGCTCATGTGTTCACTTACTTGGTAGGGTAAGCATTTACTTGGTAAGATGAGGTCTTGTCGGTTTCCTGCCTGCCTCCTTGGAGTAAGACCTGGAAGAGGTAGAGCCTGCCCGTGACCACTCACTGGCCTTCTTGAAGGGGAACCACAGGTGTGGAAATTGCTGGCATGGGGAGGTTCCTTTCCCCTTGTGGGTGGAGGCACAGGCTGGAGAGTGAGCTCTGGAATCAGACCACGTAGCGCGAAGGTCTCAGGCCCTTGTCTTCTGAATGGGAATCCTGCCCTGTGCCTGAGTTTCCTCATCAGTCATATAGCGACTCCGATGGGACCTGCCTCAGAAGATCACCGTGGGGTTCAGTGAGACCGCGTGAAGTGCTCAGAACACTGTCGGCACACGCTGGTCGTCCCAGCTCGCTGTCACAGTGCCTGGACCTGCCTTGTACCCACTGACACGGCTGGACTGCCCTAAACAGCAGGCCCGTGGCATCACCCCAGCTAGTTTCAGGTCTTAGGTAGCAGATCTTCATGGTTTTCTGCTAAGCGGAGACTGCTCTGAGTTTGCCAGAAGAGACTCACGAGTGTGGTGATTTTCTCATTAACCAACATGCAGGATGCTCTTACTAGGAAGGCCCGGTGGTGGGGCACGACGTGTTCAGGATAGGATCCCAGAGGACTGAACTCCTTTCTCAGAGAGAGGAGGGGAAGGAGCGCCAGTGCAGGTGCCAGCCAGGTGCGTGGCTTTTCACGCATCATCACTTCTCTCAGTGCACGGGAAGCTCATCCTGAGAAAGCTGTTATTCTCCATGGATAAAAGAGAAGATCCAGGGAAGGAGCTCAGTGACTGATCCAGGGAACTGTGTGGGTGACGATGCCAGAGTTCAAGCCAGGTGTGTTTAAGTTCAAAACCCTCCACCGCGCTCTTGATCTTCTTTTGACAGAAATGCATGTCTTCTGGCCAGCATGTGACCTAATGGTAGAGGGAGCAGGATCCTACATCTGACTGTGTGGCTCAAATCCTAACTCCAGTAGCTTGAAAAACACATCAGGAGTGTATGAACGCTCACCTGAAATCCCAGGAGGATAGAGAAACAGAGAGGATTGTAGCATGACCACATCCCACTAAGGGGTGCTTTTTCCCTGCCTCTCTGTCTCTCCATCCTCTTTGGCAAGTGCACGCACCCTTTGACAATTAAAAGAAAGAAAGAGGAACCAGCAGGTCGTGTGATAGTTACGTCGCTGGACTCCCAATGTAGTCAACCACGGTTCAAGTCTCAAACCCAGTAGCTTAAAACTCACACCAGGCACTTGTGCACCCAAGATCCCAAGAGGAGAATGGAGAAGAAATTGAAGCATGGCCATCCTCCCTAGGGGATGAATTCTTGCTTTCTGTCTCTTCCTTATCTGTCTGGTGAGCGCATGCGCTCTATAGCAAAAATCTCAAAAAAGAAAAAAGAAAAAAATCCACATATTCATAGTATATCCAAAGAAGCTCAAACCTAATTGCTATTAGAGAGACCCCCACCCCCCAGCAAGCTATGCTACCACCACGTGGCTTTCTCCTGTCCAAGCAGGAGCCACCTGTCATCCTCATGGAGCAACCGTGTGGTCACAACCGCCCTCACACGCCCCACCTTTCCTTCCATTGAGCACCTGGAGCAGAAAAGCGTGGTAGACACAGGAAAGGGAGGGTATACTCAGACCTGGGGCCAGTGAGCTCACGTGGACCCCAGGACACTGGGAGCACCTAGACTCCCACAATGCCTGAGCCTACCAGGTTCCCCTTATTCTAAAAACAATTCTGACTTCTATGTAATATTACTGTTTGGAACTCTGACTCTTCCAGCCTTCGAATCCATTGAGCAGTTGTTGTCATTAAGCACGGACATTTTGGGGAGGTCTGGTTGCTTTTAATTGTGCTGGAGTCAAATCTTATCTGAGTAAATAGACATCACTTGCTAGTGACAGTAGTGACCACAAATCATCGGCCGAGGAATGGTGGCTCTGTACTCCACAAGAAGCAGCTACTGGAAGGAGAGTCCACAGCTTGGAGGGCGAATATCATTGAAACCAACTCAGAAAAATACTACTTAGAAGAAGTAACAGATGATCCTTGTTAAATGGCCCGCCTTTCTTCAGCACAAAGTCATCAAACATTTGATTCTTGGGTTTCTCTCGCCAGTGCGTTTCTTTCCCCCAGAGCTTTGCTCCCCTCTAGTTAATCCAGGGCTCAGGATCCTAGTAAAGCGTGAGCGTGCAACCCCTGGCGAAGGGGAGTTTCCGCCCTTTTTTTTTTTTTTTTTCTAACAGCATTTGGTACTTGGTTTCCTGTTTTTGTTTTGCTGGTTGTGACACATTCTTGTTGCTCTGCACCGACCTCATAGATGTGATTAGTTCATGCAAACATCCTCTATCACCTCTTTTTAGTGATGTAAGTCGGCGTCTCTGAAAAGCTGTTTTTTTTTTTTACCAGCTATATGTTTTAGCCTTCTGTTAAGATATTTTTCCTTTTAGTACAAATCTTTTCCAAGATACCTAGTTAAAATCTATGCAAATAAATATCATTATCTTTGCAAAATAGAACAGTTGTTCGATTTGATTATAGAATTTAACATGTCTCTGATAAAAGGTCATTGAAGTTCTTGAGAAGGATTGATCGTGTAATTGGTTGGAATATAATGGCAGTGAAGCCAAGGTTTATCTAGGGAAACAATATTTTTTAAGAATTATTTCATTAAACTTTATTTGTTTATTTATTTTAATTTGACTAGAGAAGGACAGAGACAGACAGACAGAGAGAAATTGAGAAAGCAAACCAGTCAGGGACTCGAACTATGATCAGCCATGTGGGAGTCTAGCACCTTTAACCACCATGCCACCTGCCAGTCCCGGGAAACATATATTTTTTTTTTCCCTCGGTAACCTCAGATGAGCTATTCAAAATCTACGAGCAAGCTTACCAATCCATGTCACTGTTGTGACAAAGACACTTCTGATCACTCAGCATAAACCCATAACCGCTCCTGGGAAAACAGTCAGAAGTTCATGCCCTTTTGGTGTTTATTCATTTGTTTTCTTATTACCTGAAATGTAATATATCCAGAGCATTCCCTTTTGAAAAGCAATGTAATACACTGTAAAGTTAATATGTGATTCAATGTAATATAAACAAGATTCTGATGATAATAAAAAAATTGAAAAATAAAAAATGTAATATATCCACAATGTCACATTTTTTTAAAGAATATAGAAAACAAAAGACAATACAAACTGAAAAAGTAAAAGTGGTAGAAACAGGTGCAAGTATAACACTAACTAGAATAAATGTAAATGACTAAATTCATCAATAAAAAGATATAGCTTGACAAATTATATTTTTTAAAACTTAGATGCATGTTTTTAAAAGTCACATCTGGGACCAGCAGTTAGCGTAATGGCCATGTCACTGAACTCCCATGTAGTCATCTGCAGTTCAAGTCCTGGACCCGATGGCTTAAACTCACACCAGGCGCATGTGCATGCGTGCCCAAGATCCCAAGAGCAGAATGGAGAAGGGATTGTGGCGTGGCCATCCTCCCTGGGGGGTGATTTCTCGCTTTCTGTCTCTCTGGCAAGTGCATGCACCCTTTAGCAAGAACCTCTCCAAAAAAAAAAGTCACACCTAAAGCTCAAGGACATGTGCAAGTTTAAAATGAAAGGGGGAGAAAAATACATCTGGCAGATAACAAGGAGAAAAATGAGGCTGATATAGCTCTATTCGTATCAGGTAAAATAGACTTAAAGACGGAAAGTGTTGTTTGGTTTATAGAGTGTTACCACATAATGATAGAAACTGTGGTTTACCATGAAGACGTTTTTAATATGTATGCACTTGTTAATAATAGCATGAAAATACAGGGAGAAAACTCAACAGAACTAAAAGGAAACATCGTTAATCCGGTGATGCAGTTGGAAGTTTGAGCCACAGCAATCAGCCGAGGTAGAGACGGTCTGAGCGATGCAGTGAGTGAGTCTGACCTGGCGCTATTACAGATTCTGAGTCCGTCAGTTAGAGAGCACACATTTCCCTCAAGTGAACAGCGCACGAAAAATTAACCATGCCCTAGGACAACGTACTTCAGCTTTCCTGTGAATGGGACGGTAGTAAATATTTTCAATATTGTAGTAAATATTTTCGATATTGTAGACCAGGAGCCTAAGTCAACACTAGTATAGGTATTGTGTAACGAGGGAAAACAGATTACCAAGAATTTCATTATAAAATTAAAATTTTTATTTGTGGGCACTAAAATTAGAATTTTGTATCATTTCATGAATAATAAAGTATCACTCTTCTGTTGATACTTTTTTCCCTAACCATTTAAATGCATTCTCAATTTGTGGGCTATACAAAAATGAGTGAGAGGGACCAGCAGATGGCATGGTGGTTAAGTCACTGGATCCCCATGGCCAACTGCATGGTTGGAATCTGGGAACTGTTGGCTTGAAAACATGCAGTGCGTGTGTGTGCATATCCAACATGCCAAGAGGAGAAGGGGAGAAGAGATTGCAGTGTAGCCATCTTCCTAGGGAAGTCATTTCTTACTTTCTCTCTCCCAGTCTCTCTCTGGCGAGTCACGTGCCCTATAGCAAAAAAATTAAGAGGTCAGATGTGGGCACAGATCAAAACTCTGTTTTAGGACATAAATAAAACCTCAGCAGTTTTCCGTTGGGTAGGTATCATGATTATAGACTGTGATCTCTGTACATAACGTAACTGTTCAAGATGTTAATAATAAGAAGGTAAGTTAAAGAGATTCCTGGGACCAGCAGTTAGCGTAATGGCTATGTCGCTGGACTCCCACGTAGTCGACCGTGGTTCGAGTCCCGGACCCGGCGGCTTAAACTCACGCCTGGCGCGTGTGCGTGTGTGCCCAAGATCCCGAGAGGAGAATGGAGGAGAAGGGATTGCGGCGTGGCCATCCCCCCTGGGGGGTGATTTCCTGCTTTCTGTCTCTCTGTCTCTCTCTGTCTGTCTGGCGAGCGCAGCATGCGCCCTATAGCAAAAACCTCTCCAAAAAAAGAAAAAAAGAAAAAAAGAGATTCCTGTATATTTAGAAAAATTTAAATGAATTATTAAATAGCTCATGGGTTAAAGAATAGGCTTAATGGACATTTATAAAATCCTAGACCTGAATGATAATGAAAACATTATATATAAAATTTGTGAGATCTGATTAAAGTGGTGATAACAGAGAAATGTATATCTAATTGTTTTTGTTAGAACAGAATCAAACCATGCATGACCATTAGTCAGATAAGTATCTATCTAAAAAAATACCAAGTGGGGGTCAGTACTTGGTGTCGTGGTTAAGGCACTGAACTCTCACATGGCTTGAAACTCATGCTGGGCGCTTGTGGGTGCATGTCCGAAATCCCAAGAGGAGAGTGGAGGAGTAGGGATTGAGACATGACCATCCCCCATGGAGAGTGATTTATTTCTCTCTCTGGCGAGTGCACACGCCCTATAGCAAAAATCTCTCTCTGAAAAAAAGAAAAATAAGATACCAAATAAGCAGTAAAGCCAATGAAAGAAGAAAGTGATTATAAAAATAAAAGAGGAAATTAATGTAGTAGATAAAAAAACTGATACAATAAAGATAAATCTCAATTTTTTTTTTTTGAAACTTAAAAAATAGACACAGTGTTAGCAAGGCTGATCAAGAGAAGAAAAGAGAGGCCTAGCTTCAGTGACATTAGCACCACCACTGGGAGGCTGGAAGCCTTGTGAGAGGCTGTGTTCAGCGCCCAGGCCAGCCAGACACCCACGGTGTAGTTGACCTGCCTGCAGTCCTAGCTAATTGGGGGGCTGGAGAAGGGGGATCATGACATAGTGAAGACCCTCTCTGAAAAACTTCTCTCCCCTTTTCTTTTTTTTTTTTTGGAGAGGTTTTTTTTTTTTTGCTATAGGGCGCGTGCGCTCGCCAGACAGACAGAGAGAGACATAGAGACAGAAAGCGAGAAATCACCCCCCAGGGGGGATGGTCGCGCCACAATCCCTTCTCCTCCATTCTCCTCTCAGGATCTTGGGCACGCACGCACACGCGCCCAGCGTGAGTTGTAAGCCACCTGGTCTGAGACGCGAACTGCGGTCGACTACGTGGGAGTCCAGCGACATAGCCATTATGCTAACTGCTGGTTCCCGTCTCCCCTTTTCTTTACTCCACCAATAAAGGCAAAAAAGGAGAGAGAAAACAAACAATTTTATGAATGAAAAGGTGGGCCTAACCACAGGTAGAGATTACAAGGTAATGGAAGATAATTAGAAGATGCCTAGGTAATTCAGTGGGGAAAACGATAGTCTTTTTTTAACAAATAGTGCTAAAATAACTGAATATTCGTATTCTTAAAAGCAAACCTTAGGGGCCATGAGGTGGCATGATGGTTAAGGCACTGAATTCCCACATGACTGACTGTGGTTTGAATCCTGGACTTAGTGGCTTAAAAATCACACCTGGTGCATATGGATCCTGAGAGGAGAATGGAGGAGAAGGGATTACAGCATGGCCATCTCCTCTGGGGGGGTGATTTCTCACTTTCCCTCTCTCTCTGTCTCTCTGTCTCCCTCCAGCAAATGTGCGTGACCTATGGCAACCCCTCATAAAAAAGCAAGCCTTGATTCTTACTTTATACCCTACACATAATTGAACTTTACAGAACCTTAGACAAAAATTTAAAAGCTAAGCTTCTAGAAATCTTTGCAACCAGGGCCAGCAGGTGGCATGGTGGTAAAGGCGCTGGACATTCCCACATGGCTAACCATGATTTGAGCCCCTTACCTGGTGGCTTGCATTCTCACTTCCCTCTCTCCCTGTCTCTGTCTGGTCAAATTAAGATAAATGAATGAACAAATAAATAATTTTTTAAAGGAATAAAATCTTTGCAACCTTAGAAAAATTCCTTGGTATGGACACAGAGAGCATGAACCATAAAAGAGAAAAAGTAGTACTGGACTTTATAAAAATAGAAAGTTTCTACTCTCTGAAAGATGCCATTAAGAAAATGAAAAGGTAAGCCAAAGATTGGGAGAAAATATTTGCAGTGGATGTCTGATGACAGGTTGTACCTAGAATTTATACAGAAATTGTATAGCACAATAAAGTCAACACTTGATTTATTCTCACATTCTCCCGTTTGTGTGTGTGTGTGTGTGTGTGTGTGTGTGTATGACTGTGTGAACACATGCATGTGTGCACATATGAGGGAATTTGAACAGATATATCTCCAAAGAAGGTATGATTAATAAGCACATGAAATGATGCTCAGCATGTTAGTGATCAGAGAAATGCAAATGAGAACAGCATGTCATACCAGTACACACCTACTACAGTAGCTAAAACAGAAGGACTGAGGACACCATGTCTTGGTAAACGTATGGGTCTGTTGGGTCATTGGGAAAGTCATGATGCATTTTTGCATAGGAAAACATGTCATGACTTTCCTGATCTCCTAAAGAACTGATGGGGGTGTGTAATGGAACCACTTTGGAAGACAGTTTAGTTATTTCTTATATATTTACACATACATTCACCTTATGGCCTAGCAATTAATTCTAGTGCTGGGTATTTAAGAAACTAAACTACGTGTCACAAAAGTTTCATGTATAAATGTTCATGGGGATGATATAATAACCAGATATTGGAAACAGTACAATTCTAGCAATTTGGATAGTTAACCAAATTGTGGTACATTAATACAGTGGAATGGTACTAGTCTATAAAAAAGAATGAACTACCAGCAAGAATTTAAATGATTTCAAAACCTCTGTGTTGAGTAAAAGCAGTCAGATGCAGAAGTGCACACACCATATGGTTGGATTTCTGTGAAATTCCGAAACAAGCCGCTCATGACAGAAGTCAGAACTCTGTCTGATTAGAACCAAGGGTGAGGGTTGGGGATTGACTACTGGAGGGAGTAGGGGAAGACTTTATTTTATTATATGTAAATTACACCTTAATAAAGTTGATTTTTAAAAGGATCATAAATATTACCAGCAACTATTTGCCAGCAGTTTTGAAACTTACATGAACTGGACAGATTCCTAATAAAAAAAAAAAATGTATCAGAACTGACTCAAGAAGGAATAAAAAACTTAAAAGTTTGACTAATTCTAAAACTATTAAATTGTAACAGTGATTAAAAATTTTCCCACAGGACCAGCAGTTAGCGTAATGGCTATGTCGCTGGACTCCCACGTAGTCGACCGCGGTTCAAGTCTCAGACCCAGTGGCTTAAACTCACGCCGGGCGCGTGTGCGTGCGTGCCCAAGATCCCGAGAGGAGAATGGAGGAGAAGGGATTGCGGCGTGGCCATCCCCCCTGGGGGGTGATTTCTCACTTTCTGTCTCTCTGTCTCTCTCTGTCTGGTGAGCGCATGCGCCCTATAGCAAAAACCTCTCAAAAAAAAATTAAAAATTTTCCCACAATAAATAAAAACACACAGCCAGATGTTTCATAGGTGTGTTCCACCAAACTTTGAAGCAACAAGTAATCCCAGTCTATACAGACTCCAGGCAGAGGAAAAAAAGGAGCTCCTCTTCAGTTCATTCTGCAAGGTCAGCATAACCCTAAGAAGTCCAAATAGACATCACAAGTCCTTTTCACTCATGAATACAGACGCAGATATTCTAAACACAGCAAACAACCTCAGCTGTGTTTATAAGAGACCTTACTTCACCTGCAAGTTGGGTTCTAGTAGGTATACCCGGATAGTATAATCCTGGAAAGTCCATAAAAGTAACTTGCCACTATAGATTAAAAAAAAAATATATACGGTTTTTTGACTAGATGCAATAAATGCATTTGATAAACTCGAATCTGAGTCATGTTTTCCAGTTAAATCCCCCTCCCCCCTTCATTTTGATTGAGGGAATAGAATCAGAAACTTAGTGCTTTTCTGTTTTGGTGAGTGACCTGACAACCACGGGTGGTGGGCCTGTGGGCCATGTGGCGTGTGGCGGTGTAGCCAGCCGTCCCCACCTGCTGGGCATGACTGAGGGCGTTACTTGTCCCTCCGTCTGCCTCCGTCTTAGTAGGTGGGAGTGACAATACTTCTCACCAGCAGTTGTCATGAGGATGAATGAATTAATGAACAGGAAGCACATAAAACAAGGCTGATACACAGTTTTGATCATTTGTAGTAAAACTTTTCCAATAATGTCTTTTAGATTGCCTTCTTTAAGGCCATCTCCATCTTAGCCAAAAAGCTGAGTTGATGACTGTATTTAGGCTTTGATAAAAGTACTTTCCCCTTCAGATTACAGATTGACTTCTTTTCTCTCTGTGTATCCCAAAGGTGAGTGATTTCACGTGGAGCCACGATGGAACACAAGCACTTATTTCGTATCGAGATGGGTTTGTCCTGGTCGGTTCTGTCAGTGGACAGAGACACTGGTCGTCTGAGATCAACTTGGAAAGTCAGATCACGTGTGGCATATGGACTCCTGATGACCAACAGGTAACACCTCTGCGTGTGTGACCTTAAAACTGGGAAGAGAGAAGACGGGGTGGGAGTGGGCACAAATGCCTCTCAGAGAATCACCAAGGAAGAGACCAATGAAACTGTCCAGGTGACACTTAAAACAAAAGTTTTAAATTAACTATATATTGGAGAAATCGTATTTTCCACCAGTGTGGTAAATGCTGAACTAACATTTTAATTATGTAAAGTGTTCATACAAACTTACTTTTATATCTGCATGATTAGCCAGTTGATAAATAGATAATGGATATAAATAATAAAAGAGGAAGTTGAACTATAGATGTAAATGCCAGATATAGTGTGTGTGCAAGAGGAGAGTCTGAGAAAGGACATTTAGAAGAAAAATAGGGAGGCAAAGTATTAATGACACAAAGAAATGTGGTATTATCTGTTGAAGATATTTTGTAGTTTTATCAACTATTAGGGAGAAATGTTCACCTGTTGAAATATCCATTTTTTTTCTCTTTAAATTTATTTTTTACATTAATTCACTATACATCACTACAGCATACAAATGAATTTTCCATCCAAAATACACTGTGTATTGGCTCAATCAAGCACATCAACATACATGTTTTCAGCAAATAATTTTCCAATTCTTATGTCTTGTATACTTTGTTTTTTGTTTTGCCATCCTTGATTCCTTATCCCTCACCCTCTGCCATGTCCCACCCTCCTCCCACGTTGTCTCTGGTATCCATGGTTGCTTTCTATGCCAACCCCCCATTTAATTGATTTGCTAATGAACTTAATTAGTCTAAATATATCCAATAGCTAGCACAGCTGATATATACCTATACATGAACCCAAGTCTGACTTTAGGCATAAACCCCAGTGAGTAGAATGAACATATTATAAAGTAGTACCCAGCTGGGGCTATATAGCTTACTGCAGTCATCAAATATGCATTTTTTTTAAAATTGATACGAACAATTTTACCATTTTTTTTTCTCCTGCAACTTTTTTTTTTAATTACTTAACATTCATTCCCTGAGCATCATCACAACGTACTAAATGTGGTTTCCCATCTAGAATAAACTGCATAGTGGCTTAATCAAGCATGTTATCATCAATAATATTCCATTTCTACTTTCATACATATGTATACATATATATATGTTTTTTACCCCATGTTTGACCCTCTGCCCTTTCCCACTCTCTTATTACACTATCTCTGCTATATACAGTTGTCTTCCATTCCTTTTTCCCCAACATTTTGTTGACCACACAATATCATAAGTAATCCAACTACTTTCAGCAGGTAATTTCAAGAAGAGTAGTTTTGAACTGGTAATGATATTTCCCTGAAACTTAAAGCCTAGAAACAGGTTAGTATTCTGTTCAAATAGTAGGTACATGCACCTATCAACAGCTCAAGACAGGACAAAAATCCTTTAAAACCGGAAAACAAAGCTTAGGAGAAAAGCAGCAATAATTTAGTCAAGTCACAGAATGTTGTTTCATCGGTTCAGTCTCATGTACTTAATCTTTCTTCTGTTAAGGTTCCATCTTCCAGATTGAATTCTGGGATATAATATTCATCTCCAAACATTGTCCCTACAATTAAGTTGCCCATTTTCTTAGTTTTTGAACTCTTATTTCTGTGTGTCTGCATTTAATTTTTCTGACATAGCACTCCCTTAAGAACTTCTTGGAGATCTGGTCTCGTGCTGGTAAATTCTTTCAGGTTTTGTTTATCTAGGAAAGTTTGTGTCTTTTCTTCCCAAATGAACGATAACCTTGCTGGGTACAGAATTCTCGGTTGAAATTGCTTTTCCCTTAATACTTTGAATATATTTTCCCATTCTCTCCTCGCTCACATTGTTTCCGATGAGAGGTCTGCCGTTAGTCTGATGGGATACCCTTTGTAGGTAACTTGCCTTTTTTCTCTTGCCAGCCTTAGTATCTTGTCTTTGTCTGTGGTTTTGGTCAATCTGGCTATAATGTGTCTTGGAGAAGATCTTCTTGGGTTGATTCTATTTGGGGTCCTCTGTATTTCTTGGGACTGAATCTTTGAGTGCCTCTCCAGGTTTGGAAAGTTTTCTTGCAGGATTTCATGGAATAGATTATCAATGCCCTTATGAGTCTCTTCACCCTCTGGGATGCCTATTATCCAGATGTTTGGACATTTAATTGTATCTAGTACTTCTCGCATATTATTCTCAAATTTTTGGGCCATTTTCTCAGTCTTTATGGTGGATTTTTCTAGGCCAGCCATTTTCTCTTCTACATTAGAGATTCTATTTTCTGTATGATCTAGTCTGCTTTTAATACTTTCAAGGGAGATTTTGACTTCTTGTATTATAGCCTTCATCTCTAACAGTTCCATCTGATTTTTTGTAAAGTGTGAAACTCCTCTTTTAGATCTTGCATGAATTTCCTCACCTCCTGGAACTCTTCAACTCCTTTCTCCTTCCTCTTCAGCAGTTCCTTGTCTCTCTTCTCTTCCATCTCTGTTAGCTTTGCCATTATGAATGTTCTGAATTCTTTATCAGACATTTCCATGATTTCCATTGAACTGTGTGTGGATGAAGAGGAGCTATCCGTTTCCCTTGGAGGAGAGGCATTTTCCTGCTTCTCCATATTTCTTGTGGTCCTGCAGCGATTTCTAGTCATCTGGTGGATGGTCGGTTTCTTCCCAAACTTGGAAGTTCAATCACGTGGGTTTTGTATTCTAGAGGCCCAGTTAGGAGTGGGACATCTTCCTTTCTCGCAGAATGGCTAGGTCCGAAATATCCATTTTGTAAGACAAATGATAATGTGATTGAATGTATAAAGGAAAATGAAATAAAAATTAATTAATTAAAAATTTAAGAGTTAAAAAATAAATAAATATGTTTGGTGGAAATAATTTATTCTCAGAGAACAAATATACAGTGAGCCCAATGAGGGTATTTTTTCATCTATCAGCACAGAAATAATAACATGATACAGTTAAGAGAAAAAAAACAATAAGCATTCACATTCGTTGCTGATAATAATGTGTGTTAGCCCTCGAAGCAAGTTGGCAGAGTACATTAACAGTCTTAAAAGTTATCAGCCACTTGGATTTGGTAGTATATGTGAAGAACTTACCTGAAAGAAACAGAAAGGAAGAAAATAAAAGTTGTAGTCATTAAAGCATTACATATGATAGTAAAAATTCAGTAACAGCCTATTATCTAAAATAGAATGGGGGACCAGCAGATGGCGTAATGGCTATGTCGCTGGACTCCCATGTAGTCGACCATGGTTCGAGTCCTGGATCTGGTGGCTTAAACGTGCGTGCGTGCGTGTGTGTGTGTGCGTGTGTGCCCAAGATCCTGAGAGAAGAATGGAGGGTGTGTGCGTATGCATGCCCAAGATCCTGAGAGGAGAATGGAGGGTGCGTGTGTATGCATGCCCAAGATCCTGAGAGGAGAATGGAGGAGAAGGGATTGTGACATGGTCATCCCCCCTGGGGGAGCGATTTCTCCCTTTCTGTCTCTGCCTCTCTCTGTCTTTCTGGAGAGCGCACACGCCCTATAGCAAAATAAGTAAGTAAGTAAATAAATAAATAAGTAAAATAGGAGAATGGTTAAGTATAAAACTATGCTGTAAGTACTTTATATAGTAGATCAGTAAATTATAAATCGTGGTCATGAAGACAACGTCACAATCTGGAAAAACTCTGTGATTAGGAGCAAAAACGTCAGGATACCAAATGGTGTGCGTGGGATGCTGCCCCATCATCAAACACCCCAAAGAACACCAGTCCCGCGGAACAAAAGAACCAGGAAGTATGAACCAGACTGCCACAGTAGCTATTTCACTGCCATCAGCCTCTGGTTCATTTCTTAAAATCTCATATCAAAATTGTCTTTAATGTGTCTGTTTAACTTTAATGATATAATAGTTTAAATTTAATGATATAATAGCTCTATATCTAATAGATATGTGTGACTTTAATTGATATACTGATAACAATTATATATTGATTTGTTTTTAAAATAGTCTGGTTGACCACTTAAAACCTTTGTAAATATAAAACTAAACATAGTGGAATCTGTTAAATGCTAGAATGTTTCTTACCAGAGATTTCAGTTTGACGTCGGTGAAAGGAAGCAGTATAATATGGAACTGTACTTTTGTGTTTGAGCCACTTTTTTTTTTTTTGACAGAACTGTTTTCCTCTAGTCTTGTTTCCATTTTGTGAAGTAAAAAAGGCAAATATGGCTTCTCTTCTCAGAATTAGTGTTATGAAAAGGTACTTTCAGCTCCAAGTTTCTTCCCTCTGCTTCCGCCAGGAGTTTCTAATAGTCTGTTAGTATTTGTGTGTATTTAAATGTAGCACTTAGGTTTATTTATTATAAAGTTTTAACTGACCATTTTACTACCCCTCCAGTGTCCTCGGAGAGCAGCCCTTCCACACCCTGGCACCAGCTCCTCTCCTCTCCTGCCCCAGGTTTCTCTTCCATGACAGAGTGTGCGTGTCATTTCCCACCTGGTCCCCAGGGCTGTTGTAAGGACCACGTTCCTCCCTCTCCTGGTGGGGTGAGACCCATGAGCCGTCTGTGACTGAGCTGTGCCCACCCATGTCTCGCACAGACCACACCTGTACAGGACAGGAACAGCAGCAAGTGAGGTGCAGCTCTTGCCCTTGGGGTGCTTGTGGCTCCCCCGAGGAGACAGACCCAAGTCGCAGCCCTGCTATGTCCTGGCAGTGCTGTGCCAGGTTGAGGTGAGGGCCTCTGAGGAAGTATGGGTCTGGGGTGGCGTCCTCGTCCTTGGCAGTGTGAGCAAAGCTCCTGGTGTGGACCGCACAGCGGGGTGCCGTGTGCCACAGTGAGCGGAGACAGCTATACGAGGTAGGAGGCCGTGGCGTGGGCACGGGGAGCCTTGGGGCCAGGCTGTCGTCCTGGTTCCCTAATTATTACAAGAATGTGTTTTCCCTGCCCCACTTTTGTTCTGTTTTGTTTTTGAACCATGTATAGCAGTTGGTGGTTGTGTCTCTTCTGGCTTCTGGTCCCTGGGAGCTTCCCTTTTCTAAATGCTTTTCTTTTCTTTTTTTTTGAGTGAGATTTTTGCTATAGAGTGCATGTGCTCGCCAGAGAGACAGAAAGTGAGAAATCACTGCCCGGGGGGATAGCCACACTGCAATCCCTTCTCTATTCTCCTCTTGGGATCTGGGGATGCATGCATACATGTCCAGTATGAGTTTTAAGCCACTAAGTTTGGGACTTGAACCGCGGTTGACCACATGGGAGTTCAGCCATGTAACCCTTACGCCACATGCTAGCCCCTCTAAATGCTTTCCTAACAAGCTGTGTTGCTCCCTATAGACTGTCCCACATCCTGGATTTGTCTGATTGCTCAGAGTACCACTTAACTTCACTACCAGCCCTCGTGTTTCCTAGAAAGTGAAAGCTGTGTCTAGGTTAGAGCTAAATTTGCAACTCCGGTAAGAATACGCCGTAGGGAACGCGAGTCTTTACTGAACCACACTGGGGGATGGGGACTGTCATGGGACCCCCAGGGAGGGTGCTGAGTTGGACAGAACCTTGACGAAAACTTACTTTTCACAGCTTGTTCTTGAATTTATCTATACGTAACAGCTAATATTTTCTTTTTTAAAGAACTATTTATTTGTTGTATATATTTTTAAATTTGCTACAGGGCATATGTGCTAGAGAGGAAGAGAGAGAGAGAAAGGGAAAGTGAGAACGCAAGCTCCCAGGTCCAGGACTTGCACCTCGGTTGGCCATGTGGGAGTTTAGCACCTTAACTACCACTCCACCTGCTGGCCCAACAGCTAATATTTTCAAATAACACGTTTTACTCCAGGCTAAAATCTGTGTCCCCCTTTGGATTTTAAGGAGGGAGTGTAATCCTACTTGTGGTTTATGTAGGGGTGAAACCTCGGTTAGTCTGCACGGGCTGCCTGCAGAAGACCATCAGCTGGGTGTTGGAAACGGCAGAAGTTTAGTTCTTACAGTTCTGGAGCTGGAAGCCCAAGATCAAGGTGCCGGCAGGTGTGGTTCGTCTGAGGCGCCCCTTCGTGGCTGACGAACAGCCACCTCCTCCCCGTGTCCTCACAGGACTCTTAGACACCCACCTGATGTCTCTTCCTGGTCTTATAAGGACACCGGTCATACTAGATTAGAATCCCACGTCCATTTAACCCCGATGGTGTCTTTTACAGGCCCTCCCTCATCTCCAGTACAGTCACTTTGGTGCTTTAGCAAGTTTTCCAAATGGTTCCAATAATTTATCAGTCCACAGTAGACTGATAAAAAATATTTGGAGAACAGAAAACTCACAGAGGAAACACTGATGTAAACTCAGCATGGTAAGCTTGGGATATATATATAAATAGAACAGTATTTGTAGGGCTTGGAAAGCAACAGAATGACACAAATAGCAAAGAACGAAATAAAAACATAGCTGGAACCGTATCAGTGGGCCGGGCGTCACCGCAGTCATGCAGCAAGAACGCGGCTGTCCTCCTGGACACGCCAAACACCGAGAGTGGCGCCCGCGAGGGAGGGCCCGGGTGTCGTCCCCCTTCTCCAGGCATTTGGGAAGTGCCTGCCGTGCCACTTGATATATGAAAGTGCTCTGAGACACAGACAGTTAAAAATACCTTCCAGGTCATTCGGGGGCTTAGCTGACTCAGGTACGGCTGATGGACCGCAGAGATCTCTGCGGGGGAAGTGTTTCCATTCAGAAAGGCGGAGCTGCTGCCACCCTGGCCAGTGTGTTTCGAGGCACGAGCGTGATGCCCCTGGGAGGACAGTGGCCAGCGGTTGCACCCACGTCTACTGCACACAGGACAGAAGGAAAACCTCAAACTCACATTTGAGGAATTGAGTTAAGGGAGAATGTTCCAGTAACTGTGGAAGAACACGCCTGAAAGAGCACGGAACAAAACTCTCCGAGTTCCTGCCCTTTCCAAGAGGGTTCCTGGGACATGCCCTCCGCTGGGGACAGGGGGGGTCTGCAAAGAGCTGTCCCTGGGCCTCTGATTTTCGTCACTACTCATCGCTAGTACCCTGTCTCTACCAGAGCTGCAATGTGGCATATACAGGATTCGGGTGCCTCTTAAAGGACTCTCAGGCATTAAAGTGTGTGTGCTTAGAGCAGCTTGTGACCCCATCTCCCCACAGGGCGACCCGAGTCTGGCGCAGACTGTGCGGGTGCCCTCCTAGTCAGTGGCACTTCCCAGGACCCTCACTCACCCTCTTCCTCACAGGCTCTGTCTCGCTGCCCTCAGCTGAGGGCACACAGCTCAGGTGAAGTCTCTAGCCCGGAACTTTGTGGCCGTCCCTCCGCCTGGTCCCATTGGGTGACGTCTGCAGTCTTGGCCACGAGTGATGCTGAGAGCACAGGTGCACCTGGCCTCCCCCAAGGCTGCGCCTCCCTCCTCAGCATGCCTTTCTCCTCCCCCTCGTTCGCTGTGTCTGGGCCCCAGCCTGGCCCCTGCCCTCTTCTCTGTCACAGCCACAGTTCTAATCAGCTCCTGTCCGTCCTGCGTGCCCATCTCTCTTATCTTCACACCATGTCGTCACAAGCCACCTGTAGGTCAGCTCAGCCATGTCATTGCTCAAAGCCGACGTGACCCGAACCTGCCTCGTTACTCCTCATCCCACCTCCTCTCGCCACCCCTCTTGCTGGCCCCCACCCCCGCTGCTGTCCCTGATGCTCAAAACTGGGATCACACTTAACCCTCCCTTGCCCTCATCCCTCTCTGCTTAGTCACCAAGTGGCGTTGATTTCGCCTCCTGAATGCTCTCATCTCACGAGCTGTTTGCTTACATTTGAAAGTTCCAGAGGATTATGCTCCAGCTGGGTTAATGACAGCATCTGAGGGCCTGCGTGCTCCCTGCAGAGGGGAATGGCCCTGAAATGCAGGGCTGTCTCACAGGGAGGTGACACGTGTGAGGACTGCGTTTTTGTAAACAGGATTATGTTTTAAAGACCCACTATGGGAATCTTCCTATTTATAGGGTATTCTCGAGAAAGTTCTCTTAGAGAAGGTTGTCTGGTATGAAACGAGAATTCTTCACGTGATACGTCTTCTCACAGCAATGTCCAGATTTCAGTTTTCAGTAATGTTTGTAAGAACTAAAACTTTAAATAAAAGGGAGGGGATCTTAAATAGACCTGTTTTTTCTTTAAATACTGTTTTTTTTTTTTTTTTTTTTTTTTTAAAGAGTTTTTGCTGTAGGGCATGTGCACTTGCCAGAGAGATAAGAGACCGGCAGAGAAATAGAAAGTGAAAAATCATCCCCCAGCGGGGAAGGCCATGCTGTAATCCCATCTCTTCCAAAATTATTCTTAGAATTTTGGGCACACATGCACATGTGCCCAGCGTGAGTTTCAAGCTGCCAGGTCCAAGACTTGAACTGCTGTTGGCCATGTGGGATTCCGGCACCTTAACCACTCTGCCTTCTACTGGCCCCCTTCTTAAACACTCTTAAATCATGATTTCAAATAGAATAAAAGGGTCTGGATTGATAAGTATCAAAGAGTCACCCAAATAAGACTCCCATTTTTCAGGTCTTACCAGCAAACACGCACATAAGCTGGAGCCATTTTCCTTGTTCCTCCTTTTCTCCTTCCCATCAGGAGTTTGGACACACATGCACATACGTCTAGTGTTTTTTTAAGCCATCGGGGCTGAGATTCAAACCAAGGTCAGCCCTGTGGGTCTGGCCTTCTTCCTCCTACACTTCAGGCCTAGCCCCGTTTGGAGTTTCATAACCTAGAATGAGAGAAGATTTATTCTTTTTGCTTTGGGATATTGTTACAAACTTCAGACAATTTAATTAAGTGGAGTTTAGTTGAACGATTAAACTCAATTAAATGCGATTGGAATCGGGCACCCTGGGATGGCTTCCCGGGGACTCTGGATAGCCTCAGGGTCGGGCATACTTATGTCCCAGAATGGAAAGTGACGTACAAAACTGGAAGGGGGGACTGAGATAGAGAAATAATTGGATTGGTTACATCTTGAAGTTTGTCTGTGTTAACACAGTCTAAGAGGTGGGGTGTCTGTGATTGACTGAAGCCAGCTGCTGTGATTGGCTGTCACTTAAGACCTCACCAAGGAAGCAGCCTTCCGAGAGAGGTCTCAGTTTGCTTATGGAAGCCAAAGCGGGAGCGCAGAGGCTTGGTCGGGCCAGTGTGCTTTAATGATATAGAAGTTCCAAGCCCCTTCCGTGTGAGGTGATCACGTGTGCGATGGGGTCGGTGATCCCGAGTGCGTTGTGTGCAGCACAGCCAGGCTGTCAGTGCCACGTGGGGAGGGCAGCAGCAATCAGATCACAGAGTGGCTTCGTGTACCTCTGGGACGTCTGTAAGTAAAAGCCATACGTACAACTTACTTTGTAAGAAATAGCACCTTGGGGCCAGGTGATAGTGCAGTGGTAACACAGCTGGACCCAAGTGGGTTCACTTCCCAGTACCCCCCGAGCATGCCCGCTGCATGCATGTACACATGCACATAGGTAGGGTTGTCTTCCTGATCCAGGCCGCCTGAGACTGGGGGTGGGACATAGCATGAAAACCTTGTGGGTGCCAGCCTCTGTCTCACTCTGTCCTTCTCATGGAGGAAGTAAACACATTTTAAAAAGAAAAGATACGTGACTTTAATTTTACATTTGGGGTGGAGTAGAATTAGGACTTGAAGAGTTAGTGTAATAGGATTATTAAAAGTGGTATTTCAGTGCCACTTTTCCAAGGACCGGAGCTGCTGTCAGAGTGGGAGGAGACTCCTGAGCATGCTCAGATCCTCCTCCTCTGCTTCTAGCACCTCGTTTTTGTATCTGGCACCTCGTACACACGGCACCCGCCATCCGGTGTGAGCTGGTACTGCAGTTTGACCTTTAACTCTCTCTGTCATGGTGCTCATAAGCAGTCACAGCTGAAAAGGGTGATTTGTCTCCATGTCACCGGTTTCTTGAATGGGACTTTTTCTCAGTTACATTTCAATCGATATTTCAGTTACATAATTTAAAAATAATTGATTATGAAAAAATCAGTAAAAGATAACTAGAATAAGAATCTATGTATTTTGCCACAGTTGCTTTTATATACATTTGTATAATATTTATGTATAAAGTCGAGAGGGTGTGTGCATTTCCGGGGGGGGGGTTCCCCCAATGGGGCGTGGTCACACCACAATTCCCCTCCTCCATTTCTTTGTCTTGCTGGGATTTGGGACGCTCACACACATCCAGCGTGTTTTTCAAGACTGTGGAACTGGGAGTCAGACCACAATCAGTCATGTGGGTTCCAGCCCCTTCACCACGAGGCTATAGGCCTACCCATTTGCTTTTTTACCCCCTTTTTACCTTTGCTGTATTAAAACAAATCTCAGAAGGCATGCCATTTCCCCTGTACCTCCTCAATTAGAAGTCTCTGCAAAGTGTGTCCTTTCTTTACCAAGTACCGTTCAATTTCTTCCAGTCTTCCCCTTGAGTAAGGTCCTTGTCTTGGAGTGCAGTTTGGGGCTTGGGTGTGCCCCAGCTCTGAGGAGCATGTTTCAGCTCCCAGGATGGGGGCATTCTGCTGAAATGCTTTGCCTTATACTAGCAGGTGGGAAGGGATTAAGAAAGCGAACCTAAAAGAGTGATAGAAGGCTTTGCTTTCTCAGCTAAAAACTCCACAATTTTATAAATGAGAAATAATTTACTGATATTTGACGTTTAGCTAATGGCTAATACATACAAGGGGCTCACTTTTAGATAGAAAAAAATCAAACTTGACAAAACACATAAAAAGAGTCACAATTCATTATTTGCAAGAAGATTTTTATTCACCTTAAGAAAACATTTTCCTCTCAGTCTGCCAAGCGTGTCTCCTGGCACCGCTCAGCTGTCCGCCCCAGAGAGCCTCCCCCCGCCTCCTTCCAGAGTCTGCCTTCAGGTGGCAATCGAAGCCCTGCACAGGCCTCCGGGTCCCTGGAAGACTTAAGGCCATCGTTCTCAACACAGCAAGAAAGGAGCATGGCCGTCTCTCTCAGGGTTTTGAACTAGCTAGCTGCTGCTTTAAGAAACCCACAGAGCCACTAGCCTGGAGCCTCAGCGGCCCTTGCAGTGCTGGAGAGCCCGCTGGTGACTGCTGGGGAGCGATGAGCAGGCAGAGGGACTGTAGGGAGAGCAGCGGTGACCACCACTGAGCACGAGCCCCGCTTTGAGCTGAGATCCAGTCGGACTCAGTGCAAGGAGTGCTCTCTTCCCTCCCTCCCCATTAGATCTGCCCGGGGCTTCTCGGTAGTGCTGGACTGCAAAAGGGAAGCTCGTCTTTCTTTTCAGCCCAGCTCTAAACTTGCACAGGAAGGATTCTTGCTAGTGCAGGTGAGGAGTATATGATCACAATGAAGGCAAAGAATGGAGACGGACTCAGGAAAGAGGTCGGGAGTTGCCCTCCTGCCTTTTGTGGCTGTCTTTACCAACTATGGGTACTGTTTCATTTTTAGTTCTTTCTTTTTGTGTGTATTCTGAAAATACACACAGAAAGAGCTCCTTTGAGCTCTTTGTGGGAGGACATGTATTCATTAGCAGAAACAGGTGCAGCTGTGTGTCTGTCTTTCAGCAGAGTTCTGGTTGATTGACAGCAGCAATTAAGACGTTGGAACTCAGATTATTGATGAATCCTTAAATTAAGAACTTGGTATTGATGAATTATAAAATGTGCTAAAACAACAATCTTTCTTGGACTGGCCCTGTGGTACAGTGGTGATACACTGCTCAGGAGAAGCTGGATCCCACATGGCGACCACAGTTAGAGTTTCCGACTGAGTTGGCCTGAAATGCACCGGACGTGTGTGAGTGCCCAGGATCCCAAAGGCTGAAAGACTGGAGGAAGGAGATCGTGGCACAACCACGTCCTGTGGAGGGTGATTTCCCCATCTCGCTTGCATGTGTCTATCATAAATTTAAAAAATAAAACAATCTTTTTTGGAATTTACATTTATCTAATAAGGTTAAGAATGAAAGACATGGGCCATTCGTGGCATAGTGGTTAAGGTGGGTGGATTCTACTTGGCCAACAACATAGTTCGAGTCGCAGACTGGGTGATCTGAAAAACACGCCAGGTGCATATGCACGCATGCTCAAAATCCTGAGAAGGAAACAGAGGTGAAGGGATTGTGGCATGGCCATCCCTCCTCTTCTTTCTCTCTTTCTCTGGGATGAGCGCACATGACCTATAGCAAAATTAAACAGAAAAGAGAACGAAAGGAGGGATTTATTCATGTACATTGGCTCTTATTACAAATACCTTCTTAAAATCAGTTTTTATTAATTTAGGGTTAGATTTTCTTCGTGGGCCTTTGTTAATACCACAGAGTGATCATGGCCTTGGCCTTGGTTTTGACACACAGACCTCACCCGAATGCCGGTGTTTGGCCAGACAGCTAAACTACAGGATGCGTTGTCCCAGGGTTCCGTGTGGATTCCTGGACCCTGCCCTTGGCATCGAATGCATCCTTGTGCCACGTGGCAGGAGGTGAGGCAGGGGCTGCTTACCTGTGTCCATGATCAGGACAAAGACCTCCTACCAAACTGCTGGTTCCCTCAGCCCTCTTCTCAGTTGGGCCTCGCCTTTGTCCTATAAACGCTGCAGACTCTCGGCACAGATTATTCTGTCCACAGCCTCTTCCCTCCCCCTGCACCCTCTGCTCCAACCCTCCACACAGAGCACTTGAGAAACACTGCTGTAGTTTCTGCAGCTCGAGGCTGTCTTTCTAGGATAAAGATTCCAGCCCTACTTAGTTCCTGCCAAGAGGACTTTGTTCCAGCTAACAGTGAAGATAGGGCCAATCTCCCAGTCTCTGTGGGGTGATAGGGGCCTAATTTTGATAAACACCAATTAGCAAACCCAGAGGGTCATGGAAACCTACTTGTCCTTCTCAAAACCCCCAAGTTGACCTATCCCCCCCCATTCTCCCTTTAAAAAGCCCAGTCACTTCTGCACAAATTGAAACAGGGTTACCAAACCCTGGGCTCTCCAGCAGTTGGTACTGATTAAAACCTGACTTCCTGCGGTAGTGCGTGTCAGGGCTGGTCTGTCACTGACGGCCACCATGCTGGTGGGTGTGCCCACATCCCTGCGTGCCAGAGTACACAGTGTGGCCCTTCAGTGTTGCAGGCAACGGGGCCAGGAAATCTCCCAACCCGTTTGTTGAGAGGTTTGAAAGTAGCCACAGGAAGAAATTTCTATTTTCATCATATTATTTCATCATTTAAAATATATTTCGATATATTTAAAGAGTTGTGGCATTTTAAAACAGTAAAGGACTCAAGGTCCCATGTAATACAGATGGTCCCCAGCTTACAGTGGTTCAACTGGCCATTATTTTACTCTGCAGTGGGTTTATTGGGTATTAAATAATGTATGTTCGACTTACTGTAATTCTGATTTCTGATGGGTTGGGGGGGCATCTATATACTTTTTTAGCTGACAGATGAAACTAACACTGAGGAGGTAGCATGAGCAATGCCACTAAGTGGTTAGACTCGGAATAGGCCTGACCACCCTCCAGCTGACTCCCAGCCCTGCCTCCTTTGCAAAGGGAGGATGTTCCCCCCTCAGGCCCAGACATCCTCTATGCCAAGCAGCCTAAGCACATGCCAGCATCACTTGGCATCTCCTGCCCAAACAAAGAGTGTTTGTCCATCCCTGTGGGCATTGGTGAGTGGCTAGGTACCCTGGGTTTGGTGCTGTACTTCAAGGCTGTTTACCTGAAGCATTTCTTTCATTCAAAGTGTATTTCTTCTTCTTCTTCTTCTTCTTCTTGCTTTTTCTTTTTTTTTTTTTTTTTTTTTTTTGCTACAGGGCATATACGCGAGACAGAGACAGAAAGTGAGAAATCATCCCCAGGGGTGTTCTCCATTTTCCTCTCAGGGTTTTGGCCACACGCGCCTGACATGAGTTTCAAGCTGCCAGGTTCAGGACTTGAACTGCCGTTGGCCACATGGGAGTCCAGTGCCTTAACCACCACTATGCCAGTTGTTGACCCTCAAAGTGTATTTTAATGTATTTTTGACAGCACGAATCTCTGAATGTCCCAGGCCTAGCCACAATGAGGAAGGCAGAGCAGCACCTTAACACTCTGCTGTGCTGGAGGCTGTAGGGTCAGAGGAGGCATCCTCTGAGATTTGCTGAGAAATCCCCCACAAACAGGGAGGTGAACGAGACCGGAGGCACAGGTTTATTTTAACATACACACTACGATCGGGAACCACACAAAGTACGGCTCCAGGAAAGGCCCAGTGACTGCAGGTCTTGTACCCCGCAGGATGTACAAAAGAGATGGGGCAAATTTGGCCATGAACACTGATGTAGGGAATGCAGAAAGCCTTGTCTTCCTGGGGCCAGTGTCAGGCCTCTGCTCTTCTCATTCTAGGAGAGGTGGGGGGGTAGCATCAGGAAGGTCTGATGGAAATTACTTTCATGAAAATTAGCAAGTTGATTTGTGTGTCTACAGGTTCTCTTGAGTAGTTGTCTCAGAAATATGCCCAAGAAGTTTATCTTGAGTGGCATGCTCTGGCTCCCCACAAGGCCGATGGAAGATGGGGCTGGTTCCCCGGTTTACCTGTATACACCTGGCACCTGTCCATGACCCTGGCTGGCTGAGAGACGCTGGATTAAGGACATGGCCTGAGACGCTGTCAAGGGTTGTCCAGGATACTTGCCTTTCTCTGTCTCTCTCTTATAAAATTAACCTGTGTTTTAAAAATCCTAAACGTCCCAGGACCCGCAGTTAGTATAATGGCTATGTTGCTGGACTCCCATGTAGTCGACCACAGTTCGCGTCCCGGACCCAGTGGCTTAAAGCTCACACCAGGCGCGTGTGCGTGTGTGCCCAAGATCCTGAGAGGAGAATGGAGGAGAAGGGATTGCGGCGTGGCCATCCCCCCGGGGGGTGATTTCTTGCTTTCTGTCTCTCTGTCTCTCTCTGTCTGTCTGGCGAGCACACGCGCCCTATAGCAAAAAAAAAAAAAAAAAAATTCTAAATGTCCCAAAGGATGATGAAAAGGCCCCTTCCACTCCCAAGCCAATCAGTTCTATTCCTCGGAGGTAATGCGTTTCTAGTAACTCATATATGTTTCTGCAGGTGTCCAATCAAACACATTTTTATTGATGCTATGGTTCGATTGTTTTCTACTTCCAGAAATTGCTGTGTAGATGTGTCTTCGAAGAGTGAGTAAAGTTAGAAAAGGAGACTGAAAGAGTTGGAGAAGAATATTCTCCATTAGGAATTATTTAACATTAAGTTAGAGGCCTGAGGCAGGTAGGATATCTTTTCTCTTAAAACCTTTAAATATAGACTTTCATCTTTATGTGTTCATCTACGAGTGGTCTTCTCTGTGCTGAAGAGATGTCTGCAAGATTACATGTTCAGCCCAGAGATTAGAAGTGGTTGTCCCAGTCAACTGTGAAGTTATACTTTTTCTTTTAAAAAGGCAAAAACAAACTATTGTTAGTCAATGGAGTGATTCTGTCATTTACAACTGACTTCAGTGACTTTAGTGGCAAAGTTTCCAAATCTGGCCTCGAAACACATTTAAGACCCACGAGGAGGGCTAGGTTTTTTTTTTAACTGTGTCCCCAAACAGAAACAGCTTCTTCTAAAGAAGAAGGAAGGACATCATGGCTTTGCACTATTCAAGCTCTTGAGATCTTGGCTGTATGTGGAAGGTGGCTGGTGGCGTGTTTTCCCTGTCTGTCCGTAACCCAGAGTCGGTATAGACTTAGCAAGGGTATGGCTAGCTTCCATTAGTTAAACGTTTGGCTAGATTCTGTGAGGGAGGTGAAAGGTCAGACTTTTTTTTTTTTTTTTTTTGGAGAGGTTTTTTCGCTATAGGGCGCGTGCGCTCGCCAGACAGACAGAGAGAGACATAGAGACAGAAAGCGAGAAATCACCCCCCAGGGGGGATGGTCACGCCGCAATCCCTTCTCCTCCATTCTCCTCTTGGGATCTTAGGCACGCACGCACACGCGCCCGGCGTGAGTTGTAAGCCACCGGGTCCGAGACGCGAACCGCGGTCGACTACGTGGGAGTCCAGCGACATAGCCATTACGCTAACTGCTGGTTCCCAAAGGTCAGACTTTTTAAGATTCATTGTAAGTGAGTGAAAAACAGAAGTTAAAAAGTCAATTTCCTGAAGTTTAATCTGGTAAGGTAGAGTCCAAGACTAAGTGCAATATGGAGTCAGTTTGGTTCTCTTACAGTTCAGCTACCTTCCCAACATATTTCATTTTTTTTCAAGAATTTAAATGAGGGGTCAGTAGGTAGCATCGTGGTTAAGGCACTGGACTCCCATATGACCAACCACGGTTCAAGTCCCGAACCTGGCGTCATGAAATTCACACTGGCATGTGTACATGCGTGCCCAAAATCCCAAGAGGGGAAGGGCTTGCAGCATGGTCATTCCTCCCGGGGGGTAATGTCTCACTATCTCTCTGTGTCTCTGGTGAGTACACATGCCTTGTAGCAAAAAAATCTCTATTTAAACAACAAAAAGAAATAAAGAAAAATTTAACCTTTACAATGATTTTCTATTCTTTATCCACCCCCCCTTGGCTTTCCACTTGCTTTTTCTTTTCTTTTTTTTTTTTTAATGCTGTAGGGCACATGCACTCACAAGAGAGAGAGAAAGAGAAATCACCCTGTGGGGGGCTGGCCTGAGAGAGAGAGCGAGAAATCACCCCTTGGGGGATGGCCTGTCTGCAGTTCCTTCTCGCAGGCCTTGGCCCTCGTCGTCTTTCTCTAGGAACTCCCTAGCATGCCCATAGCCTCGCGGGCCCCCTGCAAGGCCGACTCCCAGCCCAGGCCTCTCCCTGGGCCCCAGACTACACGTCCTCCTGCCCACCTGCCATCTCCCCCAGATGTGCCAAAGGCCCTTAAGTCATTGAGTCCAAGACAAAATTCATGATCTCATGCTTCCTCTGTTCTCCTCTCAGGACTTTAGGCGTTCACACACATGCGCCCAGGGTATTTTTCAAGCTGCTGGATCCAGGACTCGAACCACACAGTCAGCCATATGGAATCCAGTGCCTTAACCACCGTACCACCTGCTAGCTGCAGGCTTGTTTCATTTTAAACTGCTGGTAATAATTGTATTTATTTAAAAATGATTGTATCTAAAAATAGTTTAGAATGGAGTGCATTGAAATGAAGCGATTATGTGTATAATTGCAGCACTGTTAAAAGCTGCCCTGCAGAGAATATTCTAGGCTAGAAAGCAAATTGAGACAGCCATTGAATGATATGGCCTGACCCACAGGTTTCTACCAGCTTATTTGGTTGGTGTTCTCATTTCGGAGGGAGCCTGTCCCTGCCCTGTGTGCAGCCTACGGTCCACCAGAGGAAACAGCAGGAATATATTGAACAGGGATTCCCGTAATCCATCCCCGAAAGTGTTTTGGGGCCAGCTCTCTGAGCAGATCAGAGCGTTGGCCTACGGTTTAAAGAAGGAGAAGTTCTTTATGTGTAGGAAAACTTGGCCAAAGATTTGGACAGAAATCCATTTATGAGTAGTCAGTCACCGAGTATCTCCTCATGACAGCAGCCTGTGAGAACCTGGTTGCAGACCCTCAAGAAGCTCCTGGTTACTGGGAGAGATGTGCAGAACCAGAGCCAACCCAGAGCGCTCCGGGGCCGTGGTTAGAGACGGAGGGTGCAGTGGGTCCCAGAAGCCCTCACACGTGCAGTCTGAGCATCTGTGTGTACCCTACAGCACACTAGACGTTGGAGACACAGCACCAGCCAGTCTTGTGGCAGGGACCTGGTTGTGGGTGTTGCTCTGGGGAAACATGCGATCGTGCGTTTTGTCTTCGACTCATTGACTTAAGGGCCTTTGGCACATCTGGGGGAGATGGCAGGTGGGCAGGAGGACGTGTAGTCTGGGGCCCAGGGAGAGGCCAGGGCTGAGAGTCGGCCTTGCAGGGGGCCCATGAGGCTATGGGCATGCTAGGGAGTTCCTAGAGAGAGAAGACCAGGGCCAAGGCTCTGGGAGCATGGCGAAGCCTGTGGGAGGAGGCTGAGCCTGGACAAGGAACCAGCACCGGCCTGCCTAGGACCGGGGGGCAGGGGCGGCGGAGAGCGCTGCGCTTGCCGTGTGCACCTTCCTCATTCAGACGTCCCTGTCATCTCACGACGTCCTCTGCTTACATAAGGCTTATCTCATTGGAAGCGATTAAGCATGAAAAGAACTTGTAGTAGAGGACATTTTAAAAATCTGATTTCATGTTGTATCATTGTTTTTCCGTTATCTGTGACACACTTGTTCCAAAACAGAGTCACTTCCTTCATCATTGCTTGACAGCTAGACTGTTAGCGTTACTTTCTCCCTTTCCCCCGCTCTTAGCAGTGGGTTGGTTCCCGTGGGAGTGGTAGTTGTAATGGATTAATGATGGGGGAGACAGTGATTTTACTGGTGTGGCTTGAAAGTGTCCATAAAACACACTGTATTGATTATGCCATTAGTCACATTTCAGCATCGGAGGGCGAAAATTCTTGCAGCAGTAGCCAGCTAAGTTTCTGCAGCTTACTGCTTTGTGTTCACCTCACTTACTTAACTGGATTGCTTTTGTAGTTTTAAATACGTTGTGTTTTCTCTAAACAAGTTGAGGCAGCAGGTCTGCCAGAACCCACAGTGCTTTCACACTTGGTCACGGGTGCTGGTCCTCGGTTGCAGGTGCTGTTCGGCACAGCTGACGGGCAGGTGATCGTCATGGACTGCCATGGCAGGATGCTGGCCCACGTCCTCCTGCACGAGTCCGACGGCATCCTCAGCATGTCCTGGAACTACCCCATCTTCCTGGTGGAAGACAGCAGCGAGAGCGACACGGACTCCGACGACTACTCCCCGCCTCAAGGTAGCTTGGCGCCCCCTCCTCCCTTCCGTGTAACAGAAGGAAACGAAGGAGAATCATTGATCTTGAGGAAGGCTGACAGCCCCTGGTCACAGAGCCCTGACTTCTGGGACGAGCTCTCCAGCCCCCTGCAGGGCAGGGCCGGCCTGATGCTCTTCTTGATTTGACCTCCCCTCCCTGCGGTCCCTCCCTCAGAAGCACTGCTCAACTTGATTATACTCTATTGGCCCACGTTCTCCTAGATATCAAGTGAGACATGTGGCCGTTCGTGTGTCCCTGTGGTGGTGTGGGGCTTAGCTGCTTGCTAAGCATAAAGGAAGCTTAAGATGAAAAATTCTGTGCTGCTGGTGTGACTTCATATGTGCCACATCCAGATCCCAGCGTGTCAAGGCCTGTAAGTTCAGCTGCACGAGAAGGGGATTAGCTCTGCCATGAGAAGGCCAGCCGCTAGGGCAGACTCCAGGCCCCTGGTGTCCTCTCAGTTCAGAAGGACCCGCCACCCCTCTGCAAGCCTCACCGTGGTGTTAGATACTTGTGGGGATCGTTTTACCTTCGGCCGCCTCCACCCCAGCATGTATTTTATCTAAATCTCAGATATATAAGAAACCATCCCCCCCTCCCCCCAGGAAGTGAAGGAGCCTGGTAATGGTGCCGGTCGTCACCAGGACCAGTGTTCAGCACCGGCCTCGCAGCCTTGGCCCTGCTCCAGCAGCCCATCCCCGGCGTCCGCTTCATTTTTCATAAGGAACATAGATACGAACATCACGGTGATAGGCAGATGGCTCCTGACTGGAGTGGCCGAGCTGCCGCAGGCTCTGTCCTTGGGCAGCACTGCTGAGCTCACACAGCCGTGGGCCCTAGTGGCCGTTTCTTACCTTTCCTACCACTGTGGGCCATGCTGTCCTTGGAGGGACTGCTCCAGGGACAGTCGTGAACATTTTCTTCCCCAGCAGCCTCTGCCTCCATTGGTACTGCAGTGTTCTCGTTTGGTCTTCTCTGCTTGGCCACAGAAACAGTGATGTGTGTGTGTGCGTTTCCATGTTCATTCATTCATTTATTTTAGTAGGTGTTCATACAGGAATAAAAGTTAAGTTTTATAGTAGCATTTCAGGATTAGTTGGTCTTGAGAGGGAGTGACTGTCCTTGGCACCCATAAATCTTTTTGGTAGATAACTATCCTCCACCCTCCTTTTTTAAAATTTCCAGAGGGTATGTACGTTCACCAGAAAGAGAGAAGAAGGGAGAAAGCATTCCCCAGTAGGCCATGGTCACACTGTGGTCCCTTCTCCATTCCTCCATCCTTTGGGATTTGGGCATGTATGCCCATGCGCACAGCGTGTTTTGTAAGCCATCAGGGTTAGGATTTAAACTGCAGTTGGCCATGTGGAATCTGGCTCTCTTTACTCCTAGACTGCAGAACTGGCCCAGCTACCCCCTTTCTTAATAGGATACCAGCCGCGAGTGAAATGTCGGTCATATTTCCAGAGCCTCATAGTAACTCAGGCAATGTCTTTATAAACATATAGCATCATTTTAAATCATTTTAAATCAGAACTCTTTAGTAGGTCGAATCCAGGTTTGCATATCCCACTTTATTATTGAAAGAAACAAGGCCCCTAATCAGATTTAGAAGCAAGTCCAGAATAATCTATAAGAACAGCATCCAGTCCCTGGCTGTTCCTTGAGCCGGATGCCCTCAGAAGCAATGGGGCAAGTGTGAGGATGGCAGGTACTCACCTCTCAGATGCAGAGGGTTCCTCCTGGTGGCCTGGGCAGTGGGGCACAGAGGTGAACTCCTGCAGTGTCTCGGCATGAGGCAGTGAGAGCAGTCCCGGACTCCGCAGGCAGGTCTGCCCAGAGGCTGCTGGGTGAGCTCAGCATGGCCGTGAAACCTGCAGGAACCCCTAGAAGGACACTGGGCACCAGACACGGAAGAGCAGCCGACTTCTGCTCTTTCAAACAGCATAGGGAACACCCAGTCAGTGGTCCGTCACCGCCCCTTAGCGTTTGGACGAGGGCTGCACTCAGAAAGCCGGTTTTTCTCTGAGCCAGCTTACATTGCAATATGGTAGAGTTCTCCACATGCCACCTCTAACCTGAGCCTTCTGACCGAATCTGGGGCCTTTTATGGTAAAAGATTAAACAGAGCTGATGGTGGCTGTAACAGTCCACGAGAGCATGTGGTACTGACAAGCAGCTCTTGTCTGCATTGGACCAAAATTGAGAATCCTACTGATTTTCATCCCTCTCCCCATTGTCTTTGTTCATTGTACAACATTAAAATAATTTACGTTTATATGCCATTAGGAAGGCATAACACATTAACACACAAGTTAATAAACTTGTCACACATTATTCTCACCACCCTGCCAATTGCCTGGAGGCTGTCCCAGGTCCTGCTTCTCGTTCGGGTTCTCCCGCGTGTAGTTCCTGAATGTGCAGAGCACTCGCCTCCCCGGGGCAGGTCCGCGTTCTCCTGCAGCTTTAAGGCACCGGCAGGACTGTGCCTGGGAGCCCGGGCTGGGGTGCTGCTCGTTCTCTCTCTGACTGGTGCTTGTGTTCCCACAGATGGTCCAGCAGCGTATCCCATCCCGGTGCAGAACATCAAGCCCCTGCTCACTGTCAGCTTCACCTCGGGAGACATCAGCCTGATGAACAACTACGATGACTTGTCTCCCACCGTCATCCGCTCAGGGCTGAGAGGTACAGAGCACTGCACGCACCTCGGCCCGCAGATCAGCCCTGTGCTTGCCTTTCGGCCAGTGTCGGACTCCCAGCACTTTTCGATTCCTGTCCTCTGCGGTGACCTCTTCTGGGCTTCATGGAGTCTGTGAACAAAGGTCACTTCTCCTTAGCTCTTCTGCTTATATGAGAAGTCAACGCCCAGGCTTATCTGAGCAGGGAGTCCTGACATTCTGTCACTGTCCTGTGCCTTTCCCCATTCTTGACAAGAATGATCCTCTCGGGTGTACGCCATCTTTGCGTCCGGCTTACACTGTGTCTGCACGGTGAACGGGCCACAGCACCTGCCAGGCTGAGGCAGCAGATGGTGTGCATGGCATCACTTACACAGAAGCCCCTGTCATTTCCAGAATCTGGCAGGCTTGTTAAGGAACCAGTAGTTGTGCAGTGAAGTTACTTTGAAAGACTCGTGGAGGTTCCACAGTTCCCAGCCCAGCACAGTAATGTGCAGGGCATCCTCGCGTGCCGATGCCTTCCCGCCGGCTGCTGTGGAATGTTGTTATCGCAGGACGAGCTAGTGGGAGGGCCTTTTGGAGCCTTCTGAATTAGCAGGTTGAGAATCCTATTGATGTTGTGACCCCGTTGGAGCCAGTCTCTCTTCAGGGCTGAGTGGCACAATATAGACAGTTTTTAAAATTCGATTCCCAAGTGGCTTCTGGTGCTTGATGTTCTGAATAGAGAGGGTGGGGGCGAGCCAGGCCCTTTAGTACCACCAGCTACTGTCATTCAGCACGGCCGTCAACTGGAGGCTGCTCTGTGCTGCACCGCGTGTCTGCGTCCTGGGGAATCGCATGGTGTGAGGAGCCAGTCCACGCACCTAGCGCTGGTGGACACGAGCATGCCATACCTGCCTCTGCACCCAGGAGCAGGTGTTCAGTCCTTTAGAACTATGGCAGGCTGTTCTCCCTCCGGGTACCCCACTCTGCTGTAATTGTAAGGCATCATTCTGCCTGTGAACTCCTGAGGGATGTGAACCATGTAGAAGTCCTTTATGCCACAGATAGGCCTCATTAGGAGCAGAGTACGTGTTTCTAGTGACGACGATGAACTTAAACCACCTTGTGCTTGCTCTAGGTTCTTTTCTGAATGATCTGTCTCATGGAGCTAAGGTAGAGGGGATGGTCATCACAGGTTCTCACATGTTTAGTTATCTCGGCTCTACTGACCTTTCTGCAAAGAGTCTGCTTTTCAACCTTTTAACCAGATTTAATGATTTCTTGAGAATTGCCTCTACTCTAGAATCCTGAACTTTGTTCTCCACCAGATATCTGGCCAGGACTAAAAACAGTTATTACCAGTTGGTTTTTCTTGACAGGGTGAATTTTTCACCAACTTGCTGTAACACTATTTTTTTGCACCTTGAACACGCCATTTTGTACTGTGTCTATTATGTTAGATCTTATAGGACCGAGCTTCTAGCACATTCCCACCCAATGTGCAGTAGAGAATAGGAACATATATTGGGTGACTTAGGGCGGTGACCCAAAGCAGCCCTCCCAAATGTGAGATTTTTTTTTTTTACTTGAGTTATATTCTAAAAATTCTAAAAGTATTCTAACTATAGGCAATTTAGCAGTTTTTGGGCTGTGGATACCGTAGTAAGGAAGAGGCTGTCGTGCTGCATCTCCTACATTCAGAGAGGCAGAGTGAGCTGAAGTGGTGCCGTCCGTAGGTGCTCTGATGGGCAGCTCCTCTTTTCAGGCTTGCTGTCAGAATGTCTTAAGGACTTGGTCCTCCAGGTGGTATGAACAGCAGCCTTTTTCTGTTTTTGCAATTTGTTTGCTTTTATCTACTGCCTCTTGGACTGTTACTAGGAAGAGGCAACCAGAATGCTCTCAAGGGTGGCACATAGCCGTGGCCATCTGTCCTGTTACAGACAGGCTGGTCACTTGTCTCCGAAGCTGGTGAACTGAAAGGACCATTTAGATTCTCTGTCACTGTCTCAAAGAATTTCACCGGTAAAGAATAATGGCTCACAGTATTCTTTAGTTTGGCACCAACACCGTAATTTACGTTGTGTGCAAATGAGTCTGGATTCCAAGTAGCTCCTAGACGCGTGCCCAGCTCCCCTCGGCATCACCTGGCACATTTCATTTTCACCAGTGGTTCCTGTGTGGGGTGGGCAGTTCTAAAGAGGGGGCGAGGGCCGGATTTTGCTTTGCCGAGGAAATGCTGCTTTAGGAAAAGGTCTTCTAGTAACTCGGCTTCGGGGACGTCCGTTTATTACACGATAAGCCATTCAGCGGTTCACTTTACTTTGGGTTTTTGCTCTTTGTTTTGACTTTGACGTTTTCTTGAGGGCGAGGAATCCAGCCATGGGCTCAGACATCCTCCGCCCAGCCAGCCCACGCTCAGTAGTAAGGCACGCTTTGGAAGGCTCCTCTCCTTTCAACCCAGGTAGCCTTGACATAAGAGCACCAACCCCTTAGGCCTGGTTAGTCTCTTTGTTTTACAGAATGTTCTCCTTTGTCGTTTCCCTGAGCACGCTGAGAAGTCCAGAGAGAATTTTCAAGGGGAGGTGGCTTTAGTCCCCAGTGCTGTCTGCTGCCGCAGCTGGGCCTGGTACCCATTTCTGGTCACTTTCGTCAGTGCTTCAGACCCTTTGTTCAGGCCTCACTGGGCTTGGTAGAAAACACTCAAAGATATGACCTCACCTGTTGTTTTACCATTACACACTTTGCCAATTCGTTTGTTCTTTCTCTCTGTGGGTCCACATGCACATGAGTATGCACTCACACACACAAATACATGTGTATCTAATGACTAACAAAAAGCGAATCATCGAGGTGGTGGTCTGGGGGCAGGCCGAAGATTGTGTTAACCTCAGACTCGCCCTGGGTAGCTGCAGTGTATGTGGTTTCAGTAACAGCGCTGCAGCTTTTCTGTTAAAACACGGCTGCCTCTTTTTGACCCGGCACTAATATCACACAAGGGGGTTTTGTTAACACAGAATAATCATGTTTTCTTATCACTGACCACGTAAGACATTTTGACCCTTCAGGGTTTATTTTTTTTGTTTATTTGTTGTTTGCTTGTTTGTTTTGGAGAGGTTTTTGCTATAGGGCGCGTGCGCTCGCCAAACAGACAGAGACAGAGAGACAGAAAGCGAGAAATCACCCCCCAGGGGGGATGGCCACGCCACAATCCCTTTTCCTCCATTCTCCTCTCGGGATCTTGGGCACATACACATACACGCCCGGCGTGAGTTTTTAAGCCACCGAGTCCGGGACGCGAACTGCAGTGAACTACATAGGAGTCCAGCGACATAGCCATTACGCTAACTGCTGGTCCCGACCCTTCAGGGTTTTATCAAGAAATGATCCCTAAGATTGTCTGGCTAACATAGACTAGCATGAATTTGCTCCTCTTCTCTGCGTGAAGCATTTAAGGTGCCAAAAACCCACACACCCAAAATCATTGAGAAAAAAAGGTGCTTCAGGAGGGTGAGCCTCTTGTGCTTGGAACTTCCCAAATCTCTGTGTGGGAGGCATCAAAGACTTGGTGCCAAGAACTTCAGGAAAAGTGAAGAGCGGGCTAGTGAAGAAAGCATAGTGTGTTCCTTCTAGGCTGAATTCTATGACAAATTTTAGGAATTTTAACACAATTATTACTGAAACTTTGGGCAAAGAGATTGGAGAGATTTCTTAAAATGAAACAGGCATAATTTGCAAAAAAATGTTCTGAAACAGAAAGGTCCCGGCCCTATCTATGTTTCTTCTTTTCTTCATAGTGACGTCTAGAAGCCGAATGAGACTTTGTTTCGTTTCGTTAGGCCTTCATTTCCCCACTCATGAGGAGTTTAAGCTCCACCTCAAAGGACTCAGCCCCGTGGTGCTCAGGACGCCTGGCTGACATCGCACAATCTGAGGTTTTCCCCCCTCATTCCCGCTCCCGCATTCTTGCTGGTGGGGTTTATGAGACCACCTGTTCCCCTGCAGCCCCCATGGGGTGCGCCCACCACAGGGGTCGGGACTGGTGGATGCGAGATGTCAGAGGAGCCCACAGCTGGCACTGCAGGCCCCTGACATCTAAAGGAGAATGGCGTTATTCAGGCAGAATTTATCCTTTTTAAAAGAGTGACTTGCCTTAGGAGCTGGCGGCCGCACCCGCACTAAAGAAATTCCCAAGAGTTTGCTCAGAAACTTTCGGGCTCAGAGCTTTACCGTGGACAGGCACAGCCCTCGGGGGAAGTAGAGCCCCTTGGGTGTACGGTTTGCTTCATTGTCTCTGAGCAACCTCTGATCTCAGGGCATTTCTGTGTCAGCCCTGCGGGGGCAACAGCCTACCCTTGTATTGGGGAAAAACCACCCCAATGTGATGAATCTCGGAGAATCTTATTTGTAAAACAAATTGGAGAATGGTGTAGTTGTGCCCTCACCTGCCAACTCACCAGAGCAGACCGAGGAGTAGTGGTGGGAAGTTAGCGCTGCCCTCTCTGTTCCTCCAGTGTTACAGTGACGGTTCTGTCCCAAGAAGTCTTAGGCTGTCTTGTGTGCATCTCTGCCTATTAGTATCAGTAGCTTCTCCTTGGGGTTTTCTTGTGTGTCCAGAGCAGCTCTCTATACAAAGTCATTTCAGTTTTCTGGTCTTGACCTGACTTTCCACAGAATAGAGCCAGCTTTGACTGTCCGGAGCACGTCATGACATTCGCACAGCTCCTCGAGCTTCCTTCTCCCATCGTCCTAAAACTTATACCACAGGATATTTACTTGTTTTACTTCCTGGTTTGTATTTAACTTATTTCATGTCCTTTGATTTTAAGAAAAAGGGTTTGAAAAGCCTTTCTATGGGTGTTTTCGCTGTTTCAGGTCGTTAGAGGCCTTTTCCATTTTGTGTTCATCGGTAACTACTTTGCTGCAGCCTCCTCCTTCCCCCTGGTTTCTGCTCTGTGGCCAACCTGACGAGGAAGCTCTCCCTGGGCCTGGGAAACTGTTCTCCAGTTTTCAGGGGACCTGAAAGGACATCGGCAGCCTCAGGGCGCACTGGCATTCATGTCCAGATCATCAGCATCCACGAGTGCGAGGGCTGTGACCAGCCGTGACTTGGTGGATCTCACCCGGCTGGAGATAAGTGCCTGTGCTGCTGCTCTAAGAGCTGTCCAACCTCTGCAGAAATGGGCCACTTCGTTCTAGACTTCAGTGGTCTTTATAACAGCCAGACTAAGTTTTATGGTCTTGAGGGAGAAAATACATGCTATAAATCTTACTGGTAGTTATAGCTTTTTTTTAACCAGTAAGAAATCAGTTCATTTCTCACATCGGGATATGACAAACCATTTAGTAGCCATTCTTATAGGCTCTGAGTGGTTATACGTAGCCATCGGATCTCCGGTGTGCAAATGTCTCAACAGAACTGCCACCCGGTGGGAGCCTTTATCTTTTCTTGCAAGCCCCCCACATCATCAAATGTCCAGTCAAAGGGCCCCTATGGACATGTCTGCCCTTTATCAGAACTTACCTGCCCAGGAATGCCCAGAAATCAAGTGAATATAAACCTCGACTTGGCTTTTGGTTTGCTTTTTACTTTTAGCATTTGCTAACTCTGAGTCATGTCTGGGGGTGAAGGGCGTTGCAGTGGGACCAGTACGTAAACAACGTGCTGTCTTAGGTTTCTCTTTCTTGCTTTCTCTAAAGTTCAGAAAGTTTGCCCAGCTCACCATGGAAATGCTGGTTTTGGAGCTAGATATCTAACATACAGCTCTTATTTTATCTGCGTTTCTACCAGATCTCCTTATGTTTCAGGGGAACTACAGTCCAGATCGGTGTAACAAATAACCTTTTTTCAGTAAGAGTCAGCATCGTCTTCAGAGAAATCACCCCACAGATAGCCTGCTTCCTCACATTTCAGACATTATTGTATCCATAAGAGAAGGGGAAAGCACTGCCCTTGTGTTTCCTTAGCATCTCTAGTTTTTAAACTAGTGGAGACCAAGAACGGTCTTGCTGAGTGGCAGTGGAAGGAGGCCGTGTCCTCATACCAACTGTCTCCTTTGGGATTTCAGAGGTGGTGGCCCAGTGGTGCACTCAAGGGGACCTGCTGGCGGTCGCTGGAATGGAACGGCAGAACCAGCTCGGGGAGCTTCCCAACGGCCCCCTTCTGAAGAGCGCCATGGTCAAGTTCTACAACGTTCGTGGGGAACACATCTTCACCCTGGACACACTTGTGCAGGTGAGGACATTCCTAAGAAACCCAGGTATGTCGTCATCAGTGGCTGTTTCCACGAAGGGTCTAGGATGTTGGTTTTTACCCCAATCTCTGTTAAGTACTCTTAAATTGGTTATGCTCATCACAATGAAAAGAAAAAAGGATAATATAGAATGGTCTGGCTGAAAAAGCATATACAGCAAAAGTAAGGTTTGTTATTGCAGATTTAAGCCAGTTTTTCTCATTGGTTAAGGGTCTCCACGTTCAGCCATCTTTCTCTTCTTGGCGCTGAGGCACACCCCTGTCAAATAGAGATTTCCTTTGTATGTATAAATTTCCCTTACAAGAGTAACTTTTTAGTACTTACTCTGTAGCTATAGTTTCTCAAAATAACCGGCTCCTTGTATCATATGCCAAGGGGCATATTTGGGGTGGCACATTCTGGTCCCTTACAGTCATATTTTGAGGTGGCATGTTCCAAACATCCTCACACTAATTTTACATTTGTGCTTTTGAACTATTATTGAACAATAAAAAAAGAGGTTTTTTAAAGCATTATTTATTTTATTTTTTAATTATTATTTTTTAATTTGCTACAGGGCATGCATGCTTACCAGAGAGAGACAGAGAGAGCGAGACGGTGAGAAAACAAGTTGCCAGATTCAGGGCTAGAACCACAGTTGGCTCTGGGGGAGTCCAGGGCCCAAACCACCATGCCACCTGCCAGCCCCAAGCTTGCTTGCTTGCTTTCTTTCTTTCTTTCTTTACTTATTTATTTTAAAAAAGCTTTAAAGTCTTTAAAAAGTATCTACATGTGAGCTCTTTTTTGTTTGATTTTATATCCCAGATATTTTTAGACCAGTTCATTTGTAAGTCAGTGTTTTGATTTTTAGTCCATTGTACTGCTAGTAACAGAAATGCCTGCATGGTGATTCCCAAGACTAGAGGTTTATTAAGCTCACAGTTTGGGAGGTTCAGGGTCAAGGGGCCACAACTGGTGATGATCTTGTCGGAGGGGTCATATGGCAAGAACATGAGCAGAACAGAGTGTGTGTGTGTGTGTTGTGTTCTTGTGAACCCATGAGTATCCAGTCATGGGGATCCCAGTCTCATACCAAAGGCCCCATCTTTCAGCACCGTGGTCAGATTAAGTTTTCTCTTAATATGGATACCTTCACAATACAATTAAATTCTTTTTTTTTTTTTTTTTTTTTTGGAGAGTTTTTTATGCTATAGGGCATGTGTACTCGCGAGAAAGACAGAGACAGAGAGACAGAAAGCGAGAAATCATCCCCCAAGGGGGATGACCACGCCACAATCCCTTCTCCTCTCGGGATGTTGGGTGCACATGCACCCAGCATGAGTTTAAGCCACCAGATCCGGGACTCGAACCACAGTCGACTGCATGGGAGTTCAGCGACATAGCCATTACACAAATTACTGGTCCGAGAATGAAAGTTTTGATAGAGAAACAGCTGTAAGAGGGAGTTAATGATTAAAACAGGTGGTAATAAGTCAGGCTCTTACGTCTTGACTTTACCCAGCTCATCAGAGAGGGAGGTATACCAGATTTGAGGAAATTTGGAATTAGATCAGGCACTACTTATTTAAATATATCTTTTTAAAATTGGAAACTTTTTACCATCTTAGGCATTTTGAAGTGTACAGTTCCTTAGTGTTAAGTATATGACGTTATTGTAAAACGGACTCCAGAACATTTTATCTTGCAGAACTGAAACTCCGTTAAACAATTACTCTCATTCCTCTGGTCCCAGTCCCTGGCAGCCCCGTTCTCCCTGTTTTTGTGACTTGGACTCTACATACCTCACATAAGCAGAGTTGTACAGTATTTGTCTTTTTGTGACTGATTTTACTTAGCATAATGTCCTCGTGGCTTATCGATGTCCTCACACTTGACAGACTGTCCTTCCTTTTTAAGGATGAGCAGTGTCCCATCGTGTGGAGAGACCACGTTGTACCTGTCCACTCATCCACTGGTGGACACTGGGGTTCCTTCTACTTTGGGCCTACTATGAATAACGCTGCTATGAAGATGGGTGTACAAGGACCTTTTGAGACCCTGCTTTAAGTTCTTTTGGCTGTGTGCCTAATAGTGGAATTGCTAGGCCATATAGTATTTCTATTTTTAATTTTATAAGAAACCACCGTACTGTTTTCCATAGCTGCTGCACCGTTTTATATTCCAGCCAACATTGCACAAGGATTCTAGTTTCTCTTCGTCCTCTCCAACACTTGTTATTTTCTGGGGCTTGTTTGTTTGTTTTGTTTTGCTTTTAGTAGCCATCCTGTTGGTTGTGGGATGATATTTCATTGTATTTGGAATTTGCATTTCCCTAATGACTAATGATGTCGAGCACCTTCTCGTGTGCTTTACTGGCCATTAGTATATCTTCTTTGGAAAAATGCTTGTTTTTTTTATTTATTTATTTTTTAGAGAAAGATTTTTGCTAAAAGGTGACAGAGAAAGCAGACAGAAAGTAAGACATCACTCCCCGGGGGAGTTGGACACACTGCAATCCCTTCTCCTCCGTTCTCCTTTTGGGATTTTAGGCACGCATGTACACGCACCCAGCATGAGTTTCAAGCTTCTGGTACCGGGACTCAAACCATGGTTGGCCACGTGGGAGTCCAATGACATACCTGCCACGCCATCAGCTGGTCCCATGGAGAAATGTTTGTTTCAGCCCCAGCAGCTTGAGAAACATGCTGGGTGCGTGTGTGTGTGTGCCCCAAATCCTAGCAGGACAGAGAAGTGAAGGAGAAGAGAATTTGGTGTGACCACGCCCCATTGAGGGGTGCTTTCTCCCTCTCCCTCTCTGTCAAGTGCATGTGCTCTCTGGTAAATTCAGAAATAAATAATTGCCATCTCTATAAAGGTCCAAAGCCTAGGAAAGAGACCCAACTGCTTGCTTCACAGACCCGTTAATGTCTCAGAAGTGTCGCACGCCCACCATGTTCACCCCTCAAGACGTCCCACTCGCAGGCCATCCCCCAGCCCCAGGACGGAGCCCGTCACCCAGCAAGTGCCCACAATGGAAACTGCGCTCAGCCTTGGCTCTTCCATCTTGGCCCTTCCCATCCGCAGAATCTTGGGGGCTGTTTCTCCCTCCCAGATACCTCAATGTCTACATTCCTTTGTCTACACCTCAGTACAAGTGACTTCCAACTCACTGGTGGTTCTGAAACTGCCTTTCCCTTCCAGACCATTTTTCACTTTGCAGCCACAGCCCTTCAGTACCTCTTACTGCCCACAGGAGCAAGTCCAACGTCCATTGTGCCTTGACGGGATCCCTGTACACGGGCTCGACTGCCTCCCAGAATTGGCTCTCAGCACTCCATCCTGGGTCCTGCCATTCTGGATTCTTCCACTGCTTAGCTGTCCCAGGGGCTGGCTCTCTGCCACAGCATCCACCAGGCTACCCCTCGGCTGGACACGCTTCTCCCGCCCCTGCCCCCGCCTCCCCAGGCCCTCTGTGCATTTGGGCAGAAGCGTCACTTCTGCAGACGGCCTTGGACTTCCAGGCTGTTCGGTTGTGCCAGCCCCATAGCCCGTCCCTCCACTTTTGGTAGCATTCATCATGTCTATCTGTGAGGTCACGGAAAGCAGGGTCCGTCTGTCACGGCCGCTGTTTACAGTAAGTTTTGGTCAGCCTGTTAGTGAGTGAAGAGCCGCTTGAACAAACTCGCAGCCCACGTGGAAAGTGCTAGGGCTGCGGCCGCACCGAGTGCCCCTGCTGGCCACAGAGCAGTTTCATCCCCGTGAATTACAGCGGTACATTAGAGGAAAACCGAATTTACTGCTTTTTAGAGAATGGACTTGGGGAAAGTAGTGAGCACAGCACCTGTCAGTATTTCATCCAGAAAAGGTACTGCAGGTTTCTGTTCAGTGCATCAGGCCTGCTGAAAACTCCTTGGTGTCTTCCTCACTTGCTCACTCGCCGGCCCTGCACGCGCTGCTCGTCTCATCCACCTCCTGCACGCCGTTCTGCCCTGCTTCCTGGACCTGAACGAGCCTCCTCGAGGCCGCCCCTGGCTCTTGAGTCTGCAGAGACTCCTCCTTCCGACTTTTCTCAGGACTGACTCCTTCGCATCCTTCAGGTCTTAGCTGAAGTCCCCCCCTCCCAGGAAGGGGTTTCATGGCACATTGTCTGAAGTACCCACTCCCTTGGCCTAGCCCTGGTGGTACAGTGGTGGCACAAGGCTCTGGTTGCTGGAGCCACATGAATATTGGGGCTCGGCAGTTGTGGTGACCTGTGCATCTTGGGTAGAAGCACACATGCCACGATCCTGGCTGGCTGGGAAGGCTGGTGGGGATCGTGGCATAAGACCCTCAAGGGTGCTTGCCTTGCTCTCTCCATCCCTCTGTCGTGAGCGAAAGAGAGAGGGAGGGAGGAGCAGCTTTAAAAAGCAAAGTACTCTCTCATGGTTACTTTTTTGTATTTTGTGTGTTTTTGTTTTATTAGACAGAGTCTCTGTCGCTATGTCACTCTCTTTCTGCCTCAGCTTCCTGAGTAGCTGGAATTACAGCATGCGCGACCATGGCCAGCTTTTAGAGTGGGCTGGGAACTGAACCAGGGCCTTCCGTGTGGCCTCAGCCCGCCACGCGGCCGCATCTGTCAGCTCACGCTGCTGTTCTGTTGTGCTGCCTGTTTCTATCCTGGCACTTCTGGTAACCTGAAATTCTTTTGCTTATTCTTTGTTGTTTCATCCCACTGGTAAAGGGGACCCGTGTGAAGCAGCCCCACCTGTCTGGTTCACCCCGGGGCCTGAGCAGAGTCTGGATCCACTGGCTGAACAGACAGGCCAGTGCGCCTTAGCTTGGCCTTCCTGTTGCTCTGCGTTGCTTAGAGAGTTAGATAATTCCCAGGGATCCGATAAGTTACAATTCTTCGCCCTTTGTATCCTCTTTTGGTTTCTTTAACTTCTAGCAATCACCGTAATGTAATTTCTTTTTTGAAAAAACTGTAATGAATTACTTTTATAACTCTACTTTGCAACATGGGTTCTTTAAAGGGCAATGACAGGAGAGCAGGACGGTGCTTTAGTCTGGATGTGTCGGTCTCAAATGCCTGGCTGCCTTAGTCCATTAGGGCTGCTGTGTCCAAATACTGCAGTCTCGGTGACTTGGTGACCATAGCAATTTACTTCTCACGGTCCTGGAGACTGGGAAGACCCCCAGGGTCCAGGTGCCAGCAGATCCGGAGCCTGCTGAGGGCTGCTGTCTGTCGTACACATGGTGCCATGTTGCTGTTTCCTCACTTGGGAGGGGCGGAAGCGGGAGTTGGCTTCCGTCAGTCGCTTTCCGAGGGCACGGATCCCACTCCTGAAGGTGAAGCCTTCATGACTCAGTCACTTCCCCAAAGGCCACACCTCTGAAAGCTACAGTGGGGATTCGATCTCACATGAATCTTGGAGGCACAAGTTTAGACCGTTGCATTGGCTAAGGTGATTAGACTTTATTTGGTCTTTTGTTTTGTATTTGGTTTTATGAGCAGGGGAAAGGCAGGGCCGGACTTTGGGGACACTAATCTGACAGGAGTGTTGCTGTAATCCCTGACCGAAGGAATGAGGAAGGTCAGCTAGATGGTGGAGATGGAGTGGAGGGGCAGAACTCAGAGACACGACAGACTTGACGCCCATGAGGAGGGTGGTGGTGCCTCTGTCCGTGAGAGCTGATGGCTAGCTGGAGTCCAGCCACAGTCGGGGTGGGGACAGTTAGATGGCAGTGGGAGTGTGGGGCTGGAATGCAGACAAGAGATTGAATAAAAGAGATTTGGAGTCGTCTGCATGGAGGCCATTCCTGGAGAAATGACATTCGATTAAATGCTGAGGGGATGAATAGTGACATAGTGGCCATCATTTACAGAGCAGGAGAAAGAGAGGAGAGATAGGAGAGGAATGCCACCGAGAGCCATTGGAGGGTGTTGAGCAGGCGGGTGGCAGCCGGACGCAGATGTGGGAAAATGGGGAGTGGGGGTTGTAAGGTCAGAGCGGACGCAGTGGTGTGGTGGTGATGGAGCTCGCGTTGTAAAAGAGCACACTCTCACTCAGGCTGTCTTTACTGAGCCACCGTGTGCCAGGCAGCATTCTGCATGCTGGGAACACAGTCGAAGAACGCGTTAGTGACAAAGTGGCTAGTGAAGACATTGAGGCAGAGTCGTGAACTACAGGGTTTGCAGGGAAGGCAAGAGAAGGTGGAAACGTGCAGACACATGACCACGTTGGTAAGCAAGTGGTAAGGCTTTGGGGCAGAGGGAAGAGATAAATGGAAGGACAGAGTGGAGCAAGACCTTCCTGCAGGTGGAAGGTGTGCGTTGGAGGCCATGGGAGGTCGGTCTGGAAGAGATGTGCAGGAAGGAGGGATTGTAGAACGAGCCAAAGGATTTTATTTTAATTTTTGTAGAAGTTTTTATCTTAGGGCATATGCGCTTGCCAAGGAAAGAGATAGAGAGATGGAGAGACAAAGAGAAAATGAGAAATCACTTCCCAGGGGGGATGGTCAGGCTGCAGTCCCTTTTCTTCCATTTTCCTCCCGGGCTCTTAGGCATGCACGCACATGTGCCTGGTGTGAGTTTCAAGCCACCAGGTCCAGGACTCAAACCATGGTCAGCCATGTGGGAGACCAGCAACATAACCGCTATGCCATTTGCTAGCTTTGAGCCAAAGGACTTTTAAGGAAGGAGCCAACACATACTGTAGGTCAGTTTGTCTTGTCAGTAAGTGAAAAGCAGGGTGAAAGGCACAGGGACGACTTGGCGTCGGGGCTTCAGTGCAGGAGCCGTTTGAGGCAGTAACCTGATAGAAGTCCCCACCACACCGGGCGGCACGGCTTTGAACCGAGAGTCAGTGCTGGCCCCGCCTTTGCTGTACCCCTGGAGTCAGAACTGGGACCGAGTGCTCAAAGCCCGGGTTGGGAAGGTCAGTGTAGCAAAAAGACTGGAGCAAAACATCAGAAGGGGTTTTGGGACTGCTGAGGGTGTTCTGGCCGGAGGCCGCCGTGGAGTCTGGTGGGAAGAACTCATGGCCTGAGACCAGAAAGTGCAAAATCACGAAAAGGCATGTTGAAAAGGAAGTGACAGCAGCAGAATGGGAAGCTGGCTAGCCAGGAATGCCAGGTTCCTGCTGTAGAGTGAAGCAGCTCTAGGTGAGGAAGTGAGCCGGGGAGGTGCTGAGGTGAGGCAGGCCGGAGGCAGTTAGTGTGCAGCCAGGGCGTGCGTTAATAACATGGACCTTGGGGTCCCTGCGGGCTCGCGTGGGAGAGGTTGCAGCAGGGCCCCCTAGTCTGCAGTTGCACCTGCTGCAGTTTCAGTTACCCATGGGCAACCGCAGCCCCCAGAGAGGTGAGCACAGTGCAGTATGGTGTTTCGAGAGAGACCGCAGCGCTGTAACTTGTACTGCAGTTGTGCTCATCGCTGTGTTTTATGAGAGTTCTTCATCTCTTGCTGCCTAGTTTATAAATTAAACTCGATGTAAGTACGTATGTATGTCCAGAAAGGCATGTCAGACATGCACGGTTCAGTACTGCCCAGGGTCTCAGAACATACCCCCAGTGAGGACGGGGACCCTGCTGTACCTGTGGGCAGTCATGGCCCCACTGCCCGTGCATCACCTGGAACGTCGGGATGCTCGGCAGGTATTTGTTCACGGTGTGCACAGGTGAGCAGGTGTCGCAGCCCGGGCTTTCTGTAGTCTTCCCGTAAATGTTTGAACCGGTAGGCTATGCCGCTTTATAATGAAACCTCACACTGGCTTTCTTCTCTAAGTGAAAGGCAGGTAAGAGAAGCGGGGAATTTCAGCTCTTTCTGAGTGTAGAAGTCTGTGACTATAAATAAATGCAGTCTTTTAGTCTGCCTTGTCAGTAAATTGAAAGGCAGGGCGAAAAGCCCGGATGATTTGGCATCTGCATCATGGGACTTTGTGTTTATTAGAATATGTGTGAATCTGAGTGCTGAGACACACCCCAGGTGCATTCGGCGGCGTCTGCTTCCTGTCCGTATCCCAGCAGGGGCCACCCTTCCTGCTGTTGTTTCCTGTAGAGAATGCCCTTCCTTGCCTTCCTGGCTTGGGAAACCATCCTTCTCAGTGCCAACTGTCACATTGTCTTTTATTATTTAATTAATTTTATTTGTTGTTGTTATTTTTTAATTTGACCAGAGAGAGACAGAGGGAAAAAGGGAAAGGGAGAAAGCAAGCCACCAGGTCTGGTATTCAAACCACAGTCAGCCATGTGGGAGTCCAGTGCCTTAACCACTATGCCACCTGCTGGCCCCTGCCCAGTGGATTGTGACCTCTCTTCCCTATAAGCTCTCGGGGTGCAGAATACCTCTGGCCTGTGTTAAACTTTTCTATCCACTTGTCTTATTCTCTGTAAGTCGGAGGCTGACCTTCATTGTGCCCGAGTACGGGGGCCCACAGCCTCAGCCATTGTGAAAATTTTCACCAACTCAGAAACTAACATGAGTCTTGAATTTAAACAGTTTGAGCTCACAGATGAGGGCTCAGCTAACCTCCCGTTAGGGAAAATATCCCTACAGTATCTCAGCCTTTTCATAAATTAGGGATGACTTTTTTCATTGGAGGGTGCATCTCAACCACTAAAAGCAATTGTCTTAATAATATATAATTAAATAATAATACAGTTAAGAATCAAGAACAGTTTTAATAATATAGAGCACCAACCTTACTCTCTTCTGTAGCGATTCTGAAATCGCATGTGATCTATGCGGTGTTATTCAACGAGCCCAAAGGCAGGGACATTTTTATAGCAGGAAGGAAGTTAGATAATTTATTGGACTGCTTATAAAAAGAACTAATGCAATTTAGATTGGATAATTTATTTCCAAGTTAATTAGATTGTAGGTTATTGCGTACAGAGCTGTTGCCCAGTACAAACTCGCGACAGCGTCAGCTTTAAAATTGATTTCCTTGTAATAGCAACGCCTGTGGCTGAGGCTCTCCTAAGGAAAGACGCTCTGGTTTATTCTCCTTTCCATCCTACATGTTGCAATTTAAAATTCTCTAATCAGTCTCGTTGGCTGTCTGTGACCATCTCTGTGTTCCAGCGTTGCTGGTGATCTGATCACAGACGTTGGGAGGTAGCTCTACTGAAGGAAGGTTGCGGGCGGCAGTAATTTGGGCCTGGGTTTTTTATTGTGCTTGCTGAGCTTCTGGCATTCACAACAAGTTGGGGGCAGTCAGCCTGTATTCTGTAAGGTTCGGTTGTCCACTTGAGGTATTTGGTTACAAAATTAAGGAAGGAGGAGACAAAAGAAGATAGGCGTGGAGTAAGAGATTGCGCTTATGGTCATAGACTCCTATCCTCTTGAAAGGGAATCCTCCACAGAGTTCTCCGTGGGCCTGCTTTATTGAGGAGGAACCCTGCCGCCTGGAATGAGGCACCGCCGGGGCTGTGCTCCTCCTGTTTGCTGTAGAGAGAGGAGCCAGTCCTCTGTGTTGTCTGCTTACAAATGCGGGACCAGCTGTGTGCCTGCAGAATGAGCTCCGGCTGACGGGGTGCAGAGCTTTACTACAGCAGCTCGGTTGGTGGCCAGGTTCCTGGGACTTCGTATTCAAGCCTGTCTGTGGCTCCCAGCACAGTTGACAGCAACCAGTCAGCAACTTGGTCTATTTCAAAGTACACCAATTTGCACACATTTGCACAAACATGTACATTCCCTTCTACTAGGTGTGTTTCCTCTAAGAGAGATCCCCCTCCTTCCTGGGGGGAGCTGCAGTGTGTGGGTGGAGGAGGCTTGGAGAGCCCCTGGCCCTCAGAGGACACCCCACCCCACCCCCTTGGTCAGTGGGCACTTGGCAGACTCAGCCCATGGCCTCGGTCAGCCAGAGCCCCGAGCCTGGAACCCAGCACCTGGCTGCCTCGTGTGCCCTGTCCAGGACAGTGCAAGCAGCTGGACCTGCTGGCTTCAGTCCTGCATGACAGCTTATCTTCAGTATAGAAGGACCTCCTACCTTTGTTCCTTGTAGGTTCTTAGACACTGTTCCTCTCACCCTGGGATGCAGTCATAATACAGCGAGGATGCTTTCCATCCCAGTGAGGAGAGTAGTAAACTCCTTCCCCTAAGCAAGCCTCTGCTCCCACCCCTCCTGGGAGCAGCCTTCCCTCTGCTCCTCTGTCTGAAAGGACCCCCTTGCCCTCTCGCTAGACTTCCCCTGCTACTTCCACCTCATCAGTCATTTTCACGATACATCAGGTAGTCCCTGTAGAAGATACTAAGGTTTTCACCTCTCCCTGCCGTCCTGGAGTGGAGCTCCAGGGGTGCAGGGAATTTATTTTGTTCAGCCTGAGCTGCCTAATGCTAGGAGGTATCTGGCTCGCTGTGTTTATTTAACAAGCATTTACTGAGTTGCTGATGAATAACTCAGTAGGGGAATGAGTGATTGGGTGGGCGCGGCTCACCGCGGAGACAGGGGTCACGGGAAGGAGCTGGAACTGGCCACTCTCTAGGACAGTCCCGGTTGCCAGGCAGGGAAAGCCAGGCTGACCAGGCCAACCAGGCCTGCCATGGCTCTGCCCCAAGAGCCAGCTAGGGAGTGAGCTGAGGAGAGCTGCCTGACTCCCCGTTACCCGCCCACCTCCAGCAGCCACAGGATCGGCGAGGGATAGAGAGCTTTCGTTGCTTCATCAAACGACCAGAGACACTGGGTCCTCCTCAGTCCCTGGGATGCAGCTCCATTCCTGCCCTTCTCGTGGATTTAGCCCAGGCAGTATATGAGCCTCCCTATGGGACTCAGACTTGAATGTAATCCGCTTCACGGTTCTAGCCGTGGGTTCTGGAAACAACCATTGTGTGCGATTCGAGAAAGAAACCAAGCCCACAGACTTTTAGCCAGGTTCCCCCAGCAGACAGCAGCTGTCCAAGCAGAACCCTTCCTCTTGGCGTGGGCCTGCGTGTCTCGGGGAGTACTGGGAGTGAGCCTGTGGCGCCTTTCTCTCTTTCACCAGCACGGGGGACCTAGAGGACGGGGTGGAAGAAGTCGTCGCGATGGTGGTGAGGCAGTGGGACCACACGCAGCTTAGGAAATGTCTACACCCCACTTGGGTGTGTACATTTACCTCCATCCTGACTCCTGTTCCTTCCAGAACACTTGTAGTGAGGGCCTCACAGGAAATGTGATCTTGAAAAAGTAAGACATCATATTCTACAAGGACTTCCCATGGACTTATGGGGACCCTGAGGAGCTATGGCCCTACCACCTGGCTTCTGCCCAAATGATAATCACAACAGTTCATTTTTCCACATCAGCAAGACCTCAAAACCCTCCCAGAAGAGGGGCAACTTTTTATCTGGAAACTTTTTCTACATTCCTAACACGATCTGTAAAAATTATTATGACAAAGGTACCAGCATTTGTTTTGCTACTTTATCATCTTTCATGGAGTAAATGCTGTAAAGCTAAAGGAAATCAATATATAAACTAGATTACAATATGACTGGGACAAGCGAGTGAGGGCAGTACCCCCAGAGCACCGTAGTACGAACTCCTGTTGGTGTTCTTGTCTTGTTCTTGGAAGACAAAGGTGTTCCTAATAGCCTTGCTTCAGGAAACAAGTACTCCTTCTAGACCCTGCAGGGTCACTTCTCCAGACTAAGTACTTTCAGCCCTTTTCCCCAGGTTCTCGTTTTTGGTCCTTTCATCTTCCAAGTCCCCTCATGCCTACTTGGCTGAGGGCTAACGTGATGCCCAGATTAGAGTGGCATTGTCCCACGGGTTCTGGACATGCCATCCTACTGCTGTTTCATGGCCGTCTAACTACTGCCTGGCTGGCTGTCTTTGCTGTGGCCTCACGTGACTACGGCTTCTTGTCCGCCATAATGAATGCCTGCTCATCGTCCATTTGCTGTGTAGGTAGCCTGTTTCTCCTCTACTCGCCTTTTCCGTAGTCATCTTTTTTTTAGAAAGATTTTTCTAAAGAGGGCACCTCCCAAAAGGGTTCTTCATGCCATGATGCATTCCCAGCCTCAGCCCTCAGGTCACAGGCACATGTGCACCCAGCATGCACTGCAGGGCCTCAGGATGTGACCCGGGGACCTTGCCCGGGTCCAGCCTCACCCAGGATTGCATTACCACTGCACCCTGCTGGCCCCCAGTGGTTGTCACATTTGGTTTATTTCTGAGTAAAATAGCCTTGATCGAGTGACTAGAGGGGAAAATTTGGGTTCTTCACTTTAATTGCGATCAGCAGGGCGTTTCATGTTTCGGTGAGAGGTCAGGCATCTTGGGCTGTCGTGTCGGGACCCTGACACTGCAGAGACAGCTCTTCTCAGAGGAGAGGCATCAGCCGGAGAGGTGGTGGGGACCCAACTCCCCCATCATTAGCTGAGACTGAGTAACATAGCTGTTTCCTTGTGTGCTAAATGGGAGTAATAATACTAGGTAGAGGCGAAAGGACTGAGAGATGACGTAAGCACCTCCTTGCCGCTGAAATGCAGTACGTTTTAAGACATGGTTAGTTTAAGACGTGGTGGTGGTGGTTATGCATATAAACGTAACACGATTTCGTACAGTTTGAAAGCCTGTGTAACTAACTTAAGTTCTTGGTACAGAGATATAAAAGATACGTTCTTAGACCTTACTGATAAATTTTATATGAAACGTGACTGTCTGTTGTACTGAGGCAGCGACAGGGAAAGCAGAACTAGGAGGAGAGAGGGACTCGGGGCTAAATGGTAGTCTCTGCATTGGAACCGTCTGCATGTCAGGGAGATCTGCTAAAGCAGGATGGAGCAGTGGGCAAAAGAAGTGCCTCGTGTTCCTGCCATCAGCTCCCACCAGTCAGGTTATGCTAGTGAAAAGCTGCTTCTCTTGGGGCCAGCAGGTGGTTAAGGTGCTGGACTTGCCACATGATAGACTGCAGGTCAAGTTCTGGACCCAGTGGCCTGAAAAATCATACCGGGCACCTGTGCATGCTTGCCCAAAATCCTGCGAGGAGAATGGAAGCAAAGGGGTTGCTGCATGGCCATCCCCGCTAGGGGGTGATTTTTCACTTTCTTACTCTGCCTCTCACCAGTGAGTGCACGTGACCTATGGCAAAAACCTAAAAGAAAAAAAAAAAAAAAGCTGTTTCTCGTTACCTGAGCTCCCGTTATCAATATAATCTTCAGGGGCTCAAGGTTAAGCAAGCAGTGGTATATCTTTAAGATTTAAGCTTGATTTTAGTGTTAATAGAGCTCCTGTCCTCAGTGCAGTTCTGGGGTGATGTTACTGACGTGTGTGTGCCCACACGTGCATTTATGCATTGGTCTGACCTGTCTACACCTTGCTCTGAATCACAGGCCCCTTCTATGGAGTCCACCCTCTGTGTAGGATTATCTTGTAGGGAGGCTTATCTTGGATCTGCCCTAGGAACCCCCAGAGTCCACATCCAATGCTCGTGCACACGCACACACACACACACACACACACACGGTCCTCTCCAGGGTTGTGGCCATCAGTCCACCGTGTGGACACCAGGCCTCACGTGGTGGAAGTGGAAGGTGAATATCTTTAGCCTTACATTTTGCTTTGAAGTTGAAACCAGGATTAGCTGGCCCTGGAAGCTATTTTAAGGACGTGTCTTCATGTGTCCCTTTTATCTCGAAGTCTGTCACTAGAATGTTGGAATTCTGTTCTTGTCTGTCACATGAGAAATCAGGTATCCCCACTTCTGACCTCACTGAGTGTGCCCAGCCAGCCTGCGTCACCGTGAACAGGCCCGCTGCCTCTCTTCACAGCCTCCACCTCTTCCCTCTCTTCCGTGGTTGGTCTTCCCTAGGTGGTACCACTGAGCTCTGGGCTTTCTCATTACGAGGAGTTTCTAACCTCCACATCTGGATTTCTGCCTGCTTTTCAAAGAAAGTGGTGCCCACATGTCTGAGCCCGTTTCGCTGCCCTTTCTCGAGAGTTTTCTGCTCTCCTTCCCTTCCCTCTTTTCACTGGGGATGGCTGAGGAGAGTCACTTCACTCCTGTGGACTAAGACCGTGACAGGCCCCAGACCCTCATCCCAGCTCCTCATTGTGCTCCCAGCTGACTTGGGAGAAAAGAAGGAGGGGGCATGTGTAGTCCAGGTCACACAGCTGCTATTGGCTGAAATGCTGCTGCCTGTCAGGACACAAGGAAGGGCCATCTGGTCTACCTCTTCAACACCTCCCCAAGTCTTGGGAACCACAACTGGGTAATTTGAGCATCCAGCTAAGCAGTGCTTCAGTAAAGAATGTGGGCTACTGTACCCCAGGGCGATTGTTCCTGCTAGTGGAAATATGCTTTTATATCATACAGATCTAAGATTTAATAGCACCAGGTTAAATGAGATAACACATGGAAAAAGTGTTATAAAAACCACCCCGTGCTCTATATGTGCTGTGGCCTAGGGATCTAACTACTTGCTAATAAAAATACTGAATTTTTGAGCTAGCCAACGGGATGGTTAAGGCAGCTGGATTCCACATGGCCAGCTGTACAGTTTGAGTCCAAGACCTGAAAGCTTGAAAAACACGCCTGGTGCATGTGCGTGCCCCAAATTCCAAAAGGCGGGAGAAGAAGGGATTGTGTTGACCGTCCGCCATGGGGTGCTTCTTCACTTTCTCTTCTTCACTTTCATGGGGTGCAAGTACATGCACCCTCTAGCAAAATAATACAAATTGAATTTTCATGATACAGTATTTAACTTTGTTGTGCTTTTAAAACCAGTGTTCTCAAAACTGTCCGCTCACTTTACTGTGCTTGAGGCAAGTGTGCGTCCTTGCCTTCCTGGCTCACCATGGGAGCCGGCGCTCAGCACTGCCTTCCCTCCACCTCCTGGCAGCGCCCCATCATCTCCATCTGCTGGGGCCACCGGGACTCGCGGCTGCTGATGGCGTCAGGACCTGCCCTGTACGTGGTCCGCGTGGAGCACCGGGTGTCCAGCCTGCAGCTGCTGTGCCAGCAGGCCATCGCCAGCACCCTGCGGGAAGACAAGGACGTCGGCAAGCTGACCCTGCCCCCCCGCCTGTGCTCCTACCTCTCCACCGCCTTCATCCCCACCATCAAGGTAAGCACTCCCGCCTCCCTCCTTGCTCACCTGTGCTGGCCGTCCCTGCTGGCCAGGAGAGACTGGCAGACTGCTAGAGCAAGCCCAGAGGGCCCTGCCTGCATCTGGACCAGGGTGCCCAAGGGCTGGCTATGTGCAGAGTCCAGCGACGTCCATCCTTCAGGCCTGCACCGACCCTGAGCGCACCTGAGTGTCCATGCTGGCGTTCCCAGCCTGATGCTCTGTCATCCTGAGTCTCCAAGGAGGGACCTCTCCTTGGTGCACTGTACACCACGCACAGCACCGAGGGCTTTGTAAAAGCACTCCTTGTCCAGTCCTGGCTTCCGGGCGGTGCTGACATGGCTTCCTGCCTGAGAAAGCAGGAAATGAGTTTGTAGCAGTCAATGTAACGTGCCCCATCGCTGTTCAGGGAGAAACCACGAGCAGAGCGTACCCAATCCAGCTGCAGGGCCTGCTCCCTGTGCAGGGGAGGGCCGCCCCAGCCCTGCCCTCCGCCATCTTCTCTGCTGAGTGGGACTTGAGGAACTAGCCTGTCTTTAATGATGGCCTGTGGGTAGACCTGCCATTTGCTGTTCCAGAGTGGGTTCCCCCGCCCTGAACCCTCTGCATCTCAGCTTCTGTTTTATATGCTCTCTCTGCTTCTGCCTATCAGGTTCACTTGATGGTTACTTTTGTCCTGAAAATCATTTTTAGGATCTTGCTTTTTTTTTTTTTTTTTTTTTTTCAAGTTGCCTTACAATCTTGGTTCTACATCAGTGGTTCTCAACCCAGCATTAGAAAACACGGATGCCCAGGCCCAGCCCTAGAGGTGTCAGTCTGATCCTCCCAGTGGGATCCCGTCCCAGCCTCCGTACTCCGTAAACGAGCCCGAGAGGCCAGTGTGTGCTCGTGCTCTCCGCTCAGTAGCGAGTCTGTCCCCGAGCCTCCAACCTGGGCTGTGCAGAGCAGTGGTGACTTGTCCACCTCCTGCCCCATCCTTCCGGTCCCCTCTCTTTCGTTCTGTCCCTTCATCCCTCCCTCCCTCCCTGGAGTCCCAGCTCTTCCTTTTTCTCCCCATGTCCTGCCTCCAGCCCCCAATTCCAGACCCCAACAACATGCGAGACTTCGTCAGCTACCCGTCGGCTGGCAACGAGCGGCTGCATTGCACCATGAAGCGCACGGAGGACGACCCTGAGGTGGGCGGCCCGTGCTACACGCTGTACCTGGAGTACCTGGGCGGGCTGGTGCCCATCCTCAAGGGGCGGCGCGTCAGCAAGCTGCGGCCCGAGTTCGTCATTATGGACCCGCGGACAGACAGCAAGTCAGGTGGGCCCCTCGCCAGAGGGACTGGGGCTTGCTCTCGTGTGGGTGTGGAGCGTGACACCTTGCAGCCCATGCGGAAGTAATGGCGAGCCCGTGTTGGCCGGCATGGAATGTCTCAAGTCCTGTTTAATGAGAGTTCTCTAAAGGAGCTTCCAACAGGCGTTCATAACCCTTTTGGGTGATCAGACAATATAAGCACTTAAAAGGTTCACTTAGAAAGTCAAGATTTTCTAATACCTCGTAAAAAAAAACAGAAGGTATGTCATGGGGTGTGATATGACTAATTGTCAGGAATATATATATATATATATATATATATATATATATATATATATCAACTAGTTCAGAGGAAGAAAGGTTCTTGGTTTTGAGCAGCCCCAGGGGTTTTCATCATGTGAGGCTGGTGAGTTCTTTCACCGTTCCCAAAGTGTGATCCACGGGCCACCCCATGCGCATCATCTGGGTTGCTCTTTGAGACTCTAATTCTGATTGGCTCAGTCTGGGGTGGGGCCTAGAAGTGTGTGACAGACCTTCCCCGGGTGTGTAAACACACCTAGGTTCTGACCCACTGTTGTAAATGTTCTCCAAGTGACATGACAGATATGTCCCTCAAAATCACCAATTTGCATTTTTATACTAGATTCTATGAGTCCCAGTAATGTTTTATTTTAGTGAAAACCTGCCAATTTTCAAAAGGAATTTTTAGTCAGAGCTTGGCATGGACCGAACTTTATCCCCTGAAAACGTACATATTAAAGTCCTAACCACTGATGTGGCTGTATTTGGGGATAGGGCATTTAGGGATTTATTTAGATTAAGTTAGGTCAGAGGGTGGGGTCTGAGTTTAATGGGATTGATGACTTCAGAAGAGAAAAAGAAAGCAATCTCTGTCCATGCACTTGCACCAAGAAAAGACCATGCGAGGACAGTGAGGTGACCGTGGGCAAGCTAGGGAGAGAGCCCTTGCCAGGACCCAGCCATGTGGCACCTTCGTCTTGGGACTCACAGCCTCCACTTCCTCCCGACAAATCTCTTTGTACCTATCTCTGTGTTGTGTGGTTCTCTGTCTCCAGAGAACCCTGACTGATACCGATTTTGGTACCAGGAAGTTGGCTCTAACAGATGCCTAAGCATGTGGCAATGACTTTGGACCAGGTGATGGGAAAAGGCTGGGAGAGTTCTGAGGTGCTTCCTAAAGATACGGACGTGAAGGCAATTCTGGCGAGGTTTCAGACAGAAATGAGGGACATGGTATTGAAAGGGGGAGGAAAGGTGGTATTTGTTATAAACTGGCAAAGAATTTGAACTATGTTCTAATGTCTTGTGGAAGAGAGGACCTGTGGTGAAATTGGATATTTAAGGGACCAGCAGTTAGCGCAATGGCTATGTTGCTGGACTCCCATGTAGTCAACTGCAGTTCAAGTCCCGGACCCGGTGGCTTAAACTCACTCCGGGCGCATGTGCGTGCGTGCCCAAGATCCCGAGAGGAGAATGGAGGAGAAGGGATTGCGGCGTGGCCATCCCCCCTGGGGGGTGATTTCTCACTTTCGGTCTGTCTCTTTCTGTCTTTCTGGCGAGTGCACGCGTCCTATAGCAAAAACCTCTCAAAAAAAAAAAAAAAAATTGAACATTTAAGTGAGGAGATTTCAAAGCAAATTGTAGGAGTGCCTTGTTTCCTCCTGGCTGTTAGAGTAAAATCTGAAAGTAGAAAGATGAATTGAAGAAGGAATTATTAAAGCAAAAGGATCCAGAACTCGAAGGTTTGGGAAATTTTCAACCTGTTCAGAAAATGAGGAAGTATGTTCTGAAGAGATCCCACAGATGTGGCCGGTATCATTGACTCCAGAGCTTCTGTCATTATCTAGGCACAGACACCGCTGGTCTGCCCTGAGGGCGCGAGGCAGCCGGGCAGCTGTGGGCATCTGGGTCGGACACAAGGACGGTAGGGCTGTGTGGCCGCCGGCGTGCACCATTCTTGGAGAAGAGGGAACATTACCCCAAAGGCGATTGAGGGGTCTCCAGGGCCACCTCAGCTGGCCAGATGGCCTCCACTCACCGCCTCGGAGGCAGGCTGCCTGGCAGAACAGCCAGCATGGAGGCCACACAGCCGGCCAGGGCTCCTGAGGGCCTGGATTACCTCAAGCCCCAGATGGAATGGAATTGGCCTTCCTGGGTTTCAGACTTCCTTAGGGCTCTTCTCCCCTGTCTTAGTTCTGGTTTCTCCCTTTTGGAAGGGGAATGTCTGTCCCGTGCCTGACCTGCCATTGTCTATTGGAAGCACCTAACTCTGGTCTCACGGGTTCACAGCAGGAGAGCAGTTGTCCTTCAGGATAACTTGTCATACCCTGACTCACTTATGTCTGATTTAGATGAAACTGTGTTATAAAGTTGATGCTGGACTGAGTTCAGACTCCGGGAGCTGTTGGGACAGTATTTTGCTTGGTAGAAGGACTTGAATTTGGAGGGCCTAGGGCAGAATGCTATAGACAAAACTGTGTCCCCTTTAAAATTGGTCTGTCGAAGGCCTGACCTCCAGTGTGACTGTACTAGGAGGAAGGGCTCTAGGGAGTGACCAGGTGAGGGAAGTCACAAGGGCAGGGCCTTAACCTGGTAAGATTAGTGGCCCTAAGACGAGGAGGAAAGAAAACACCTCGCTATCTTCATGACATGTACCAAGGGAAGGCCGTGTGAGAACTAGGTGGGAGGGTGCCACCTGCAAGCCAGGAGAGGAGCCCTCGCCAGAACCCACCCTTGCTGACGCCCTCGTCCTGGGCTCCCGGCCTCCAAAAGCACAGGGACGTCCATCTGTGCCCCTGCAGCCACCCGGTCGACAGCATGTGTTACGGCGCCTGAGCGGACTGACGGAGCTAGTACTTAAAAGTCACTAAAGCAGCTTTTAGAGAGGTTCTCTTTCTTTCTTTTTTCCCCAGATTCTGAAAGGATATCTTATTCAGGTTACGTATTCAGAAAGCCTTCACCCAGATAAAGTGAGCATGTTCTTCAGAACTGACAAAATTGGGGTATGAAGCCCTAGATGCTCTGTTAGGCTTTTGGTGCTTAAAAACCAGTCCCAACTTAGGTTTTTCTACAACTTAGATGGTTGCTCCAGAACTTCGTGATAAGCTGATGACACAGAGTCTCTCGAACTACAGGGTACACCAGAACACCACCCCAGGGCCCCCCAAGTGTTGGTTTGATGCATGCACAAAATTTCTAGGTGTGCCAGTGACAGACGCTGAAGTGGCCGTGTCTCCACAGGTGCAGTCACACACTGAACAAGCAGGATGCGGGCATGTGCCCAGAAAGCAACTTTCTTAAATCCTCATGTGTTCTTTCAGGAAGTATTTACCAAGTCCCAGGAATTGTTCTAGTCTCAGGTTATTGCAGGAGCAAGATAGACCGCTCTCCTTCCCTCATGGAATTCACACCCTTGTTGGGGAGACAGACAATAAAACAGTCAAGGAAGATGGCACGGGGCATGGCCTTTGAGAGATCCTGGCCTTCCGACCGAGTCACAGGCAGGGGCGATGTGCTCGTGGGCGTCCTCATCGGTCCACGCCCAGGAAGCAGTCTGTGGGCTTCCCTGCGAGTTGGACCGTGGCTGAGTGGCCGTGGGTTTGTGACTGCTGAACTAACTCACATGAAGCACTGCTCCGGGCAGGTGATGAGCCATCCGACCACTGCGAACGCTCACCTCTTCCGATTACTGGGTTTGTGAGTTGTGCCTTCTGATTCAGCAGGTGGTTTCAGAGGGGGCGATGCAGGTGACATAGCCAGGCACAGCTCCCCTTTCATGTCACATGCCACACCATTCCGCCTCAGAGAGGCCCCCGTTCACAGGTGCCATCTCCATGTGCTCAAGAACAGCGATTATTTAACAAACTCATCCTTTAAAATGTAAGCAGCCCTTCTGAATGATTAAAAATGCTCACATTCTATGAATTATTTCATTGCGATTGAATGATTCCACTCCTGTATCACCTCGCAATGCTCTTGGAGCCTAAGAGAAAGAATTGTAGTCTGCAAAATGAAATGACTTTAGAGCATAAGGTACTTACTTTGAGGGAAGACCTGGCAGTAAGGAGGGACGGGCTGGGTGGGAAGGGATGTGAGCGTATGGGGTTGGACTGGTGAGGGATGGCAGAAGAGGACATTTCAAGGAGGGTTAACTTTGCTTTCCGTTTTCTGCTTGCCCCACTCTCTGTGTATCATCATATTCTCTGCCTGATGGCCAGTTGGCAAAGTCGTAAATGGCTTCCATACGGGGTACCCAAAGGGAAGCACCCAAAGGTACCACAAGCAGGCAGGCATTTCCAGCAGGTGGAAAGACCAGGCCCCACTGCCAGCGGGGGGGCAGTTCCCCAGACTGTCTGGCACTGCAGATATAAACTGCTGGGAGACTTTGGAGTGAACCTCACTCTTTCGGACCTGAGTCAGAGCAGGCCTTGGCTCGGCTGAGTTCTGGGGGTCTCCTGCAAGTCCACGGGAGCCCGGATGGACGCCTGTATGTCGTGAGGCATGGCAGTGCAGCCAGAGTGGTTTCAGCTTTCCCACAGAGAGCAGTGCCCGACTGCCTTGTACACCCTAAAGGTGTTGCAGTGCCCTGGCCGCTTGACAGCAGTGGAAGTGGTTGCTTACTTCTGCGTGGGAAACGCAGTGGCATCAAAATGTGAGGGAACAATGCATGACTCTCCTCTCGGAGCCACTAGACTTGATGTGACGGCCTGTGGGCTCGCCATCGTTGTTGGGGTCTAATGATGGAGCTTCCCTCACGTCTGCTGGTTGGCTCTTACCAGATGAAATCTATGGAAACAGCTTGATTTCTGCGGTGATCGACAGCTGCAATTGCTCAGACTCCAGCGACATCGAACTGAGTGACGACTGGGCTGCCAAGAAATCTCCCAAAATCTCCAGAGCAAGCAAGTCCCCCAAGCTCCCAAGGTAACCTCAGTCTTCAGGGGCGTTCTCGCCTGTCTGTGTCTGTGTCTGTAACAGAATCCCATCCAAACGTGTCAGAAGAGATAGGAAGAGTAGCAACCCAGGCTTTTCTTCTGGAAGATTCCGCCTGGAATAATCACTCCTCTTGTCTTTTGCCTTCAGGGTAGGAAAAGATGCCCAGTAGGAGGTTTGCCAAACCAGCAGACTTCGGGGTTAGCAATGATGTGGGTAGCGTGGGGTGCCGGTCGCTCCTGCCTTACTTGTTTTCTCTAACATTTCTCAAACTGGAAGAGAAAACAAGACAGAATGTAATGGGTGGATGCAACTGTTGAAGAGAAAAATTAAATACCTATAGTGCTGTAATTAGGAAAATAATAGTAAACTTAAAAAAAAAAAAAAAAAGGATCCTAAAGGTTTGTCATAAAGACAAAAAGCTAAGAGCAGATGGAAGAACCCATAGTATCGTAGGCGACACCACCACTGTCCTCCTCTGGTGCCACCACTGGCTATGTGACCTTAGACAAAGATAATCAGTTTCATTACCTATGGAAGTTAATGAGCAGACCAGATCTTCTCTAAGATCCCTTCTAGCTTTAAAATTCTGTGATGCCATACACAATTAAGGTATAACCTATATCGAGGTAACACACACCCAAAGCTTCAACACCTAGCTCATTGTACGGTGGGTACATCAGTATCCCCACCCAGTTCGAGGTAGAGAACATGTCCCTGGGCCTGGACAGCCCCCACACTCCTTCCACACAGTACTCTCACCCTACAAGTAGTCCCTGTTCTGACTCCTGCTCCCATAGATGAGTTTTGCTTGTTCTTGAACTTCGTGTAGGAGGAATCAAATGATGTGCCCTCTTTTTATCTGGCTTTCCCACGCTCAGTGTAATGAGTCTGAGATTCACCCATGTCGCTGTGTTATGCCAGTAGTTTGCTTCTCTGTATTGTTCTGTAGTTTTCACTGTAGTAAACATGCTGCGATCCATGTATCCATCTACCAGCTGATGAATGATTGGTAGTTTCAGTTCAGGGCTATAATGAATAAATCATCCATCACATCTTTTCACAAGACTTCTGTGATGTACGCGTTCCTTTGTCTTGGGTGTGTAATTACAAAGGGAGTGTAGGGTTTTGGGCACATATGTGTGAACTTTATTGGAAACTGCCAAGCGGTGGCCCTAGGAGTCTGTTCCAGGTCCCGTTGCCACCGGCGGTGTACGAGCGTGCTGCTGTTTCAGGTCCCACCTACAGCTGTGTGGTCACATGGTTCTAATACGTCCAACGACTGGTGATGCGGGCACCTTTCTCACGTTCAGTGGCCATTTGGTTGTCGTCCTTTATGAAGTGTCTGTTCAAGTTTTGTGCCCATTTTTTACTGGGTTGTTTTTCTCTTGAGTTGTAAGCTTTTCGTGTGTTGTAGGTGAGTCCCCTGCCGGGGTGTTGACGGCCACGCAGCCCAGGGTGGAAACCCTCCTTTCATGTTAGTGCTTGTGCATCATGTCAAGGAAGACTGTGCCGTAAGGCCAGGGCAACGTTCTGTTCTCTTTTGCAGCTCTGCCCTGTCAGCTTACACACTCACATCTCCGGTCATCCTCACATTCAGATGAATGTTTGTATATGCTGTGGACTAGGAGTAAACATCCATTTTTTTCCATGTAGATACCTAGTGGTTCCAGCGAACCAATGGACTTCTGTCTTCATCTTTACTCTAAAGCTTGTTCTCATTGCACGTGAAACTACGAACCTCCCTGTACTTCCAGGTGTCTGGCTTTTTCCGTTACATAAGCAGGGGGGACATTAAACCCGTGCTCCCCTAAGTCTCACCAGCGCATGTCCCTCAGAGGTTGCTATCTCCCCGCGTCTGGGCCTCCTCCCTCGTCTTTCCCTACTTGCAATCCCCTCCAAACAGCGGCCTGGTGGCCTGGCAAGCTGTCCTGCCTCAGCTGTAATCAGCTCACTTCCCCTCCTCCCAGCCTCAGCAGTCCAGAGCTCCTCATCACGCCTGGAAGCAGGATATGGCAAGCTTACTGCATGTTCTTCACAGAGTGTTGTAAACCTTACGGTATTCATTTTATCACACACTCTGGCCAGGCATAAACTCATGTGTCTCCGTGTCATAAAAAAAGGAACTGAGGAATAGGTACAATACGGAATCAGAAGGCAACAGGGTCACTTTAGAGTCACTGTTTAGATTTATGAGGTCATCCAGAAAGTCATGACATATTTCTCTGTTTTTCTGTGCAAAAAATATGTCATGACTTTCCCACCGACCAGATAAATGTTGTAGGCAGTGAGATGCTAGGTAAATTTGTTGAAATCCAAACTGGTGTCGAGGAATTTAAAAAATCCTCCTGGCCCTGTGGTGAGAAGTTTCTCCTCCCACCTGCCCCTCTCTCTAGCTCTGTTGGCAGAAGGCATGGGGTGCTTCTAGGCTGTAAGTCAGCGGAAAGTGAAAGACGGTTTGCTGAGTTCCTTGCAAATGAATCACTCGATCTAATCTCAGTATATTTAAAAAGATATATGAGGGGATTTCTAAAAGTTTGTGGGAAGGTGGAATTAAAATATGAGTATTTTGGTACAAAACAACTTGAAACTCATGCAGTTTTTTCTTACCACACATTTTCTGTGAACTTTTGCAGACCCCTCAGACTACGTGATATGCAGTCGTTCACATTCATAAAGCAATGTTGGGAGGGAGAGCTTTATGATGCTGGCCCCTGGCCACTGAGATGTCACAGCCAGGCTGGGAATCAGGGCTGCACCTCCGGCCCTGGCTGTCTGACCCTCTCCTTGTCTCCGCAGGATCAGCATTGAGGCCCGCAAGTCCCCCAAGCTGCCGCGGGCGGCCCAGGAGATCTCCCGGTCGCCTCGGTTGCCCATGCGCAAGGCCTCCATCGGCTCGCCCAGCCTGGTGCGGAGAGAGTTTCCTTTGGAAGACATTACTCAGGTAGTAGCCACGTCGCTCTCCTCGAGTGGGCTCCACTGCCCTGCTCACTGCCACTGCCTGCATAGTGCCCCAGCTCTGCCCTCTGCCCCACCAGCTGCCCTGGGCCCACAGCATTCTGACTGGAGTGTGGGTTATGCTGAGTTGCATCCGTACTAAACCTGTGCCCTGCTCAGGCCGTCTGGTCCTGCAGCGATCCAGTGTCTGTGGAGAGAACCCCTGGCACAGGCCACCACAGCCTGAGGCTGCCTGCCTCCCCTCCTGGCCCTCTTGCTGCCCCCTCGCCCTCCAGGTGGTATAGCCCACCTGCCCTTCCCTGCATGGCTTTTGTTCTTCCTGGGTCACTTGCTCCCTCTCCTTGTCCCTGTTCCTGCCCCAGGTGTCCACCTCGCCCAGCTGCACGGTGAGGCTTCCTGCCCTGGCTTAGCCACAGTGAGCTGAGGTGTGCAGTGCCTGCTCTGTGGCCCTTCTCAGGGATGCTTTGCACACTGGTCATAGCCAGCCTGTCCCCTCCTCAGCTCTTCCCTTAGGTCATAAACTGCTGGAGGAACTGTATTTTATTCACTGTTATTGTTGCCCTTGAGTATATGCACATGTGCGTGTATGTGCCTTGGGTATAGTGATAACTTCTTACAGTGTTTATGGTTTAACTCAGTGGGAAAGCAGACAGTGGGTGGTTTATGGCAGAATGGCTCGATGCAACAGGTGTTCCAGGAGAAACAGCAAGATGAGAATAGATTCAGTTAGGTACTCGCTCTGGTCCTCTCTAGTCTGGGGGACAGGAGAGGTGAAGAAAATGTGCCCAAATCACTTGGTGGCCTTTGAAATACACGCACACGGATGCACTGGGACACAGCCACCCTCCTTCCCAGCGCAGTGCCTGGTGGTGCCTGGCAGGCTCTAGTCACCTTCTGGTCTTACGTAGAGAGGAGTACGTAGGGAGCAAACATTCCTGGCATTGAACACTTGTGGCTTTTTACAAAGTAATCAGTAGAAAATGGAGCAGCCAGTTTGATCCTTTTTCTTTCTTTCCCCAGCACAACTATCTTGCTCAGGTCACGTCTAATATCTGGGGAACCAAATTCAAGATCGTGGGCTTGGCCGCTTTCCTGCCAACCAACCTCGGTGCAGGTAACTCCTCCCTGTTCTGTCTCGGCTGAGGCCACGAAAGTTAGTCTCAGCCTCCAGCAGTGCCAAGTGGGAAAGGGGCTCTTCAGACACCAAGGAAGCATGTCACCGCCAAACCTTGACTTAGCCTCTGTGGTCTGACTCTAGCCACCATGATTTTGCAAAAATTAGAATTTTCTCCTGAATTGGTATTTCTGCCAGTGGCACTTAAATATTTTGATACAAACCCTGACTTATGAAAACAATCGAGGGACCAGTGGATAGTGTAATGGTTATGTCGCTGGACTCTCAGGTCGATGACCGTGGTTCGAGTCCTGGCCAACACTGGGCGCATGTGTGTGCCTACCCAAAATCCCGAGAGGAGAATGGAGGAGAAGGGATTGTGACATGGCCATCTCTCCTGGGGGCGGATCTCTCTCTCTCTCTCTCTCTCTCTCTCTCTCTCTCTCTCTAGCTCTGGCAAGCACACACACTCTATAGCAAAAATCTGTAAAAAATCGAAATTTAGGAATGGCAGGTGTCTCTATGCACACTCACAGATTTCTAGACATTTTGACAGATTTCAGTACCTGTGTCTAGGTTCTCGAGCCAAAAGAAACTCCTTCTGAAGGAAGTGGTGGGAAAGTATTTACAGACCACGAGACGTTGGCTGACCATTAGCGCAGTTCTTTGTGATAAATGTTCATAAATTTCATTTCTCGGTACATGAGACAGGAAAACTGAACCGAGGGTGAGCAGAGCCGGGTCAGAGCCTGGCATCGTGCCGTCACCTGCACGCCTGCCCAGCCGAGCAGCAGCACCTTGTCACTGTCTGTCAGAGACAAGCAAGACGTGGGCGGGCAGGAGAGCCTTCTCGAGGCCTTCTCCACCAGCCTGCGGGGTCGGCCCCTGCTCGTGTGGAGCCGCGGCGCCCAGCCCCAGCCCCCCCCACCTCACCCCCCGCACGGCCTCCTCGCCATTCACATGCACACTCTCCTCAAGGCCCGCCCAGCAGGGAGGCCTGTGGCCTCCGTCTCCAGCGTGCTCCGTGTGAACTGCCATAAGTGGGCTTTGGAGCTTCCTCAGTCCACCTGTGAGAGTTGTCCCGCAGGCCCTGCCGGGTGGCACAGCGGAGGGCATGGCCGAGTGATCCTGGAGCCGCACGGGAGGCCCAGGTTCTGCGTTGACAGGACCCGAGTGTGCCTGCGGGTGGTGACCTGCTGGTGCGGGGAGGGTTTCCCCATGGCGAGACTTTGTCAAGGATCTCTGCCCATCCCCCACCTCTCTTTTTATCTCTCTGTCTCACAAAAGAAAGAGAAATAGTAAAAATGTTTATGAAGTTATGTCATAGGTCTTGTCAGGTAAATTATTTTTGCATGTGAGATGTTCAGAAAACCTAGTGCTGTGTTATCTCTTCCGAGATTTATTAAATGGCCTTTCTTTGGAGTTTTTCATTTTGCAGTTCTTTAGCTCAAAAGAGAAGTAGGATAAAAGTAAAACATAGACTGACTTAATAAATACGAGAGCAACGTGGCTACTACCCTGGTGCAGGGCTTTAGGGAGCCAGATCCCACATGGCCACAGTGTTTTGAATCCCAGCCCTAGCAGTTTGATAAAACATGCTGTGTGCATGCGAGTGCGTATATGTGTGTGTACCCCAAATTTTGACCGTATGGAGAAATGGAGGGGAAAAGTTGCAGTGTAACCACACCCCATTCAGCGTGTTTTCTCTCTCTCTCTTTCTCCCTTCTTCTCTCTCCCAGTCTCTGGTGAGTGCACACACCCTTTATCAATTAAAAAATAATAACAATAGACCATTTTAATACATAATGCAAAAAAACTCTTACAATATTTTCAACAACTGGGAGCTCTTTGATGACTGTTGAAGCCTACTGTTCTGTTCCTGGTCAGTTCTCTGTTGATGGGTGTGGTTAGTTTTTAGTACCCACTACCCATGTGTCAGCGAGCTCTGCATTAACCGTCTGCCTGCGGTACACATCGGCAAAAGGAATAGAAGTGAGAATCAACTCAGTGGGTCTTCACTCTGCGCTCACTTCGAGGGCGGGGGCTGAATAGATGAACAGATAAGCCAGTCAGGATCTTTGTTTTATTTTAAGGTTTTCGTCATAGATCGTGTGTGCTCACTAGAGGAAGACAGGGTGAGGGAAACTGAGAAATCACCCCCCCGGGGGGGATGGCCATGCTTCAATCCTTTCTCTTCCATCTCCTTGAGAGAGTTTGGGCATGCAAGCATGATTTTTAAGCCACCAGGCCCAGCACTCAAACCCCCAGCTGGCCATGTGGAAATTCAACACATAACCACTTTAACCACAGCACCTGTTAGTCTGTCAGTAAGGATTCTTTTTATTTTTTTAAGAGAGTTTTTTGTTTTGTTTTATTTTGCTATAGAGCATGTACACTCGCCAGAGAGACAAAGAGACAGTGAGAAATCACTCCACCCCTGCCCCCAGGGGATGGCCACACTGCAGTCCCTTCTCTTCCATTCTCCTCTCAGGATTTTGGGCACGCACGCACATGTGCCCGGCATGAGATTTAAGCCGTCTGGTCTGGGACTCAGACTATGGTCAACTACAAGGGAGTCCAGCGACATAACCATTATGCCATCTGCTGGTCTCTGCCAGTAAGGAGCTTAAAGTGAGAGCCTGTGAGTGCCCTCGGGTGCAGATTGCCCCTCTGCCGTGAACTGAACACCTAAGACCAAAGCTCTGTCTGTTCAGACAATGAGGTTGTTGCCCTCGTCACTGGCCTTTTTAGAAAGTGCATTTTGGTTTTATATATAGTTACTGTTGTCAAGCTGAAAGAATTTTCCAGTTGATTCTACTCGAGAAAAGGGATTAACTCTTAGATTCTAGAAAGCAGGTTAGATAAGGTGCCTCATTAAATGAAACTTCCAGAAATATGTGCTAGATTCAAAACTCAAAATATTCAAATGGGAAGTGCAATAACAATCCTTGTCCTCACCTCAGCCACCTAGTGTTCCTCCCTGGAGGCAATTGATGTTAATCTCCTAATCTCTTAAGAGCCTTTTTTTATTTCACTGATCTTTGTCAATATGAACAACAGAGACTAGCCCTTCCTCATAAATTCTTCTGCCATACAGAACTGTACAGAATTTTTAGACCAAAATACTTATTCTGTCTCTCTAGTGAGCAGGAGAGATGAAGACGTGATGAGGCCCTCCTGGGAAGTAGTCTCAGTGCACTCCAGTCTGAGCAGCAGCTCTACAGAGGCACCCAGGGAAGGAGGTCCCCTGTGCTATGATGACACTGGCCGGCCAGCACTGGTCTGGGAGGGGACGGCTGTGGACTTGTGATTTCACGTATCTTAACACAAAATAATAAATAAGAACCTCTGTACTGAAATTTCTCACAGGAAAGGGTATTAAACAAAAAAGTAGATAGCCATTTTATCCTGATTTTAACCTACTATGAAAATTAAATTTAGATTCAGTATTTTAACATTTATTTTGTCTCCTCTAAATGTTTTAGTTGCAATATAGGCCTTCTCTTAAATGACCCTGTCAAATTACATCTTGGGGTCCAGAAAAAATGTATGTGCAAGTTTCCTATAAATCTTATCTTGATGAGTAGATTGAAATTGAAAGTCAATACGATAAGGAATAAATAAGACAGCGTTGTATTCCTCAGAGGCACCCTGTTGCCCCTCACCTCGCAGTCAGTTTCAGACGGCTCCCTGAACACCCCAGGTTCTTGAGCTCAGCTCTTAGTTTTCTCAGTTGATTACAAATGAGGTTTTTTGATTGTTGTTTTTTATTTTTGACTTTATTTTATTTATTTATTTATTTACTTATTTTAATTTGACCAGAGTAGGACAGAGAGGGAGAGAGGGGGAAAGTGAGAAAGCAAGCTGCCAAGCCCAGGACTTGAACTGTGGTCCGCCATGTGGGAGTCCAGTACCCTTAACCATGCCACCTGCTGGCCTCACAAATAAGGTTTTTAAAAACTGTATCTATGATACCTGACTCATTCTAGAGTAGGATTTAAGTCTAACACGTGTTTTTAGCATTTGAAATTTGCACCTGTGTAGACAAGCCATGGCAGAGTGGTCCAAGCTAGACCAAGAATGAGCCACCACTGATGCCCAGATGGGCTGGTGTGGCCGCCGGGCACCAGGTCACACCAAGGCACCGCTCGCCTCTTGGCCCTGCCTGTGCAGATCTGTCCTCTGGTGGCGGGAGAGCCACAGCCCTCCATCTCTCAGCTGCCACTTGGCTCCCCCCGGGTGTCTCCATTGACCGCGCCTTGTTCCCCCCAGTCATCTATAAAACCAGCCTCCTGCACCTCCAGCCGCGGCAGATGACCATTTACCTCCCAGAAGTTCGGAAGATTTCCATGGACTACATTAACCTGCCCGTCTTCAACCCCAACGTTTTCAGTGAAGATGAAGATGATTTACCAGGTGTGTTGACATACATTGGCTGGGTTGCCGTAGCTGCTCCCTCTCTCGGTGGGCTGCACTGTGGGCCGGAGTGGCAAGCTGTCCAGGATTGTTGCTTGCAGCCTACTGCCTTGGTTCGGAACGTTGGTAGAGATGGAGGCACATCCCAGGAGAAAGGGCACAGGTCGGCCCCAGTTTGGGAAGGAGAAGATGCTCAGAGAGCACTTGTCACATCTGTTTACCTTCCCAGTCACCAGCGTAGCCAGGCCCTGGGCAGGTAAGTTAGCCAGACTAGTAGGCTAAGTCCGGTCCGGCCTGTGTGAGCTGCCCCACACACACTCAGAAACTCAGGCATCTACAGCCTGGGCAGTTAACTTAAGTGTCTCCTAGTAGGGGATTCCTGAAAGGAGCCTATTTGGGGTCAACAAAATAGTTTTTTTTTTCTTTTTTTTTTTTAAGAGAGATTTTTGCTATAGGGCATGTGTGCTTGCCAGAGAGACAGAAAGAGAGAAATCACCCCACAGGTAGGATGGCCATGCCATAGTCCCTTCACTCTTCTCTCAGGATTTTGGGCATGCATACACATGTGCCCGGAGTGAGTTTAAGCCACCAGGTCCAGGACTCGAACTGTTATCGGCCATGTGAGAGTCCAGAGATGTAACTGTTATGCCATCCACTGGTCCCAATAGAATAATTTCTAATTAATCTGCCAATTAGTTGGATGTAACTTTTCCCAGTTGCACAGAATACTTGAAAAACATTAGAAGTCCACCTGTAGCCTTATGGAGAGTAGAGCCTCTCTGCTTCCAAACAGTGCTCAGAAAGTCCTTAGTCTCTGAGCCAGAGGAACCCGGACACGGGCCGTGACATCCAGTCTGAGAGTGCATGACCACTGGGCTCGGGTCCGAGCACCGGGACACGGAAGGGCGCACGTTCCTGCTCAGGCCTCTCTGAACTTGGGGAGTGTTTTCCTCCTCTCAGCCCAGGCTCTTTCCCTGAACGGCTGTTTGTCCTGTCCTTCCGCCGCAGCCAGCTCTGGTTCTCTGATGCCCCTCCTGCATAGGTGGGGCAAGCCTTCTAGAAGAGCGGGGTCCCTGGAGGCCAGACTTTGCAGTCACATAGTCATTGCAGTTTGGGAAAGCCTCATGCACCTGCACCTTACAACTCATCTCTGCAGTTTCAACCTTGGATTTAGGAGCGTCTCCGACACTTTCCCCTCAACACCCTCCCTTTCTCCCCTGTGTGGCTGACACAGCTCTCTCATACTCAGCTGCTGCGGCTGTGGCTCCGGCTCCCATTAATGATGGCAACTCAATAGCCTTTCCTCCTGTGGAGGAGAGGTGTCCGCCATCAGTATTCCATGCAGACAGGAGAACGCCTGGTAGAGGGGTCTGAACGGGACTGGTAGGCAGCTGCAGACAGGACCCAGCTCCACAGCCAGGGCATGGTCAGGTCTCTTAGAAGACCCCAGGGAAAGGGGCATCATTCTGCAGTTCTGCTGAAAGGTCAGCTGCCTACCCTGAGTAAGAACTAGCTGCCACAGGGTACCTCGCTCTGTGCCTCAGGCTTCTGCACCAGGGGCACTTTTCTCCAAAGGAGACAACCACACCGAGGGCATTCAAACCTTGCCTTGCTGAGGTCCTATCTGCCTTCAGGTCCGCTATTCAAATGCGAGCCCTGTGAAATTCAGCAAGGCTTACTCCACTCTGTTAGAAATGCTAAGGAGCAGATTGGACCGGTCCTTCACCTGGTATGCAGATTTGCTGGGGACTGTTTTCCAGTGGTTTCTGTGCTACATTTTACACGTTCCTATTCACAACAACTTACATCTGCACAGATTTCAGAAACACGGCTGTTGTGTGAACTTCCTGTGCTGACCTTAATTGCATGGTTGCAAATCAGCCTCCTCATGAGCCTAGGCATTAGGAGCCCTCAGAGGTTTCACACAGGGCCACTGCCCTCTTTTGCATAAGAGGCTGTGCTTTATGAATCTCTCGGGAAACAGCGTGGAGTATTTCATTGCTTGTGGTGTTACCCACTAGGCAGACTCACGCGTGATGCCTGAGTAGCTCGGGCAGTGTCCTTGGCTGATGGACAAAGCTGAGAAACCGTGTGGCCCGTGGGAACAGCCCTGCTTTCCCCAGCAAACTCGTCTTAGCTCTAGCAGTTCATTTCTGCGCAGGACTGGATGAGTCCAGGTGTGCTGCTTATTCTGACCCAGTTTCATGGCACATGTTCCCTTTTCTGATTTCCTCCCAGTGACAGGAGCACCTGGCGTCCCTGAGAACAACCCGCCCTGTACCGTGAACATCCCGATAGCCCCGATCCACAGCTCGGCTCAAGCTATGTCCCCCACGCAGAGCATAGGGCTGGTCCAGTCCCTGCTGGCCAATCAGAATGTGCAGCTGGATGTCCTGACCAATCAGACGACGGCCATGGGGGCAGAACATGCAGGTGATGGTGCCGCTCAGTACCCAGTCTCCAGCCGGTACTCCAGCCCTGGACAGGTGATTTTCGGAGGTGTGGAAATGGGCCGCATCCTCCCAAATCCCCCTCCGTTGTCCTTGCCACCCCCGCCACCACCACCCCAGGGGGCCATGCAGCTGTCCATGGTGGACCACGGAGACCGGGACCACGAGCACCTGCAGAAGTCCACCAAGGTCCTGCGGCCCATGCCTCCGCTGGTGGCTGAGGGGGACTCGGTGGTCTTTAGCGCCCCCCAGGAGGTCCAGGTGACGAAGATGAACCCTCCTCCCCCCTACCCAGGCACCATCCCCGCTGCCCCCACCACGGCGGCGCCCCCACCCCCTCTGCCTCCACCACAGCCCCCCGTAGACGTGTGCTTGAAGAAGGGCGACTTCTCGCTCTACCCCACGGCGGCCCATTACCAGACCCCCCTGGGCTACGAGCGGATCACCACCTTCGACAGCAGTGGCAACGTGGAAGAGGTGTGCCGGCCTCGGACTCGGATGCTCTGCTCCCAGAACACCTACACGCTCCCTGGCCCGGGCAGCTCGGCTACCCTGAGGCTCACGGCCACTGAGAAGAAGGTCCCCCAGCCCTGCACCAGTGCCACCCTGAACCGCCTGACGGTCCCTCGCTACTCCATCCCCACTGGAGACCCACCCCCATACCCCGAAATTGCCAGCCAGCTGGCCCAGGGGCGAGGCCCTGTCCAGAGACCGGACAGCAGCCTCATCCACGCCACCCTGCGCAGGAACAACCGCGAGGCCGCCCTCAAGATGGCCCAGCTGGCCGACAGCCCGCGGGCCCCACTGCCGCCCCCAGCCAAGCCCAAGGGCGGCCCCGGGGCGGCAGCGGCCCAGCTCCCGGCTCGGCCCCCGCCCGCCTTGTACACCTGCAGCCAGTGCAGCGGCGCAGGCCCCGGCCCGCAGCCCGGCGCCAGCCTGGCCCACGGCGTCAGTGCCTCCCCACTGGCCTCGCAGTCCTCCTACAGCCTCCTGAGCCCGCCCGACAGCGCCCGCGAGCGCACCGACTACGTCAACTCGGCCTTCACTGAGGACGAGGCCCTGGCCCAGCACTGTCAGCTCGAGAAGCCCCTGCGGCATCCCCCGCTGCCCGAAGTTGCTGTCGCCGTGAAACGGCCACCCCCTTACCAGTGGGACCCTGTGCTGGGTGAGGACGTTTGGGTTCCTCAGGAAAGGACAGCACAGACTGCAGTGCCCAACCCCTTAAAACTGCCCCCTCTGATGCTGGGCCAGGGCCAGCACCTAGACGTGTCCCGAGTGCCCTTCGTCTCCCCCAAGTCCCCCGCCAGCCCGACTGCCACTTTTCAGACAGGCTATGGGGTGGGAGTGCCGTATCCAGGGAGCTACAATAACCCCCCTTTGCCCGGAGTGCAGGCCCCTTGCTCCCCCAAAGATGCCCTGCCCCCAGCGCCATTCGCACAGCAGGAGCCCGCCGCGGTCCTCCAGCCCGCAGGGTACCCACCCAGCCTGTCCTACTGTACCCTGCCGCCCATGTACCCAGGGAGCAGCACGTGCTCCAGTTTACAGCTGCCACCCATCGCCTTGCACCCCTGGAGCTCCTACAGCGCCTGCCCACCTGTGCAGAACCCCCAGGGCACTCTGCCCCCCAAGCCTCACCTGGTGGTGGAGAAGCCCCTCGTGTCCCCCCCACCCACTGACCTGCAGAGCCACATGGGTACAGAGGTGATGGTAGAGACCGCAGACAACTTCCAGGAAGTCCTCTCCCTCACTGAGAGCCCGGTCCCCCAGCGCACAGAAAAGTTTGGAAAGAAGAATCGGAAGCGCCTGGACAGCCGTGCGGAGGAAGGCAGCGTCCAGGCCATCACCGAGGGCAAAGTGCGGAAGGAGGCCAGGGCTCTGAGCGACTTCAACTCGCTCATCTCCAGCCCCCGCCTGGGGAGAGAGAAGAAGAAAGTGAAGAGTCAGAAAGACCAGCTGAAGTCGAAGAAGCTGAACAAGACAAACGAGTTCCAGGACAGTTCGGAGAGTGAGCCAGAGCTCTTCATCAGTGGGGACGAGCTGATGAACCAGAGCCAGGGCAGCAAGAAGGGGTGGAAGAGCAAGAGGAGCCTGCGCACTGCCAGCGAGCTGGAGGAGTTCAAGTGCAGGAAGGCCAGCGAGAAGGAGGATGGGCGGCTGGGCAGCCAGGGCTTCGTGTACGTGATGGCCAACAAGCAGCCACTGTGGAACGAGGCCACGCAGGTGTACCAGCTGGACTTCGGGGGACGGGTGACCCAGGAGTCAGCCAAGAACTTCCAGATCGAGTTAGAAGGAAGGCAGGTAAGAGGGCGAGGCCGCTGGGCGTTTGTCAAGAGGCCAGGGGGAAATGTGCAGAACAGCCACTGTCTCGAGCGGGGCCTGTGGGTTGTCGTTCTCAGTGTGCCCTCTGCTGCCTGTCATGGTTTCAGCCAAGGTAACATGTGCACTGAGCATTCAGTCGAGGGAACCCCCAGGCCTGTAAAGAGGACCAGTGGGGGTCTACCCTGCCTCGCCTCTCTCCCAGAAGCAGATGCTTCTGACTCTGGGTTTTGTGTTGTTGTTTTTTTTCCTACTATTTGCCATCTTATTATTTATACTGCTATCTGCTGATTTTTCTGCTTGGGCATAATCTACTGACTTTTCCCTAAGGAACACGAGGGTTTCCTTCCCCTGCTCCCTTCCCCTCTACACGTGTGCATGTACACACACACACACCTTTTCACCCTTTCCCAGTTGAACCAATGGTTGTTGGTTCCTCGTTAGGCCAGTAGGCAGGATTCGCAGTCTGTTACAGGCTGACCCGCTCTGTGTGTAGAGACCCTGGGTCCTTTGTCAGCTCTTCCTGCTCCAACCAGGGTGCTCCAGCCCGCCGCGTGACTTCCCTCTCACCACTCTGGGACATGCCCTCACTTCTCAAGTTTAAACACACATTGTCATTCATTCACTCAACGAGAATACCCGCACAGGCCTGGAGATCCTCGAAGCCAAGGGTCGGCACACAGTGGCCGTGGGCAACGTGGCCAGCACCTCTGTTTGCAAGTGAAGTTTTACTGGACTGCAGCCGCACCCATCCACTGGGTACTGTCCGTGTCCACCTCCCTGACAGGAGTAGTTTTGGTTGTGGCAAAGACCGTGTGAACTCCTCCCCAGGCCAGCCCGTAGCCTGGTAGTTACGGGAGCTGGGCCCCAGAGGGCTGACCATGAGATTCGAACCTTGGCCTGGCCACTGGAAAAACACACCGGGCACGTGTACACGCATGCCCCAAATCCCAACAGGACAGAGGAGGAGGGCAGGAACTGTGGTGTGAGCACAAGCACTCTGGCAGCTTACGGGGGAATAGCTGTGTAAAAACAGCAAATTCAGGGGCCAGCAGATGGCATAATTGTTACGTCGCTGGACTCGCACATAGTCAGCCGGTTTGAGTCCTGGACCCGGCGGCTTAAAACTCACGCTTGGGCTGTGTGCATGCATGCCCAAAATCCCAAGAGGAAACTGGAGGAGAAGGGATTATAGTGTGGCCATCCCCAGGGGCATATGTTTCTCCAACAGCACACTCATGTAACAACAAAAACTTCAAAATGCAACCAAAAATTCCCAAAGATAAAGGTTATTTTACATTTATTTCACACATGTATTACTCCCCAAAGATGATTTCTCACTTTCTGTCTTTCTCTCTCTCCAGCAAGCGCTTGCATCCTATAGCAAAAATCTCTCTTTAAGAAAAAAGAAAAAACAGTAAATTTGCCAACACCTGTTCCAGGTGCCAGAATAGAGCATGAGGGAAACAGAGAAAGTGGAAGTTGGTCCCTGGCATCACGGAGCTCAGGACTGTGGGAGGAAGACCGTAGACAGACAGAATGGCAGAGTGGAATGTGGTCCCAGGAAGTAGTGGGCCACAGGGAAAGCAGAGCAGGGAGGTGGGTGTGGAGGGAAGGAGGTACGATGTTCTAGAAAGGCGGTCAGAGGGGCCTTCCCTGAGGCAGTGACCTTTGACAGTTACAACCAGTACTTCTCGTAAGTCCATTTTAGCCTGTAGGTTTTTCTTTATCCTCCTTTCCATGTACTCAGTGAAAGAAAACCCTTCACTTGGCCCGTAGGTTTCCCACATCCTGCGTTTTGCTCATTGTCCCCCTCAGCGTGCTTGGCAGGTGCCCCTATCCCCTTATTTCCTGCAGTCTTGGAGTTTGACACGAACGTCCAGTCAGATTCGGAGTCACTTGTTTGCAGAAGTGCCTCCGTAGCTGTCCTGGCCGCTCCCCCAGCAGCCACAGACCTGGTCGCGCTCTCCTGCCTCGTTCTCCTCTAACGTCTTTGCTTCCCTCCACTCCCTCCCCAAGGTGATGCAGTTTGGACGGATTGATGGCAACGCGTACATCCTAGACTTCCAGTACCCCTTCTCCGCCGTGCAGGCCTTCGCAGTTGCCCTGGCCAATGTGACTCAGCGCCTCAAGTGACATGACTGGGGAGGAGACACAGAGGAGCCTGTGGAAGAGGCTGACAGGAGGTGTAGGGAGCCGCGTGGGCCTGGGCGGTGCCTGCGAGGACCAGAAGGCAGCAGCAAAACTGGAAAAGCCTGTCAGGCCCAGGAGAGGGCACTGACTTTTAGTTGTCATTTATTTGGGCTTTTATTATCCTTCATTGTCTTTCTTTTCTTTCAGTAGAGTGGCATTTGGGAGCAAGGGGTGCCAGGCACCTGGTGTTCTTTCAGGAACCGTGGCTTGGCTGTGGTCATGTCCAGTGGGTCTGCCGAGGTCAGTGACAGGACAGGGCCCTTCAGGACGAAGACAGGCTGCCGTTCTTTCAGACACAGGGAGTACACACGAGTCATTCCGTGCAGCACCGAGCTGTGCTTCTCCAACAGCACACTTGTGTAAAAACAAAAACTTTAAAAATACAACCAAAAAAATCCCAAAGAGAAAGGTTATTTTTTTGGGGAGAGAGGACAGCATTTGATTCACACATCTATTACTCCAAAGGTGACTTGATTTACGAAGGGGACCTGGGCAAATGCACCGTGTCTACCTAATAAAAGCGGGCTCTTAGCAGGGCGCTGTCACTGGTAGAGACGCAGTCTGCTCAGCAGAGGCAATCGGGACGGGGTGGGGAGGAACGAGCTGCTCACGAAGGCAGGGTGGCAGTGCTCTTCGTGCTCCGGTGACAGTGAGGCTCGAACTAGCACAGGGCTGCTGCCCCTGAGGGTGTTTGTGGTGAGAGGCTCCATTCATCCTGTGCCACGTGCCATGGCATTGTGCGGTGGGACTGGCCGTGGGAGAAGGCTAGACACAGGAAAATGGAGACGCCCCAGCCCATGGTGGGGGCGAGTCACAGGATCCCCACTGACTGAGGAACGGCCTCTGTGCTCTCGGCCCCCTCTGCTTTTGAATCGGGAACACACTGCTGTAAACAGTGTCCTCCGGTTGTATCTCCACCCTATGGTTTTTTCTAGGAGTAGTGACTAGATCTGAGACCACTCCTTTCTTCCTGGTGGCTACCTTGAAGTTCGGTTGACTAGAAATGTTTTCCACTAGATTGAAAGTGTAACCTGAAATACTTTAAGCATTCTCCAAGGTATTAAAAGATAGGGGCATGGTTGGATCTTTGGCACAAGGTCCACAGTCGTCTTTAAGGAAAAAGGAAAAGTTGTTTATGAGAACTGTACAAATTGTTGGGTTGTCGAAAAGTCATGACATATTTTTTCTGTTTTTTCTATGCAAAAATGCATCATGACCTTTCCACCAACCCAATATTTATTGATCTAAGGAGATAAACCACTAGGGAAACGTTAACATTACAGTACTGAAGGTAGTCGGTTGACTACTCTCATGGGAGAAAAGGAAACACCTAGGGAATCTTTGGCCACCTCCCTCCTCAGGTGGGCAGCTCGGGCGGCATCTGAGCCCCTGATGAAGCCCAACATTATTCTTGGTTATTCAAGCCCATCATGTTGTGTAGGGCCAGAGCACAGGCCTGTCTACTGCTTTGGGTCCTAAATTTGGATTTTGTTTTTAAGCAGACAAATGGAAGACACTACCCAAAGTATTTTCAAACTAAAACATTTCTAAAATTCTCTTGGGGTTTAAAAACTTGAAAAGAAACTGGCCTGCTCCTGTCCAGAGCAAGGTGGCATCACTCACAGCCTCTCCAGAGAAACAGCCGAGCTTAGGCCGAGGCCGTCTCCCAGCTGACCCAGACTTCCCGCTGTATACATGAAAATAGTGGGCCTGACTTTTCGGTGGGTAAATTTTTCCAGGAAGAATTGAGCAGTGTATTCAGAGTTAACCTAATTCTTTTCTATGAGTTCCTACAGCATATGCAGTGTCTCGATGCTTATGATCAGGTGTGCAGTGATGGTTACAGCCCATCTCTGTGATCATTGAAATGCAACTCCCCTGTTGTATTGTCCAAGAGATAACTTATCTTGCTTTTCATAGTGTTCTTAGGAATTATTTTGTTACTGTGTATTGGTGAATTATACTCATTTTATTATTTATTTAGAAAACTAGTGTCTTTGTAACGATTTACTTGGTAGCAGTATATTTTGCTGCAAGTGCAAGAAATAAAGAGGACATGATAGAAGGTTTTTTTGCTGGACAATTTGTAACTTTTTCTAATTGGGAAAAAAGTCCTATTAACCCTTGAGAAATATATATATTTTTTAATTTCATGGTAATGGTTATATACAAAGGAGACTATTTCTTTCTAGGTAATACACCCTTAAATAACTGTACCTCTCATTTTGAAAATGTTATTTTTAATTAAAGGGTGGTATGAAATGAGGGGAGACCAATTAGAATGAGACAAGGAGGAGGAACTCCTAAGTAAAAGCATTAGTTTTTTAAGTTCTGTTTTATTTCGGAGACCATGAAAGGGTACACGTTAGGACTTTTTTTTTAATTGCCATTTGCTCACCAGAGGTGGGTGAAAGCACCCGCCATGGGGTATGGTCCCACCACAGTATCTTCTCCTCCATCCCTCTATCCTGCTGGGATTTGGGTGTGAATGCACAGGCACCCAAAGTGATTTTTCAAACCTCCAAGGCCAGGGTATACACCATAGCCGACCTTGGCGATCCAGCTCCCTTAACCTTTAAGGGTACAGGGCCAGCTCAGAACTTTGCTTCCTGAGAGCAACTACTGGAAATTCTTGGCATTAAATCTACAAATACATGTGAGAAGAGGCAGTGAGTATTTGCAGAAACAATTAAACTTTCTAAATTCTTAGCTCACTCCCCAAAAGGTATGTTCCCAGAGCCTGAGACACAGGCTAGCGGCCCTGATGTGTGCCTGGGAAGGACCTGCAGCAGCTGCCCACCTGCGTTCTGCTCTGGGGGGCCCACGGAGGAGCTCATCTTTGTGCCAAATCTGACTCAGGCTAATGGCTGCAAGCAGCTGTGATGTGGTGTCAATTTTAAGTTAACAGTGGTAGTTTTACTTCTTTTAAAAACTGCTTTGTTCTGGTCAGTTTCCGTTGATTCAATACTACTAATCGAGGTTAGTACTCCAAGCAGCAGAATTCTAGGTACTTCTCGCTTTTTACTAGCAATGTATGAATAATCAAGATACCTCATTGAATCTGTAAATTAAAAAAAAAGTCCAGTTAAAAAGTCAGCTACATAATTTCTCACTTTTTGAGGGAAGCAATATGTTAACAAATATAAAAACTGATTTTAAATTTGTTTTAGCTCTAACTTCATCAAACCAAAGGCACGGATTGTGTGCAGTGTACCCACTGAATGTATGTCCTGGGGAAAACTGGGACCGAAGAAGCAGAAACATCTCCAAGCTCTCATGGCAGAGTAAATCAGATTTTGCAGGTTAGTTCCTGGGTCACCTTCATGAACAGGCCTAGTTTATTCCCAGTGTCTCACTCGCTTTGACCCGTAGCCATTGGTCCCTTGTCAAGGGCTCCAGAGGACGTGCAGAGATGCCTTACATTTATCTGTCATCGTAGCAGAAGGTCAAGAGACCCAGGTCAGGCCTGGTCTGCCAGAGTTGCAGGGTGACCTTGGGCAAGTCCCTGCAGCTGGCCAGGCCTCCACTTCGTTGTTCGTCTACAAAATGAAAGGGGGTAGCCCACACAATCTTTAAACCCCCTCCAACCCCAACAGCCCAAGACCTCATGCAGTAGTCATTATTCCACTTTACAAATGTGAAAAGGATGTTTCAAGACATCGCCTTTTATAGTAATACTCTTTTTCCTGGGTTACTGAGCTATCTCTTAAATACAAACCAGTACATTTAAGGAATATCTTCAGAAAGTTCACCTCTAAATGCATTTGGAATTATGCTTGTTCTCATAAAATAACACAAGAGCACTGATTCCGGGTAAGACTGAGGGGTCTCCCTACTAGTGTGCCCTTGAGCACAGCCCAAAAAGAAGTCGCCATCTGTCCCTACACTGGGGCGTGGGTTCAGAAAGAATAAAGGAGCGTGATCGAGGCCGACCCGGTTTCGAAGGTTTCTTGGGAAGTTTTGCGCCCAGCAGCTGTGGAGAAGGAACCCGTTACGTCCCTGTGGGCTGCCTGTCACTTGGCCCAGTCAGTGGTTGTGAACAAAGTCGAAACCAAATGTGGCCAAAACATTGTTTGAGCTCCTGGGATTTTGTAATAGCGCACAACTCAAAACTCTTCACCATCTGTGTATTTCCTTAACTCTGGCTGATAAAACTCTGAAGGATTGCGGCTTATTTTGTTTTCATTTTCTTTGGCTTTGTGCAATTTTCTTGTAACTTGACTTGTACCTGTATTTTCCGTTTACAAGTTCTTTTTAAGGGGAGGGGTAGGGTTCTAAGATCTCGTTGTTCATTGTAGCATAAAAAAAAACAAACCTTTTTCGTGTTGTAGAAAAAGCATGGGTTATGCATTTGACTGAAAAGGCACTGTATTATTTACCAAAGGGGTATTGTTTTTGCATTTGTTTATAAATGCATTATTTTGGTACTGTGCATTCTGACATAATTTCTGAGTTTATTACTACAGGCATTTATTCTTTTCTTTTCTTTTTTTTTTCTTTACCATCAGTGCGGGATGCAGGTGCACAGGTCCCAGACCAAATAAGACCACCAGCATGTTTTCTCCACCCCTGGGGGGGGGGGGCTCTGCTCTGTGTGCCGCGGCTCCTCTGGTGCCAGTGTGTGTCTCTGTTTAAATTCAGCATCCTGCTTTCTCTTACTTTCCAAGCAAGATCTGTTGAGTTTCCTGATTGCATTTGATGAGCTCACCCTTATTGGCCTCTCTTCTTACGTATTTTGTGTATTAGATTGTGCAGGAGGTATTTTAGAAGGCATTGATGGTTTGCATTCAAAATGATGTGGCTTGTCCTAATCACTTTGTCTTTCTTATTGAGATGGATTCATCCCCTTATTTTTCTTGATGATTTGAAGTTGTTAAGAGTTGTCCAGCTATTGCTTAATAAACTTTTGCAGATCAAAAGACTCAATTACTTGTGTGCAGAATCCAGATGGCTCTTGAGTCCTTTGAGAAGAAACGCCCTCGCTGCATTGGTGTGACCTGCTGACCCCCCTGCTGCTTCTCAGATCCCCCGGGGACAGCCAGCAGTGACGGGAGCCCCTGAGATCGTGGTCACAGCGCTGTCCTTGTGAGGGGTCAGAGGTGGTGCTGCTGTCTTGATGAGTCATCTTGGGTTTGTTTCTAGAAGACCTGATGAAGAATGCGCCCGTGTACTACCTGAAAGATCAGAGGTGCTAAATGTATTGAAAATATGTTGACACCTTCTTTGTTACGTTGGAGGAAACTTAAAGCCAGGGTTTATATTTTTAATTTTTTAATTTCTTATTTACATTTAATCATCATACATCTTTATAGTGTGCAATATGGTTTTTTGAAGCATACATACAGTGTGTAACAAATCAGAGATATTACCATGTGTATCACTTTCAACAGGGAACTGTACATTCTCGTGTCCATTAAATGTTTTTCCCTGAGCACCTCCCCGCCCCCCGCTAGCCCCGTTTCTTCCATCCAGTCTCTGGTGGTTTTTCTTCCCTCCCACTAACAGTAAGACATGTGCCAATGTCACTGTTCATTGTTGCTGTCACCAGTGGATGCCTGGTGCCCTCCCTTCTCCCGTAAAGGTCCCGTGTGTGACCACGAGAGGCAGGGAGTCAGGGACAAAGGAGGTGCGTTGGCAGTGCTCTGCGTGTGCACTGACAGAACCCCCCTTTGGTCTTTTTCAGAGACAAAGATAGACACACACGGGCAGAAGAACCAAACCCTGTCAACTCTTAATGAAGCAGTTCTGAACTGGGCTATAAACCCTGCTTTAAATGGAAGTCATATGAGAGATGTCTAACTGACCTCCGTTTTGTAGAAGAATCGAAACGTATCTCATTTTATGAAGAAAGACTCTGCGTAGAGGAGAAGTGACTGGTTTGTGGTGCCTGCATCCCAGTGTCCGAGGGCATGGAGAACTGACCACAGGCAGCCTGAGTACGTTAGGAAATGGGTGCCTTTGCCTCTCTATCAGAAGAATAAATCAGAGTATGGAGGGGGCGAAATAATTACTAGATTCCATAGACAAAAGCCAGTCCTGACATAGAACCCAAGATTTCTGGGTCCCCTGTCCCCAGCTCTCGCTCGGTTTAGCAATGACTTTCCTGTTGTGAGCTGTGAGCTGCTTGCCTATGGTCGTCTTCTTGAAGAGGGAGTGGGGGGCCGCCCTGCCCTCCTTGGGTCCCTCACCAGGTGAGCTCATCGACTGCAGAGTGAGGCTTGAGTTCTCGATGCGGAACCTGCCAAAGGCTGAACACCCGGCCGTCAGGCTGCATGCCCGCCAGCACTGCAGGCCCGTGACCCGTGTGGGGCGGCTGCTCTGCAGGACTGCGCAGCTGTTCCACGCACATGCGGGAAACCATCCCCAGGATGGGTAGGCCTGTTTTTTGAAAGTTCCCATTAGAATGGCAGCTCAAATAAAGACTGTGAGCCAGCCTAGAATAGGGCCCCAGGGACCCTGAATGTCATTAGGTACGGGAAATGCCTCAGCCTTGGTGGCTCCCCTGCTCCTGTTCACGGCACCTCCTGCCACAGGGAATGCAGCCCCCGTGCCGTCAAGGCCATTAAAACCACCTCTTGGGTGGGAAAAGGATCTTCAAGACTCTAGGAGACTTCTTGTGGAGGCAAGGTAAGCAGTCTTTGGAAAATTACAAGACTATAAAAGATCAATTACTGAATTTGTCTTAGGAGAAATAAATCTGAAGAATTAAATAAACTTCAGCCCCTGCAGGACAGTGCCCACATCGTCCACAGCATTTTTCTCTGCCATCTCCCAGGCTGTGCCATCAGGGACTCGGGGGTCCCTTCTACCGTGCAGCTCCTGCTTCGTTCCAGGCACGTTCCTGGGGCAGGGCCATGCAGCGTTTCCACTGCTGCGTGCCTCCCGCTCGCTCGCCCTTCAAGGACGGGGGAGGCAGGTGGTCAAGGCCGCAGAGTCGCGGCTCGTGTGCTGACCACGTGGTGTCTGAGCCAAGCCAGCCGCCCCCGCCGAGCTTGCCCCTGAGGTGGAGAGCACCTCATGCTCCCCCTCCGCCCACCCCAGCCCTCACACCCTCCCCTGTTCAGCGCAGGGCGCCGAGGGTCAGTGTGGCTCGTCCCTCAGCTCATCCAGACGGCCTGTGGCACCTTTCACATGAATCAAATCACGTCTGTCTCCAAGCATCACGTGGAGGGGCTTTTCTGAACCACCTGTGAAAGTCTTGCACTTGAACCAGGAGTGGGTACGATCCCTTTTCTTAGCATCTGGTGTCACTGAAAGGCAGGTGCTGCCCGTGTTGGGTTTTCTTTCTCCCTGGTGAGAAGGCAGCAGCCCAGACACGTTCTACTGGACGAGAAGTGGTACCCCAGGACATTCCTGTCTGTGCCTAGGCCCGCCGGGTCTCCTGAGTCCCCCCTCCTGCCTCCTTTAAGATCCTGCTACCAACCACTGGGGGCTCTGAAGTCCCAGGATTTCAGTTTCTCACCATTTCCAGAAGCTCCAACTTGTTTTTGAAATCCAGAGCAATCCTTCCTTCAGTGGAAGAGACTCTTCATTCATCCATTCGCACAGCCTGCCCTGGGCCAGGCCTCATTTCCAGCCTGTGTGGAAGAAATGTCTCTTCAGTGCTTAGTTCTTCCCATGACCCTGGATCCAGGCAAGTAGGGAAGGAATTTCTCCAGAGGCTGCAGAACACCACGTTGATAGACCTCAGGGTCCCTGGGCCTGCATCCTGGGCCGCGTGGAGGCAGCCTGGCACCATGGCGTCCTCCCACAGGGTGGGCTTATAAATGTTCTCCTTTCTAACACCCACATGTCCTGGCAGATGTCGGAGTCTGAAGCCAACCTGAACTCCTGGGCAGCTGGCAGGGGAGAGGGTGCCACCATGGTGGAGGAACAAGCCACGCTCCTCTACAGACAGCTCCCAGAAAGGGTAGATGGGTCAGAGGAGACCAAACCAGCCTCTTCAGAATTCCCATGGCACAGGGACCATGGCATAATGGTTATGTCCCTCGACTCCCACGTAGTCAACTGTGGTTCAAGACCGGGACCTCGCGGCTTGTAACACCCCAGGTGCGTGTGTGTGCCTGCCCAACATCCCAAGAGGAGAAGGGATGGCAGCATGGCCATGCCCACTGGGGGGGTGATTTCTCGCTTTTTCCTCAATCTCTTTCTGTCTCTCTGGTGAGCACACATGCCCTATAGCAAGAATCTCTCTTAAAAAAAAGAATTCCCATTGCACAGACCTGCTCGGGTCAGGACGTGTAGCTCGACAGTTCGAGTCCACCCACTGGTCTGCCAGCAGCAGTGAGGGTGCAGCTCTGTCTCCGCCCCAACCAGACCAGGGCAGCCGGGTCCTCACAGCACACAGGGTGCCCAGAGGAGCCAGCAAGCCAGTGGCCCTGTACTGGGGACTGCTAACCAGCTGTCTCATTTCGTAATATGTGTTGATGGTACGGCTCTCTTGAGATACACTTTGCTCTTCTCACATAAGCTGTAAAGTGTTTTGCCAGAGGCCTCTACTCCTAAGTGAGGAAATTCTTTTAAAAATTCTTAAGTTACAACTGAGACCAGGCTTAAATGTAAATAATGGTTTACCTGTGGAATAAGGGCTGGGAAACAGATTTGAAACTTGGATAATTTGGGCTATCCCTGTGGCGTGGCAGTTAAAGGAGCCAGGGCCCACGTGGCCTACCATGCAGTTCAAATCCTAGACCCAGTGGCTGGAAAAGCCAGGTATATGTGCATGTATGCACGTGTGCGCGTGTGCGCGTTTTCATGTGTGCCCTAACCCTGAGATGCAGGGAAGGGGAGGGCAGCATGACCACCCACCACTGGGTGGTTCTGCTTTCAGTGCACAAGTATGTCCCATCTGGCAGACATAAAGAAAACATGATTTTTAAAAGCCAACCAGAGGGAACCAGCAGTTAGCGTAATGGCTATGTCGCTGGACTCCCACGTAGTCGACCGCGGTTCGCGTCCCGGACCCGGTGGCTTACAACTCACGCCGGGCGCGTGTGCGTGCGTGCCCAAGATCCCGAGAGGAGAATGGAGGAGAAGGGATTGCGGCGTGGCCATCCCCCCTGGGGGGTGATTTCTCGCTTTCTGTCTCTCTGTCTCTCTCTGTCTGTCTGGCGAGCGCACGCGCCCTATAGCGAAAAACCTCTCCACAAAAAAAAAAAAAAAGCCAACCAGATATGAATGCATCTGTACCAAGTGTCTTTTGCACGGGCCCTTTTTTTTTTCCTTTCTTTTTTTCTAGTCCTAAGTAACTGTAGAGACACCACTAAAAATAATTAGCTAAGGTCTTCTCCCATCTAATGTCAAAATACAAAAAATGTATGGCTACGGGTGTTATGTGTGAAAATAAAGCGAAGATAAAGCGACACCAGCAGCCCAGCCCTGCAATAACAGCGAGTTCAGCAAACCACAGTGTAAAGGTGTGCTCTCCATAGAGAGTTCAGCAAACCACAGTGTAAAGGTGTGCTCTCCATAGAAACGAAGCCCTCTCGATGAGCCTTTAGTGAGAGTCTTCCATGACTAAGGAGCCTTCAGAAATGGGAGCACGGGGAGACCTGTGTATTTTCATGTCAAGTTGATGAACGAACCGTGCAGAGGAAGGGCCGGACAGAGAAGATGGTCTAAGAGCAGGAGGCTGCGGGGACCAGCAGTTAGCGTAATGGCTATGTTGCTGGACTCCCACGTAGTCGACCGGGGTTCGTGTCCTGGACCCAGTGGCTTAAAACTCACGCCGGGTGCATGTGCGTGCGTGCCCAAGATCCCGAGAGGAGAATGGAGGAGAAGGGATTGTGGCATGGCCATCCCCCCGGGGGGTGATTTCTCGCTTTCTGTCTCTCTGTCTGTCTGGTGAGCGCACGCGCCCTACGGCAAAAAACTCTCAAAAAAAAAAAAAAAAAAAAAAAAAAAAAGAAAAGAAAAGAAAGCGGGAGGCTGCGCGCACTCGGCAGGCATGCGCACCCAGATCCTGCTGTGTCCTGTCTCAGAAGGTAAGGATCTTCCTTTCCTTATAAACGGAGGGTGCCTCTGATCGGAGGGTCCTGTGACCTGCTTTGGGAGTCAGCCAGGTTTGATGGCCTGCTTCAGGGGCAAAGAGGCGAGGGGAAGGGCGAGTGTCCTGCGGTTTTCTCACGTCAGGGAGCCATGTTTTCTAGTGTAGCATGTCCTCAGCTCCATCCCAGCCTCCTCCTGGAAGGCAAGAGCTGATCCCTACACTTCCCGTGTGGACAAGGCACCTGAGACGGGAGGGGAGGTGACCGGCACCTTCCCACACAGAGGTCGCCTTAGGCCGCTTCATGTTGTGAATCTTACTTCTTCTCACAGAAGCTGTGAAGTGCTTTGCCAGTGACCTCCTACATGAGAAACGTTATCATTTTGAGTTATAATTGAGACGAGGCTTGAATGCAAAGCCCTTAGGAAAGGCTGGCTCAAGGGCACTCTTCCCACTAGTAGGGATTAGACTAGTCAGCCACAGGGAGAGTCTGGTGGTGGAGAATACCTGGTGGGAGGTGACAGACAGGAGGTCCTGGAGAGGCAGGGTGGGGGCCGGGAACCAGGAGCTTGGTCTAGACAGGCCACCAGCACCTCTGGGCTTTATTTTGCACAACTGTGAACTGAGAGTGAACTAAATCAGTTTCCCAGGGTGTATTCCACATGTCCCTAGTAATTGTTCACACTTCCTACTGTAGGCGTTTCCAGAACTTCAGTATGCTAGTGCGCTGTGTGTGGCGGGTCACCAAGGAGGACATGCAGTGCGTGTGGCCAAACTGTTGACCTCGGAATCCTACCCTGAAGGACCGTCTTGTGGGACTGTCGATCCGACGAGGCTTTAGCAAATTGGACTCAGTGCTCTCCAGATTCTCCCCAGACTCCGAATTTTGTGCTCCTGGAAGATTTTTGAAAACCCAAGGTAGATTTCTTTCCTGACTCTTCCACTAAAATAAAAGGTCTACTTTGTTTCTGTTCGAGGAGACAAGAGACCTTGCTAGGTCTAAACTATGTTTGCTGAGCTGCGAAGGTATGAAGTCCCTTGGTTTTATTTTGTTTTTACAGTGCACTTTATCACAAAGCCCAGACTGATTGAAAGAGAAGTGAGCCCTTGCCCTTTTACAACCAAGATGCAAAAATATCCAGCTTGTCCCATTTGTAATTCTAACTCATGCAAAAACAGTCTTTCCTAAAAATAAGTGAGATTGAGAGTGCTAGACTCATTCTGCCCTAGCTCTTCTTCTGTTCGTAATTATTTCTTGGAGATTCTGCCTCCCACTTAATTAGGCGCCCTCGACATCATCTTTCACTAAGTGTAGGAGAGAGCCTCCTGGGGTCAGGCAGGCGTGCATCTGAGTTGGAGCCAGTGGAGTACATGGGGCGCCATGCCGAGGTCTCTGCTCCCTGGGGTTGGGAGTTCATGTCCAGAGATGGGGTCATAAATAGAACTTCAGCTGGCCGAGTAGGTGATTTACAAAAGGAAATGTCGCTTCTGAACTCCTGCAAAAGACCTCTTATGATTTCATTTGCCAGGAGTAAAGAGCCAGGCGCTGAAAATATTCTTCTGAGAGTTGGAGAGCAAATGTTTTCAGGGAACCCCTGATGGCTGGCATCTACCTGAGGCCTGCCCGAATGGAAGGGGGGAACAGCTGGGTCCACCCAGGCCTACCAGGGTCTGCCCACGTGGAAGAGAAGTGGCTTATCGCCGTGCTTCCTTGAGAGTTCTCCAAGTCCCTCGGCAGGGTCTCCCTTGATGGGAAAGGCACAGTGCTAGGACACCCCTAAAAGGTGCCACCAGAGGATGTCAAGTCATACAGCTTGGTTCCAGTAGGACATCCGGGATTGGGCCTACGACAAATTTTGGAGGATCTTTTTTGTTTTACTTTTGTGGAATTAAAAGGAAACCAAGTGAGAACAAGCGAGCCTCACGAGGGTGTGCTGGAGCGGGCAGTCGGCATCACTGCCCCATTTGGGCAGAGACCGGGGCCAGCGGGGCAGTGGAGACATCACAGTGGGAAAAGGGGAGGCCTCGGCGGGCCCTGATTGGAGGCTGCTGGCCCGGGACGCTGTGGCTGGCTAACAAGGTGGAAGTGGGATGTCCATCCATATGATTGGTTGGGGGCACCTAATTGGCTTTCTTTGGTTGGTCCTGAGTTGGAAGTGGGCAAGAATGAGGGAACTTGTTGGTATGGAATCAGGCCCTGGCCCTGTGGAGCCAGCTGTTACAGGCATTATTGTTTGGCTTCCTGGATCGTTGCTAGAGAGAGCAGTCTGACTTCTGACCAGCCTGCCTGGGAGCAGGCAGGCCTCACTGGCTGGCAGTGTAGGACGTGTGTCTGACTTTGGGTTTTCTACATGGCCAGGCCATTGCCCACTTGTATGTTCAGTCTCAGTCTACATGAGCAGATTTCCAATTTCCCTGAATGTTATTATTTTAAGAACAAAACGAACCTGTCCACAATGGGCAGTAAGTGAATTGACAACAACGAGAATAGCATACGTGTGCACAATTTGACATGTAAGCACATAAGAGGTGACAAATGCCATCCAGAAACACGCCTCATTCCCGCTTCAACTCGAGCTGACAGAAGTGGGTGCTCTGAACGAGGGTGCATTGAAACAGCCCTGGGAAGACGAGGGGTGCCAGGAGAGAGAGGAGCAGACGTGCTCTGTGGCCGTGGCCCAGTCACGATTACGTTTCGTCACAGGGCTCCCTCCCACGTGACTGCTCGAGTTTCCCCCAAAGCCCCGCCCCCCACCTACCAGTCTCGCGTGGCGTTCTTGACAGCCTCGTTCTCTGGCTCTCTCCACTGGGAGACCAGCTCAGGGACACGGTGCTCACCTCTGAGCCGGCCTGCGCGGTTATTCACAAGTCACTTGCTTATGAAATGTTGAAGAACCCTCCCACTCTAAACAGCGACACCACCCTGAGGAGGTGAGTGGGTTCTGGGTCCCCCTGGGACGGGCTGAGGACCATGGCCCCTCCGAGCGAGCTCATGGCACGCGAGCATTAGCTCCCACGGGTTCTCACAGACCCACGGAGCAGGCACTATCTCCTCATCGGTCACCGGCCTGTGAGCCCCGGTGGGAGGGCAGAGAGCATGCAGTGCCTGTGCCAGCTCTGTGGGCATCTGCCCTCCTCACAGCCCCGTCATCCCGCCTGCCCCACCCTTGTGTCACTCCCCCCCGCCCCCGGCAGGTGCTCTGTGTGGACGCCGTCTCCATGCTGCCTCACGCTCAGCTAGGGCTCGAATGCAGCGGTGTGCTAACAGGCTCCCGGAAATACCCTGAACACACAGATATACACACAGGAGCTTGGAGAGTGCAATGGGTGGGTGCCCTGCAGCGCAGTGACAGATAACAGGGCCAGCAGGGGGCATGGAGGAGAAGGTGTCGGACCCCACAAGGCCCACTATGCGGTTTGAGTTCTGGACGCAGCAGCTTGAAACAGCTTGAAAATCATGCCAGGCACATGTGAGTGTGGGCCCAAAATCCCAGGAGGAGAGTGGAGGGGAAGGGAGTGTGGCATCGCTATCTGCCCTAGGGGGTGCTTTCTCATTTTCTCTCTCTCCCTCTGGCGAACACACGCACCCTATGGCAAAAACACAAGATAGTAAATAAGCAATACTCTATTGTAACTCTGTAGCCAGTTGATTCTTACAGAATTCTTTTGTAAATTTTTGGCTAAACTCTCAGAGCCAACCTGTAACTGCAACTGACGAGTGAGCGTGGTTCCAACATGGATGTTCGTTACTTTCACTTGCATTTTTTTTTTTTTGGGGGGGAGAGGTTTTCGCTATAGGGCGCGTGCGCTTGCCAGACAGAGAGAGACATAGAGACAGGAAGCGAGAAATTACCCCCCGGGGGGATGGTCACGCTGCAATCCCTTCTCCTCCATTCTCCTCCATTCTCCTCTCAGGATCTTGGGCACGCACGCACACGCGCCAGGCGTGAGTTCTTAGCCACCAGGTCCGGGATGCGAACCGCGGTTGACTACGTGAGAGTCCAGCGACATAGCCATTACGCTAACTGCTGGTTCCCTCACTTGCATTTTTTAAAAAAATATATTTATTTTACATTCATTCATTGGACATCATCCTCACATTTTTTATTTAAGTTTATTTATTTCACATGTGGGAGAGACAGGTACCCTTGACAGGATTCACTCAGCTGTGAACCCCTCTCCCAGGCTTACCCAGGATCTGAACCGGGGGCTTTCCCTTAGGGCTCCAGCATCGTGCAGCAGTCCCCCACTGTCCACACCACCGCCGCAGGCCTCTTACGACTTAGAGCAGGACAGAAGTAAACATCAGTGGTACGCATCAGAACTGTACTCCTACCTTAACTGCAGGGGCCTGGTGTTTTCTTTTGCTGAATTAGATCATAGTTTTCCAACACCGCATTTCTTCAGCTGGTTTCATTGGTTCATGAGAGAACGTGAACACACGTGAGATAGAGGGATGTGGAAGCACCCTCAACGGTTCTCGTCACACCACAGTCCCCTCTAGTCCGCCAGCTCTTGGAGTCTGGGGACGCGAACCCGGGCTCAGCCGTGTGGCCTCCAGCACACCCCGCCAGCTGCAGCTGTGCTGGGCCCTCAGCCCGCGTTTGCTTTTAGCTGTGCACAATGCGATGGCTACATTCGTGCCGGTTTAAATACTAAGCCGCATCACCGACATTGCTCCCCTCAACTAGAGCCTAAACTAAAACGAAACCAGGTCAGCACCTCGTCCGCGGCCTTCGCGGATTTCCGCGGTGCGCGTATTCCCGCCAGAGTTGACTTCAAGCACCCCTACGTCAGAGCGGGGGTGGAAAGCGATATGCAAGAAGCAGCACCGCGGTGTTCTACAGGGACTCCCTGATGACGGGCTCTCGGTCCTGAAGACGTCACCAGCAGCTGTGGTGAGCCAGCGTGAGCTGCCCCCGGCGCATCAGCATGTCACCTGGGCAGGCCGAGGCACTCAGCTGCTGAGTTTGGGAGAGTTTGTGTTGCTCTTCCGTTAATTCAGCAATTGTTTATGGAGTGCCACTGCAGGCAGGTCACAGTGACGCCGGTAACCCCACGGCACAGCCTGCTCGCCAAGGCGATGACCCTCCTGGCGCTCTCCTCTCTCCAAGCCAGCTCACCCCCTTCGCCCAGCGCCTTGTGTTCTGGACCCCCACGGGAGGGTCACAGCGGTACCAGACCCTGTCCCTCCTGTCCCAAGTCTGCCGGAACTCAGTCCCCCTCTGGGGCCATGCCCTGGGACCACTCTTCCTCTCTGAGGCCCTGCAGAAACCTCCCATGGGCTTCCTGCCCCCCTTCACTCAGATCACCCTCCACCCAGCAACCAGGGTGATTTTTAAAATTTAAAAACCCCTATTTTTACTTTTATCTTTCCTCACGTAAAGCCCTTCCATGGCAGCTGGACGTGGTGGTGAGGAGCACACTCTGCAGACCCGACCTGTGGGCTTGCAGCTGTCTAGCCAGTGACTTTGGGTGAGGGTCCAGCCGCTCTGTGTCTTCTTGCATTTTCAGGAAGAACGTCGTACACCTATCAGTCATCTGGGCCGCGACAGCACGTCACCGGAGACAAGGCAGCTTATGAACGAGGGAAGCTGATTTCTCGCACCAGAGGCAGGTCGTCAAGCCCGGGGCGGCAGACGGCAGGGCGCTGTGAGGGCCCTCTTGGGCTGCCACTGCCACCTTCCTGCTGTGTCCTCCCGTGGCACAGCAGGGCCAGAGAGCTCCCTGGGGTCCCTTTTATGAGGTCACTAATATTTATAAATGCTCTGACCTCATGACGTAATTATTTCCAGAAGGCCCCAGAAAAAAATGGCAAAAAAAAAGGCAACATTTCACTCCTACCTCCATGCTAATCAGCTCCATGAAGCTAGTGCAACACTTACCCCAACAGGACAAGGGGCAACTGAAAAGGGACTGAGGGGCGCTCACTGATGAGACGGCACTTCGGATCCATTTCCTTGTCTCCCTCTCTCTAGAAATTGGCATTGCGACAGACAGATCTCCTCTCAGCCAAGATTTAATCACTTAAGTTTGAATTCTTTATCTTTTTTCTTTTAATAATTATTTTTTATTAACTTTATTTTAATTTGACCAGAGAGGGACAGAGAAAGTGAGAAAGCAAGCTGCCAGGTCTGGGACTCGAACCATAGTTGGCCATGTGGGAGTCGAGCACCCTTAACCACCATGCCACCTGCTCGAACTTTTTTTTCTTGAATTAACTCAATTTAAGCAGACCAATGTAATAATTAAGACTGAGGGCCAGCAGGTGGCATGGAGGTTCCAGCTGCCAGATCCCACATGGCCGCTGCACGGTTCAAGTCCTGAACCTGGCGGCTTGAAAAACACCAGGCACGTGTGCCTACATACTCAAAATCCTCAGAGGAAGATGGAGGAGAAGGGATTGCGGTGTGGCCATCCCCCTGAGAATGATTTCTCTCCCTCTCTCTGCTTCTCTCTTTCTTTGGCAAACACACGCCCTCTATGACAAAAACTTTTTAAAAAGTAAAAAATAACCCCCTGGTGGGTGAATAGTCGGGACAGATTGTACACGGAGTTCATCATCAGAACCGGCCAACTATGCTGGGCCAACACACGGAAAGTGTCACTTCTGAGGCCGAAGTGACCTTTGGCGATTCCACGTGGTTTAGCGGGGTACTTCGTGGGATGATGGCTTCAGCACGAGGTGTGCGGTGGGCGTGTGACTTCAGGAGCTGCCCTGAGCCACCTCCAGCCGGAAGTGCTCTGAGCTGCAGGCGGGGCAGCAGCTGGAGAGCTGGACACGGCACAGGGCGACCTGCTGGCCACAAAGACCCAGTCTCCCAGTAACGACCGCGGAGGCTGAGCCACGCTGATTCAAAGGAGGGAGAAGCAGAAAGGGATACGAGAGGGAGGAAAAGAAGGATTTTTTTTCTTTTCTTTATTTTTTTGAAGAGGTTTTTGCTACAGGGTGTGTGTGCTTGCCAGAGAGACAGAGAGACAAAAAGCGAGCAATCACCGCCCCAGGGAGGATGGCCACGCCGCAATCCCTTCTCCATTCCCCTCTTGGAATCTTGGACACGCACGCACACGCGCCCAGCATGAGTTTAAGCCACCGGGTCTGGGACTCGAACCGTGGTCGACTACATGGGAGTTCAACGACATAGCCATTATGCTAATCCCAAGAAGGATTTGTTTTTCAAAAGCAGCCTAGGAAGGAAGGGCATGAGGACCGCGGGGCAGGCAGAGCCAAGAAGTGGCAGAGGCGGAGGCGGAGGTGGGGCCTATCCCCCACAGTCGGTCCAAGCTGGGCGCACTGCTCACACGTGGTAGGAGATGGCACCGGTGGCCCAGCTGCCCAGACTGTGAGGACATTTGGTGAACTGATAAGCTACTCCTGTCCTTGCAGTGGCCTCGGGGGCAGGATGTCCCACTGATGCCCACGCACCTGCTGGGCTGAACTGAGGCTGAGTTAATGGGACCACTGCTCATTCAGGTAGTATGTCTCAAAGAGGTCCCACGGGGGGTCGTTTTTGTCAGGGGCCAGTTTGTGCAGTTCCAGTAGTGACTGACAGCTGTTCCCAAGTGTAACACACACTTCGTTGCAGTCAGCCCGCCCTCCCAGGCCTCCCGGTCTGGTTCTTGATCTCCTGAAGGAAGGTGCAGCCACCTTGTTGAGTCTGCAGCTTCATCAGCTTCTCAGCACGTCCCCTCTCCTCAGACTGGGGGAGAAAGTACGTGGCCAAGATCAAAGCCACATCATCACGGTCCAGGTAATGACACGGACAGGCAGACACGGGCGGCGGAGAGCGCCCAGCTGATCTGGCAGTCGAGGGTGGCCTCTGAGTCCTGGTGGTCATGGGGGCGCACCTGCGAGGCAGACACGGTCATCGTGAGTGGTTGAGGGGAGGCGGCGCTGGGCAATCGGAGGGCACTGCAAGGAGGTGGCAGAGGACTGGCTGTGGGTGTTTGGCCGGGATGAGGACGAGCACTGGCTTCCACTCAAGCACTGCTGAAGCAAGAAGCTGCAGCAATTCTTGGTAAAGAATGTCTCTATATTAGTAATTTAAAAGTTTTTTGCCAGAGGGCACATGTGCTCACGGAAGAGAGAGAGAAAGCAAGAAGGCACACCCCATGGGGTATGGTCATGCTGCGATCTCTCTTCCTCCATCTCTCCCACTTTGAGATGTGGGGCATACATGTGCACATGGCCAGCGTGTTTTTTCAAGCTGCCAGGTCTAGGACTTGAACAGCTCAGTCAGCCATGTGGGATCCTGTCACTGTAACCACCAGGCCATGGGCTGATCCATGTTCTATCGTCATCTTAAGAGAGAAGTTGAATAAGCAGAGTGACAAGTGGCAATGGGTTGTCCTGGTGGCATCGACATAAGTTATAAGCAGATCGGGTAGTTGGGGAACTTATGTATAATTTGAATGATACACAGCAATTTAAACAAACAAAAACAAACAATAGCAGCAACAAAACTGGCCCAGCCATGGAGGCCCGGGAACGACACACTTCCCTGCAGTGCTGGAGGCCACGTGACCCCCCCGGAGCTGAATCCGAAAACACACCAGGAAGTGCTGGTGCTTCCGAGACCCTGACTGGCCAGAGGAGACCACAGCATGCCAAGACCCTGTCAAAGCTGCCTGTCTTTCTTTCATGTTGTTGCTCACAAATCAAAATTCAAAAACAACAAAATAAAATCCCACCACTATATGAAACAACATGAAAAATCACAGATACGATAATTTAACAAACAAGCCAAACAGAATGCCTACCATATAATTTTTTATATTATGTTCAAAATCAGACAAAGCATATTTATTATTCTAGAAGCCAGAATAGTGCTTACAGCTGAAAGGGGAACAGGTCACGACAGAGCCTCCTGGAGGCTGGGCTTGTTCTACGGCTTCATGTTGGCGAGGGTTATCCCGGTGAGTAGATGGGAACATATACATAAAATGTGGGTAATCCAGACACTTAAGAGTGCACACCTTGGGGCCAGTAGATTATGTACTGGTCAAGGCACTGGACTTCCACATGGCTGACTGCGGTTTAAGCCCCAGACCTGGAGGCTTGAAACTCATGCCTATGTGCACATGTGAGCCCAAAATCCTAGGCAGAGAATGGAGAAGGGATTGTGGCATGGCCTTCCCCCCTGGGAGCTGATGTTTCCTTCTCTCTGTGCCTCCAGTGAGCACACATGCTCTATAGCAAAACCTCTAAGAAAAAACAATTTGCACACTTGATGTACATCACGCCTCGCCCAGCACTCCCTCTCCTCTGTTCTGTTCAGAGTGCTGGTGAGCAGGCCTCCCTCTCCAGTAGTAACCGAGAAACCTTTCTCTGTGGAATAGCACCATGTGCCGGTTTTCTTGCCTTTTTTTTTTGGAGAGGCTTTTGCTGCAGGGCCTGTGCACTTGCCAGAAAGACAGAGAGAAACAGAGAGAAAGCGAGAAGTCACTCCCCAGGGGGGATGGCCACGCCACAATCCCTTCTCCATTCTCCTCTCGGGATCTTGGGCACACACACACATGCGCCTGACGTGAGTTTAAGTCACCAGGTCCAGGACTCAAACTGCAGTGGACTACATGGGAGTCCAGCGACATCGCCATTACACCAACTGCTGGTCCTGAGAAGAGCATTGTTAAGGAAACTACCCAAGAAAATTTCTTCAACCTTGGGTTTCCAGAAAAATAAAAAACAGTCCAACCCAATGGTTAGGAACACATGCATATAATCTTAAAATGTCATCACACTATAGACAACGTGAAGCTGCTTCACCCTTCCAGAGAGAACTGGTCTGTATAAAGTGGATCAGAATTTGTAATGACTTTGGACTTCTTGACAGCAATATTAGAACCCAAGAGACAAGTTTTAAAGGGAAAGTTTTTTTTGTTTGTTTTTAATTTGCTATAGGATATGTGCACTCACTAGAGAGATGGGGCAGGATGAGTGAGAGAGCACCCCCAGGGTGAATGGCCACACTGCAATCCCTTGTCCTCCATTCTCTTCTCAGGATTTTGAACACTCACATGTCTGGTGTGTTCTTTAAACATCTGGATCCAGGACTCAAACTGCGCAGTCAGCCATGTGGGGTCCAACGCCTAGACCACCGTGCCATCACTAGCCCATAGGAAAATTATTTTCAACCAAAGTTTTTATTCCTAGCCAAACTGTCAGGACAGCCATTACGCCAACTGCTGGTCCCAAGAAATAGAGGTTTAATAACTCACAGTGTTGGTGGCTAGAAGGGCCAGGGGCATTGGAAAATTATGGGTGGAAAGACTTTTAGCAGGATGTGGCCTATACGCAGGTACCTTTCTCCCTGCTCCTGGTCTCACGTGCTCTGCTTATATACCCTCTAGAATTCACAGAGGCCCTGCCTTAATGACATTGTCACACCCAAAGTTCTCACCCTAGGACTCTCTTTAGGAATTAAGTTATCACCTAATACCTTTGCGATACAATCAAAGCAACCAAGTCCCAACATATAAATTTCTGGGGACAATCAGTCACCACCAAGGCCAAATTCCAAACCATGAAACTCTGGGGAATAAACCATGACCCAAAACATAACCTATGCAAAATAAAAGGTTTTGAGAAAGAAGCCTAATTACCGTGCAGTGTGTGGCTCAGTGTATGTGTATAACACATGCAGTGTGTGTGTAACATTGACACAGTCATCGTGTGTGTTCATGTGATAGTTTGTCTTGGGTTTGTGTCTGGTGTAGTATTTAGAAGCTGTTATACATGGATTAGTATCCTCACTGTGCTGAAGCCAGAAGACATGCCATTCTCAGAGGCTGCTGTACTTTTAGGGGAGAAAGGAAAAGTTTTGGCTGGGGAGGTTGAGGAGGGCTTCCTGCAGGGTTTTTAAGTGTTGTGGGGGTATCTCTAAGGCTGGAGAATATCTCCTTCAATGATAAGCTCTCACAGCCAATCACGAAATATTTGAAATGTGGTACCCGCTGAGCTCAGTCTCTCTCATTGCAGAAAACAAATCTGCATGTGTTTTTGAAGGACTCTCCCCCCCCCCTTTTTCTTTATGATAGAGAGGGAGGAAAAGGGGAGAGACAGAGGGGTATTTTGGACAGGGTCTCCCAGTGTTGCTGTCCTCCTGCCCAGCCTCCAGTTAAGACAGTGCACGGCCAAACCACGCCTGCTCAGGTTGGCCTGGGAGCCCCACCCAGGCTTCCCCCACAGCTTCCAGCCTCTCAAGAAGCGGTGTCATATATCCCGCTGTTGCTGGGCCTCTGGAGGGGTCTTCTTAGTGAGCCTCCAGTTCTGAGCTCCATTTCTCATCATCCTGAGATGATTAAATGCAAACTCTTACATTAATGAATTAAGGCTAAAACCTCACTGTGCACAGTGCAGTGTGATCAAGTTTCGGGAATATTTGCAAGGCCTAAAAGAAGATCTTGGCTAGCAGACAAAAAAGCTGGCCCAAAATGTAAGGGGAAAGAGGACACTAAAATGCAGCAATGAGGATACGGAGCAAGAAAGAGCAGGTGAAGTTAGAGCCTAGGTATAGGTACCAGGGAATGTGGGAATTCTTGGGAAATAGATTCCTGGGGCCCATATTCTATGATTCAGATTCAATTGTGTAGGCTGGGTCGCCAAAATATATATTTGTAAGAGGTTCCTCCAGTGTAGGTAGAGGTAGTCTTGCCTGGGAACCTGTCCCGATTCAGTCGGAAACGTACCAACACCGTTTGGAGCAACTACCTCTCCACTTATTGCTGGAAAAATTCGCAAGAGATCATTCCACTCTGGATAAGTAATTCCATGGAAGACGTGACAGTCTGGGAGTTGGTATTTGCACACTAGGATTGAGCTTTGAGGAAGATGAGAAATTCCTCTGCCCAGAATTTTTTATGACTGTAGTATGTGTGGGAAGAAGCACCTCACGTAGACACACGCCATTTCCCCTCCCTCCCTCATTTATATATATACAATTCATTGTAACATAACCGTAATGGACTCAGTTCGGAGCGTGTTGGCTCGGGTAGAACCCCAGGGGCAGGGAGGCCCCTGCGGGAGCTGTCCACAGTGCTGAAGGCGGCCTCCAGCACCGGCCTTTGACCTCAACAAAAAAGAGCTCTGGTCCGTCCGGCTAGCCCCATTTTCCTTCCGACCTCTCCTCCAGGCTCTTCCCTCCCCAGCGCCGGCACTAGCGAGGGCGGCCCTTTACATGCCTGTGCGGGGGGCGATGACCTGTGCTGGGCTCCCTCCCATCCCTGCCTCTCCCCGGGCGGCGGCGGGTGGGGCGCGGCCTCCCCTCCTCCCGGACGCCCTCCGCCGGGTCCCCAGCCCCGCTCAGGCCGGGCCGGATTGTCAGCGCTGGCGGCGGCGCCCTGCGCGCGGGTCCCGCCGCCTCCGCGCCCCCTCCCCACGGCCCCCGCACCTGCTCCTCCCCCTCGGTCCCGCCCAGCGCGCAGCCCCGGCCCCCGCGCAGCGAGGAGAGGGGCGACGGAGTGCACTAGGGCGGCGCGGGCATGGACGCCGAGTACCCGGCCTTGGAGCCCCCGCTCTGCGGCGAGCTCAAGCTCCTGTGCCGGCGGCTGCAGGAGGCGTACCGCGAGCTGCAGGAGGGCCTCACGCCGTTCAAGGATGACCGCTACTACAGGTAGGGCGGCCCCGCGCAGCCACCGCCGGGCGCCAGGCCCGGGCAGGGGGGCTGGGTGCTGGCGGCCGCGGTGAAAGGCCATTTTCCGTCTCCCAGGACTCGAGCCGAGGTTGTCGCTTCGGGAGAGAGGACGAAGGGCTTTCGTCCCCTTCGCTCCTCCCGCGCCCCCTGCCCAGGCCCGCTGCCCCTCTGGCGCCGCCCAGGCCTTGCCCAGCCTGGCTTCGGACAGTCGCTCTTGCTTTCGAATCTGGGAGGGAGGGTCTTGGCTTCTGTCCCGGGCGCTCAGGCCCTGGCGTGGGTGGAGACGAGGCCCGAGCGCAGCGGAGGGCCGGGGCGGACTGTCCCAGAGCCCAGCGGCTCCTCGTAAAGAAGCTGGGGACGCCAGGGAGGGGCGCCCCGCCCTCGCCCAGCCCGAGGAGCGGTCGGTTTGGGCTGGCGGGTGCTCGGCTCTGCCGCCCTCTCCGCGGCCCGGGTGACCTGGAAGCCCCAGCACAGGGCCCGCCCCCTCCTCCGGGCGCGCTGCGCTGCGGGTCGCCAGGGCCGTGCTGTGTGTAGGGAGGAGGGCTCGGTCAGGAGCGGCGGCCACCCAGCCTAGACGGATGGTGATACCGACTAGCCCGGTGACCTGAGACAGTGGCCATCGCATCCCACGCTTTCTCATCTGTAAAATGGGAAGTTTCAACCAGAAGGTCTTTACAAATCAAAGATTCCAATAATGATCTGCTCACTTAGCCCCGCTTAAGAATGGCAGGAGTGGGGGCAGCAGATGGCGTCGTGGTTAAGCTGTTGGACTCCCACATGGCTGGTCAGAGGCTTGAGTCCTGGACCTGGTGACTTGCTTTCTCACTTTCCCTTTCTCCTCTCTCTGTCTCTCTGGTGAGCATATATGCCCTGTAGCAAATTTAATAATAATAATAATAATAACAACAACAACAATTGGGGCCGGCAGATGGCAGAAGGTTTATGTCGCTGGACTCCCACATACTCGACCACGGTTCCAGTTTCTGACCCATGGCTTAAAACTCACGTCAGGTGCATGTGCATGTGCATGTGTGCCCAAAATCCCAAGAGGAAACTGGAGGAGAAGGAATTGCAGTGTGGCCATCACCTGTGTGTGTGTGTGTGTGGGGGGGGGTGATTTCTTTCTTTCTCTCTGACTCTGTCTCTCTGGTGAGCGCATGGCCCCTATAGCAAAAATATCTCTCTAAATAATAACAATAATGAAAAGAACGGCAAGGGTTTTGCATCACTCTCTCTGAAGTGGAGGTTGGCATTCTATACCCCGCCCCTGATAACAGCCACGTGAGTATGCTCTAAAGAAGATTTATCACACCTGCAGCAAATCGCATCAGCTGCCCAGTGGCTTCCCAAGGGGAATCGACATACATCGTGATTACTGAGTGGAAAAGCCCATTTTAAAAAATAATTATTTATTTAATTTTATTGATTATTATCAATTTTTAATTTGAACAGAGAAAGAGGGGGGAAGTAAGAAAACAAACTGCCAGGTCCAGGACTCGAACCACAGTCTGCCACAGGGGAGTCCAGCACCTTAGTCACTATGCTGCCTTGTGGGAGAGAAAGATAGTGAAAAGAAAGGTGAGAAATCACCCCCAAGTGAGATGGCCACACTGCAATCTCTTCGCCATTCTCCTCCCAGGATCTTGGGCATGCACGCACATGTACCCAGCATGATTTTCAAGCCACTGGGTCCTGGACTTAAACTGTGGTCAGCCATGTTGGTGTCCAGTGACATAACCACTACACCATCTACTGGCCCCATGGTGGCCCATTTTCTTTCTTTTTTTTTTTTTTTTTTTTTGAGAGGTTTTTGCTATAGGGCATGTGCACTCGCTGGAAAGACAGAGAGACAGAAAGCGAAAAATCATCCCCCAGGGGGGATGGCCACGCTGCAAACCCTTCTCCTCCATTCTCCTCTCGGGATCTTGGGCATGCACACACACGCACCTGGCGTGAGTTTAAGCCACCGGACCCAGGACTTGAACCGCCGTCGACTACATGGGAGTCCAGTGACATAGCCATTGCGCCAACTGCTGGTTCCGGTGGCCCATTTTAAAAAGATGTCATCCTGGAACCAGCAAGTGGTGTGTTGGTTAAGGTGTTGGACTCCCACATGGCTGATCATGGTTACAGTCCCATATCTGGCAACTTGAAAATCACACCAGGTACATGTGGGTATGTGCACAAAGTCCCAGGGAAAAAAACAGAAGGGAAGGGATTGTGGCATGGCCATCCCTCCTGGGGGAGTGGTTTCTTACTTTCCCACTTTTCTCTGTCTCTGTTTCTCTCTGGCAAGTACATGTGCCCTGTGGAAGAAACAAACAGAAAAAGGTGTCATCCCAAGATCACAGGATGTGACTCTCCCGCTTCCAAGCAGCCTCCCCACCTGCCCTAACGCTGCCTCCTGGGAGGGCTGAGAGTTTGGTGGAAGCGCCCACAGAGACTTCCAACTTCTGTCTTTGAAATAATGTCACACCCAGTCTCCTCTCCTAACTAATTCCCCCCACTCTGGGTCTTTGTTTGTTCGTTTGCTTTTCCTTCTCTGTGTAACTTTCCTTTTCCTGGGAACACTCTCTGGCAAAGGAGCTAGTGGCTGGTGGCATGTCTCCGCAGATAGCAGAGGAGGAGCAGAGCCACGCTGGTCGTCTACAGTCGGTCACCCTTTCTGCGTTTACGCCTCCTCGGCTGGCAGTGACAGCCTCCCCTAGCTTCCTGCTGCTGTTCCTGGTGTTGGGGCGCGGCAGTGAGCAGGTCAGACAGGGCGCTGCGGTCAGGGGCTTGCACACTGTGACGGTGGGAGGAAGATAATAAACGAGGTGACATGGGAGAGTGGCAGGCACTACTGCAGAGAAGGTGGTCAGGGGTGGTGCCCTGTGAAGGTGATGTTTGTTTAAGAACTGAAGAATGAGGTGCTCATCAGGCAATGAACTGGGAGAGAAGTTCCAGAGAGCAAGGAGAGGTGAAAGTCCCTGAGGCCATGGGACCAGCAGTTAGCGTAATGGCTATGTCACTGGACTCCCACGTAGTTGACCACGGTTCGAGTCCCGGACCCGGCAGCTTAAACTCACACCGGGCGCGTGTGCGTGCGTGCCCCAAGGTCCCAAGAGGAGAATGGAGGAGAAGGGATTGTGGCGTGGCCATCCCCCCGGGGGGTGATTTCTCGCTTTCTGTCTCTCTGTCTCTCTCTGTCTGGCGAGCGCACGTGCCCTGTAGAAAAAAACTTCTCCAAAAAAAAAAAAAAAAGAAAAAAAAAAGAAAAAAGAAAGTCCCTGAGGCCATAAAAACACGGTCTGTTCGAGGAGCAGACAGAAGGGCAGAGTCTGCACCGCAGTCAGAGAGAGAGGTAGGGGCGCTGGGGAGGAGCCTTGGAGGCCAGACCCGGAGTGTGGACTTCATTAGCCCTGTGATGTGAAGTCCCCTCTGGGAGCTCGCCAGTGGGCGGCTGAGCAGCTGGGCCGCCGGGCTGCAGCGGGCCTTGGCACCTGTGCTCCGGGAGCGGCCTCTTTAGTTGAGTTCGATCGTGCAGATGAAGTGCGCACGGTTGGAAGGGGTCAGGCACGAGTCTGCCCCCCGCCACGAGGACTCTGGACTGCGGAGTGCTTCACAGCGCTTGTGTAGAGGCCCCGCTGAACCCCAGAGACTGCTTTCTAGTGAGGAGACGTTCTGGGTCATTGAACTATCTTCAGTGCTCCACTGAAATGTTCTATCAGTCGCTCGCACCTCTACAGAACTCGGTGAAATCCTCTGGGCATCTGAGCGGGGAACCGAGCTCCCGCTCCGGCATCCGCCTGGCCGGGGACTTGCTGCAGCTTCTGCTCCTCTCTCCTCACCGCATCTGCTTATTAGCGATTCACCGTGAAAACGCAGCAGCCCTTACTCCGGGAGGCCGGGGACTCACCTCACAGGGCTGGCAGTTTCCTCCTGCTGGGGCTCCCTCCTCAGAGGGCAGCTGCCCCGGGAAGCCTGCGGTTTGCACATCAGCTACATCATCAGGCAGCCCTGGGAAGCCGCAGCTCTGCGATCGTAGGACTCCGGCACTTTCCCAGAATGAGACGACAGTTGTACTGCCCGCCAGGGAAGGGAAGGTGGGGAGCAGGAGGCTGGGACCGGAAGTCCTGGGTTCTAGTCCCAACTCCCCTTTGCTAACTCCTGGCCTTGGGGGAGAATTACTGAATTTCACTGACTGATCAGTTGGGAAAAAGAAACCCACTCTCACCTCCCGGAGGCTATTCGGACCCAGGTGCTTTATGAAGATAGCACTAAAGCTGCGTTCGGATACAGATAACAGGAAAGCCGGAGCAAGCCAGGCTAAACTACGAGCTCGTGGGCCAAGTTATGGCTCCTGGGTAATGATAAAAAATTCCATTCTTATGCAAATCAAAACCATGATGAAATACCATCTCACCCTAAGATTAAAAAAAACTGCTAAGTGCTGGCGAGGCTGTGGTGAAAGGGGAACTCTCCTACACCGCTGGTGGGAACGTAAATTAGTCCAGCCGCTGTGGAGAACAATATGGAGGTTGCTCAAAGACCTACAAATAGAACCACCATGTGATCCAGCAGTCCCACTCCTGGGTATCTCCAAAGGAGAGGAGAACGCTCAGTCAGAAAAGTGCTTGCACGACTCTGATTACTGAGGCATTATTCACAATGACTAAGACATGGAACCAGCCCAGATGTCCACGAGCAGATGAATGGATTGAGAAAGTGTGGCACATATATCCTATGGAATACTCCTCAGCTATAAAAAACAAGGCCCTGGTATTTGGTAGAAGCGAGATATTTCCTACTGAGTGAAGCAAGCCAGGCTATGAAAGAGAGACATTGTATGTTTCCACTTAACATATACCAATTGTCCACACTCTGCGTAAAAACCGAAACATTCGTGTATACAGACCCATGAAAAATGGTTACAGAAACTGGAGACGGAGTGGAAAGAGGGTGGGAGAAGGGGGAGAGTGAGAGGAAAGGAACCAAGGAGAAAAATAGGCAAGACTTTGTGGGACACCGAAATGGATGGTTGTCTGTTGATGATAACATGTATGGCATCTTCAGCTGGGCTGCTGTGAACTGTGTCCATGTTGGGTAAATTCACTTTGCATGTAGCAATGATATATAGTGATCGAGTGTGTTAAAATAAAGAATTCCGTTCTTTCTTTTTAACTTGGTAGCAGTTGCTGCAGTTGGCCACGAAGAGCCATTGGGCTATTGTTCCCCATTCACAGTCATGGCAGGCTTTCTGTGGCTCTCCCTGAAGGAAATAACTCGGGGTCTACAGCAAAGCTCCTTGAGTCTCCCCGACACGCCCACCAGAACAGTACCATGACGAGACTCGACAGGAGCGTCCACACAGGGTGGATGGAGGGTAAGGAGGTGTAATTGCAGCAGAGGACCACTTGGGAGAAGCTGATCAGGCTGATCACACACATTCCTCCGGCCCAGCAGCCCTCTCAGGCAGACAGCCTGCAGAATCCGCGCAAGATCCTCTGACTCATAGCTAGTGCTGAAGTGTCCACGGGAACAAGCACTGGGGTGCTCCTGCACTGGAACCCAGTCCAGTAACTCACCATCGACAGCAGAACTGACACATGCCTTCGGCTTGGCCCACAACGGAGTATTAGACAGCAGTAAAGGAAGCACTTCACAACTGCACCTGACAGTAAAGACAGATCTCACACAGATGGCAAGCAGAAGCAGCAGATGCAAAGATTACATCCCGTTGATTCCCTCGATGGGAGAAGCACACAGCAGGCAGGACAGCTCTGCACTGTTAGGAGCCAGGATAGTGACCGGAAGGAGCAAAAAAGAGTTTTCTTGGCATTGGCATATGCTGCTCTTGCTCCGGTGCTGGTCCGTCACACTCAGTCTGTGAGTATTTACCCAGCCATATGCATGACACCGTTTTTTAAAAGAGGTTTTTGCCTTAGGGTGTGTGCACTCGCTGGGGAGAGAGAGACAGAGCCAAGGACAGTGAGAGGGAAAGTGAGAAATCCCCCCCGAGGGAGGATGGCCACACTACTGTCCCTTCTCCTTCATTCTCCTCCCAGGATGTTGGGCATGGATGCACACGTACCTGGCATGATTTTCAACCCACCGGGTCCAGGACTTGAACCGTGGTCAAACGTGGTAGTCCAGTGACATACTTGCTACACCGTCTGCTGGCCCTGACACCTATGTTTTTCTGTATGCGTATTGTACTTCAAAAGAAAGCATAAAAGAAAATCAGTGCCCTTGTCTCTGTGAAGCTAGGGCATGTGCTGGCAGGAGGATGGGATTCGGTTTGGGCACATCAGAGCACCCGGGGCTCTGTGCCAACTTTGCCTCCTTCAGGCGAGGCCAGGGAGGCAGATGAAGCAAATGGGGTTCTGCTGGGAGCAGAGGGGGAGCGGATGCCGGCTGGGCAGTCAGCTACATCCATGGCTCAGTGGGAAGGGCTCACGGAACAGCAGAGGCCTTCCTTCAGAGCTCAGCTCTCGGAAGCCTGTGCTCGCCTGTTTGCTAATCTCCACTTTGTTTCTCTCTTTTGAAAGTTTCTTTCTTCCATGAGTGAGAGAGAGAGAAAGAGAGCACCCCACAGGGTCTCCACACGGCAACCCGCCCCCAGCTTCCGCCAGGTCTCATGGGCACAGGTGTGAGGGGGCGGGGGATGGTTCAGGGAGGGCTCTGGATGTGAACCTGGGACCTTCCTGTGTGGACCGGCCTCCCACCGTCCCACCCTCACGCTTTGCTCCTACTGGTCCCGTTTCACCTCTAGAGCATTGGAGTGACGAAATCAGGCTTGAGTGTTCTTGGCCAGCGAGGCGGTACCCAGCTGTGTCCTCACTCAAGAGGCCTCTCTGGAAGCCACATTTGTCACCTCGATGCGTTTACCAGGACCCAGGGCCGGCCCTCGGTCTTGCCGGCCTACGTTAGCAGCACGTGGAGGGCAGACCCTGTTTCAGTGACGGCTTCGCACTGACCAGGCTTTGCGCTAAGGCACAAGCAGCTGCTTTATTGGGTTGGCTGAGCAGACCCACGAGCAAGCACAGAGAGGTGACGCGACATCGGCGGTGGGACAGCTCCGTCCGGGGTTCTCGGGCCGCACGTCAGGATCACCCAGTGTGCGTGCAAATACCCACGCCTGGGCCCCACTTTCAAGGGCTCTGATGGAACGGCCTGGCTGATCTCACCCAGGCTGGCGCACCCTGAGGGGCGAGTGGGGTGTTTGGGAGCGGCAGGCGGGAGACCCTGGCCCTCCCTCCACAGGCGGACTGGCCCTCGGGGCAGCAGGATTGGCCATCACGAGCCCATGCCCCTCCCCCCGACAAAGCCCAGTGATCCCCGTGGCCGTTCTTCACCCCCACCCTCCCAGCGGACCAGCCCCTTTCGGATTAACACCTGTGGCACGGGACAGTCGGGCTCAGGGTCGGGAGCTTTTCTGTTGGTGGCAGAGGTGTCACTCCCAGATCCACCCGTGCTGGCGTCGATGGAAGGGTTGCACAGGGCTGTCTGCCCCCTTGTTTTCTTATTCTCGGGGACGTCTCATGGTATCCATCGGCCAGCAGTTCTCTCCAGCGCTGGGTGCTGCTTTGGTGGAAGGAGGTGATGAGTGTCCCTTTGAGGCTGAGATGTTGGAGCCAGCCTCTCCCATCACTTCAAAGCTGGGAAGAGACTTTTATTAACCTTAAACGCTGAAGGACGCAGGCACATGCACACCCAGCTCCGTCTGGGGCAGGGCTCCAGATGGGCCAGCAGAGCCCATGGGACTGTGCGTAATGGGAAACTGCGTAGATTTCAACAATCTTTGTACCAAAATAAACTCATACTTTAGTTCCATGTTCCACAGACATTCTCAAGTCTCCTCATAGAATGGGCCAGTGGAGGAAGCTGGGACAGGTCATGCACCCCCAGACACACCCTTAGAGCAACCCCCCCAGCGCAACCTGTCCCCCACCCCCGACTCATACAGGACGCGTGCGGCTCCCCGGCTCATCCTCTGGGCTCTTCTCAGCCCATTATCCCCACTCGTTCTCATGCTCAGTCTTTTCCTCAACTCTGACCCAACCGTCTGCTTATAGCTCGCTTGCTTGCTCTTTTTTCTTTCTTTTTTTTTTTAAGAGAGATTTTTACTGTAGGGCACATGTGCTCACCATAGAGACAGAAAGCAAGAAATCACCCCCAGGGGGATGGCCACGCTGCAGTCCTTCATTCTCCTCTTGGGATTTGGGGCACACACACACGCACACACACGCACACACCCATCATGCATTTCAATCCACCAGGTTCAGGACTTGAACTGCAGACGGCCACATGGGAGTCCAGGGCCTTAACGGCTACGCCACCTGTGGGCCCCTACAGCCCTTTGTCCAAACTAATTCCCCTCAGCCCAGCCTCCTTTGGGAGCAGCCATGCTGTCTTCCCATATGTGGCGGTCCAGCTTTTCCTCATCGAGTTGCTGCACACGCGTGTGGCCCCCACATATCAGGTTCTGTGTCAGTCCTTCCTCACAGCAGGCTAGGGGCCATTAGCCAAGGCCCGCGGGAACTCTCACACATCAGTTGCTTTAAACACACCTCGATTAGGCAAGATGGTACCATGTAGGGTCTGCCTGCTTTGCACACCCCATGAAACTGCACCCAGCATCTTCTGGACAAATCCTGGGCTCCCACGGACCCCACACTGCTCTGCCCTGGGAGCTCCTGACCCGGAGACCCAACCTGGACACATGGGCCCCCACACTGATCTCCCCAGGAGTCCCCCACACCTCTGTCTGTGGAGCGTCTCCTGCTGTGAGGGGCCTCCCCTCTCCTGTGACCTGTCTCAGCGCCACCCCAGAGAGCTCGCTGTGCCCTGTGCCACCTTGTATCCTGCCTCCTCCTTGGTCAACCTTGCAATCCTTGAACTTGCCACGTGTCCTGGAGCTGCTCAGGCCAAGGTCCCTGGCAATCCTTCTGAGCACCACATCCAGTGACTCTTCCTGGGTCCCATGCTGTGTCGAGTTGGGGCTCTTCTGGAACACTCGTCCCTTCTTCTCCTTCCTCTTTGTCCTCTAGAGTTCCAAAGCCTCTTAGGCCGGATCTCTTCCTGTTGTTTCCTGTGTGAACTTAGAATGGGCCCACATTGTCCCACAGCCATCACTCCACGAATAGCACATGTAGCGCCCCTGGTGGTGACACTTGGAAACAGCACTGCTAGTAATTAACGGTGTGGGCCACACACTCTACAGAGTGACGTTTTCTCTCCGCCGCGCAGTATTGGTGTGTGACTGGAGAAAAGCTCTGACATACGAAGCAGACGCCAGCCGCTCTTGCTACCTGCCGGGCAGGCTGGAGGTAGAGTCCAATGCTGGGTTCTCTGGGAGCCCCGGCTAGGGTTTCTGTGACTTCGGAGAGTCCTTGTTCTTTGTGTTGGTCTCAGAACAGTGCCTTATTACAGCTCAGATTCAGAGACATTTGGGCATTTCTCAATTAGCTCTGTGTTCTAGAAAATAGAACGCTGGACAGGTTCAAAATTGCAATTCAAGTCCTAGTCCAATCTTTTCTTTCATTTTTAGATCTTTGCCGTAGGGTGCATGTACTTGTTAGAAAGAGACAGAAGGAAACAGAGAGGGAAAGTGAGAAATCACCCCACCCCTAGGGTGGATGGCCATGCTGCAATCCCTTCCCCTCCATTTTCCTCTTGGGATTTTGGGTACGCAGGCACACATGCCTGGAGTGTTTTTCAAGCCGTCAAGTCCAGGACTTGAACTATGGAGTCAGCCACGGGGTATCCAGTGCCTTAACCACTACATGTCTGCTGGCCCACCTGGCCCAATTTTTAAATTTTTTTTAGAATTATTTATTTAATTGTATTTATTATTATTATTAATAAATAAATATTTTAAATTTGGCCAGAGAGAGAAAGAGAGACGGAAAGTGAGAAAGCAAGATGTCAGGTCTGAGACTCAAACTGTAGTTGGCCACAGGGGAGTCCAGCACCCCAACCACCACTCCACCTGCTGGCGCTGGCCCAATCCTAACCTGTGTGGGATCGGCTGCTGTGAGGACGGTGAGACTCTCAGGGAGCCGGGGGGAGCTCAGCTGCAGGGCAGCCCTCTGCCATCCCTGCCTGACCTGCTTCTCGGGTGACGGCCGGGGTTGGGAATGGAGCTGTGAGCCGGGCAGCCAAGGCCCCCACCCCACCTCTGCACGACTGTCTCCGGGGGGTGGGGGTGGCGGTCTGAGGCGAGCCTTGTGGTTCTGTTGTTTACATTTCTATTCATTTTAGGCAGCCTTTGGATATGTTTATCCTCCCTGGACTTACGCTGCTATATAGGCATGTTCTAGGGGGGCACTGTGACTTACAGAGGGGCAGAGAGGATGTTTGGGCTGGCCCTGTGGCCTAGTGGTTATGGGGCAGAATTCCACACGACCCACTGCAGCTCGGGTCCTGGCCCAGTCACTTGAGAAGCATGCTGGACACATGTGTGTGCCTGCCCAGAATCCCACCGGGGTAGAAACTGGAGAAGGAATTGAGGTGTGAGCATGCCCATTGGGGGTTCTTTCTCTCTCTCCCTCTCTCTGTGTCTCTCAGTGTCTCTCCTTGCTGAGTGCATGTGCCCTTCAGCAAATAGAAAAAAAATATACATAGAGAGAGAAGGGATGTGAGGGGGATTTCTTGACATTAGGGCAAGAGCTCACACTGAGTTCTGAGTGACACTAACAGGGAACTGACAGACCCTACAGAATGAAGACTCACCTGGTCCATATTCTTTGTGTTCGAGGCTCAGTTATTTGGGGGACCTTCGGCTGTTCACGGACTCAAGGCTGAAGGATCCTAAAGTCTGACCGGCCAGCCTCTCCCCTTGCAGTGTCCATGAAAAGGGCACTCCCTCTCCCTCTGTCTCCAGTACACCAGCTCTAATTATGTGGCTGTCCCTGTGTTGGGACACACTAGAGCTCCCTGTGACTTCCATGTGAGGCCTGGCCCTGCTCAGGGCACCCAGACCAGCCAACCTCTTGATTACTCAGCAGCTCTTGGGGACATTTTCTGGCAGCTTCAGGGCTGTCCCTCAGTGTTGTTTTCTCTTTCTACTCATAAACATCTCTAGTTTCTGCTGTTGTTCTTCAGGCGACATTGTTTGCCAATGCGTATTGTTCTCTGGTTACCCTGGGTATTGTTCTCTGGGTTCTTTGTTTGGTTTAGGATTTAGATTCTTTCTTTCTTTATTTAAAAAAAAAAAGAATTATTTTATTTATTTATTTCACATGAATTTTGCCAGAGAAAGACAGAGAGGGAGAGAGAGAGAGAGAGAGAGAGAGAGAGTTAGAAAGCAAACCACCAGGTCCGGGACTCAAACCACAGTTGTCTATGTGGGAATTCCAGCGCCTTAACCACCACACTACCTGCTGGCCCCGGATTTAGATTCTTTCTATAGCAAGTGATAAAATCCAAGTTGTGTTGTCTAATGAGAAAGCAGATTTTGGGGCCGGCAGGTGGTGTGGTGGTTGGGGATGCTGGACTCCCACATGGCTGACCTCGGTTCGTGTCCGAGACCTGGCAGCTTGCTTTCTCACTTTCTCTCTCATTCTATCCCTCTATGGTCAAATAAAAATAAATAAATAAATGGATAAAGATAAAGTAATTAAAGAAAAAATTTAAAAAAAAAAAAAAAAAAAAAAAAAGAAAGCAGATTTTTATTTACTTATTTATTTATTTTTAATTTGCTATAGGGAGCATGTGCTTGCCTGAGACAGAGGGAGAGGGAGAGAGAGAAAGAAAGAAATCACCCTGAGCCACCGGGTCCGGGGCTCAAATAATGTGGTCTGCCATGTAGGATCCAGCCACCTTAATCACCATGCCACTGGCTGGCCCAAGGAAGCGAACTCATGTATTGGATCATTTAACTGGAAAGTCTACTGACAGCTCTAGCTCAGGCACAGCGTGATCCAGAAACTCAAAAATAGGATCTGGACTCGACTTTTTCTCTTTTCTGTTAACTTTGCTTTCTTTTTTATTTTTTAGAGAGAGATTTTGCCTTAGGGCACATAGGCTCACCAGAGAGACAGAAAATGAGAAATCAGCCCCTAGGGGAAATGGCCATGCCGCAATCCCTTCTCCTCCATTTTTCTCTCGGGACTTTGTGCACGCACGCACATGTGCCTGGTGTGAGTTTAAGCCACCGGGTCCGGGACTCGAACCACAATCACTACATGGGAGTCCAGCAAGGTAACCATTATGCCACCTGCTGGTCTCTGACTGTGGTTTCTTCCCGGCCAGGTGGTTTGTCGGCCACACTCTCCCCTGTGATCACAAAGACCACGACTGCAGACTTGTGCGCCCTGGCCAGACGATGCTGGTGGCAGAGAGGCGTCTCTTTCCCGGTGGTCCCTCTGTCTGGGGCCGACTCTCCTGACTCAGACTGGGAACACTGCCTACAGCTGAGCCCATCCTTGTGATACGATTGGCCAGGCTTGGATCATACTTCACCCCCAAACCAGGGGGAGAATGTACCCCAGTTGTTGGAAAACCAAAGTGATGTCTTAAGAAAGGGACTGTAGAGACCAGCAGATGGCATAGTGATTACGTTGCTGGACTCCCACGTGGCCAGCTGTGGTTTGAGTCCTGGACCTGGAAACTTCAAACTCAAACCAGGCACGTGTGTGTGTGCCCAAAATCCTGAGAGGAGAATGGAGGAGAAGGGATTGTGGTGTGGTCATCCCCCCTGGGGGGTGGGGGTGGTGATTTCTCACTTTCTGTCTCTCTCTCTCTGTGTCTCTCCGGTGAGCACGTGTACCCTACAGCAAAAATCTCTCCTAAGGGACCAGCAGGTGGCGTGGTGGTTAAGTGCTAAACTCCCACATGATCGACTGCGGTTTGGATCCCAGACCCGATGGCTTGCTTTCTCACTTTTCTCCCTCTCTCTCCCTCCCTCCCCCTGTGTCTCTCTCTGGTGAGTGTGCCTGCCCTGTAGCAAAATTAAAAAATAAATGATGATGATAATGAATACAATTAATTTAAAAATCCCTCTCTTTACCAAAAGTAGGGGTGGACTGTAGACCAGGAGGTGAAACAACAGCCTGGTTTGTCAGCCTCTCACTCAGCCTACGGCCTCCAGAACTCATGCCCGACTGGTGTCTGCCCGGCCCAGAAAAGGGAGTGTCGCATCTCCCCTGGCCGACACCTGCTGTCTCTGTTCATGGGACTCAACACCGTGTCCACTGTTTCCCTCCAGCCTCAGATGGAAACGTTCTGAAATTAGGTAGTTCTGATCATTGCCCAAATCTGCGAGTGTGCGGCAACCACTGAATTAGACGCATTGGGAGGATGAATTTACGGTGTGTGAATGATATCCCAGCAAAGTGCTGTTTTAAAAAGAGTAGAAAGTGCAGGTGTGCACATAGTACAAAGTCCTGATAGTACAAACGGCATGGTCTTGGATAAAATTAGAAAACTGGGCTGAAGAAACAAAAAGCTGAGCTGCCGAGCCGTGAGAGCGTGACACTCAGCACAGGGGGCTCTCTTAGGAGGGTGAGAGAGAGGGTGGTTTAGGGAGGTGCTGGGAACCCCGCTCAGTATGTGGAGAAAGCAACTGAGCCCCTAACCCTTGGACAGAGATGGAACCGGTAGAAAAGGTGGAGTGATAACGGAAGTACAAGAAGTGCAGGAGAGTATCTTTGATCCCCGAGGGAGGAAAACACTTCTTTTTTTTTTTAATAAGAGAGGTTTTACTCTGGGGTGTGTGCACTTACCGGAGAAATGGAGAGGCAGAGAGACAGAAGGCAAGAAACCACCCTTCTCCCCCCGAGGAGATGGGCATGCCTCCATCCCTTCTCTGTTCTACTCTTGGGATCTTGGGCACGCACGCACGTACATGTGCCCCAGTGTGAGTTTTAAGCCGCCGGGTCTGAGACTCGAACCGCGGTCAACTATGTGGGAGTCCAGCGACGTAACCATTATGCCATCTGCTGGTCCCAACACTTCTTAAATCTACAAAATGTGGCAAGGAAAATAGTGAATCTGATGATATCAAAGTTACAAACTGATGTTCAGCTGGAGGACACCGGGGAAACTGAGAAACACAGGGACTTTTCCGCACCTGTATGTTGCGGGAATCCCTTATTTAGCATCTGTAAAGAAATCCAGCACCACCGCTGCCGCCACCGCAACAAAACAGCAAAAACAGCAGCCACCACACGGGCAGAACAGCAGAGCAAAGAGGCCCCGGTTAGGGGACCGGATGGCCGCTGACCCCGGGGGAGGCAGTGCTCCAGCTCCGGAGCCAGGGAAATGCTAATAAAGAATTAGCTCAGGATGGGGTTGGCAGTCAGCCCAGCAATCACTGAACGATGCTTGCCTCTGCTTTAAAGCAGCCTCAGGATTCTGGCTGCCGCCTGAGCCAGGAAGGGCCAGGCGTGTGTCCCAGCGAGGGGTGCCAAGAGAACAGCATCACCCCAGCCTGTCGCCTGTCGGCTGGCTGCCACTTGCTCTCTTGCCCCGGCACTCTGGCCTGTTCCGGACTTGCACGCACACCGGGTACCTTCTAGCCGCAGAGCCGCGCACCCACCTTTTCCTATTGGGCAAATGACTGTTTTTTCAGAGCTCAGCTTTCTGCCGGGTGCTTGAGCACCTTTGATCCCCAGAGGCCTAGAGAAGGCAGTGGGGCCTGGCCACTGCTGGGCGTGAGTGCACCAGCATCTGCCACTTCCACTTCCTCTGCGGGGACTTCTTTTTTCTTTTTGAGAGAGACTTTTGCTATAGGGCGTGTGCACTTGCTGGACAGAGCCAAAGAGACAAAAAATGGGAGAAATCACCCCCTGGGGGTGGCCGTGCTCCCATCCCTTCTCCTCCATTCTACCCTCAGGATCTTGGGCATGCACACGCACCCAGCACGCGTTTTAGGCTGCCAGGTCTAGGACTCGAACAGCGGTCGACTACGTGGGAGTCCAGCGACGTAATCACTACACCATCTGCTGGCCCCTCTCCGGGGACTTCTTTGTAGAACAACTTTCCTTTCCAGGCCATACTGGAGGCCGAGGGAGGTGTAGGCAGGGCTGGCTGAAACACACTTCCCTGGAGAGGAGTCCTTCTTGGCCCCAAAGCACCCTGTCCTGCCCTGTGGTGCTCTCTTCGGGCGTTTCCAGGTGCCAAACAGTGCTGCAGGGGCGTCCAGGAAGCCTTGTCCCTGTCACCTGAGCTTGCCAGGATTCAAAGAAGGGAAGTGCGACACGCGGCTCAGGTCCCTTCCTGGTGTTTGCCCACGCTTCACTATTTTTATGTGCCTAGCTTTTGTCTACAGCAGAAGTTGTTTTAAGTTACGTCTTTGGTCTGAACTGAGCGGAGAAAATAAAGGCCAATTTCCTGGACAGCAGCGCGGGGCAAGCTGTTCTGTCCTCCCGGGGCCTGGACACCGTTGGGCTGTGACGACGACTCAGCTCTGGCAAGAGCTGAAAGAGCATCGTCTGCCAGAGGAGGGCCAGTCCGTGTATCAACGTGAGGCCGTGGGTTGAGCTCTCGTCTGCTGGTATTTTCCGGACTCAGCGGCTGGACGTTTGATTCCAAGACTCAGAAGCTCTGACAGGTCCTGACTTGGTTCAGAAGCTGTGCTTTTTGGAAATTGGGTCTGCATACCTTCTAGAATGGACCTTGGTTTCCCTCCTCAGCTCACACCTTCTCTTCTTATTGGCTGAGCCCTGTCCAACCCTAACCCCACTCAGCCACAGCTCTCTGCGAGCCACCTTATCGCTCTAGGGCTGTGGTTCTCAAAGGATGCCCCCTAAGGCTCTTTTTAAAATAAGTACTGGGGGGTCAGCAGATGCCGTATGGTTGAGGGTAATGAACTTCCATGAGGCTGACTGCATGAGGCTGACTGTGGTTCAAGTCCTGGACCTGGCTATCTTTCTCACTTTTTTCTCTCTCTCTCTTACTCTGTCCCTCTCTGGTCAAATTAAACTAAATAAATAAATACACAAATAAATAAAGTTAGATAAAATAATTCTTAAAAAGAAAACTATTAGGTTGTCAGGAAAGTCATGACATATTTTTCTATGCAAAAATACGTCCTGACTTTCCTGACAACCCAATATCTGTAGTGCTTTTTTCCAATCCTGAGATGAAAATCCTTTATATCATACAGGCTTCCACAATTGAAAAAAATGAGCCTAAGTGTAATCTACACAAGCAATGAAAGAGAAGTAACTTACAATAAATAGCATATATTTTAGCCCGAAGGTAGGCTGGCAAGACTGCTGTGCAAGGGAGAGGCCCAGGTGGGGGCGCTGTCGTGGGATACTGGGGCCGTACCGGAGGTTCCGGGTTCACATCCTCGGTCCCCCTAACACGCAGGGTGCTCCATGGCCCTGGCTGGCTGGAAGGTCGGGGTGAGGGAGTGCACCGTGGGGAGACACCCTCAGGCGTGCTTCTCCCTCTCAGGAAATTACTGGGTTGTTGGGACAGTCATGATGTAGTTTTGTATAGAAAAACAGAATATGCCGTGACTTTCCCGATGACCTAATAAAAATAAATACATAAATAAAACCTTTAAAAGCAAACAGTGGGGGGCTATGGTGGTATGAAGGTTAAGGCACTGGATCCCGCACATGGCTAACTACATGGTTTGAGTCCCTGACTTGGGAGCTTGAAAAATACGCTGGGCATGTGTGTGTGTGTGCCCAAAATCCCAAAAGGAGAGTGGAGGAAAAGAGATTGGGGCCATCCCCTGGGGGATGGTTTCTCACTTTCCCTCTCTGTTTCTGTCTCTCTGGGAGCACACACGCCCTATAACAAAAAAAAAAAAAAAAAAAAAAAAAAAGGAAGACACAAGGGAGGCAGAATTTTAAGGGGCCCCGGCCTGCAGAGGTGGGCGCCATGACGCCAGCCCTCGGGCCAGGCTTGCTCTCCGCAGGCCCAGCTCTGGGGTTTGTTCGGCTCTGGCAGCATCACACGGCCACGCCTTTTCTAGACCTTTTCTCTTTAAAAACTTTGCCAAAGGGATGTGTGCTTGCCAAAGAGGGAGTGAGCTAGGGAAAGTGAGAGCATCCCCATGAGGAATGGTCACCACAATCCTTTTTACTCACTTCTCCCTCTTTGAGGATTTCGGGCATATGCACACACATGCGCACTCAAGCTGCAGGGTCTGGGACTTGAACCTTGTGGCCAGCTATGCGGGATACAGCCACCTTAACCACCAAGCCCTGGGCCGGCCCATTTGGCCTTCTTGTCCCTTCCTTCCCTACCTTACTTGAGCTGTGTGGTTTAGGCCAGACCTGACTTGGGAAATCAGGAAGCCCCTGGCTCAGTGCATTCGAGGCCAAAGCAGAGGATTTCTTTGTGACCCAGGGACCTGCAACTGGCAGCCTTGTCCTGTGCCTGGGTGGACCTGCTTTGGCCTTCCCTGGCTTGGCAATTTATGGCATGTTTGAATCCAGGTGAGCAGCCCTTGATTTGTCACATGTAAGAAGTGGCTTAGGTGGGGGCTGCAAGAGCTCTGGAGGGGAGGTGACAGGTGACAGGCGGCAGTGGGAGGAGCCAGGCTCCCCCACCCTGTGTGTGTGGCTGACAGGCTGTCAGGAGCCTGGGCGGGTGGGGGCGTTGTCCTCCTGCTACCCCATCACCTGGGGAACGATAGAACCAAACAGAACGTGGACAAACTGCTGTGCCCAGGCACAGCTGTGCTCTTTCTGTTCGTAATGCACCCACGAGTCTGCAGAGTGCCCTTTAAGCTCTGTGTTCACGCACAGCACATCGAGAAAGGCGTGCTGAGCTTCAGCCTTCGAGTCTTGGTGGAACTCGAGGGTGGGTTTGTTGCTGAGTGAAGGCAGTTGCCAGTTTCAGGGCTCGACTCCTAGCATGATGCGGCAGTGTTTCTGATGAGTAGCCCACAATTCGGGGTGCACAGAGCCACCCCAGCTCAGGGTCAGGCCAACAGAGAGGACTTCGCCATCTGGAAGCGTGAGAAGGATAGCACGCCTTCCGCCTGGGCAGGACGAAGGCGCTTCCTCCCTAGGAGTCCCAGGACTTGTGCTCTTCTGGAAGCCACTGTCCTCGCTTCTGCAGGGCGGAATGCAAAACAAAACCCACCCCTTCACGCTGCGACTTCAACAGGAATCCGACCTTGGCTGCAGAGCCACATCAGGGACATTCACAAACACATGGCGCTGCAGCATTGAAGGCTATCGGTTACAAGTATAATTTCAGCTAAAAAGAGGGAGTGTATTGCAAACACACAGGGCTAGCTTCCAGAACCAGAGGGCAACACGCAAGGGCCCCAGGAGGGTGCTGGAGGCATTCGGCCTGGGTTCCACGTCCTGTTCTTGAAACCTCTTGTCTGTGCCCAGCCGTGGCTGTCAGCGTCGTGCATTGGGGTCTTGTAGGGAGCTTTAGAAAACACCAATGCCCATGGCCCACTAGGATCGCCTCTCACTGGCTGGGAGTCCAGCCTGGGCACTGGGATTTTTTAAAACCCCCCAAGTGATTCTAGTATCAGCAGCTTTCGGGGTCCACTGTCCCAGACTGAGCTCCCCAGGAGCTTCCGAGCGCAGACTGCTGCCGGCATGCCCCTCCCATGCTCATGCCCCATGGCCAGGAAGCGGTCACCGCCGGGCAGGCACCGATGATGTCACCCTTGGTACAAGGTCGCAGTCCTCAGCTGGGGCCCTCGTGGAGCCCTAAAGTCCTGCTAGGTTTTCTCGGGCTGCTCATTTCTCCAGGTGCAAGAACATGTCAGCCCCTCTCTACCTCTGGGCACTGGATCCAGCCGGCAGAGCCCCCAGACCTCCTTGGCCCTGCCCCTTTCTGCCCACCTCCACTCTGGGCCTGGGCCTCGTGCCTCCCTTCCCCACCTGAGCCATTCTGGTGAGTGGTCTTGTGGTTCCCAGCCTCATCTCCCCACCCCCGGGGGCCCCCTCAGTGATGACTGGCAGGGGAGGCTGGAGCTCCCCACACTGGCTGGACTGGCACCCACAGGTGCTGGCTCCCAGTGGGTGTGTGCGGGGCTAAGTGACACAGTCTGGATGTGGACGTCTGCCTTGGACCGTAGGAGACAGGTGACGTCATGGCGCCCACAGGATGCTTCCAGTCACAGCGGTTCTGTCAGTTTCTCCAGCGTCATCCTGCAGGATGTGCCAGCCAGCTGTGACCGTCGTGCAGCTCTGCCGCTGGCATCCCCTCAGACATACTCTCCAGATCCCCTACCTTACGTCGTTCTCTCTTGTTTATATTTTTTATTTAATTTTTTTAGAGAGATTTTTGCTATAGGGTGTGTGTGCTTGCCAGACAGACAGAGAGACAGAAAGCAAGAAGTCACTCCCCTGGGGGGAGGGGGGGGATGACCATGCTTCAATCCCTTCTCCTCCATTCTCCTCTCAGGGTCTTGGGTATGCACACATACGTGCCCCGTGGGAGTTTCAAGCCACCAGGTGTGGGACTCGAACTGCGGTCAGCAATGTGGGAGTCCAGTGACATAACTGTTAGGCCATCTGCTCGTCCCTTGTTTTTTTTTGTTCTTGTCTTTAAGTATCTATTTCCTCCAGGAGTAAGACAGCCAGAGACAGCGCCCCCAGCAGGACCTTGATGCCACAGCGCACCCCCGCCTGCGCCAGCCGTGGATCGTGGGCGGGCGTGTACCCGGTGTGCTCTGGGAGGTCTCCGGATGCCAGCCTGGAGCCTTCCCCTGTGGGGCAGCTCACAGAGCACCGTGTTCCCCGGCTGCACCCCAGTCGGCCCCTCTTCTCACTTTCCTGGGATCGTGAGAATGTTTCCATAAAGTCACCACGGAAACGTTCACCTTAGGTTCTATCTTCAAGGGAACCAAGCTAGGACATTCTTCCAACATTGGGACGATTTTGACCAAAAACTCAGAGAAAAGTAGAATGACCAACTGTCCTGGTTTGCCTGGGGCTGAGGTCCCTGGGTCACAGATTTCCCGGGCTCACAGAACGCTCAGTTCCGGGACCAGCTGGTCATACCTGTGGGAGGCAGGAGCACGCTGAGCCTCCCCGCTCCAAGTCAGCCCCTGCCTCGCCCCCGCAGCCTTCTCCCTTTGCTGCCGTGGGAAGGTGTCCCCACTTCTCCCAACTCCTCAGAATAGGAGGTGCTGGTCAGTCAGCCAGCCCTGCTGAGTCATTCGTTCCGTACGCACTGTTGGGTGCCTCCTGTGCCAGGCTGGGTGCCAGGTCCTTGGAGAGAGGAGGACTGAACACTGGCACGGGGAAGGAGAGGGGACAGTTGAGCAGCACTGCTCAGACATCGAGGACACAGTGAAGTACGTGTTTCTGTCTGCTAAATCAGGCCTGACACCTAACAACTCCCACACTACCGAAGGCAGAGAAGGAGAGGGTGCTGGCGGGCTGGGAACCAGTTCCTGGTGAGTGGGAGTACCCGGGCCGGTACGCAGGCCATGCTGGCCGAGAGGTGTGAGGCCCAGGGCTGGGCGTGCTTCTATTCTCTCGCTTCCATACTGCAGTGCTAGAAACCAACCTGCGTGAGGAGAAAGAGGGCCTTTGTTTGTGTAGTTGTGAAGGGTATAAAAGGAGGTGATACATGGGAGCCCCTTAGCAGAGTAGTAAACCCTGAAGTCGCTCCACAAGTTCGAGATAAAGAGAGGAAACAAACGTTAAGTGTGTTTACAGACTTCAAGGCTATGGTAGCTGGTCTTCCAGCCAGTGGTCCTCCCAGGATTCACACTCTTTTCTCGTCCCTTCCACTTCCAGCCAAGCTGTTCTCGACTTTCTTCTCACCCACAGAACACGAGGCTGAATGACATGAGGCTAGGTCATAGGAAGCTCCGTCTGTCCTGCCCTGGTGTCTTAGAGCTTGTGCTAGGGGACACCAGCCACCAGGTTGGATGTCTGACTGCCCCTAGACCTCCACGCGGTAAGGAAGCCCAAGCTCGCCGTTTGGAAAAGCTGCCTGGGAAAAGACTGCCTGGACAGTCCCTCAGATTCCCAGCCATCCCGGCCCAAGCACCAGGCATGTGAGTGGAGATGGCATCTTGGATATCCAGCCCAGTCGAGCCTTCGGATGACTGCAGCCTCGGATGTCACCTGACTGCATTCTCCAGAAGCCCCGAGCAAGGACTGCCCAGCTGAGTTCAAGTGCCCACCCTGGATCATGAAAAGCAAGAGCTTGCCTGAAACCATCATGACAGGTGACATACCTGCTTCCGTGGTCCTCCTGAGATCCGCGTCCTTCCGTGAGCCCCCCCCCTCCTGAGTGTGGAGTGGACGGTGACTTCCTTCCACAGACAGAACACAGCAATGTGATGGGATGTCACTTGTTATAAAAAGACTGAAACTTCTGTCTTTATCTTTTATTTCTTCTGAAAGAGAGAGAAAGGGAGAGACTGCCCCAGCCTTGGCCAGCCCTGCTGCAGTGACCAGGCATGCTGCACGGACACGGAAGAACGCGGGCTTGCTAGTAATCCCTGAGAACAATCACTAACCCTCCTTAAGCCTCAGCTTCCTGTGTATAAAACGAGGATTTCACAACCCATCAAGGTTTAGAGACTGCACTGGCCCGGCCACAAGCTTTGCAGGTCTCAGCACACACTGGTTATTGCCATGAAACAGCAAGACCTGGGGGAGCTAGGAGACAGCATGGAAACGGACTGATGGGCCCCCTGAGCCGAGGCCGCCCAGGTACGAGTCCGTTCTTGTGTCTGAAATGAAGCTCCTTCTGAGCTTGAGGAAGAAGCCTGCCCAGCAGAGCAGACTTAGAAGCGTGGAAGTGAACTTGGAGGAAACTCATGACATGTCATAAGAAATGGCTGACAGACCAGCTTTCTCTGGGTGGTGGTGGTTGGTTCCTCCTCCCCCTTCACGTACAAGATCCCAGCACCTCTCAGTTCTTTTATTTATTTAAGTTTGCCAAAAAGCATGTGCACTCACGAGAGAGAGAGAGAGAGAGAAAGTGATCAGGCACCTCTCATGCGCATGATCAATCTGCACTCCCTTCTCCTCTCTCTCTCCCTCCTTTCAGGATTTTGGGGACACACACGTTTCCAGTGTTTCTCAGGCTACTGAGCCCAGGATTCGAACTGTGCAGTCAGCTATGTGGGAGCCAGCTGCCTTAACCACTGGGCCATGAGCTGGCCCTCTCGGTTTTTCCTATCACAGCCGTTACTAAGTAATTACTGGGGTCGTGATTTGTCCTTCACTGAATGCTAACGCTTAGTTCCAGGAGGACAGGGACCTTGCCTGTCTACTCACGGGTTTCCAGAGTGGAGAGGAGTGCCTAGAACCCACGGAGACCCAGTTAACGTTGGAGAACAAACACGGGGTGGGGGGGTGGAGAAGGGGAGGGAATGAGCAGATGGTGTAATGGTTACGTTGCTGGACTCCCACATAGCTGACCTCGGTTTGAGTCCTGGACTTGGCGACTTAAAACTCAGGCTGGGCACGTGAGTGTGCGTGTCCAGGATCCTGAGAGAATGGAGAAGGGATTGTGGCGTGGCTATCCCCTAGGGAGTGATTTCTCACTTTCTGTCTCTGTCTCCCAGGCAACTCAGACGGTGCAGTCTCTAGCTCAGGGTACCCACCAGCCCACGTCCCTGGGCCTGCCTGTCCCCGCAGACACTGGAATTCATGCACCCTGCTCTTATCGCTATAAAGAGCCCATCCCCCTTCATGTCTGTGCAAACTTAAGAAATAATCTTTTATTATTCCTTTAAGAGTTGCGGGTTAGCATTCGGAGTGCAACAGGAATTTCTCGTCTGTGTTAGTTGGTGTCCTGGCTGAGGCTGTTGTTTTGCTTGGCACCCTCGTTCTCTCCAACTTTCTTTTCTTTTTTTGAGAGCTTTTTGCTATAGGGCACGTGCGCTCACCAGAAAGAGAGAGACAGAGAGACAGAAAGCGAGGAATCACAAGCCAGGGGGAATGGCCACGCTACAATCCTTTTTCCTCCATTCTCCTCTCGGGATCTTGGGCACGCCAACCGTAGTCGACTACATGGGAGTCCAGCGACATAGCCATTATGCTAACTGCTAGTCCCTCTCTCCAACTTTCTAATTTCCACTTCACCCTGGAGATTCAGCCCACCCACCAAGCATTTTCTCCCTGGCCCAGGCCCAGCGGATGAACCAGGTGCCCTCCCTCAGTGTCACTGCCACAGTCGGTGCTGTCACACTAGTTCCGGTGTCTTACTTTGCCTGTAAGGTTGCACATGCCAGAAGCTGTATCTTATCTAAGTTGGCAACTTCCTCCAATAGGAAGCTTGGGGAACAGCTTCATGAATGACTGAGGCTCCATTAGGAAGAATGTTTGGAAGCCTTTTATCTTCCTCATCAGATTGACCTTAAACTCACAGCACCGCGGAAGCCGATCATTTGACCAATGTCCAAAGAGAATCTCAGGAACACCCAAACCTGGGTTGTCATGTGTGCTTGACTACAGAAGTTTACAGCCGTGGGCCGGGATTCTGAACCGACGAAGTGCTTTCAGTTAGCTGACGTCTGCCCCGTGTGGAAGCCCTGACACCTGGCCTGGACTTGCATCACCGGTTACATGTCCAGCTCGGTGGGGTGCAGGGTCCACCCGCAAACGCACACTGTGGGTGGCTGTGGTCTAGAAGAGGCTTGCAGAAGCTCCCAGAAAATGCCAGGAACCCCTCTCCTGTCATCACTGGAGGGTGCTGGAGAGCGCAGAGGTTTGCTTGCCTTTGAACGTTTTGGGAGTCACAAAGCCTTCTGCAAATATGCAAAGTTACAGATCCTCTGCCCGGAAAAATGCGGACCCTCACTGCTCACCAGCCGCAGCGCCTCGGCGGGGCAGGGTGGGTCAGCGAGTGCGGGCGCTGCCTCGCTCCGCTACAGACACGGACAGGCAAGTCCTTCCTCGCGTCCCACCCTGGCGAAGAGCTGGCGGGCACCGGGCTAGACGCTCACCTCCGGGCGCAGCGTCCCACGCCGGGCCGGGCAGTGGGGCAGTGGGGGGGCCGGGCCGGGGAGGGGGGCCGGGGCGCCGGGGCGAGGAACCGGGGCGGGGAGCTGGGCTGCAGCACCCCCGCCCGCCGCGGCGCCGCTTCCGCGCACGTGACCGCAGCCGTCGCGCTCTGATGAGTTTTCCGCGGCCGGCTGCTCCCGGGCCGCTGTCGCTCCGGCTCGGGCTCCGGCTGCGGCTGCGGCTGTGGTTGCCGCGGCTGCTGCGCGACGCCGGGCGGGCTCGGGGTGCGCGGGCCGGCGCCGAGGGCCTGGGGCGCCGAGATGGAACCGTGAGTGCCGGGCTTGGCGGGCGGCATGGGGGTCCCCGGGCTCGGGCCCGGAGTTGGGGCTCCCCGGCATCCCGCTGCGGGGCGCCCTGACTCGGGGCCCCCGCGCCCACGTGGACTTGGGAGGAGACAGGGGGGGCGCTGCAGGGGCGTCGCGGAGCAGCGGGCTGAGGGCCTGCTGGGGCAGCGGGGACCAGGGGCGGGGCGCTGCCGGCCCGCGCGGCTGGGGTTAGAAATGGAGACCGAGTGGAGACCCCGCGGTGGGCTGCGCACCGAGGGTCCTCGCAGGCCGGCCCTGGCCCCGGCCCCTGCCCGAACTCCGGGCCTGGACCATGGCCGAGGGGTGGCTGCCGAGAGCCCTGCTGTCCCCGGCAGCCGCTCCCCTGCCCGGAAGGCCGCGGCCCCACTGGTCGCCTCCTGGACTAAAGCTCCTGGAGCCCCCGCGCTGGCGACCCACCGAGGGAGGAGAGGGGCTTTCCAGGCGGACCGCGGCGAGAGCGCGTTGGCACCGACCATGGCCTCTTCGGGGCTGGGTGATGCCGAGTTTTACGAGATTTACCAACTGCTGACTTTGGGCCTTATGCCTTTGTGAAGTCAGAGGATTTAATACGGAAAAGCCTGCCCAGGGCTCCAGGGACGCCATCCCTGGAGCTGGCTTTTGACGCAATGGAGTCATCTGGGTGGCCCCCAGGGGCCCTCGGAATGGAGGACTGTCGCTGCGCTGAAAGTCGGGGGAAGGGTCCCCGGGAGTCTCCACCGTGGAGCAGCGGAATGGAGGACTGTCGCTGCTCTGAATATCGGGGGAAGGGCCCCCGGGAATCTCCGCCGTGGAGCAGCGCCCCGGGCCTGAGTGCATTTCCCACTGACTCCTGACCGTGGCAGGTCAGAGGAACAGCATCCAGAGTGTCGTCTCAGTGCAGACGCCTGCAAGCACCAGTGACGGTGAAGTTTTTTTTCCTCCTACTTCCTGAGAAGTTTCTGACGTGGTTGGTTACTTTGGCACATCGTAGGAAAGCAAACTGGCAGGAGATGCCAGAGTGGACGTTCCAAAGCTCCTCTCCTCCGTAAAAGCCAGGTGGAGGGGGCTGGCTGCACTGCCCTGCACGGCGACAGGGGGCAGCATTCACATGTACTCTGTGCTGCTCGGTGTTGTAGCAGGGTGCTTGCTACAGGTCCTGGGAGGGCCTCTCACGCCTGGTCTGGGTGGCACAGCGCCCCTGGGTGTGCCTCGTGTTGCTAGCCTTTCACTAGGAGATAGGCAGAGTGTGAAGTGGGGCGGGCCCTGGCCAGGCCTGGTAACTGGGTCTTCTGCTAGAGTCCCAGGACAGGAACTAGACCAAAGGGAAAGTGTCAACCAAGCCAGGGTGCAGAGGAGCTGCAGACCAAGCTGGGCGAAGGACGTAGTGGAGTAGTTGGTAGGCTGAGGGCCACCTTCTGGAAGCACACCTCGGGCTCTGCCAAGCAAGGGCCGGGTGGAAAGATGCAGATAACTGGAGTCAGGCCGCTGCTGCTGTCCAGCAACCACAATGCAACCACCTGGCAATCAAAAAGTCTTTGCAACAGATACAATCCTGGTAAGAATCAAGCCTGGAAATCCAAAGCGTTTCCAGGATTTAGGGGCATGGTAGGGTCAGAATGCTCCCAGTTTCTGGTGAGCCTGAGTGCCAGGAGGTGAGGTGGGAGGGGACAGGAGCTGGGGGAGAGGCAAAGAAGGGCTGGGAGAGAACAGGACAGGACTTAGGGGTGGGGCCCACTGCAAGCTCTGGCCCTGCTCACAGTCCACCCAGCCGACTCTTGTTAAGAAGGCAGGAGAGGGAACCAGCAGTTAGCGTAATGGCTATGTCGCTGGACTCCCACGTAGTCGACCACGGCTCGCGTCCCGAACCCGGTGGCTTAAAACTCACGCCGGGCGCGTGTGCGTGCGTGCCCAAGATCCCGAGAGGAGAATGGAGGAGAAGGGATTGGGGCGTGACCATCCCCCCGGGGGGTGATTTCTCGCTTTCTATCTCTATGTCTCTGTCTGTCTGGTGAGTGCACGCGCCCTAGAGTGAAAATCTCTCAAAAAAAAAAAAAAAAAAAGAAGGCAGGAGAAACCCGTCGGAAGAAAGAGCTCTCAGTTCTTAAAGTTTACCCTAGAATTCCTGAGCCTCCATACCTTCTCTGATAGAGCCCGGCGGTGGTGATGCCAGGAGCTGGGGGACGGTGTGGGTGTGTCGGACACAATCGCTGATGTGTCTGAGCTCCAGGGCCACCCAGAGTCGAGCCCGGTGTCGTCTGTTGCTTTGCTCTCCCTGGAGCATGTCTCTGCAACTTTAAATCAGGTGGGCTCTTGCAGGTGTCTTGTGGCACTTCAGACCTTTTTTTTTTTAAAGAGAGATTTTTGCAATAGGGTACATGCACTCCCTGGAGAGACAGAAAGAGAGAGAAAGTGAGAAATTACCTGCCCCCAGGGGAGGTGATGGCCATGCCACAATCCCTTCTCCTCCATTCTCCTCTTGGAATTTGGGGCACACACACGCTCATACCTTGTGTGAGTTTCAAGCCGCCAGGGCTGGGACTCAAACCACGGTCAGCCATGTGGGAGTCCAGCACCTTAAGCACTATGCCACCTGCTGGCCCCAGACCATTTTTTAAAGAGTATCTTTTACCTAGCTCTCTCATCCCAGAGGCATTAAAGTGTGGTAGTGTCCTAGCTTGACCCCTCTTCTGCCAGCCGCAGAGGTCGGCATGGCCACATGTGGCACTGTGGAGCCCCGTGCTGGCTTCCAGTCCTGGGCCTAAGGCTGCCGGGTTCTGAGGGCTCACCAGGCCTGTGTGGGCATCTCGTTCCTGCAGCTATAGCGTCATTTACAGGAGTGCACCTCTTAGAATCTTTCTTTCTTTCCTGCACCAGAGTGGTCTCTAAACATAGTCAAAGCTAACTGCTGGGTGTGTCCTGGCCCCAGGCTCCGCGGTTAGAACTTTTCAGCCGTCTCCTTACAGGACCCTCACAGCCATCCTCTTGGGAGGGAGTCTCCCTCACCCGCCCCGTTTTGGAACCCTGAGGTGCAGGGAAGGCAGGTGAGGTCTCAAGGTCAGAGCCTCTAAATCTCAGAGCCAAGGCCTAAGCCTGGCTGGCCTGGCTCCAGAGCCCACGTTCTTGGCCTCTCAGTGACAGCTGGCCACTAGCGGGTGCCAGGCAAGGGCTTTCACGTAGTCACTCATTTAATTGTCACAGCAATCTCAGATGTGGAGGGGGAAGTCCCTCAGTTCCCTGAATTTTATAGTGCAGGATCTGGAGGTCCCAAGAGGTAGAGGTCACCCTGTGGTCAGTGGTGGGCCAGCCTCCAGCCTCGTCCGCAGCCTCCAGAGCCCAGTTTTGAACCACTAGGCCACACCGCCTGCAGCTAGGCAGGGGGACTGCACCTAGGGCCAGCGTGCCCCCTGTGCCGGGCCAAGCTCACTGGCCAGTGTCTGACCTGCTTCCGTGTTCCAGCTGGCCTGGGCAGCGTACTTGGTGACCCAAGCAATGCGCTGCCAGGTGTGAGTCACTGGGTTTGCCCAGAGCAGTGCACAGGAGCCCACGGCTCCTCAAACAGCAGAGTGCTGATTATTAGGAGGTGTTTTGTGGTTGTTGGGCCTTGACTGTTTGCATAATGTTGTGTGAAGCCTACTTGGTTCTTGAGTAGCTAATTAAATTATTTGTAATATATTCAAGTTGGTAGGTTGAAATTTCAGAGTTCCTCTTCTATTCTTCCATTCAGAAGTTTTTTCTTAAGCCTGTTGGATGGTTGGCTACGCAGAAAGCAAGATTTTGGTGAGGGAGGGGGCCCAAGAGTGCATGTGAGGGAGCCATGGGCCCCTTTTCTGTCCCAACTGTCACAGCTGAGTGTGCATTTGTGGGTTCAAATCCCACCTCCACCTCCTGCCTCAGATCTCAGTAGGTAGCACTCCACCAGCCCCAGGCTCTTTGTCTCCTGTGTAAAACGGGTTGCTGATCCCTTCCTCTCGGGACGCTCCCAGCCGGACCAAGTAGGTGCTCAGGAAACGCCAGCTCCTGTCCTTTCCTTCAGTTGAGGGAAGCCAGAGAATGGGGCCTTTTTGCACAGTGGGTCTGCAGAGATGTTGTTAGCGTGGAGACTGCACTTCGTTACAAATCAAAAGTGTGGTGGGATCTAGCCACCTTAACCAGCCAGTGTGGCCCCAGCTCTTGGTTTTAATAATTGTCTCATGGAAAGTGGTTTAAACAGCAGGGCGTGGAGCTCAGCTCTCCAGAAGTCAGGGGTGGGGCACTGCGGGCTAGTCCCAAGAGTCCAGGCCCCTGTGGCCCGGATGGCCTCCGTCTATCCTAGGCTGTTAGCAGACACAGATATGTGGCCCGAGCAATGAGAAGGTTGGGGTTGCCCCATCCTGAGATGGGAAGGCCACAGGGGAGCAGATGAGCAGGGCGATGAGGGGTTTGGTTTTGGATGTTTCGCTTTTCTAAGAATTATTTTTTATTTAATTTTATTGATTTATTGGTATATTTCATTTTGACCGGTGAGGCACAAAGCCAGAGAGTGAGAGGGAGAGTGAGAAAGCAAGCTTCCAGGTCCAGGACTCAAACCTCAGTGGACCATGTGGGAGTTCTTAACCACTACGCCACCTACTGGCTCCGGATGTGTCACTTTTCAGGTGCCTTTTAGATATCCACGCTGAACCATCCAAAGGCATTTTCACGGGGTTCTGGAGCAAGGGAGAGGCCGTCCAGGTATGAACGTGGAGCTCTGCGCACCCGCCTGGCGTCCTCAGCCTGGAACAGCGGGATGTGGACGATTGCAGAAGGTGACAGCATGGATGGCCACTCAGCTATTGTCCATGAGGACTGGGATCTCTGCAGACATCCACCTGCCCGGAGACAGTCCCATGGGAGGTGGTGTCACTGGGGCTGGCAGATTCTAGAAGAGTGGGGTCACTGGGGAGTGGACATGAGGTAGGAGGAGGCCTCTCATCCGAAGGCCGTGCACGTTTTCTGCCTCACGGTCTCGGCGTGGAGCCTTGACAGAAGCACGCCTGTAGGGTCTGATCCGCCAGTCACAGTCCCCCCCTCAGTCCCTGAGCCCTCATGACCATGGGCCCAGCTTAGCCTGATTCTTAGGAGTACGCGAGCACCTCAACGGGGAGGTGAGCTGGGCAGGAGACAGTGAGGTCAGTGGGTGCCTGGAGCAGGACAGGAGCCGTGTCCACAGCATCAGGGGACATGCCCTTCAGGGTGGCCACCCGGGTGGGCGCGGGGCAGTTCTCACAGATGCCTCCTGCTTCTGTCTGGACCTTGGTCCCCACTGAGTGCTGTTGGCTGGGCTGTGAGCGATGGTTCTAGAAACCTCTAGTTTATCTGCAACAGGCTGGTGTTTCTCAGCTTTCAGATGTCGCTAGTATTTTGGTTCAAAGCTTTTAAAGAGGATGTCAGCAGAAAGAACCATGGAGCGGACAGTAGCATCAGGCAGGGTGATGCCCCCACCCACGACAGCCCTTTGGCTGGACCCCAGGCCTTCCAGCCGAGGGTCCCCAAGGAAGTTTGTGCCTGTCAGGACAATGAAGACAGGGCCAAAGTCAAAGCCAGCAGACCCCTCTCCACCCAGCCGCCCGCATGGGGATGGCTACGCCCCGAGGGCCTTTCTCGAGCTGGGCGTTATTTGCCTTCTCTGAGTCTTTTTTCCATTTAGTTGTGTGACTTGATTGTTGAGCCAGCCTTTCTGGTACGTTGGATTTAAGTGAAAGTTTTAAGGAAGGAGAAGATGGTTTTTATCAAGACGTTTGAGAACGTCAGCAAATACCTGGACGCGGTGTGTGCAGCCTGACTTGACCCACGCCACCTGGCCTTCCCTTTTATTTTCTTTTCAAGGATTTTGCTATAGGGCACGTGCACTGGCCAGAGAAAGACAGAGGGGAAGTGAGGAATCACTCCCTGGGGTGATGGCCCCGCCAGTCCCTTCTCTTGAGATTTTGGGCACACACTCACACGCCCAGTGTGGAGTTCAAGCTATCAGGTCCAGAACTGCGGCCAGCCATGTGGGAGTCCAGCACTGTCACCACACTGGGCCTGCCACTTGCCTTCTCTCACTTAATATCTCTTTTGTTCCCGTTTCTTCTCATCAGCTAAGTACCTGTGCTTTTATGGTGTCAATCATGCATTTACAATTGAAATTTAAGATGCAATTGTTCTTACTCTGTGTTTCTCCGCTTCTGCATACCCTCCTGTGAGCCTTTGTTCTGTAGGGCGTCCTCTAGGGTCCTCAGTCTTGGAGGTGCCTGCTCCAGGCTGGGGGGCAGGTCGCCCTGAGGACAGTGGAATGGAAAGGCTCACCTATCATTGCCTATTTTTTTAATTGCCAGAGGGCACATACACTTGCCAGAAAGAGAGAGAGAGAAAGTAGGGTATGGTCACGACGCAGTCCCTTCTTCTCAATTTCTGCACCCCTCAGGATTTTTGGCATGTGCGTGTACACACACACACACACACACACACACACGCATGAGCACTCACACACACACACACGCCTTGCATGGTTTTCAAGCTATCAGGGCTGGGATTCAAACTGCAGTCGTCTGTCCTGACCCGGGGGGACAGTCGAACAGGTTTCCTGAGGGAAGGAGTGAGAGCCAGGACAAGTGGCGCAGTGTCACAGCACGGAGACGACACAGTGTCTTCAGTGTCGTCTGTTTATTGTGGGCAGCACGGTACAGCACAGAGATGACGCAGTGTTACAACTCTTCAGGGTCGCGTCGTCTATTGTGAGCAGCACGGAGACGACGCGGTGTCACAGCTCTTCAGGGTCGTCCAGAGACGATGTAGTGTTGCAGCTCTTCAGGGTCTTCAGGGTCGTCTGGAGACTGTGCGGTGTTTCAGCTCTTCACGCTCTCCAGGCTCTCCAGGGTCGTCATCTGGCTACTGTGGGCCAGGCATCGTGGTTATATACACGCTGGTGGGCCATGATTGGTTGTAAACGGTGGGCTGTGATTGGTTGTAAAAGGTGGGTTATGATTGGTTGCTTTTGGACCAATCATGAGATGCCGGATATGCAAATCTGAGGGATTCTAGTGGCCAATCAGGGCAAGGTTTCGAAGGTCAGGTTTTTTGAAGGGAATCAATCATGGCAATTGTTTGCTCTCTGAGAAACCTCGGCAGACTCGCTGGTACGCAACCTCCCACAGTCGTCCATGTGGGATCCAGATCCCTTAACCTCTGGGCCATGGGGCCAGTCTCACATGTCACCGTTAAAGCAATTCGAGGTCTGTGAAAGAGTGGTGCAGATGGCACCTTCACCCACTGCCCCGAAGTAAGGATCTCGTGCCCATGGCTCGAGACGCGTATTCAAACCAAGGCACCCGTGCTGCCGCGGCCCCATCAGCTGAGCCCCAGCCTGTACATGCTCCCCCCGCGAGTCTGTTAGCTTCGTGTAACTCTCCCTGGTGTGAAACGCCTGGAAATCTTCCCACTGCAGGGTTCGGGCCAAGGTGTGTCCCACGGTGCGCGAAGGAATGCGCGCCGGATCGGCCCCGCTGTCACACACCTTTCACGCGCAGGGCTTTCTGAGGGGCATTAATGGAGCTGGAACCCCCCACGCCCTGTGGGGTCCTGCTTCCCAGAACCCCTTCTAGGGGATCACAGGGCTGCATATGGGGAGCCTGAGATGGACAGATGGACGAGCCTCCGTTTAGCCTCAGGCCCCCGTCTGTGGGTGGAGGGGCTGAGCTCCCTCGAGGTCACTGGACTTGAGCACAGCTGGCTTAGGGAGGAGCTGGTGCCCGTCGCTGTGGGCCCCGGGCCGTCCCCCGACTGTCGCTCACTGATTGCTCTGCTCTCAAGGCCACCAGGCTGTGCATCAGGATGGGCTGTGTGTCCCAGGATCGGCACTACCCCAGCTTTCCCTTCTCATCCCTCGCGGGGTCGCTGGGGGTCAGCACTGGGCCAGAGCCCCAGGGAGAGCCGTGGAGGAGGCAGTCATTCTTTCACATTGGCTCCATCACCCAGGGACACTGGTCTCAAAGTTCCCTTGGTCATGTGTCCCCTGCCCAGACGGCCTGGGTGTCAGCAGAGCCATGTCAGACCTGACCTTTACCCTGAGACACCTGCTGCCCACACGTCCTGACACTTCCTGCCCGGCCAGGCAGCAGCGTCTTGGGCCTGTACAGGCAAGGTGTGTGTGCACGTGCACGCGCATGTGTGTGTGTGCACGCGCACATGCACAGACCTGCAAGCCGGACCCACAGGAGAAGACATGACCTTTCCCTCAGTTCCTGAGGCAGACTATTCTCCACCTCCCTGAGGTGTGACAAATGGCCAGGCCCCTTCCTGCTGAAATGTGGACTGCAGAGAGCACAGCAGACGAAACCAGACCCACTGGCCCTCGTCCATTTGGGTGTGGGTGTCCTCTTGGGCTGCAGGGCAGGGCTGGCCTCTGCCCACTGACTCCGGCCTGCTCCCTCTCTGTGTCGGTCCCTTTGCTGGCCACAGCCCTGCTCATGTGGCAGAGACTGGGGCCATGAACCTTCATGGAGGGCCCACTACAGGCTCTTTGGTTTGGCCCCTGCAGCAGGAAGACCCCAAGGGCAGGTGTGGGCCTGAGCCCTCGAGGGTTTCCACATCGGTGGAAAGCACAGAGGTCAGGCCACGCCTCACCAGGATAGGACAAGACCAAAGGGTCTGAAGTCCCAGGGCTCCTGGACAGGAGAGGAGGAGGTGCAGGCAGCGGGAGGCCCGGTGGCCGTGTGGTGCTGCAGCACTGGGATCCCAGCCGGCCTGTGTGACAGCACGTGTCACTCTGTGCCTGCCCTGAGTGATGGGGTCCTCTATGGCCCACTCTGTTCTGGCCCCTGGACAAGGCTGTACGTAGATGGCTCTGGCCAGTCCCCAGGGAAGCGGGCTCTGGTGGGCACAGAGGCCATGGCACTTCCAGTCCTGTGCAGACTAGGGTGGCAGGGGCCCTGTCCCAGATGGCCTGGTGTGCTTGGCTCGTAGTTCCAGAGCACCCCTCAGGGCAGGGGCTAGGGTGGGCGGTGGGGGCCCTGTGTGCTGGCAGCACTGCTGGCTTGGGAGGAGCTGGTGCCTGCCCCCGTGGGCCACCCCCCGACCGTCGCTCACTGACGCCTCTGCTCCCCAGGCTGGCGCCCATGCGGCTCTACACGCTCTCCAAGCGCCACTTTGTCCTGGTGTTTGTTGTCTTCTTCATCTGTTTCGGCCTGACTGTCTTCGTCGGAATCGAAGGTAAGGTTCCACTTTCACCATTTACGTTGGCGACTTTTTTCCAGCCAGCCCCGCCAGCCCCGCTGGCCCTCATCAGCCAAGAGCCCTAGAGTGGGGAAGGAGCGCTGCTCTTCCTGGGCTTGAAGGGCAGAAGAGGGGCCCAGCCCTTGTGGGCAGGTGCAGCGAGCAGGCCTGAGTAACCCAGTCCCGCCCTGCACAGCATGGCAGTGCCAGGTGCCCTGACCACGCACCTTTCCTTGGCCAAGCAAACATTTCTAGAGCATCTATGTGCCATGCCCCACCCTGGGCGCTGGGGCATCAGAGCCTGCTGCCCAAGGGGAGGCAGGCTGTGTGCAGCGAACAGAGCGGGCAGTACGGGCAGGGTGGCCCAGGGAGCTGTGAGGCTGCTCTGGTGACATTGCCGGCTGTCTGCACAGGAGCATGGGCAGCTGCACGGTCGGCTTCCACTATGCCCTGTCCACAGCCCAGGTGCCCTGCTGGCCCACAGCATGCCATTGGCAGGAAGAGCCATGTTGTGATGATTTGGGCTTGAAAATGCCTGTGAAACACCCCCTTTCTCAGAAATGGAAAACTGAGAGCCAGAGAATTTGAGTTGATTTCTCAAGGTTCCTAGAACCCAGGTCTCAGTCCTGTCCAGAGGGCAGGCAACCAGGACCCACTGTAGGTTGGAGAGCATCTATTCCTCCTCTATGTCTTTCTTTCCCTCTTAACTGTATCTGGTTTGCAGTGAGGGTGGTTTCCGGTAGGTATTTATTTAATTGACACTCAGCTCCAAAGTGTGACTAGGTTTGGCTTGTCCCAGATGCACTTGTGCCTCCAAAGGCTTGTTTCTTAACCTAAACTGGAACTAGGGTTAGAGAATGGCCTGGGAAGCTGGGGGAGGGGCAGCTGTTCAGGTGACATTTATCTGATGATGGTGATGATGGTGGTGGTGACATTAGCAACTGTAGCCAACTTGTTTTCTTTCCCATAAGTCACCATGGGATAAAAATTACATTTTAGTCACAGCCGAAGACATATGGTCTTACTGATTTTCGTAACCACCCTTTGGGATCGGTAGGGGAGGATTGAGATTCTCATGGCCTGCAGTCTCAGTGGCGCTCCGCCCCCTTGGTTTGTGTCAGCCAGTCTCCCTCAGCACCCGCGACTGTGTGCAGCCTACTCCCCTCTGCAGAAATGAGAATCAACACGCAGAGGCTGAGACCGGAAAAGCGATGTCACGATCTCCACCTCCCCATGGAGTGCTTTATTAGTCGAGGTTCTCCAAAGAAACAGAACCCATAGGAGATAGATGGATAAAAGGACTTTCAAGGTCTGGCAGGTGGCGTGGCAGTTAAGGGCACTGGACTCCCACATGGCCGACGATGGTTCGAGTCCTGGACCTGGCAGCTTGCTTTCTCACTTTCCCGCTCTCTCAATCTGTCCCTCTCCGGTTAAATTAAAATAAATAAATAAATAAAAGTTAAAACAAAATAATTGTGTAAAAAAAAAAAGGACTTTCAAAGTTCATGGAAGAATGGAGTTTAAAAGTATAAGTTTATTTTGGTGCAAAAAATATTTGAAATCTGTGTATAGTTTTATTATCATATTCATTGTTTATGATCAAGTGTTTAAAATGTCAATCCAGAATCTTTTCTCTGGGAAAATTGTTTTTCATATGCGAAGGAAAAATTAAGACATTCCTAGATAAACAAAAGCCAAGGAAATTGTTACCATTAGATCTGCTCCACAAGTATCACTGAAGGGATTTCTGTGGGTTGAAAACACATGGGCCATCTGGTGGTGTGGTGATCAAGACAGCTGGAGTCCACCTGGCTGACAGTACAGCTCAAATATTGGACCCAATAGCCTGAAAACCATGTGGAAAACGCACTGGGCATGTGTATGTACGTGCCCGGAATCCCAAGAGGAGAACAGAGGAGAAGGGATTGTGGCATAGGCATCCCCCCAGGATGTGCTTTCTTACTTCTCCTCTGTCTCTCTCTCTGGTAAATGTATGCACTCCACAGCAAATGAAAAATAAAGAAGAAAGAGAGAAAGAAATGAAAGACACTAGGCAGTAATTCAAAGCCATATAGCTTCAGTAAAGGTAAATATATGCATAATTCTAAAAACTATTATTGTTAATAGTGGTGTATAACTCCATATTTTGTTTTCTACATATTCTAAAAGACTAATGCATTAAAAATACTTATGTTTTGTGCACTATATAAAGATGTTATTTTGTCACAATTGAGACATTGACAATTGAAAGAGGAGAGAGCTGTTAAAGCTGCAGAATTTTGTGTGACTTTAAGCTTGTATAAATTTAAATTAGTGTGTTATAACTCTAGGATGTTAAGTGAGAGACAACGAACTCTGAGGCATGTAGAAAACAAATGCGTAGGAAACAAAGGAATATAGAGACCAAAATGACTGAAGTTTCTTCTTATTAGTAGTTATTTTAAATGTACATGAAGTAAACTCACAAATCAAAAGGCAGAGATTGTCAGAATGGATAAGATTAAAATATATGATCCAACAAGTGTATAGTTCCATAGCATGAAAGTCATTCATCACTATCCGCCTCCAGAACTTTCTCATCTCGCAAAATGGAAACTCTGAAACGTTTTTTGCTCTTTTTGCTAAGAGACTCACTGCGATGCAGACACAAATAGGTTGGACAAAAAGGATGAAAAGTGCAAGTAGTCCTGTATGGTCCAGCAATTCCCCTTCTGGACATACATTCAAAATCATTGAAGGCAAGGTCTCAGAGACGTTGTCTACCATGGTCATAGTAGTAGCATAAATCATTGAAGGCAAGGTCTCAGAGATGTTGTATACCATGTTCATAGTAGTAGCATTCACAGTAGCTAACGTTGTAGAATCAACCCAAGTATCCATCAACAGATGAATAGCAAAAGGTATTGTATACATACAGTGGGATATTAGTTAGCCTTAAAAAGTAAGAAATTTGGAATGTGCTACAGCATGGACGAATTGTGAGAATGTTATAGGAGATGACATAAGTCAGTCACAAAAAGACAAATACCACTTACATGGGTACTTAGAGTAGTCAGGCTCACAGAGATGAAGGTAGAATGGTGATTACCAGGAGCTAAGGGGAGGAGAATGGACAGTTCTTGTTTAATGGTGTCTCAGAGTTTCTGTTTTGCAAGAAGAGAAAGTTCTGGGGGCAGACAGTGGTGAATGACTTTCATGCCGTGGAACTATACACTTAAATACGGCTAAGATAGCACATGTAAGGTCATGCATTTTTTACCACAATAAGAAAATTGGAGAAAAGTCTGAAGCTTGTGTATCTGTTATTTCAGGAAAGCCTTATGCTTTGATACTTCTATTACATATTATACTTTATATATACGCTTAAATATTTTTAGAAGACTGCTTTAATTGGATGAATAGAGAAATAAATCTTAGTGTTTTAGAGAAAATCTTGTACTTTACAAAGCACATAGCCAATGTGTGTGTAGTTTGTGTTTTCCTGGGTCCTTGCAGAGAGAGCCCCCATTGAATGCCTAGGAGAGGGTTTTCTGTGGAAATGCTGAACTCTGTGTGGTCACTTGTGTTGACCCACGTTGAGAAACCGGGATGCACAGCAGGGTGAATATTCTGAGTGTGTGTTCGTGTGCTTATGTGTTTTACTTACGTGTATAAAATCTCTAAAGAATGACCACCTCCATATAAAATGTGTGTTTGTGTTTAAAAAAAAAAGAAATATTAAGTGATCAATATAGATATAACCTGCTTTTTTCCTTCCCTTCTCTGTTATATATTAGGACCCAAAGTGATCCAGACTTCTGCAGCAAATTTTTCACTAAATAATAGCAAAAAGGTAAGACTGGGTCTGAGTGGCAGCTGGAAGACATTACAGACTTTCAGATCACTGGGAAATGGTCCTGTTTCGAGGGTCTTTAAGATAGGCTGCCTTTATTTTATTTATTTTGTTTTTTGGAGAGGTTTTTGCGATAGGGCACGTGTGCTTGCCAGACAGACAGAGAGAGACAGAGAGACAGAAAGCGAGAAATCACCCCCCAGGGGTGATTCTCCTCCATTCTCCTCTCAGGATCTTGGGCACGCACGCACATACGCCTGGCGTGAGTTTTAAGCCACCGGGTCCAGGATGCAAACCACGGTCGACTACATGGGAGTCCAGCGACATAGCCATTACGCTAACTGCTGGTTCCAGTAGGCTGCCTTTAAAAGCAATGAAAATAGTTATGGGTGCTGAAGACAGTGTGGAATGAGGGGTGAAGGAAGAGAAGAAGGGAAGAGTATAGAGAAGGATTGCATGAGAACAACTAGAGAGGCATGACATTAGTGGGACACAGAAATGGTTTATTACCTGTTGATAACATGTATAGTATTCTCAGCTGGACTGATCTGAGAAGTATTTCATGTTAGGTAAATTTTCTTTACGAGCCAAGTGATGTATAGCGATTGAATGTTTAAAAAAATAATAATGAGAATAAATAGTAATATAATAATAATCTGGGGTTGGGGCCGGCAGGTGGCCTGGTGGTTGAGGGCGCTGGACTCCCAAAAAAAATAATAATAATCTGGGGCTGCGCCTGCATAATTGATGGTGCAACCGGGCGCAGTGCGGGGCTGGCCTCTGGCGCACCGAGGTAGTCTCTGGGGAGGAGGGCAGGGCGGCTGGGCCCCTCCCAGTCCGCCTTTTCTCACGCACACCGTCCCCGGGAATGGCAGCCGGCCCCTGCCGCCGGTTAGTGTGCACAACGACTCCGGACCCGGACCGCGGAGAGCAAGAGGGAGAGCACACTGGAACGGTCACCGCGGACCCGTCGGCGCCATGAGCACCCTCCCCTGTCTGCGGAGGTTCCGGGCACGCCGTCCTGGCTGTTCCCCTTGTGCCTCCTGCTCGCAGCACACGTGAGCCTGGCAGACAGCAATCCCCAGATTCACCTTTTACTAGTCTACCTGTCCGAGAAGAAATGATGGCAAAATACTCGCACCTTTCCTTAGAGAGTCATAACATCACTGACTGCACATTCTAGGACGCCAGTAGGAAAAAAAAAGCTTCTAATGTAGAACTTGTGTGCCAGCTTACAAAATCTGGGGATCTAAATTCGGTGAATGTGAGCTGGAGAAAAGGTGATGAACTACTTGAGAACAGCTGTCTCGTCAGTGCAGCAGGAAGCGTCCTGTACCCAGTACGAGTTCACCGTCATTGGTAACAAGCAGCGGGGAAGTTCCTGCGTCTTCGAAGAAGGAGAGGAATGAAGGGAACATTGCATTTCAAAGTCCCTGAAACTCATGAAAAAAGCAAACCATGATTACTTCCTGGGGGATTCCACTGTCCTGGTATGTAAATGTCAAGACTGCTTTCCTTCGAGGTGGGCCTGGTATCGTAGTAGTGGGAGCGTACAGCTTCCTGCTGATGCCCACGTGAGTAAGTATATGGTCGATGGAACATGTACTAGTGAAACAAGACTAAGGTAACACGACTTTCGGAGGAAGGTGGAGGCTCCTCCTGGTGCCAGGCAATGTTCCCACTAGGCGAGAGTGAGCAGCACATTGAACTTGTCGTTCTGAGCTATCTGGTGCCCCTCAAGCCATGTCTTGCAGTAGTGGCTGAGGTGGTTCTTTTGGTGGCTATTATTCTGCTTTGTGAAATGTATACGCAAAAGAAAAAGAAGCACCCAGATGGTGGAAAGGAGTTTGAACAAATTGAACAGCTGAATCAGATGATAGCTATGGTGTGGAAAATAACGCACCTAGGCATAGAAAAAGCGAGTCTGTGGGCCAGTGAATGCAAACCATCGTCAAGAGTCACGGGAAGCTGTACGAGGGTTGGTGTATGTTGTTTATCCTTCCTGTTAGGAGCCTCTGAGTCATTTTTTTAAAGGATGAAAAATGTATGCAACATGCTCAGCAGTAGTATAAATAATATATGCTATCACAAATCTAAAATATATTTTCATTCTGTAATTGTTTTGCACTAAAACAAGTTAAATTGCATTAACTATGTCCTATGCACTATAACCCAGGATAATTAATTTTATTCTGGTCTTCAAGGAATACACAGAAGTGACACCAGCAAAATCCATTATTAGTTCATAGAGCAAATACCACTCAAAACCTGCTTTATGACCAAAGAATTTATTAAAGAGAAAGCCTTTGCCATTTGTCTTTATTATTATTTTTTTAGAGGTTTTTACTCTAGGGTGCGTGTGCTCGCCAGGGAGACAGAGAGATAGAAAGCAAGAAATCACCCCCTGGGGGGATGGCCACGCCACAATCCCTTCTCCTCCATTCTCCTCTCAGATCTTGGGCACGCACGCACACGCACACGCACCCGGCGTGAATTTAAGCCACCCGGTCCGGGACTCAAACCTGGTCGACCACATGGGAATTCAGTGACATAGCCATTACACTAACTACTGGTCCCTGCCATTTGTCTTAGAAAGTTTTTTCCCCCCTAATTATGTTTGCCATGTATTTATAACAGTTTTCATGTAGAGTTCATCCTTCTGTGATAGTTAAAAAAAAAGTGTGTCTTCACTAGGAAATGAGTACTTCCTGCCTCTGCAAATGATGGTTACTTTACAATGTCTAGAAGAAAACATGTTTTATTCATAAGTGTAGCCTGCCTAAAGGCAAGGAAATAAAACCATATGCTTGCTCAAAACAAACAAAAAAAACAAACAAACAAAAATCTGAAAAAAAAGAAAAGCTATTTGATGATGATGATGTGGCTAGTAATGACTTTGTCTTGACTGATATGCATGGTAATCGTGATGGAAAAAGGAATGTTATACACTGTAAAGATGTATGTAATTAAATGTGATAGAAAAGGAAAAAAAAAGATAGGCTGCCCTTACCTGGCTTCTCGGGCAACATTTTCTTTTTTTTTTCATATTAATCATAACTTTTGAAATGAACAGTAGTGAATAGGATGCTTTAAGCTGTTGTTTACCGCATACTGAAATAAACAGATCTGTTGTAAATTCAGAAACCCACACATTTGCCATAAAATGTGCTTACACGTAAATGTGACCAAATTTATTTAAAGCCCTGTTAAACAGCTCCTAAATACCTGCAATTACCACAGAAAGACAAGACCATAAAGTTGGTGTAAAAAATGATACAATCACAAAGCCACAAAACCAGAAAATCAACAATAATGATGGAAACTAAGACATCTGAAAATCCATGAGGAACCTAACAGAGCAACTTTAAAAATAGGCCATACTAATCTTTCCATTTACCAAATTCTTAATCATGTAATTCCCAAATCTGTCATTTGTAAAATGCCATTCTAAAAATCCGCACTTGGAATTCCAAAGCATCCGTACTTACTCTACTGTCGGCCGCTGGCCTCGGGGCTCTTGTTTGCTGAAATCATCTTTTCTGCTGTAGTAAATGCGCCAGTGCTTAGGAAGGATGCCAGTACCTCCCAGGAAGCAGTAGCAAATTTTTCACTAAATAATAGCAAAAAGGTAAGACGTAAGACTGGGCCTGAGTGGCAGCTGGGGGACATTACAAACTTTCCAAAGGGAGGTTAACTCATACCAGTCTTCTACTAGATAATGATAATTTTTTTAAGAATAATTTAATTAATTTTATTTATTTATTATTCTTTTTAAATTTGACCAGAGAGAGAGACAGAGAGAGGCAAAGTGAGAAAGCAAGCCAACCGATCTGGGACTCAAACCATAGTCGGCCATGATGGAGTCCAGCACCATAACCACTGTGCTACCTTCCAGCCCAGATGATAAGGTCTAACAATGATCACTTAGGTATCTTGTCCTTTCTTAGTATATGTGCTCAAGTTAGGGCTTGTTCTCTCTGTCCAGTTTCTCGTGGGAACAGTTCTTTCTAATGGTTAGTTAGTATTTCTTCCACGAACTCAGGTTTTATTGAAAAATGATTTTTTTTAATGTGTCTTGATTCTTCACCATTGTTCTAGTCTGTTCTGTTGCTAGTCACAGAGTTACCTGAGTGTAGTTAATTATAAAAATAAAGGTATATTCATCTCACCGTGTAGCAGTCCAAGTTCCTGGGGACAGTCGTCCTGTGGGTGGGTCACGTGGCAAGACGGAGCAGAGCAGAGGCGCGTGTCTGTGTCCTGTCTCTGTCTGGCCTCTTTCCCTCTCCTCGTAAACCCCCCCCCCCCCAGTAGATCTCGGGGGCCCACCCTGCTGCCTAATCGCTCTTCCCAAAGGCCCCACCCTTCAACACCATAAAAGAATCAAGTCTCCTTGTAATAGCTTCACAATCCAATCCAATTCCAAAACATGAATTTGGGGAGATACATTCAAATCTTAGCGACAGTCTTTAGAGAAAAACAGAAGTCCTTTCAGTTGGAGAATTTGTTTCCTCCTTTGGTGAGAGCCCAGCTAGCCCTTCTGTTTTTCTGTGTGTATCGCACATAGTGTCTTTACCTCTCAGCTGAACACAACTGTACTGCATTTTCATGGTTCCATAACACGGATTGTTTAAATCTGATTGTTTGGCCCAAATCCCCTTTCTCTCTGCTCTCCCACTTCCCTGCCTGGGTTCTACTCTTACAATTTGTCAAAAAGGCAAAAGAAGAAAAATAGCCTAATACTTACACCCTTTGACCTGGATTGCTGCTGCTAGTTTGAAAGGGTCTCTGTTAAGCCTGTCTTCACATTTTCTTTGCATTCATTTCCTTTCTTCATATCTTTATTTTTATTTACTTATTGCGTTATTTCTTTTGAATTTATTTTGGGTGTGTGCGTGCCCAAAATCCTGATGGGATGGAGAAATGGAGGAAGGGTGGTGGCATGGCCGTGTCCCGTTGTGGGGGAGATGCTGTGTCTCTTCTCTCTCTCTCTCTCTCTTCTCTGGCAAGCACCCTCTTGCAATCAAAATAAATAAATACACAGCAGAAGAATCATTGGCAATGTGGTCCCTCTAATGTTTCTCCCCAGGGGTATTAAGACTTTCATAAAGCTGAAAATAGCAGACGTCAAACAGTGACCGTCTGGCATACCAACACCGAAGACGCCATCATCCGGGCACTTTGTCTTGTAAATGCGAACCAACCGCTTTGGTGTCATTCATTACCTTTTTACGTCAGCATTCTGCTCTTCTTATTTTTTCTGCAAGATGACTTCGTCATAATTAAGAAATATATTGTCCAAGGCTCACAGAGAGGCAGAGCACCTGCACAGTGGTTTGAGAGGCAGAAGGGAGTCCCAGACGAGGCTCGGGCCTATCCCCCTCCTGCAAGGCAGTGTCACTGAGGTTGCCGGGAGGAAAACTGCACTTTCGGTTTCAGAGCTAACACTTGTGCCTTTCACTGAATGTAAATTTTGTGTGTTAAAATAAGGTATTTGGGGGACCAGCAGTTGGCGTAATGGCTATGTCGCTGGACTCCCATGTAGCCAACTGCAGTTCGAGTCCCAGACCCAGTGGCTTAAACTCACACTGGATGAGTGTGCGTGCGTGCCCGAGATCCCAAGAGGAGAATGGAGGAGAAGGGATTGTGGCGTGGCCATCCCCCCGGGGGATGATTTCTTGCTTTTCGTCTCTCTGTGTGTCTCTGTCTTTCTGGCGAGCACACACGTCCTATAGCAAAAACCTCGCCAAAAATAAATAAATATATAAGGTATTTGGTAGCCGGAAAAGCTCATGTGGATTACCTGACTTCTTTTTTTTTACTTTTTCTTTTCAGCTAAAGCCAATTCGAATACTTTCAAATCCTCTGTCCACGTATAATCAGCAGCTGTGGCTGACGTGTGTCATCGAGTTGAATCAATCAAAAGGTATGAGGCCTGGCACTTGGGGATGCTGTTTCTCTGTACAAGGTATCATATTTTAGAAGCTGAAAGGACTTCAATTTGGATAAGGGCGCACAGTTGGATGAGCGGGGAAGGTCTTTGTTCTCAGGTGGACAAACTGAAACCCCAGGTGTCTCCCAGTGGAAGGGAGAGTAAGCCGGGCCCCGTCCTCCCAGGGTACTGGCCACAGCAGCTCTGCGGCGGTGCCTCTGCCCAGGGCACTTGGCAACGTCTGGAGACAGTGCCGGTTGTCACAGCAAGGGAGAAAGGAGTGCCACTGCTTCTGTGAGCAGAGGTCAGGAGTGTGGCTGAACACCCTGTAACGCCCAGGGCAGACCCCTGCCATGAGGAGTTGCCTGGCCCGGATGTCTCTGTTCCCGAGACTCAGAAACCCTGTCTCCGGCATCCCGCGTCTACAAGGACCTACCTTCTGCTCATCTGAAATGCCTTAGTTTTGTGTCATTGCAGGGAGAATTGAGAATTTGGTCACCAGGTTATTTTCTATATCCTGTGGTTTAGATGAGTTTAAAAAGAATTTTAAAAAATAACTCAAAGACCATAGTGAATGAAGTTTTTAAAAAAAAGGGTACATGGGACCAGCAGTTAGCGTAATGGCTATGTCGCTGGATTCCCACGTAGTCGACCGCGGTTGCGTCCCGGACCCGGTGGCTTAAAGCTCACGCCAGGCGCGTGTGCGTGCGTGCCCAAGGTCCCGAGAGGAGAATGGAGGAGAAGGAATTGCGGCGTGGCCATCCCCCCGGGGGGTGATTTCTCGCTTTCTGTCTCTCTGTCTGTCTGGCGAGCTCACGTGCCCTATAGCAAAAACCTCTAAAAAAAAAAAAAGGAAAAAAAATTATAAAGGGTACATGTTACCAAAAAATTACCCCTTTTGGTAATATTTTATAAAGCAAAAATGAATTTGGTATTACTATTACTTATAACAAAAAACAATTTGGAATAACTGACACAGAGATGTTAATTGTGGTTATCTCTGGGCAGTGGGATGATAGGTGTTTAACACCATTTTTATATGCTTTGTTTTCCAATATTTTTCTGTAATGAGATTATAATCAGAAAAATAATAACTTTATCATTAGAAAAAAATAGATTGACTTCTGTTGTTAAGTTGAAAATTATAAAAGTTAAATTGAAAATTTATGCGGGAAGTTAAAAATACTTCAGTAGCCATGAAATACTTGGCCATCTGTGCTGGGCAGCTGATGGGATCTGAGCCGCGGGTTTCCGTAGGCCCCTGAGAAATGGGCTGGAAGGAGAATGCAACGTAAAGGCTGTACTCCGCAGGGCATGCGTGAGGTTCGGGTACGCAGGGGTGCGTGTCCAAGGGCCCTTGGGCTCCGAGGCCGTTTCAGAGCCGAGCAGCCCTTTGCCCTGTGAGACACCTGGCAGGGCCTCTCACCTGTACTTCTTTCTCTTGTAGAAACGTCTATCCAGACGAGCTTCCCCATGACTGTAAAAGTTGACGGCGTAGCTCAGGATGGAACCACCATGTACATTCATAACAAAGTTCATAACCGGACAAGGACGCTCACATGCGCAGGGGTGAGTGTGCTCGGTCATGCCACCAGGCTCTGCACTGTCACAGACCTGCTTCCCTGGCTTAGAGTACGGAGCACAGCAGGACGCTTCCAAATTGTCCCCAGGTTAAGACAGTCATGGGACGATGGCGTGGAAGTCTCCCCTGAAAGCGGCCTTTACAAGTTCTTACAGACTCACATGCACACACGCTAGCACATGCACATGCAGACACATGGACACTGCGTACATGTGCGCACACGCCCTGAGCACGGCTGTACCTGGTCTTCCTGTCTGGCACGTACTGCTGGCTGGATCCAGAGCGAACAGCCATGGCCCCCATCTGGCATGTCGGTCTGCCCCTGTTCACCGTCATCCCCTCGCCAGGGCTTTAGGTTGACTCCAGCCGTGGGGGCAGAGTACCCAGAGTACCTGGACTTCTGGGGGTCCGTGGCCCGGTTTTTGGAGCCTCTGCTTCAGGGTGCACTGTGTGCCTGTGGGTGGGAGACCTGACGGCGGGGTGGGGCGAGCCTCAGTCTCGCTTTCATCAGTCCCGGGTTCTGTTCTGAATCCGACGACTCAGATCCCTTGTCCAGAGCTGGTATCAGCACGCAGCAGGTTAATGGCACCTGGGGACTTGGAGAGCGTCAGAAAAGGGCAGTGTATTTGACGCTGGGACGGGGAAAGGGATGTGTGTGCGCCAGATGTGGAGTGGTGGCTTCTATGCCGGGTGTCCTGCCAGGGGCTCTCCAAACACAGTCTCCACACAGCCTCACGCCAGGCCCACGTAGTGCAAACTGTTATTAGAGCCTCATTTTGTGCAAGACACTGAGCCTTAGGTCAGAACTGTGGCCTAAGGCAACCCCAGCGGTTGGTAGAGGAGCCGGGATTGAAGCCACGCTCCCTTACCTGGAGCTGGCGGCCGTCACCACCACACAGCCAAGTTGCTGCCAGGGAAAGTACCAGCCCTGTTCACCCTGCCAGCGAGAGCTCAGGTCAGGGGCTTCCCGAGCAGCAGCCAGCGCCGTCTAACAGGAGAGAGCGAGGTCAGATCCACCCTGACACCCTGGGCCATGGACAGGTGTGCTGGCCAGCACAGCTTCGGCACCTGCCCTCGGTACCCAGCCGCTGCGTCTGTCACAGGCCAGGGAGGGCACCAGAAGGCACTGGCCTCTCGTTCTGTGAGCAGGGCCGAGCCGGCGTCAGAGCGCATTTTCACCTCTGTGGGGACTGCGCCCTCCCTGGGGAGAGTGACGAAGACCGAGGTGAGCAACGTGCGGGGTGCTGTGTATGCCAGCTCAGGGCGCCCACGTGTCCCCGCACCGTGCTGTGGGCAGAGGTGCTTGTTCCTCTGCTGAGTAACAGGAGGGAGGGTCACCGCGGCCATCTCCAAGCAAGCATCTGCCATCCCCTTCCCCAGGCAGGACACCAGGGCCAGCCTCAGCCTGAGGCACAGGAGTCACATGGTGGTGAGGCTTTTCCTACAGCCAGCGTAGCCAGCTGTCCTGGCCTGCCCACACCCAGGGCCTCGCCAGCACGTGGGACCCTGCCTACGGCCTGTGCTCCAGAGAGCCAGGCTACCCGAGGGTCGCGAGTCTGACACGGACTCGCGGGTGCCCCGCCATGCTGCACATGCGGCATGGTCCTCCCCTGCATCTCTGTGGCTTCTTCCTCTTCTGGGGGTGGCCCTACCTGAGCTTTCACCGCTTCTCCGCTCGAGAACACTTCTGTCCCGTCTCCTCAGGTCTCTAAGCTGCAAGGAGCATTGCCCCAGCTTAGATTTGTAAGTTTCATGTTACAGACGCACTCTCCACCCTCTTGTATTCCTTCCCTTTCTGAGGGAAAGAAAAAAGTGCCCGAGGCAGCCGGGTGGCCTGCACCTTGAGGTGACACCGCTATGTGCCTCGCCAGGTGGTTTGCAGGGGTGCGCCGATGTCAGCAGCAGGACTGTGGCTTGGACCAGGGACTCGCAGACCATTAGATTGTTGAAAATTGCGCTGGGCACACATACGTGCACGCTCAAAATTCTAGGAGAAAAATAGAGGGAAAGGGATTACATCCCTGCTGGGGGGGTGGTTTTTCTTTTTCTCTTGTTCTCCCTCTCGCCTTCTCTCCAGCAAACATATGCACCCTGTAGCACAAGCTAAAAAAGTGAAAAACTTATTTTTATCTTCTGTGAGCAAAGGAGAGAGACTGAGACAGAGACAGTATGTCTGAGGCCATTCTGACACCCCAGCAGGACCGTCACCCCAGCTTCAGCCAGCCTGGGTACGGAACACGCATGCCCAGCTGTTCAGGAGGGTCTCTGGATGCAAGCCTTTCCCCGTGAGTCAGCCTCCCAGACAGTTGTGTTAGCATGGCGCCACTGGGCCCCGGGAGGTGGATTTGTAAACTTTGAAGTGCTCCCTCCAGCACAGCTGTGTTTCCTGCTGCAGAGACCTTGGCTGGCCACCTTGCGTGTCGTCAGAGCAGACTATCAGGGGAAGGCGAGTTTAGTGGCTGAGGGTGGGATCACATGCTCGCACACCCAGGGCAGGCAGTCCAGGTGGGGTGAAGATGGCAGGGGAGCGTGGGGAGTGCGAGTGGTCAGCCAAGGGCTGTGGTGGCAGTGCCGCCAAGGTGGCCATGTGGCCGGAGCGTGCTGAGCCAGGGAATGTCCGGCTGGCGTGGCACTGTTCACTTTTCCTGCAGTCACACGAAGCAGAGAGATGCCAGTGAGCGTAAACCGCAGGTTGTCCCGGAGCCATCCATTTGGCTCGCTCTCTAGGAATGGCTTCTGGCTGGCATCTGCCTTTTTCTGGGCTTCGGGCAAGTTCCCTGGAGGGGACGAGTGCTGCTCATTTGTCGTGGAAATGTCCCTCATGGCTCAGTCAGCAGGAGGGGGCTCTTGCTCGCTTTAAAGACACAGACCTTCCTGGTGTGTTGCAGGAGTGTGCAGAAATCATCGTGGCTCACCTTGGCTACCTGAATTACACTCAGTACACCGTGGTTGTGGGATTCGAACACTTGAAGCTGCCCATCAAGGAGATGAACTTCACTGTAAGTCATCCTGCTGGCCACAGACTTTCACTACTCACTGTGTGAATCCGTCCTTCTGTCAAGTGATTGAAATGTCTCTCTGTATCCAGCGTTACTTTGAATAGTGGAAAATGTGTAAAGTCTAAAAAATGATGGAAAAACCACTTTCTTATGCATGTGGAACCAAGGATACCGCATCGAAACTAGAAGACCTTAGGAGTTGTGAGATTTGCCAGAGTGTGGGGGTGCTCTCAGCTGGAAGGTGGTGGAGGGTTGTCAGGTATCCCCTTCTCCAAAGGCAGGCCACCTGCCCCAGCCCTGGTGGGAGGTCTCCGACTCTGCCGGACCACTGGTGGGGGGCTGTTGTAGTTCCCCACGTCCAGCTGACATCTACCCCCTTGCCCCTTCTGCTCGTTAGGAGTTGGTGTAACCAGCGTGGTGACTGGGCAGGAGGTTTAGATTGGACAGATAAGTGGGGTTCAAATCCCAGCTCCACCATTTGCCAGTTTGATGTCACTAAGCCTCCGTTCTTTCCATTATCTGCATCTGCGAAATGCCCACCTCACAGAGCTGAGTATTAAGGGAATATGTTAATAAAGACCTTTAAGAAAAGGAGCAGTTAGGGCCAGGAGGTGGCGTAGTTGTTAAGGTACTGGACTCCCACAGGGCTGACCGTGGTTCAAGTCTCAGACTTGGTGGCTTAAAATTCACACCAGGTTTGCAGTGTGCCCAAAATCCTGAGAGGAGAATTGAGGAGAAGGGATTGCGATGTCGCCCTCACCACCAGGGGGTGATTTCTGGCTTTCTGTCTGTCTCTGTCTCTCCGGCAAATGCATACATCCTATGGCAAAATCTCTTTGAAGAAAAAAAACAGTAACAGCTTTACTGATGTCCCGTGCCATACCATTTACCCTCTTTTTTTTTTTTTGAGAGGTTTTTGCTATAGGGTGCGTGCACTCACCAGAAAGACAGAGAGAGACAGAAAGCGAGGAATCACCCCCACCCCGGGGGATGGCCACGCTGCAGTCCCTTCTCCTCCATTCTCCTCTCGGGATCTTGGGCACGCACACACATGTGTCCGGCGTGAGTTTAAGCCACTGGGTCCAGGACTTGAACCGCAGTCTACTACATGGGAGTCCAGCAACATAGCCATTACACCAACTGCTGGTCCCACCATTTACCCTCTTGAAGTTTACAGTTTGGCAGATTTTAATATTCACAGAGGTGTGCAACTGACATCAGTATCTAATTCATCCCCCATAAGAGAAGCCTTCAGTGGCCATGTTCCGCTCCCCCTCCCCGTGGCCTGTCTCCATGTTTGCCTGGTCTGGTATCCCATGTGGGTGGGGGCGTGCACCACGCAGTCCTCCGGGACCCCAGGCTCACCCACGTCGGTGTGGGTCTCGAGACTTTACCCCTTTTTCTGGCTGAGTACCAGCTCACAGAGAGGCTGCATTTGCGCCTCTGCTCTCCGTCGATGGCTGTTCGGGCTGTTTCCATCCCTCGGCTCTCGTGATGATGCCTGGACCGGGCTTCGGTTGAGCAGATAGGTGTGCGTGGGCTGCGAGAGCCTGTGCCGAAACTGCAGAGCGCAGGCCACTTCTCTGTGCTGCCTGGCCCTGCCTCGCTTCCCCACACTCTGCGCACCGTGCCCGTGGCCTCTGCTCTCCCGGGAGCCTTCCAGGCCTCAGAGGTCAGCAGTGCGGGTGCTTTTTGTTTTTAATTTTGCCGTAGGATGTGTGTGCTGGCTGGAGAGAGACAAAGAGAGGGAAACTGAGAAATCACCCTCCAGGGGACATGGCCGTGTCGCAGTCCCTTCATTCTGCTCTGGGGATTTTGGGCACATGTGCATGCACACCCAGTGTGTTTTTCAAGCCACTGGGTCTGGGACTTGAACCACACAGTTGGCCCTTTGGGATCTAGCACCTTAACCTCCACGCCACCTGGCTGGCCAGCAGGAGTGTAATAAATGGGTGCTGCTGTTCTGTCCGCACTGCTTTCTTTCTCATGTTCTGTCTCAGCTATGCAGAGCGAGTTTTCTTTACCCACTTAGTAACTCCTCAGGGACTGGAAGGCGGTGCCCTTCTGATTCCCTCAAGATCCCCTCTGAGATCTTTCTCCTTCCCGCTGTGCTGGGATGTGACTTCTGTACCCCCCGACCCCAGGTTTCCTTCCTCGGCCGCAATGGCATCTGGCCAAGGGTGGGGCTCCCAACAGAGAAGGGGCCTGGGAAGGTGGCCGTGGGTATGCTCTGGGCCCAGACAGCGGCCACGCCACCAGGCTGCTCCCGTTTGCCAACTGGCGAGAACCCCTGGGACTTTGTGCTCGCTCTTCAGTCTGGTCTGTCACCCTCTGTCCTGCGGTTGCTGTCTCGGTCCTCACAGCGCTCAGCTTACACGCAGTCTGGGATTTCTCGTTCGCTTTGCCTCTTGCTCCAGACTCTCGAGGTCTTCTGAGAGTGAACTTGGACCCTGCCCTTTGTCGTGTGGCTGTCCTGCTGGGGCTTTGCTCTCAGGGTACCTCGCCAGCACTCTGCTCGTGTCTCAAGGTCACGGTGCGAAGGTTGGACCCCGGCTGGGCCCGGGGCCGACCTGAAGTGCTTGCCGCGGATGTGCCCGTGTGGTCCCAGCTAGCTGGGAGGCTGGGCCGGGGGACACCACAGAGAGAACTGAGAAGCTGGTTTCTCATTTGTCTTGTTCTAAATCCCATCTTCCATGATCATGTGATTCCTTGATTTCTACTTACCTTTTCGGAGTGGCGTGGCGTCGTGGTGTACTCTGCTGCCATGGTTATGGTCACCCACCACGGACGAGCTTCACGGATAGCAGAAACGTACCTCTCACAGCTCTGCAGCTGGAAGGCCTGACCCAGGTGCTGGCGGGCTGGCTGTGGCGAGGGCTCTCCTGCTTCTAAGGTGACGCCCGGGGCTACAGCCCCTGCAGGGGACAAACCGCCTCACAGGCGTGGGGACGAAGCGCAGGACGGGCCTGAGCTAGCTGTCCCAGCCCTCGTTCATGAGGGCAGAGCCTTAGAAACCGATCCCTACCCCGGGGCCCTGCTAACACCACTGCGGGGAGTCGTGTGAGGGGGAGTTGGAGGTGACCCCTTCAGACATAGCACGTGGTGGCCCTCTTCCCAAAGGAATCGTGTCCACACTGACGGCCCCGCGTGGTCCCGCTGGGCCTCAGAATTTGGTGCTCCTGGCTGCGTTGCTGGCAGCTGGTGTCGCCAGCATGACCTGCCCTGCGTGTGCAGCCCGGCGCAGACTCCTCACACCATACCGTGCGTCTTCCTGCCATTGTCCTGAGCTGTTACAGGCACTTCTCTGTCCCCGTCGCCCTGTTGCCCTGAGCTCTCTGTGTCCTTACGGCTAACCCGGCAGTCCTTCCCTCTAACGAAGGGCTCTTCCCCTTGATCTTGAGTGACACTCCGCGGCCAGCTGTTCACGGCCATTCCCTCCTCTTTCCTTCTCAGCCACGACCTGGGCCTGGACTGAGGTTGAAACAACCACTGTTCCGGGTCCTTCGGTTCCAATCCTTCCTGTGGACGCCCTCTGGGCTGGCTTCCCAGAGGCCCGAGGGGCAGCAGGCCCCACTGGATACTGCTGCCGGCCCCTGGACACACTCAGAGCCATGTTCTCGCTTCCCTCCCAAATGTTTCTGAGCAGTATCTTTGAGCGTGTGTTATGTTTAGACAGGGCCTCGCCCCGTGTGATTCTCCTGCCTCAGCCTCCTGAGTAGCTGTGATTACCATATCCACCTTTTAGGATGGGCCAGGAATCAAACCTGGGCTCCCCTGTGGCCTCCGCCTGCCGAGCGGGTGTGTCCCGCGTGTGCTGCCACAGCCGGTTGGTGTGGTGTCTCTTATGCAGCTTTCAGTCTTGGTGGCCCAAGCTGCGAACCTGGGGGCTCCCATCCCAGGAACTCTGCTTGGTGCTGCCCGAGTCACCGTGTGGCCCGGTCTAAACAGTGGTCCCCGTTGCGTCCCACCCCTGCATGCCCATGGCTTTCCCCTCGGGGACTGTCTGAAGTCCCGAGGAAGTTTCGGCTCTCGGCCAGAGAAGGAGCCAGCACTGGTGGCACCTGGACCGAGGTATTTTGCTCCAGTTGGCCTGTTCCGTGCCTTGCAGGAGCGACCTGGTCTCTGCTTGCGCGTAGTCCAGGTGTTGAAAGGCTGCTGTGTGAACTGGCCCGCAGCCCGCGGGTCGTCACTGGGGAGGAGCAGCCTGGGGCGAGCAGGGAGCGCTGTTCCCACGGGACTCCACAGTGTCACAGGGCGAGCTAGTCTCTGAAAGGACAAAGCCGGCTTTGTGCGTAAGATTTCACAGGAATGGCCGAAGCCAGCGTGTCCTCTGGAGATCTTACTTTATCTCCTCTTACTTTGCTTTTTAATTTCAATAATATATTTTGAGTTTAAAAATAAACACAGGCCAGCCAGGGTGGCACAGTGGTAACACAGTGCTCCCCCATGCTGCAGCCAGTGACAAGGTCCTGGGTTCGCATCCCCGGGTCTCCTCGTGCACCCTGAGAGACATGTCCTTAATCCTGGTTGGCTGAGATCATGGCGTGGGGGTGCCCCCATCAGAAGAAAGTAAGAGGGGCCAGTAGGTGCCATGGGGGTTAAAGCGCTGGTTCAAGTTAGCTAACGGTGTGGTTTGAGTCCTGGACCTGGTGGCTTGAAAATCACACCTGGTGTGTAGACCTGCATGCCCAAAAGCGTGAGAGGAAAATGAAGAAGAAGGAATTGTGGTGTGGCCACCCCCCCGGGAAGTGATTTCTCACTTTCTCTCTTTCTTTCTGTGTTTATCTCTCTCTGATGAGCATGTGCACCCCGTAGCAAAGAAGGGGGGGAGGGGGAGGGGAGGAGGGAGGGAGTGTGTGTCCTCCTGAGGCCCCCTCCCTCCATATTCTTGGACTGAAAATACATATTTATTCGGCCCCTCGAGGCCCTCCCAGCTTCCTGGCGCCCTGCTCATTTTTCCCTGTTCCATTTTTTTTTTTTTTTTTGGAGAGGTTTTCGCTATAGGGGCGCGTGCACTCGCCAGACAGACAGAGAGAGACAGAGAGACAGAAGGCGAGAAATCACCCCCCAGGGGGGATGGTCACGCTGCAATCCCTTCTCCTCCATTCTCCTCTCGGGATCTTGGGCATGCACGCACACGCGCCCGGCGTGAGTTTTAAGCCACCGGGTCCGGGACGCGAACCGCGGTCCACTATGTGGGAGTACAGCGACATAGCCATTACGTTAACTGCTGGTCCCTCCCTGTTCCGTTTTCATTTGTTTCTATTGTGTCTTGAACTCCCTAATCTCTGTAGTATCTAATCTGCGGTTGATCATCTTCCAAGCCTCTAGTTAACATATGAAGTCTTTGATCTAGCTTCTTGAGGTCCTACTCATACTAATTCTGTCATCTGATTTCCAGGCCAGTTCTGATTAGCCAGTCCGTTCGTCAGAATGCTTCATGTTTTCTTGCTTCTTTGCATGGTACTTTTTGATTCAATACCAGACATTATTGATCACGAAGTTGGTCTTCTCATATTTTTAAGCTTTATCCTGGGATGTTTTATATTACTTGAAAGGAGTTTGACCTCTCAGGCCTTGCTTTTTGTTAAAAAAAAAACAAACAACAAACAAAGAAAACCCGATGATTTACTTACTTATTTTTGTTATTTTAATTTACCAGAGAGAGACACAGAGAGAGATAAAGAAAATGAGAAAGCAAGCCTCCAGGCCTGGGACTTGAACCACAGTGTTCAAGTCATGACTCCCGCCATGTGAGAGTCCAGCGCCTTAACCACCGCCCATCTGCTGGCCCCAGGCATTGCTTTTAAACTTTGTGGGGTGAGACCAAAACAGCTTTAGGTTCATGTTTGCCCACCACTGAAGCAAAGCACTGGCCATTTGGTCCCTGCGGCCCCTTGTGATTTCTTGTCTGCAGGAACAGGCACCATGACCTGACCCTGTGGGTGCTGGTTGCCGGCCCCTGGGAGGTTCTTTCTTCAGCCCTGGGTAGATCACTCATATTTGGGTGCTGGTCTGCCCTCAGGTGAAACACGGGGGGTGACCTCGGCAGATGCTGCGGTGCTCCCTGAACAGCTCTCCTGTCCGCACTCGGTCCTATGATCCAGCCACCTCTGTCTTCCTGACCTCTCAACTGTGTGTCACAACCTGGGGAAACCACTGGGTGCCTGGGACAGCCACCCCCACCCCACTTCCTAACAGAGGCCATTGCCCTTGGTTGCCTCCTCAGTCCAGTGTCTTAACCATTCTGTCTGTGTGTGTATGTTTGTGTGTGTTTGAGGTAGATTGAGTGACTGTACTGTGTACGTGTGTTTTAGGTAGATCGAGTGACTGTAACTGTGTATGTGTGTTTTAGGTAGATCTAGTGACTATAACTGTGTATGTGTGTTTTAGGTAGATCGAGTGACTACTGTGTATATGTGTTTTAGGTAGATCGAGTGACTGTACTGTGTATGTGTGTTTTAGGTAGATCGAGTGAATGTAACTGTGTATGTGTGTTTTAGGTAGATCTAGTGACTATAACTGTGTATGTGTGTTTTAGGTAGATCGAGTGACTGTACTGTGTATATGTGTTTTAGGTAGATCGAGTGACTGTAACTGTGTATGTGTGTTTTAGGTAGATCTAGTGACTATAACTGTGTATGTGTGTTTTAGGTAGATCGAGTGACTGTACTGTGTATATGTGTTTTAGGTAGATCGAGTGACTGTACTGTGTATGTGTGTTTTAGGTAGATCGAGTGACTATACTGTGTATGTGTGTTTTAGGTAGATCTAGTGACTGTAACTGTATGTGTATGTTTTAGGTAGATCGAGTGACTGTACTGTGTATATGTGTTTTAGGTAGATCTAGTAACTATAGCTGTGTATGTGTGTTTTAGGTAGATCGAGTGACTGTACTGTATGTGTGTGTTTTAGGTAGATCTAGTACTATTACTGTGTACGTGTGTTATAGGTAGATCGAGTGACTGTACTGTGTATGTGTGTTTTAGGTAGATCGAGTGACTGTAACTGTGTACGTGTGTTTTAGGTAGATCGAGTGACTGTACTGTGTATGTGTGTTTTAGGTAGATCTAGTGACTGTATTGTGTATATGTGTTTTAGGTAGATCTAGTGACTGTACTGTGTACGTGTGTTTTAGGTAGATGGAGTGACTATAACTGTGTGTGTGTTTTAGGTAGATTTAGTGACTGTACTGTGTATATGTGTTTTAGGTAGATCGAGTGACTGTACTGTGTGTGTGTCTCTTAGGTACATCTAGTGACTATAACTGTGTATGTGTGTTTTAGGTAGATCTAGTGGCTGTACTGTGTATGTGTGTTTTAGGTAGATCGAGTGACTATACTGTGTATGTGTGTTTTAGGTAGATCTAGTGACTGTAACTGTATGTGTATGTTTTAGGTAGATCTAGTGACTATAACTGTGTATGTGTGTTTTAGGTAGATCTAGTGACTATAACTGTGTATGTGTGTTTTAGGTAGATCTAGTGACTGTAACTGTATGCATGTGTTTTAGGTAGATCTAGTGACTGTAACTGTGTATGTGTGTTTTAGGTAGATCTAGTGACTGTACTGTGTATGTGTGTTTTAGGTAGATCTAGTAAGTGTAACTGTGTATGTGTGTTTTAGGTAGATCTAGTGACTGTAACTGTGTGTGTGTGTTTTAGGTAGATCTAGTGACTATAACTGTGTATGTGTGTTTTAGGTAGATCTAGTGACTGTAACTGTATGTGTATGTTTTAGGTAGGTCTAGTGACTATAACTGTGTATGTGTGTTTTAGGTAGATCTAGTGACTATGTATGTGTGTTTTAGGTTGATCTAGTGACTGTAACTGTATGCATGTGTTTTAGGTAGATCTAGTGACTGTAACTGTGTATGTGTGTTTTAGGTAGATCTAGTGACTGTAACTGTATGTGTATGTTTTAGGTAGGTCTAGTGACTATAACTGTGTATGTGTGTTTTAGGTAGATCTAGTGACTATGTATGTGTGTTTTAGGTTGATCTAGTGACTGTAACTGTATGCATGTGTTTTAGGTAGATCTAGTGACTATAACTGTGTATGTGTGTTTTAGGTAGATCTAGTGACTGTAACTGTATGTGTATGTTTTAGGTAGGTCTAGTGACTATAACTGTGTATGTGTGTTTTAGGTAGATCTAGTGACTATGTATGTGTGTTTTAGGTTGATCTAGTGACTGTAACTGTATGCATGTGTTTTAGGTAGATCTAGTGACTGTAACTGTGTATGTGTGTTTTAGGTAGATCTAGTGACTGTACTGTGTATGTGTGTTTTAGGTAGATCTAGTAAGTGTAACTGTGTATGTGTGTTTTAGGTAGATCTAGTGACTGTAACTGTATGTGTGTGTTTTAGGTAGATCTAGTGACTGTACTGTGTATGTGTGTTTTAGGTAGATCGAGTGACTGTACTGTGTATGTGTGTTTTAGGTAGATCTAGTGACTGTACTGTGTATGTGTGTTTTAGGTAGATCGAGTGACTGTACTGTGTATGTGTGTTTTAGGTAGATCGAGTGACTATACTGTGTATGTGTGTTTTAGGTAGATCTAGTGACTGTAACTGTATGTGTATGTTTTAGGTAGATCTAGTGACTGTACTGTGTATGTGTGTTTTAGGTAGATCTAGTGACTCTAACTGTGTATGTGTGTTTTAGGTAGATCGAGTGACTATACTGTGTATGTGTGTTTTAGGTAGATCTAGTGACTGTAACTGTATGTGTATGTTTTAGGTAGATCTAGTGACTATAACTGTGTATGTATGTTTTAGGTAGATCTAGGGACTGTAACTGTGTATGTGTGTTTTAGGTAGATCGAGTGACTATACTATGTATGTGTGTTTTAGGTAGATCTAGTGACTGTAACTGTATGTGTATGTTTTAGGTAGATCTAGTGACTGTACTGTGTATGTGTGTTTTAGGTAGATCTAGTGACTGTACTGTGTATGTGTGTTTTAGGTAGATCTAGTGACTATAACTGTGTACGTGTGTTTTAGGTAGATCTAGTGACTGTAACTGTGTATGCGTGTTTTAGGTAGATCGAGTGACTGTACTGTGTATGTGTGTTTTAGGTAGATCTAGTAAGTGTAACTGTGTATGTTCGGAAGCAAATTTTTAAAATGGCTCAGATCTTAGGAGCAGCAGAAGGCTTGAAATGGTTACGTCGCTGGACTCCCGTGTAGACAACCGTGTTTCGAGCCCCAGACCCTGTGGCTTAAAACTCACATCAGGCACGTGTGCATGCGTGCCCAAGGTCCTGAGAGGAGAATGGAGGAGAAGGGATTGCGGCGTGGCCATTCCCCCAGTGGGGGGGGGGGGCTGATTTCTTGCTTCCTGTCTCTTCCTGTCTGTCTCTCCCTGTCTAGTACGTACATGCACCCTATAGCAAAAATCTCTCTTAAGAAAAAGGCTCAGATCTTAATTCAGTGCACTACAGTGAGGGTAGTGCTTGGCCCTTGGGGCTGCGTTCTGAGGTTGGGTTGCATCTGACTCAGGCCGAGGCTGACAGGCTACAGCCACCCTTCCGCCCTCTGGCAGCAGGTGCGTGTAGCCTTGGTTCCATTAGGCCACGGGGGCAGGCGTGAGCTACTTGGTCAGCAGAGGACTGACCGTGTTAACTGCAGTTTACTTTTCTTGTTTCAGACTCATATTTACATGTTTTACTTACACTTTTTTAGAACGCTGTACTCATATTGAAAAATGACTTTTTTAAAGTCTGGCTTTTGGGTCAGGTGGGGCTGCAGTAGTACCATGTGTGGAGCTACCTGGGGACCCCAGTGCATGTCCCAGGCCCTCCCTGTGCATGCCAGGTGCACACATGCCTGTGACCCAGGCAGGCTGGGGCGGGGGGGTCATGGTGTGAAGGCCCTGTCGTGGATTGTTCTCTCTCTCTGCCCCCTGCCTTACTGAAAAAAATAAGTAAACCTAAGAAAACTTTGTAAATTTTATTCTAATAGAAAGTGATGCTTTTTCTAATAAAGAGATTGACAAGGTCATTTTTTTAAAAAATGTTTGCCAAAGGGCACATGTGCTTGCCTGAGAGACAGACAGAGAGAAAGCAGGAGAGAAGGAAAGTGAGAAATCGGGGGTGGGGGGCTTAGCCATGTTGTAATCCCTTCTCTTCCTCTCTCCTCTTGGGATTTTGGGCATACACGCACATGCACCCGGTGTGTTTTTTCAAGCCACCGAGTTCAGGACTTGAACTATGCAGTCAGCCATGTGGGATCCAACCACCTTAACCACTGTGCCACCTGCTGGCCTGACAAGGTTGATTTTTTTATATAAAATTTGAAACCCCGACGATCTCAGCCAGCTCTGTAACACAGAACTTATGTGCTATGCATTGTGGGCCAGATCCCACACAGCTGACCCTGGCTCAAACCATGGACTTTGTGGCTTGAGAAATATGCCAAGGATGTGTGTGCATGCCCCAAATCACGATGGGGTGGAGAAGTGAGCAGAAGGGGTTGTGGTGTGGCCACACCCCAGTGGCAGGTGTCATAGCCCATCCTCTCTCTTTCTCATGCAACTCTGGCAATTGAAAAAAAAATCTTCTAAAAAATCCAAATGCTCTTATTATGATTATAGAGTAATTAATCTGTCAGGTTTACCACTAATATAAACTAAAATAAACTATCTAAAACTATTTTCAGCTCTTGGTAATTAATATTTTTTACATCTGTGCTCTTTAACATAAAAGTAAAATATATTAAGTGTTAAGGTTTTGAGACATGTAGAAAAGTCTAAGAAAGAGGAGCTTTTTTAATTTTAATTTCCAGAGGGCACGTATGCTTGCCAGAGAGAGACAGAGGAGAAAGCAGCCCTCGACAGAGTATGGTCATGCCACGATTCCTCCTTCTCTGCTTCTCCATCCTGTTGGGATTTGGGGTACAAACACATGCACACCTTGTGTATTTTTAAAGCTGCTGGGGCTGGGATTTGAACTGCGGTTGTTCATGTGGGATCCATATTCCTTAACCACCAGGCTACAGGCTGGTCCAGAAGAATACTTTAAACTGCCTGTAGTCTCTCATCTCGAGGTAGCCAGTGTTGGTAATCTGGTGTGTTTCTTCTTATAGATTCAGACATAGCTTTTTCTCAAATGGTTTTTCCCACTTTCCATTTCAGTGGAAGACTTACAATCCTGCATTTTCCCAGTTGGAAATCTGGTTCCGATTTGTCTTCGTGGTGCTCACCTTCATCGTCACTGTGAGTGCCATCCTCCTGGCAGACTGGCAGACCCTAGCCAGGATGAAGCTGGTTTACGTGGTCAGGACTGTCCAGGGCAAGCTGCCTGGGTGTCTGGGCTCCATCTGGGGTCAGTTAGCGAGGACGACTGTGTGACTGCGGACCGGGAGGCGCTTTCCCTCACTGCACGGTGGGCGGGCGGGTTACCCTGCAGGAGGGACTCTGCCTGCTGGCATGGCCTTCTCTGGTGCAGGTACCACACAATCTTGGGGTTTTGTGTTTGAAAAATTGTTCTGGGCTTTTTAGTCTCCACGCTTTTTCAGGAATATGGACCAAGAAAATGGTTTTGGAAATGCAGGCTTTGGCTTATTTGGGGTCTGAGGTCTCTGTCCACGTGCGCACGGTAATTTTGAGGGGAAATGATCACCCTTAGAAGCACACCGGAGCCCCACAGGACCCGGGCTGAGAGCGAGAATGTGTCACGCATCGGGCAAGAGGCCATGTGTTCACTCAGCGTCTCCTTGCTGTCCGTGGGGTGGCCTCCTGTCCCCATCAGCTGTGTCCTCTCTGCAGTGGCGGCTCCTCTTGCTGCCCAAAGAACACTTGGTACTTGGCAGACGAATGATGTACACATAGCGGCTGTGTGCACGCAGCTGGCGGGCAGGGCACGGGCCCTGGGGTCCAGGGGGATGGAGGTTCCCGCGCTCAGCCAAGCCAGGGCCTCAGGGATCCCAGGCTCCCCCTAGTGGCTTCATCAGTGAAGAGGGAAAGCTGGCTTTTCTGTCTTTTTCATCAGATTCTTTTTTAATTTGCTATAGGACATGTGCACTCACCAGAGAGACAGAGGACGGGAGGAAGCGCCTCCTGGGGGGTGACCACACCACACTCCCCCCTCCTTCACTTTCTCTGCACACACACACACTCACATAACACCCGGCATGTTTTCCAGCTTCTGGGTCTACCCTTGGAGCGTGCAGTGTGCCATACGGGGTCCACCACGCCACCAGAAACCTTGCTCCCTGGTGCCTGGGATTCTGCTTCCCTGGGCCTGGAGAGCTGGTGCTCCACATTCCCGGTGTGTTTTCAGAGGAAGGAAGTGGCCCGAGGCATATCCGGTGACATGGGCTGGGGAGTGGCCACAGGCCAGGGCATCCAGATGGCCCTAAACATTGTTAGCTAATGTCAGATGATAGGAAAGCAAACGACAGCTCCAGGCCTTAAAGCCACAGGTTGTGTCATGTTTTAAAGCACGTTAAGGACACATCTCCCTGGGCTCCACGCCTTCCCTGGGGGGTGCTGGAGGATGAGCGCGTCCTCTGAGCGTGGTCGTGAGCCTAGTTCGCCCAGCTCTCCGTGGGGAGCCCTGGCTCCCTCTGTAGTAGCCGTGCCATCTCTGTGCTGTGGGAGTGTGCGACTTGCTCGTGGGCCCCTGGGTGCGGCCTGTGTCCCTGGCGTGTCTGCAGGCCAGATGTCTGGGAAGGGCCTCCTGCCTGGTGAGAGGTGGATTCACGGTGCCGCTGTCCCCTTCCCCCTCGGCCCTCTGAGTCCAGCTGGTGACTGTCCTACCTGCGGCCTTCCTAACGCTTATCTTGGATGTGGCTGGTGGCCTCGAGCCTGCAGAAACCCACTGACCCCGGGCAGCCCTGCAGATCTTTGCTGGGCACCCAGACCGCCAGGCTAACCTGCTGGGCGAGCAGGGCGGGGGCAGACAGTAACGAGGCCCTTCCGTCGCAGTGCCTGTTCGCTCACTCCCTGCGGAAGTTCTCCATGCGGGACTGGGGCATCGAGCAGAAGTGGATGTCGGTCCTCCTGCCCCTGCTGCTGCTGTACAACGGTAGGTGTTGTTCCACTTCGGAGCTCCCCCCTTAAAGCCAGAAGCTCCCAGAGTCTCCTGGAGAGCACGCAGGAGGCCCTGAGGAGGCACGCGTGGGAGCCAGCTGCTCCTAGTCAGCCGTTCCTCCAGGCAGCGGCGGGTGCCCGGCCGCGAACTAACAGGCCCCCCGCTTTGGTCGTTATAACTTGGCCGGCTGCAGGCCCAGCAGTCCCGCCTGGCAGTGCTGGCTGCTCCTCGGCCTGCCCCGGAAGGCCTGGCTTCCCCGGTGAGGTGCAGCGCAGCGCCGGGTCCCGGCCTTGGGAGGGCAGATGGCAGGTGCAAGTGGCCCTCCGCGACCCCCGGAGCATCTGCTCCTTGGCCTCCAGGTGTTTGGAAACACAAACTTTAGCCTTTGTGCACTCCCCTCCCAGTTGCCTGCCCCCAGCCAGGGCGAAGCGGGCGGTGGGTTCCCTCCGAGGCGGATGGTCTGCGGGGACGTGGCCCCATTTCCGTCATGTTCTCCTGCCTTCCAGACCCCTTCTTCCCACTCTCCTTCCTGGTGAACAGCTGGTTCCCCGGAATGCTGGACGACCTCTCCCAGTCCGTGTTCCTGTGTGCTCTGCTGCTCTTCTGGCTGTGCGTGTACCATGGGATCCGGGTTCAGGTGAGCTCGGCCGCAGGGGAGCCTGAAGCTCAGTCTGCCTCCTGCCCTCTGGTGGCAATCCTCAGAGACGCATTCACCCACTGAAACCGGCCTCCAGCCCCATACTCAACAGAGCAGCAGTGGTCACCTCGAAACGAACTGGAGGCTGTGGTCTATTAATACTGGGCCATCGGGAAAGTCGTGACACGCTTTTACAAAGAAGAACGTAGGAAAAAATGTCATGATTTTCCCAACGACCTAATAGTGTAATCTGACAGGGGTTAATGTTTGCTAGAATAACTAACTTTTTAAAATTTGCTACCTTTTAAAAATTTTATTTTTGTTTTTTAGGGAGAAAGAAAGTGCTTAACTTTCTATTTTCCTAAATTCTTCATTGTCGGACTGTTGTGGCTGGCTTCTGTTACCCTGGGGATCTGGCAAACGTGAGTACCTGTGTTCTCTGGGAAGCTGCAGTCCTGAGGGGCGCTGGCCCAGGCGGACAGGTGGAGAGCCGTGCCGTGTCCTCCCAGCTCATCCGGAGAGGACCCGTCTCCCCACACTTCAGGCTCGGTCCTACGACTCAAACCCAGGGTTTCATCTTTGGCTTGTAAATAATACATGGTTCTACTAGTCTGAGGGAGAAAATGAAGAAGACAGTTCTTTTAGAGTTCCCTTGGGGAGTGTGGTTGGCCCGGCCTCTCCGTCCACCAGCTGTTTCTGCTCCCCTTTGCGTGCACCTCCAAGCCTCCCGTCCCTCGCTAGCTCCCACGGTCTCGGTGAGACGGCGGCACAGCGGGAGCCCGTGTTGGAACAGCCCGACGCACTGGCTGCGGTGCCCTTGGAGCCGTTCCGGGCAGGAGAGTGGTTTTGGAGCCTGGCTGAGGTCCTGCATGACCGTGGGCCCTGGCTCCCCCTTCTCCAGTCCCCTCCCCTGCTTCCCTGTCATCTGAGGCCCCCTTTTTCATTTTGGAAATTCATCTCAACGAAGCGTGTGCTGCTGCTTGTGTGTGCTCACCCATCTCACTGCGCCCATAGGTGCCTTGGAAAAGCTGCCTGGAAAACAGTTCCAAAAATTACCAGAGAAATAGGGGTTTGGAGCAGACAGTGCTGCAGCTTGGCAACCCTACCACGGCGGGAGTCAGTCGGATTGCGGACGTCGTCAGTGTGAAATAGGAAATTGAGGCTTGCTCCCAGCTTCAGGATTGCTTTAAAAAAAATCTTTCACTCTTGTCGATAGCGTAGTTTATGTTACTAAATTAAAAAACGGGCCAGGAGATGCCACAGTGGTTATGTTGCTGGACTCCTACATGACCGACCTTGGTTCAAGTCCCAGACCCACTGGTTTGAAACTCATGCCAGGTACATGTGTGTGCATGTCCAGGATCCCAGGAGAAGAATAGAGGAAAAGGGATTGCAGTGTGGCCATCACCCCTGGGGCATGATTTCTCACTTTCCCTCTTCACTGTCTCTGTCTCTGTCTCTCTCTCCCCAGTCAGTGAACACAAACACGCTAAAGCAAAAACCTCTTAAAAAAAAAAAAACAAGAGTCAAATGAGACAAAATGTAAGATAGAAAATAAAGCTAGTGGGCCAGCTGGTGGTTATGGTGGTTACGGTGGCTGGATCCTGCGTGGCCGACTGCAGTTCAAATCTTGGGCCTGGCGACTTACACAACACGAGGCACGTGTGCACCTGTGTGAACAACATCCTGAAAGGAGGGAGGGATGCATACTTTAGCAAAAAAAAAAAAAAAAAAAAAGGAAGCTAATTCTTAATCTAGAGTTTTTTTTATTATGTTATTATTTTAGAGTTAACGAATTACATGATCCAATGTACCAGTATCGAGTTGACACTGGAAATTTTCAGGTAAGAATTTTCTTTTAACACTGTTTTATGAAGTGACTGAATTTTGTAACTTCCACGTGTTGTTGACACGAGCTTGTTAATGGCTGCTAGGCCGGCAGGTGGCACAGTGGTTGGGGTGCCGGACTCCCATGTGGCCGACTGCAGTTTGAGTCCCGAGCCTGGAAGCTTGCTTTTTCACTTTCCTTTCTCTCTCTGGTCAAATTAAAATAATAGTAATAATAATAATGATAATAATACCAAGTAAAATGAAATAAATAATTCTTTAAAAAAAAAGATAGCTCGGGAACCAGCAGTTAGCGTAATGGCTATGTTGCTGGACTCCCACGTAGTCGACCGCGGTTCGCGTCCCGGACCCCATGGCTTAAAACTCACGCCGGGCGCGTGTGCGTGCGTGCCCAAGATCCCGAGAGGAGAATGGAGGAGAAGGGATTGCGGCGTGGCCATCCCCCCTGGGGGGTGATTTCTCGCTTTCTGTCTCTATGTCTCTTTCTGTCTGTCTGGTGAGCGCACACGCCCTATAGTGAAAACCTCTCCCAAAAAAAAGAAAAAAAAAAAGAAAAAAAGATAGCTCAAGGGTAGGAAGTGCGGGGAAGTGAGGGTGTTTTCACCCCCCGTGTTTGTTGTGGTGACCGGCGGCAGCACAGGGCGGATCCAGGGCGCATCACTGTAGTTCCCATCTGTCCCCTATTCCCAGGCAGGTGGTCAGGCAGTAGTCACGAGGGCCCAGGAACAGACCAAGGGGCCTGTGGCCACCACTGAGGGGACACGAGAGACAGGCCTGTGGGACACGGGCAAGGCTGAGGCAGGCAGGTTCTTTGAGGCAGAAAGAGCGCCAGGTCCTCCCCTGCAGCCCGGTGCCCTGCCTTGGCCACCAGACGGAGAGCCTGGCACCGAGAGCACAAGGATGGGCAGGTGGGGTGGACGGAGCCTCCTCTGAGGGGTGGGCTCTGCAGGCGAAGGGGTGTCGTCCTCGCTGGAGCCTGACCCTCATCAGAGCCACCAACCTGTCTTCAGAGGGCAGGGTTTTGTTTCTGTGAACAAAACGACAGAATCGTGCCCTTGAATTCCCAGCGTGTCCCTGAGCATCGGCCCTCACTTCACAGACAGGGAATTGCAGTCCCGAAAGCTGAGCTTGCTCAAGGCTCCTCAGGTCCAGCCCCGGGTCTTTTTTTCCTTCCCTCCCCGCATCCTTCCCTCCTTCCTTTCCTTCCTGTTTTAAATTTGCTATAGGGCACACACACTCCCGAGGAGGCGGGGTGTAGTGAGAACGCACCTCCTGGGGGAATGGCCATGCCACAGTCCTCCTCCATCCTCCTCTTGGGATTTTGGGTATGCGCACACACGCACCTGGAGTGATTTTCAGGCTGCTGGGTCCGGGACTCCTTAATTGCTGCACCACTGGCTGGCCCTGGGTCTTGTCTTTGCCAGGAGCTGCTGTCCTCATACGCTGGGAGGGGGGTCAGGCCTATACTCAGATGGGGACAGACAGGCCCACCACCATTTCCTAAGCACCTGCCATGTCCAGGCCCCGGGCCTGGAGCGTCCTGTAATGGGAGGAGCTTGGGTACCCGGAGGGGGACGAGGGGGCAGAGAGTGGGAGTCTGTTCTTGCCGCTCCTGGACGCCCTTCGGGGTGGAGCCCCTGGCAGGTGCGAGGCTTTGCTGCGGCAGTGCCGGTACCAGAAGTGGAGACTCGGCCGCGCACTCAGCGCTGTCTGGTCCCCAGGGAATGAAGATTTTCTTCATGGTGGTGGCGGCCGTGTATGTCCTGTACCTGCTGTTCCTGATTGTGCGGGCCTGCTCTGAGCTACGCCACATGCCTTACGTGGGTAAGCGGCTCTGGGGCACCACGGAGGGTGGCTGATGGGCAGGAGTGGCTGGGGGTCCCTTCGGGTGATCTCACCCCAGAGAGCCCTGGGGCTTGTCCATCACGAGTGGGGCCAGCACCTTTGGTCCCTGGGGGTCTGAACGGGACTGAACAGATCCTGCTGGCCATGAGGAGGGAGGCCTTCAGACAGAGCCAGGGGCCCCGGTGCTGTCAGAGGGCCAGTCGCAGGGTGGCACCTGGTGCAGGATCCCCGGGCTGTTTCTTAGTCCTGAGTCAGGGCCTGTCCCACTGGTCTCACGGGATCCTCCCCACCAGAATGGCCGCCCGGCCGGCTGCAGAGGGCAGGAGTCGTGTTGTAGTTTCAGGTCTCTGCGATGAGCATGGCCCCGACTTCCATGTCCATGCCCGTGTACCAAGAGCTTTCTGTCTTTCAGATCTCCGCTTGAAGTTTCTGACTGCCCTGACCTTTGTAGTGCTTGTCATTAGGTGAGAAACTTTCTCTTTCTGTGTTTACTTCCGTAAGTATTAGTGTCTGTTCTGTCCTGTGCAATTGATCTCAGGGGACTTCGGCTGCTGGGCGGGGTGGGGGTGGCGGGGCTCTTACCAAGGGCGGGCACGAAGTGTGTTGCCAGCCCCGAGAGCTCGCATTCGTGTTGTAATGTCCAAGGAACGAAGGCGGGCGATTAGGCTCCCCCCACCCCACGGCACAGCCGGATGGCCCTCTGGGTGGCGGCCGGGGCCACGTGGGTGACCTGAGCTGGGTTCCTGGCCTGTGTGTGGTGGCCTATGGTCCTTGCTGACTGGGTGCTGGGGCAGGATTGCAGTGTGGTAAGACCTGGTCAGATACCTGCCGCTTCCCTCCTTCCCGCGAGGGTGCGCACTTGCTCTCTCTTTAAAAAAAAAGTCAGGGAAAGCGTGCTTATCTGCTTATCGGCACCGGTGAGGTTCTCTGCGTGGGGGGCACACGGTTACAGACGTGAGGGCGCGTGGGCCTTCGGGCTGCTTTGGTGTTCCAATCTGAGAGCTCTGGGTGAGTGAGCACAGCGGGTGTGGCTGAGCAGTGGGCCCAGGGGCGGTGGGAGGCCTGCAGTGCCTCGGCCCCCTCCGGGCAGGCGGGCTGCGCCTGAGAAAGCCCAGACTTCACAGGGGTCTTTGAAATTCCAGGTAGTTGGTGGTTCATGATTTGTCTCTTTCTCCTAAGGTCAAAATTCAGAGTGGGGCAAGTCTAGCTACCTGCATTTCTTTCCTGGTTGTGTGGCTGATGCGAGCCCCCTGGGGCCCCTGGGTGTCCGGGCCTGGGCCAGGCTCTCCACCCTGGCCCTGGAGTCCCAGCCTTGCTGAGGGTGAGGACTCCTCTAGGCCTCCAAGTCCATTCACCAGCCACACGCTGTGAACTCAGCCTGGACTTCTAAATGAATCGAACTTCACTCAGCATCCAAACTCGCATGGGAGTAACAGTGCACAGGTGTACTGAGCACCTACCCGAATGCTCGCACGCTGACAGGCAGTTCTCGTCCTCACACCCACACACACGTGCGCCTCACCCTTGAGCTGCCAAGTCCGCGGGCTGGAGGCGCCTCTGCGGGAAACCTCTGTGTGGTCTGTCTTTGAAGTTGTTATGCTTTTGTGATTGTGTTTGTGGAGTTCCAGGGGACTTGGCTGGCAGCAGGGCATGCGTGTGCATGTGTGTGCGTGTGCGTGTGTGTAGAAGATTCCTGGCAGAAATAACAGTGACTGGCCCAGAGGCATGACAGGGTGACTGTAACCAAGTGCTCGGAGCCGGCGCCTTTTCTCCTCCCGTCCTGACACGGCGTCTCCTTCCCCATGTTTCAGCATCGCCATCCTTTACTTACGGTTTGGAGCACAAGTTTTACAGGACAACTTTGTGGCCGAGCTGTCAACTCACTACCAGAATTATATCCTTTAGCGGGAAGTCCCCAGGCTCTGGGACGCCTTCTGCACACAGTGGTTGGCAACCGCAGCTTGTGAACCACTCTCTGAGGCCTCCCCGGACCTGTCTTCTAGATCTGGAGCCCCCTCCCAGCACACAGTGCCCCTGCCCTGAGGTGGAGGCTGGGAGGGGCAGGACAGTCCCAGTCACAGTGGGTTGAGAGCTGCCCTGTCCCCAGCAGAGCACTGAGGAGCGGCCCAAGGGCTGATGGGAGCGTCTTCTCTCTGGGCTTCTCTCCTACTGGCACCCAGATGTGTCCCGGTGTGGTCTCCCCGGGCCCTGAGTTATGGCAGGTTGAGCCTGTGTCTTCAGAGCAGAGCTCGTAAAGTGCTGGACTGCCTCGGAGTCCCGGTGCCCCCAGAACAGGGGAGCAGGGTTGAAGCCCCCGGGGGCCCTGCCTCGTCCCGATGTCGGGTAGGAAGCGTGTGCTTCCCTGCTCCCTGGATGATGGGGACACGTGGGTGGTATGCCTTGCAGTCCTAGGTTCTTGCCGTGAACCTGAACCTAAATCCCCAGAATTCATGCATAATTTTTCCGTCGTTGGGACCAGATTTCATGGCAAGCTTTCGTTAGATTCTCAGAGGAGTCTGTAACCAGAAGAGGTTAAGAACACCTGATTCGAGAGCTTGTTTCCCATTCATTTCCTCAGTGTGTCCAGAGGCCTGAGTCCACGGGGCTCTGTGTGCCCAGGGCCCTCCTGCCTTTTCATGCCCAGCAGATCCTGCCCTTGGGCCCAGAAGTGGCGTGCCCCCTAAGGGTTATTTGATTTCTGGCAATGGATGTGTCCCCTACTCGGGTCCTGACATCCAGTGTAGCCGGGGCCAGTGGTCAAGACGAGGTGCTGATGGCGAGGGGGGCGGCCGGGCAGGAGCAGAGGCACCAGCTGAGCTGTCCAGACACGTGTCCTTCCCTTGACTGGCGGCACCAGCTGAGTTCCTGTCATTCTACGGCTTGTTGAACTTCTATCTCTACACGCTGGCCTTCGTGTATTCTCCATCGAAGAATGCTCTGTACGGTAAGTCACCTGGGGTCCGGGTCTCCGCCTGAGAGGGCAGACAGCTGGGTCAGTCCCAACACACTTACTGGGATCTCCGTTATCACTGAGCGCCATGAGTCTCGGTACTCTCTCGTGGCAGAGACAAGGTGAGTTAACGGGAGGCTCTGCGTGTTGCTTAGAACACAAGTGACCCTGAACCATGTGAGGTCTCCACAGCCCTGACAGGGAGTTTCCTGTTAGCGGTTCCTGGCACACGCGGAATGTCCATCAGCCAAATGTCGTAAAGCCTGCCGCATACTGTCCACCAGCAAGCCAGAGTGTACCTAAAAAATCCCCAAACAGAGCCCAACTAGCCTCTCACACAAGGAGTGAAAGGATGAAAGGTCTGGGATGGGGTCGCACCTGCCATTCCCCACTTTCAGACCCCTCGCAGACAAGGCCCCACCTGAGCGTTGCAGCAACCGCAGGGTGGCGTAGTCCCTCCCCCCTTCAGAGCAAGGACCTTGGAAGGGGCTGCTGCAGCTGAGGATTGGAGGGGGCAGGCCCGGCAGGCATAGCTCCTACCCCAGGCGACCTTGGTAGGAGGGGCAGGGGGGTCAGCTGGCGGGCTGCCCTCGCTCGCCCACCCTCCTTGCAGGCTCTCACCCACTTCCCAGCAGCCTGCCCAGCAGCTCAGGCACACAAAGGACAGACCCTCGAGCTGTGTTGTCCGGGCTTGCAGACTGGGATGGCAGAATCCGGATTCGAATCCAGGTTCTCCATCTCTGGCAGCAGGCTTCTCCCAGGACAGCACGGGGGCCCCTCCAGGCTCACACTAAACTGCTCGAGATAGAAGTGCTCTCGTTGCTTTGCAGAGTCCCAGCTGAAGGACAACCCTGCGTTTTCCATGCTGAACGACTCGGACGACGACGTGATTTACGGGTGAGCACTGCATCTCCTGAAGGCTGCCTCGCCATGGGCATCCGCCTGGCGTTCGGGAGGGGTTCTTCTGAATTAGTTTCTAAGCTTTGGATCGTTTACCCGGGAACATCTAGGGAGTGCCTGGGTCTCTGTCCAGGCCTAATTTGGGCTTCACTGTGGTGGTTTTCTTTTGCTGAGGGTCTGCAGTGGGTGGTGACCAGAATAGCACTTTCAGGACCTATGGGCTCTGCTAGGAGTTGGGGTGGGTAGGCGCTGCCAGTTGGCGGGGAACTGAAAGTGAGGCTGTGCAGTGAGTCCTTGCAGAAGGGCGTGCTGCTGTGAAAGGCTACACGAGGAGCTGTCGAGCCGAATGGTATCAAAGGTCTCTTTGGAAATAGGAGCGACTATGAGGAAATGCCCCTGCAGAACGGCCAGGCCATCCGGGCCAAGTACAAGGAGGAGTCGGACAGCGACTGAGCCCCCGGCAGCTGCGCACGCACGGAGCCTGGCGTCCCTCGGGGCCGGTTCCTGGCCTCCGCCTAAACCCACTTGGTTCACTTTCTCAGAAGCAAAGATTTCGTGTTCCTCATTTGTTTACATATTTTTAAAAAGAGCAAAAATCGAAGATAAATTTAAATGCTGGGCCCAATTTATTGCCAAGGTGGTTAAGTCTGTCTGGTAAGAGAAACTCTGTTAACAGATTTAAACTCTTTTCATAGAGTTCTAGTGAGAGAGAACATTTTTCTATGGTGAGAAAGAAATTGCCCGTTTTTAGGAGAATTAATTATGTACTTAGTTTTCCCTGAGTGACTCCAGCTCCAGGTCCCAGAAGCCCTCAGGGCTGAGCCCACATGCGGCGGTGTTGTTTCTGCCTTCCTTTATCCGCCGTGGTACCGTGTTCTTGTTCCTTCCCACTCCCAGGGCGGCCTGCCTGTGCAGTGGCCAGTGCCGGGGGGCCGCGGCCTGCCAAGGCTGGTAGCTCACACCAGCTGCATTTTGTGAATCGTGTAAATCCTGACTCATTAGGAAAATGGTGGATGCTGGCTTCAGCCCTCCCTGTCACTAAAGCAAAGATGACAGTGTCCTGGAGTCCTGAGGAGGGTCGATGAATTGGATAAGGGCAGGCTGAGGTCACTTGCCGGTTGCCAGCTCCTGGGGGAGAGGCCCACTGGCCCCAGCATGTGTGTGTGCACGGATGTGACTGAATGGACTTCCCTGGGCTGGGGCGGCAGGAGGCAACCACCCCCATCCCAGGATTGGTAGTTTCTGCAGCTCTCTTGGATGTGACACCTTAGAGAACTTTATTTTTTTAATAAAAACAAAATGAATGAACGATATACTATTATAGATTATCTCCAGAAAGTTTGTCAATTGTACATTTGGAAACTAGATGAAAAGAAAGTAAAAACATTTTAAGTGGTTTTTGCAGCAACATCTTTGAGTGCAAGGTGACCTGCTTGGAAACCACTGCTGTCCCGTGTTCCATGTGGCGGTCAGGACAGCAGTGAGTTACTCTGTGGGACGAAACGTCTTGGGCTCAGCTGAACCTGTGTCACCACAGGCCCAGGGGTGATCCTCAGTCCTTGTCAGAGTCCAGGTAAGAGTCTGTGTAGACACTCCTGCTTCTCCTCAACATGCACAGTAGCATCTCCGTTGCCACGCGGTCAGTGTTGTCCTGACTGGGCCACGTTGGAGGTCACTGTGCCACTCTGCAGGCCGCACCTGCATTTCTTCACCTGTGCGCCGACAGGCTCCTGGATCCACGCCAGGCCCTGCATTCATGGACACTGCTCGCTATCCCTTCACATCTAATTTAAACTCTAGCGATAATGTACCTTTACTGCAGGTCCCACTTACAGTTGTTTAAAAACCTTGTAAATATGAATGTTTTCATTAAAAACAGCTGTATTATTGTAAGGGTAATTCAAGTTTACATAATTTTTACATTTGCAATGACATGATGACTTTTTGATTCTGTGCAGAGGTATTAAAATTTTTCTGTTACCAAATTTTACAACTTCAAATACTACTAAATAATTTTATGTAAACTGATGGTTTGTGCTGATTAATGTATTCTAATATGTGATATAGTTTACAAGTTTTAATAGTTACAAAATCATCGTCCATGATTTGCAATGCTGTTATTTATCAGTAAATGTAAAATATTTTGGGGCTAAAATAATGGTCACATACATTTAGAACTTTTTGAAACTTGTCTTTGTCCTATAGTGTAATTAAGAACTGTATCTTCACACATTGATTTTCATGACATCACTGAAGTGAAAAACATGGCTTATTTATTTACTTTTGTAACTAGGTTGGAAACAAAAGAAAAGGGAAGTAGTTGAGGGGTACGGCTACTAGATCATACAGCTTCCACTTCTCTTCCCTGGTGTGTCATGTGTACCAACATACCTCACTCTCCATGTAAACATTTGCTAGAGCATAGAGCATTTACCACGTAGAGTATGTGCTATGGGTATTAAGGTAAAACACTAAAGTCTGCCAGATACTTTTGACAGCAGTGAGAAAATTCTTTTTCTTCGAGGGAAAGATTTTTTTAAACTTAAATTATAGATTCAAAGGGCCAATTTTAGTTCTTTCATGGTAATAGCTTGAATGACATCATCTTCAGATATTTGTTCCTACTGGTCTGGTCCAGGGCAACCTGGAAGATGACCGGAGTATTTCACCGTTTCCCTAGGGAGAGCTTCCTTATCCATGTGGATAACAGGTCTGCTTGATTTATTATTAAATCATCGCCGCAGTGACAAAGTGCTGATTTCTCTCATGAGCCCCATCTGAAAGGCTTGAGAGGGGATGTAAAATCTAACTCGAGGTTTCTAAGTTGCTACTGTACATAATTGGAAAATGTCACCAGCTTCAGGTAGTTCAGGAACTGTTTACTGAAGGTACGGTTAGGTCAAATAGGTTACAGTGGGCTCACCTATTTTCTGAACCCTTTTCACAGGAAAACAGACTCATAAAAGTTGGGATAATTGAAAGAGATGTCCCTAAGAACATTGAACAGACTGGACTTAAAACACTGAAGTGTATTTGTGTTTTGAGGGGTTTAGAAACCAGTTGCCTTTTTATAAAGATACAAATCTTTTCCCCATGCCAAAGGGAAGTGGCTGTGGTCTGCGACATCTTGTTACGCTGTTTTCTCTTTTCCTAATGCCCGCAGGCATGTACGTGTGTCAGAGGATGAGAGAAAGTGCCCACGTGGGTGCTGTGATCCCCTTTCTTCCACTCCTCCTCCCCATCAGGATCCTGGGCATACAAGCACACACACACACGCCTGGCTAGAGCTGCCGGGGCTGGGATTCGAACCATAGCTGGCCATGTGGGATCCGGCTCCTTCCACACAGCGCTTACTTGCTGTGCCCTGTGGTTTATCTCCATCAGATGTTTTCTATATACTGGTAACTGCAGCACCATGCTATGAAACAGAAGGACTTTCTACTACTGAAAACTGCCTTTTTACAAAAGACTGTAAATATTTGTAAAGTAAATCTACAGTAAACTTTAAGCTCAAAAGGAGAGAACTGTTTGCCTTTGGAAGCTGCTGGCAGAGCACAGCAGCTGGAGTGGCAGCAGGATCCACCTGGCTGGAGTGGCAGCAGGATCCACCTGGGAAAAGGGGACTTTGTTTATGGCTAACTCACGTCTGGGGAATGGCTTCCTTCTGATACTACCTTTCCGGTCAATGGTAATAAATTTTTAAATACTCACTCCTTACATGTATCTTGTTTGCTCTTGGCATGTAGAATTAATTCAGTCTTTTAGATGAGAGTTTTAAGAAAAGCAGGGATTCCTTGTCTTTATTTTTTTGTTTTGTTTCTCTCGACAAGAAGACATGGTAGTGTCTTTATTACCAGGTCTACCTTGGTCTGTGGACAGGCACAGAGGTGAAGACAGAGGCCAGACTGTGGGGCCCGCCTCCCTACTCATTTTGATATGTGACTAAATCATATCATCTCCAGACACATTCCCTGATTTTCAAATAACTGCATAAGTGTAGACACAATTGGGAACGCACTTTGTAAGCCATGAAGTACTGAAACAGATTGCAATTGCCACGGGAAAAGCGAGGATATGGATGACAGCTGTGGTCTCCTGACTGTGGCCCAGGCAAGGATGCACTGGAACATTTCCATAGAGCAGGAGGGACCTGCCCACCTTCCACCCCTCGGCCCCCAACTCGAGGGGAGGGCGCCTAGGGAGGGGCTGGGAATGAGAGCACCCAGCAGACCTGGGTGTGGCGTGGCCTGGGCCTGAGGTGAGAAATCAGCAAACTGCTGGAGAAGATGGAGCAGAGCTGGACTTTGTTCTGTTCTGTTTTATAGATTCCGAAGCCATCAACTAAACAGGAAGAGTTGGTTCTGGAGATTATAAAAAACACAACAGACTTTACACTTGAATAATTTATTATCCTAACAAAAGTATAAACTGTGGAAAATGAGTGTACTTGAATCATTTCAGAGTGGAGGAAGTTTCACACTAGTAGATTGTAGTTTTAGCACCTTTGAAAAGAAATACCCAGGTAAGACAAGTGGCACCTCGGGCTTCAGACTACCTGCAGTGACGCCCTCATCTGGCTGGGGACACATGCTTCTGGAACAGTGCCACCATCTGCTTTTTCTCTACATTTTGAGAGTGCCACAAAACACACTTAAAGGAGATGAGAAAGGTGTTCACCGAGTCCAGGCTGGCCGTGAGGAGAGGAACAGGTGTGAGACTAGGAGGGAGGGCGCAGGGGGAGGCTCAGATGGACAGTCCGAAGGCACTGACGATGCAGTACATGGTCTTGTTCTCCCACCGCACGGTGCAGCTCCCTGTGGGGAGAGGACAGGTCAGCTCTGACCACGAGGTGCGTGGGGGGACTTGCCACTCACGCTCTCACACTCAAGCACTGACCTTCAAAGTACCCAAATAAGGATGACTAATAAACAGGCATGCACACACATGAAACAGCTAGCCCACATCTCATAAAACACTCCTTTAAGTAATATGTATCTTGGCAAGGCCTGAGAAGGTTCTGGAAAGCTTTTGGGGGGAACACACATGACAGGACCTCACAAGCACGGATGACAGTCATACCGTCAGTGGAGCTGTCCCAGAAGCAGGAACTTGCCGTGTGCAGTCCAGCCCCGTTCTTCTGCATAATCACGCAGGTCACTTCAATGCAAACGAGCTCTTATTAGAGAAAGCTGGCAGCCACACCAGTTGCCTCTGCCATTTAGCATAGGCATAGAGATCAACGGCTAGTCACATTCCTTGTCCCTCTAGACTGACTAAACATGCTTCCCTTCCTTTACCCCTTGTTCTAAAAGCCTCTGATCAGAAACCCCATGAAGCCCTGTGGGATGCCCTGCAATGCACCAGCAGCGTAGGCCAAGGGGAGCGTCCACGACACAAGTGGCCTGCTCCTGCTGGGGACCCGGGCGGCCAGGCACCAAACCGCCATGCTCACTCTCTTCTGGCACTGGACCCCATTCTGATCCATTTTTGAGACCACCACCAAAACGCGAGAAACCCGAATCCATTACCAATGTACTTAAAAGGCTTTCCCAGCTTGGTGAGCTGGCTGAGGGTCTGCTCCACCACGTTGGTGGTCCACTGGTTCACCTTGCTGTGCTGGTAAGCGTTCCCACCGATGGCGCTCTCTATGGCCTAGGGGAGCGAGGGCAGGGGCACAGTGAGCGGGATGCCCCCCAGACGCCTTCCAGTCACCCCAAGAACCCGTGAAAGGAAATTTATGTAAAATGTTATGTTTACTTTTAATCATGACCCTGTCACAAACACAGCTTTTGTTTAACAACATTGTATCCAGTTTAAGTAAGTTTTATATTTGTCTTTAAAATTCATACTTAGGGGACCAGCAGTTAGCGTAATGGCCATGTCACTGGACTCCCATGTAGTCGACCATGGTTCGCGTCCCGGACCCGGTGGCTTAAACTCATGCCGGCCGCGTGTGCGTGCGTGCCCAAGATCCCGAGAGGAGAATGGAGGAGAAGGGATTGCGGCGTGGCCATCCCCCCTGGGGGGTGATTTCTCGCTTTCTGTCTCTCTGTCTGTTTCTGTCTGTCTGGTGAGACACACGCGCCCTATAGCAAAAACCTCTCAAAAAACAAAAAAAAATTTCATACTTAGCCTGTCACAGTTGCTAAAAACATTGTGACCTAAAGATTGGATTTAATGCTGACTGCTGCTGTAACACCTGGAGATAAGCAACACAGTCTTTGCCTATCGAGGCCAGAATAAACTCCTTTTTTTCTTTTTATCATGAGAGACAAAAAGTGTGTGCATGAGAGGGAGTGAGTGGAGGGGAGCATTTCTGAGAGCCTGGGCCGCGTCATGCGTCCCTTCCTCTACCGCTGGTCTCAAAGCATCTGCTCAGGTTGGGCGGGGTGGTGAACCCAGGCCGCCACGGGGCCTCAGCCAGAGCCCAGCAGCGCCCTCCTGCACCACCAGTGCTGGCCCCCTGTCCCTTTAAAGGTGCAATACTGTTACGCCTACCTGACGCTGTCCAGTGTCTACCGGCTAACTATACAGGAGCCCTGCTGACTGTACGAACCTATGCAGATCATCAGAGTCAAAAATACTTCTTTTATCCAGCATTTTCTGGGAACATGTCACCATGTAAGTGTAATTTCCACATAACTAAAGAGCCCTTTATATTCCAAAGTTTCTTTGTGATGAAAATTTTTTCTTCAATTCCCTCCTTTTCTCTGCTGTATTCTAGGGCAACTCAAGATCTGCAGAGCTGGTCCCGGCTCTTGCTGAGCTCATGCTGTTCCCAGCATAGGACTTTCCGGGTCTGTCTGTCGGTCCCTTTCATGGGGATGTCTGTTAGTGTGCCTGCACCCGGGCCGCTTTCCAACTGCTGTGCTGGAGACCAGAAAACCAGGCCTTTATGACAGCTCTGATCTAAACTAAAAACAAAACATCCAGTGAGGGTCACACTCTGTCCACTCACACGCAATGGACAGAAAACCAACAGTCCTGCGACCCGAGGTGTGCACGGTGGGTAAGGACAGGGTCAAGAGCCTGTACGGGAGCCCAGCGACCCTGATTTCTCCCTGCAAACCTTCCTATCTGTCCTGGACTTCGTGCAGGCACATCGCACACTGGCTCCTCCCCTGCCATGCCTGCTCCCCACCCAGCTCAGAGGGAACAATCGGGGTGGCGCTGGCAGCTCTGGATTGTGGGGACAACACTCTGACCGGACCTGGGAACTGTCCAGGGCGGGGTGGGCTTTCATCTAGCTACACCTCTTAATTCTGTCAACTCCCCACCACACTTTGAAACTCGCTGTTTCTCAGGGAGGGAGGAAAACGCTCCTGCAGTTTTGGACCCATCCAGATTTGCTCCTGCTTGGTACCTCAACAGCTTCAGTTCAGAACTGACCCACCACCGGGCTTGCCGCCGAGGCCAGTGAGGCACAGTAAAGGGACACTTGCACGTCACCTTCCTTGTACTGGAAACATGTCATTTTAGTTGTACCTGTTGCCTGGGAGCCGAGTCACAAACAAAAAGACAAACTAGCCTTCCTGACAGACCAACCTCACCACTCCTGGCTGTGTTCAATTCACCCACTTCCTGCTCCCCGTGTTCCACACGAAACATGATATTTAGAAAAAAAATGAAAAGCAAACTTATAGCCCCTACAGTAACCCAAAACCAGGTCTGCAGTAAAGAGTGAATGGCAGAAAAAAAACACTGCTTTTGTACACTGCTCTGGCTGTTTGTCACTCTGGCATGTGCCAGGACTCTGCATCCAAGCCCATTCCGAATTATTACGTGTGGGCCCTCAAATGGCGCTACTGAATTCAGATCGTCTCATGACCTCTCAGTCAATGGCTTCAATATTTCTGCTCAGTCTTACGGGGCACAGAAGCTGACTAGGAAGACCTTTCTGGTCTCGTTCCTGTCCCAGACTACCTGGCTCTCGGCATCATTCCAGGAACACCTGCCTCCTTTCATGACGTCACCACCCCCACCAAGGACCTCCTTTCATGATGTCACCCCCCACCACGGACCTCCTTTCATGACATCACCACCCCCACCAAGGACCTCCTTTCGTGACGTCACCCCCACCAAAGACCTCTACATATGTTGTCCACAGCCCCCAAAATCTGCCCCCTCTTTTCACAGGGTTACTCCTGCTCCTACTTAGTTCTTCACAGCTCAGCTCTGAAAGGTCCCAAAACTCACGCAGTGAGTCAGATTCCTCTTTAAATGCTCTCACTGCCCCACGTCATGTGCATACAAGCTTACTTTCTAGTGTGATTATGAGGGTCTGCCCTCTCTTCCCCCACAGTGTAAATTCCAGGAGGCAAGACCATGTCTTTTTTGCTCACTAGTCAGCCCTTGCATGCTACCTCAATAGGGATTCTTTTAAGGAATGGAGGAAGAACAAATGTCCCTTTGTCTCTTACCCTCATCATCTAAGGGAGGTACTGTGATCAGTAACAATAAATATGTAGTTTAGTAATGTAACAAAAAGAACTGAATGACTAGATCACCAGGTTCTGAATAATGACAAATTGATTGTTCAATTCTTTCTCTTTCTTTTTTTCAATTTTAATCTTGCCAGAGACTGCATGCTCTTGCTGGGGGGAAGGGGAGATATACCGAGTGTGAGAGAGGAAGAGGGAAAGCACTGCCCGACGGGATGGTCATGCCCCAATTCCTTCTCCATTTCTCCCTTTAAGACTCTGGGCGTGTGCACATGCACACACACACACCCTGTCCACCAGGTCTAGAACTTGAGCTGCGGTCGGCCATGTGGGATCCAGCTGCCTTAACCATCATGCCACCAGCTGGCCTGATTATTCAATTTTCTTATATTCTCTGTTCATTAAACACTGGAAACATGTATTTGTATGCTGTGAGTCTTTTATGCTAAAATGTTATAGACTCGAACTGTGGTAACATTCATTAATAATGCTATGTACAGAAAATGTCCTGTTTGATTTAAAATATATAATTTACATAATATGGGAGTAATTCTGGTTTGGATACTCCATAAAGTGAAAACTGTTATTTGAAATGCCAAAACACAGGCTCCGCTGAAACAATTCCAAGCTACTATTTAAAACACACTCTTTTCATTCACTGATATAAGCCATTAACAAAATATTTAAAAAACAAATACTTCTCATCTTACCTCTTTTACAATGTTGCTCACTTCATCAACAACAAAAGCGGTCTGAAAGGAAGAAAATTTAGTTAGGATTTATTTATTTATTTTTAGGTTTTTGTCATAGGGCACATCTGCTTGCCTGAGAAAGACGGAGGGAAGGTGAGAAATCACCCACGGGGGTTGGCCATGGCACAATCCCTTCTCCACTCTCCTTCTGGGATTTGGGAAGCACAGACATGTGCCCAGCATGATTTCACAGCCACCAAGTTCAGGATTCAATGGTGGTGGCCCAGGTGCAAGTCCCGCGCCTTAACCCCCATGCCACCTGCTCGCCCCAAGGTTTGACTTTTTTAAAAAAGATGCTTCCACTGCATTGACAAATGCAAATTCAGGTAATGAACATAATTTAGAAATGAAGACTTTAGAAATAACCTCACTTTTCCAAAGAATGTGTTCCAGAAACATCAGGTGGATCCTGAGGGTGTCACGGCAAGTACACCACAGTTGGGGACTAGCGTACACGTGAACAGAGGCGTGGGGCCGCAGTCCACGACTTCACTCTAAGCTAGAACTCCACCTCTCCTTTCACTTCAGCTGGCTGCTTGGATGAATCCATACAGAAGCTGAATGAGTTACCTGACCTTGCATAAATTAACCGATGCTGCTTAAGTAATCCATCGTTAAGAATGTAAAATTCTCTCTTCCCTGACGTTAAGTGACTATAAGACATAAAACACTGCGTTTTTGTTTCAATCTTTTTTTTGAAATTTTTGCCAGAGGGCATGTGTGGCCCTGGAGACAGAAGGGGGTGACCAAGAAAGCCCCCATGATGGGGCATGGTCACTTGCAACCACTTCTCCTCTGTCTCTCCCTCCTTGCAGAATTTTGGGCATGCACATGTGCCTGGTATGTTGGGTCTGGGACCCGAACCTAACTGCTAGGCCATGCCCGAGGGTTGGTCTGTTTTGAAGCCATCACTAGTCATCAGGTTTACAATCAATACTATTTCCAGACAAGTACTTTTTCTCAGCGCTGTGCTGCGCCTGCTGGTAGCACAGCTCTCTGCCAGGGGGTCAGGATGACCTGGGAGGGGCTGCCAAGGTAACCCAGCCAGCTTCCGTTTTACATATGGTAGATGTGGATGCCCATAAGGTCATCCTGAAAATAACAGTGGTCGGGCACCTGCCTGCCACTGTGTGGGGACAACAATTTACAGTCACTGTGTAGGCCCAGGAATGGCACTCAGCTCTGGCCACAGCCTGGAGAGGGCAGCCCAGGGCCCTCGGCAGTGTGTTTCCTGGTGGAATAAAGGGAGACAGTCCCTGTTGTGGCAATGAGTCCCCTCCCTGCCTGGCAGCTGGTCACTGCGGCCCTGCCCTGTTTTAGTGACCCTCCCCTTTCTTTTCAGAATTAGGAATTAACCGCCCAAAGCCACCTCACCTGCTGGACTAGGAAGTCATAAAGTAGAAGTGTGCTCCAATTCCAGCTCTCACAAATGAGGTGGCTAAGTGATTTCATTGTTCCTGTCTAAATTGAAGGGGCTGTACAGTGATCAGCCCACTGGAAGCCGTGGAGGACTAGGCCCTGACTGCCTTCTTGTAGGCCACTTCGGAAAAACCTACTGAGTTAAGAGAGTTTCTGAGTATCTCAGAGCGTCCCTCACTTAATGATCATAGGATCCTTCCAAGTGATTGCAGTGATCCTGAACCATACAGGAAAGTCGCTATGTAACTTTCCAGATGGTTAAAGTATGAAAAGGTTTCAGGGCCCTTTACTGAACTTTTCGTGGAAAGTAAAAATTATTGTATTGAATTCATTGGAGAGTTTCAACTTCCACAAAAAAGATGAACAATGAGAGAAGAGTTACAAAGGCCTAACAATGTCCCCGAACTTATAGGGCATGCAAAAAAGGCTTAGTTGAGAGGCTGGTGAGAGGGCCAGGAGGGAAAATGACTAACTACTCAAGGCATGCTACTAGAAGATACTCATGGTCTCCTCCTCCCATGGCATCCAGCTCCTGTAAAGCAGATCACTCTGTGGGCCCAGCAGGTGGTGTGGTAGTTAAGGCACTAGACTCCCACAGAGCTGACAGTGGTTTGAGTCCTGGATCCAGTGGCTTGAAAATTGTGCAGGGCACCTGAGTGTAGTGCCAAAATCTGAATGGAGGTGAAGGGATTGTGGCGTGGCTATCACTTCTAAGGGTTGAATTTTCCACTTTCCTTCTATCTTGCTCTGTCTCTCTCCGGCCAGTGCGCACAGCCTATGGCAAAAACTTAGGGGGGAAAAAAAGATCACTCTGTTCAGCTCCTTCATTTTATAGACAGGCAACTGAGATCTGGAACAAGAAGTCTCTTGGGGGAACTAGCAGTTAGCGTAATGGCTATGTCGCTGGACTCCCACGTAGTTGGCCGCGGTTCACGTCCCGGACCCGGTGGCTTAAAACTCACGCCGGGCACGTGTGCGTGCGTGCCCAAGATCCCGAGAGGAGAATGGAGGAGAAGGGATTGCAGTGTGACCATCCCCCCCCGGGGGGTGATTTCTCGCTTTCTGTCTCTTTCTCTGTCTGGCAAGCGCACGTGCCCTATAGGGAAAACCTCTCCAAAAAAAAAGTCTCTTGGGAGGGCAGCCAGTGGCACAGTGGTTAAGGCATGTGGACCCCCCACGGCCAACAGCATGGTTTGAGTCCTGACCTGGAGGCCTGAAAAACACGCCAGGTGTGTGTGGGCATGCCCAAAATCCAGAGAGGAGAATGGAGAAGATGGTATTGTGGTGTTGTCATTTCCTCTGGAGAATGATTTCTCACACACCCTCTCACTGTCTCTAATCGTCAGTGAGCACAAGCACCCTATGGAAAAAAAAACTAAAAAAAAAAAGAAAAAAGTCACTTAGCTACCTCATTTGTAGAATGAGGTAGAGCTGAAATTAGAATGCACTATGAAGAGCTTTCTCTTAGCACTCTCATCACTTTTTTAAAAAAAGTTTGACTCATGGGGCCAGCATGTGGCATGTACTCAAAATCCCAGAAAGAGAATGGAGAAGGGACTGCGGTGTGGCCATGCCCCCTGGGGAAGTTCTATTTCTCTCCTGTAGGTACAAGTGCCTATGGCAAAAACCTAAAAGCAAGTTTTACTTGGTAATATAATATAAGCCATTTTCTGATATTACACTATATTAGTTAATAGTTTATGGGAAAAAGGTTTTCCTTTGCTCCAGAACCACATCGTCTCATAATTATTTACTTGGTTGCTGTCAGCATCCAAAAACTAATTTATGACACTGTCATAGAAAGTTTGTGTTAGGAGCCAGCAGGTGGTTGAAGAGCTGGACTCCCACATGGCTGACCATAGTTCAAGTCCTGGACCTGGCAGCTTGCTTTCTCAATTTCTCTCTCTGGTGAGCACACAGGGCCTATAGCAAATTTAAAAAATAAAGGAAGCTTAAAAAATAATTCTAAAAAAAATGTTTGTGTGAGTTAAAAATTCAGACCCAAACTGAAACTCTAGGATCAGTACTTAGGTCTTATTTTTATTTTTTCTTCCTCAGATAGTTCCTCCTTAAACTAGTTTCAAACATGCTAAAACGTCAAACCTCACCAAATGTATCTATAATACACAGGACTCTGAATTTCAACCAGGGTTGATCAGCCAGAAGAAAACAAGCAACTATTCTTTAACAGCAGCGTCCATCAGCTGTCTTCCTTGCAGGCCTGTGAGCTCCAAGAGTGCCATTTTAGCAGCACACTGTGAAGACGAGTACCTTTGGCTTGACAAATAACTGTGTGCTTCACCCTTCTTCCTTATTGCGGCAAGAGCCTATTTATTCCCGCAAGAATGAGCTCTTACGGACGTCTCAAACCGCTAGGCACTGTTCTCACTCCCGACCTCGGTGGGGTGGGCGTGGCCCCGAAGGAAGGGTGCGGAACCAAGACAAAGCCGGCTCTGCCATTGTGGCCCTCTGCCTTCTGCAGACAGCCTGGACATCGAACCCAAGACCCGAGGCCTTGGGGAGGAGCCTGTCCGCGCTCACGACTCCGGCTCCTGCGTTAAAATGTCCAGGCTTCTGCCTCCCAGCCCTGGCCGAGGAGCGGGCCCTGGCCGGGGTCTGCATCACTGGCCAGAGGGCGGAGTGGTGTCACCCGCCTGCTGCGGGCCGGGGGCGAGGCCGCTGGACCCCGGCGGGAAGACGTCCGGAACGCCCTGGGCAGGGTCTGGGGGCCGCCCGGCGCGGGAAGCAGTCGGTCCCCGCGGCCTCCTGCGTGGCTCCCGGCCAGGGAAACGGCCGCAGAGCCCGAGCCGGCTGCGGCTGGGCGAAGCCCCGTTATCTGCCGGCCGGACCAGGCGCAGCCCGGCAAGCTGCAGGAGGAAGGCGGCCACGGCTCCGCGGGCTAGACCGCCTGGCCACCCGCGCCCAGAGCGGCCTCCGCCTTCCCGTCGCCGACCGGACGGTTACCTCCTCCGCAGCTTGATAGTCTTCCATCTTCCCTCCCGCGCGTCGCCTACGACTCCCCTAGTAGAGCGGACCGCGCAGGCGCACTCAGGCCCCGCCCACCGCCGCCCCGGTGCCCCGCCCACCGCTGCCCCCGCCTACGTAGGGGCCCGCCCTCTTGTGCGCGCGGGCCCGCCCTCTTGTACGCGCGCGCCCGCCCCGCCTAAGGAGCCCGCGCAGGCCCTCGGCCCTCTGCAGCCCCGGGCGGAGTCCGGGGCGGGCCCCGAATTGTCCCCTCCTCCTGTCCTCGGGGAAGTGGTAGTTTCCATGGGAACCTATCAGGGTAGCCTGGCGACTTTACTAAACCTCAGCAACGGAAACACAGGGACCAAAGCCAGCCCGGAGAGGAGGCGTGGTCCCGCCCGTCCGCCTTCGGTGCTGCGGGACCAACTGCCGCAGTCAGACGGGCTACACCTGGTGACAGGTGTGAGGGCAGCGCGCAGGGTGACACTTGGATGCGTCCCCTTGTGGGTCTAGGGCCAGAGAGCCCAGTTGGCTGAAGGAAACTGTCCTCTGGGCAGGCACCAGTTTCCCTCCACGCGGGCGGGCGCGGCCCCGAACCGCCGCACTCGCGGCAGCTTGGCCCGCGCAGCGAGGGGCTGGACTTGCACCGGCGTCTCGTGTTGCATGGACTCGGAGACTGCTCTTTCTGGTCTCCCGTGCACTTGCGTCGAGCTGCCACTTCCCGCTCCATAGCGCAGCTGCTGGAACCCGCTCCGCATGCCCCAGGGAAGAGCAGGCCGCGGAGGTCCTGAGGACCTGGGGGCCCCACCTTCAGGCCATCAGCAACCCTGTTCTAGCCTGTCCCTGGGCCCCAGTTCAGGGTTGGTATCTAAGCCCTGGAAAACGACTGACCACAGCTGGTCGGTCTATTGGGGGCTTATCAGAGCACTTCAGGGGGGACCCGGCCACTCCAAAAGATGCGTCCCCCGCTATCTCCCGTGATTGGGAATTTCTGTGGTGTCTGCGTGATGGGACCTTAGCATGTCTTAGCTCGGAATCTCCCTTACAGAGAGGCTTTCTCTGACCGCTGGGTCAGAGCGTGACCCTCCTCTACACCCGCATCCTGCGCTTTTCCTTCTAGCACGTTCCTCAGTTTAGAAGGCTGTTGCTATAGTGTGGATATGCTTTGTCCCCAAAAGGTGCACGTTCTGGAGGCTCAGTCCCCAGAGTAATGGTGCTGGGAGGTGGTGAGACCTGTAGAAGGTGGTTAAGGCGCTGGACTCCCACATGGTAGACTGCAATTCGAGTCCTGGGTCTGGTGGCTTGAAAAATCACCCAGGGCCCATGTGTGTGCATGCCCCAAATTCTGAGAGATGAAGGAGAAGGTGCAGCATCCACCCGAGAGTGATTTCTCACTTTCTCTCTGTCTCTTCAGCGAGCATATGTGCCCTATGGCAAATACCTAAAAAAAAAAAGAAAAGAAAAGAAAAGAAAAGGTGAGGCCTTAGCCAAACCGCTTGTGCAGGCATCACAGGTCTCTCTAGAAGGAATAGGTTAAGGTGTCCCTAACCCCAAAGGTAAGCGCTGTCCAGCTGTCCACAGGTCTCTCGCTACACAGTCACCCAGTGTGCCACTTTTCTCACCACCTGGTGATGCGGCAGAGGCTCAGCCTCAGATATTTCTATCTCACAACACAGTAACAAACTAAGATGTCTTTATGACCACTTGTTAGGGTGTCCCTGCATCTAGAATCTAAGTCCCAGGCAGGCAGAATCATTTCATTCACTATTGCACCCCCTTCCCTAACACTGTGCCTGGCACGTGGTACCTGCACAGGTAAAATCTAGTGACTGAATGATTCCCCCTTGGCGGTAGCTGTGTCGGAGACCCCAGTGGGCAGAACTGGGCAGTGGAGGAAGATGCAACTGTGCCTCCTGTGGAAATGGATGACCATGACGAGGAGGCCAGGGTAACCGAGCAGGCTGTCCTGCACAGCCACTCGGCCTGAGCAAGGTGCCCTGCAGGGCAGATGGCTGCTCTCCCGCACCTGGACGTCCTTTACTGTGAGTTCCCTCTGCCCTCCGCTCACCTGCCCCAGCATTCCGTCTCATTCCTCAGACTGCACGTGCTGCTGCTGGCACTGCCTTGTCTTTCTGCCCTTCCCGGTTTCTCCCGAGACCCTCTTGGTGTCCTCCTCTGCCTACCCGGTTCTGAACCCTCAGCCCCACCCCTGTCCTGAGCCAGACAGGGCCTTTCACTCTTGGTTCTTTTCTGCTTTGTTGTGGACCCAGAGTCCCACTCGCTAACCGGCCTAGAATTTGTGCACAGGGTGAGTAAATGGTTCTGAGGGAACAGCTGGGTGGAAGCGCATCAAGTTTGGAATACCATTTCTCCTTTTTTCTTGAAGTTTCTTTATGTCCTTTATGAGAGAGACAGAGAAGAACGTACCCTCAACAGAGCCCCACACCATAACGCTCTCCTGGCCTTCCCAGCCCTCCAGGATCAGGGCATGTGCACCCGGCGTGTACAGTCCACCCTGGAACCGAACCCCAGTCTTCTCTGAGGCTCCAGCTCCAAGTGTCATGATGACACTGCTCACTGTGCCTGGGCCTCAGGCACCTTTAGAATTCGCCCTCTGCCTGTTGGGGACTTCTTGATGCAGGTAAGTTTTCTGAACGGCCGCTGCGATGGCACATCATTAATGCACAGGTCTGAAGCTACATCGCCACTGAGCGTCACCAGCATCCTCACAAATCGGAGAACATGTAAACGTGCTTTTTCATTTTAAGAGAGATTTTTGCTATAGGGTGCATGTGCTCACCGGAGAGTCAGAGAGAAAGTGAGAAATCACTTCCTGGGAGGATGGCCACACTGCAACTCCTTCTCCATTCTCCTCTCAGGATTTTGGACTGCACACACGCTCGGCTTGAGTTTCAAGCCTCCATGTCTGTGGGAGTCCAGTGCCTTACTGCTATGTTACCTGCTGGCCCCATAAATGTGCACTTAAAAAAAGTCTGTGAGAGACCAGCAGATGGCGTAATGGTTACATTGCTGGACTCACATGTAGTTGACCACAGTTCGAGTCCTGGACCTGGCAACTTAAAACTCAGGCCAAGCACGTGTGCCTGTGTGCCCAAAATCCTGAGAGGAGGACGGAGGAAAAAGGATTGAGGCAAGGCCACCCGCCCAGGGGGAGATTTCTTTCTCTCTCCCTCATTCTCTGGCAAGTGTATGCACCCTATAGCAAAAATCTCTCTTAAAAAAAATGTCTCAGGACCAGTAGATGGCATAGTGGTTATGCCACTGGACTCCCACAGTTTGAGTTGACGGCGGTTTGAGTCCCGGACCTGGTGACTAAAACTCATGCCAGGCATGTGTGCATGAATGCTCAAGATCCCAAGAGGAAAATGGAGGAGAAAAGATTGTGGTGTGGCTGTCCCCTCAGGGGGTGATTTCTTACTTTGTGTCTCCCTGTCTCTCTGGCAAGCACATGCACCCTATAGTAAAAATCTCTCTCTAACAAAAGTGTCTGTGACTTCAGCCCATGTGCATTGAGTACCCTCTCCCCTTCTAGCTATCAAAGAACATTACGTGAATGACCATGTATATGGCACTTTGCGTCTGCTCGATATGGGCACGTTATCTGTGTATCGTCAGAGCTCCTTGTTCATTTAACACACAGATATTGAACACTCCATTGTGTCGGTCTCTGAGCTGGGCTTGGGGCTTCAAAGCTGACCAAGACATGTTCTTTATGGACTATTTAAAAATCTGATTTCTGTAAACATGAGGGTATGAATTCTCAGGGCTTATGTGACGTTTAGTGCTTAGAAGAGCACAGCAACGCGGTATTGCCTTCTGCCCACCTGAGGCCGGCCTGCAGGGCACTGCGCCGGCTGCCATTTCCAGCTCTTCCATCTGCTGGGGCTGGATGTCTGTCAGAGGCCTGGAGTATCCACACACTGGCTCATGACTGCACATAAATCTCTGCTCGTCAGCCATATTTTAGAATTATGCTGGGACCAGCAGTTGGTGTAATGGCTATGTCGTTGGACTCCCATGTAGTTGACTACGGTTCAAGTCCTGGACCCGGTGGCTTAAACTCATGCTGGCCACGTGTGCGTGCATGCCCAAGATCCCAAGAGGAGAACGGAGGAGAAGGGATTGCGGTGTGGCTATGCCGCCGGGGGGTGATTTCTTGCTTTTTGTCTCTCTGTCTATCTCTGTCTTTGTGGCGAGTGCACATTCCCTATAGCAAAAGCCTCTCCAAAAAAAAAAAAAAAAGGATTATGCTTAGTTTCAGAGCTGGCAGGTGGTACAGTGGTTAAGGGAACTGGACTCCCACATGGCTGATGGTGGTTCGAGTCCTGGACCTGGTGCCTTGGATTTTTCACTTTCTGCCTCTCTCTCTCACTCTGTCTTTCTCTGGTCAAGTTATAAATAAATAAAATTAAATAATTATATAAAAAAGGATTATGAATGGTTTCTGTGCAATAAGTCAGTGGAGTGAATGTTGGGTTTGCTTTTTAACTTGGAGGTTAGTCATAGATTGGCAGGTGTGGTGTGCCATCACCTTTCCTCCTTCAAGTCAAGTCTCTTAAATTCAAACTGTACCAATAAGGACTAGGGTTGTGCGTGCATGTGTGTGGGTGCATGTGTGTGTGTGTATGTGCGTGTATGCGCATGGGGTGTTTTAGATAGGGCTCACTGTGCTGTCATCCTTTTGCCTCAGCCTGCAGAGCAGCTGGGACCACAGGTCCATATGGTCCCCAGCTCATTGCGGGGCCAGGAATTGAACACAGGCTTCCCATGTGGCCTAAGTTTACTGAGCAGCAGCATCCCACCTGCAGTACAGAGCTGGTCCTGCCACTGTGTTTATTTAGCGCGTGTGGACCTAGTCATCATGGTGGTCAGCACACTGTCACAGCAGATGCTATCAAGAACATCTCACCGTGTTCTGCTGCAGACAGTCTGCAGCCCTTCCCAGTCTGAGCCAATCCCCCCCCTCCCCCCCCCCCCCCCCCCCCCCCCCCCGTGCCGAGGAGTGTCACCTAGGCACCCCATGGAGCGGTGCTAGTCTGGAGAAAGCAGGAGGAGGAGGGAGCTGGGCGTGGCACAGCGGTGAACCGGGGAGCTCCATGGCTGACGCCCCAGGGAAGGTGTGGGACTTGTGCCTGGAGACCTCCCTGAGTGAACTGGGTACCCGCACGCCTGTGATCCTGGCTGAGGGTCAGGCCCAAGGCCCTGTGGGTGGTGCTGTCTCTCTGTCTCATGGAAGAAATAAATAAACTAAAAAATAAAATAAGAATAAGAGAAGTCAGTCTGGCCAATCCCCTGGCCACCCCTGTGCCACCTCGCTTTAGTTTAGATTTGATCTTGTTTATTCCTGCTCCGTTTCCACACCTAGTTACGCTCGGTCTCTGCCAGCTCTGCAGCCTCTGTGCCGTCAGCCCAAGGCTTTAGTGTGGTGCTCTCAAACATAGCAGGAGCAGAGTTGTTTTTTTTTTTTGTTTTTTTTTTTTTTGAGAGATTTTCGCTATAGGGCGCATGCGCATGCCAGACAGACAGAGAGAGACATAGAGACAGAAAGTGAGAAATCACCCCCAGGGGGGATGGTCACGCCGCAACCCCTTCTCCTCCATTCTCCTCTTGGGATCTTGGGCACGCACGCACTCGCGCCCAGCGTGAGTTTTAAGCCACTGGGTCCGGGACACAAACCACGGTCGAATACGTGGGAGTCCAGCGACATAGCCATTATGCTAACTGCTGGTTCCCCAGGAGCAGAGTTCTGAGTATGGGTCCCAAACATATGTTTCTTTTTCTTTTTAAAACTGTGCTATCAAGTGTATGCACTCTCCAGAGACAGACAAGAAGAGAGAAAGTAAGAAAGCACCTGAGGGGGGATGGCCTTGCCGCAAACCCTTCTCCTCCATTCTCCTCTTGGGATTCTGGGCACTCATGCACACACACCCTGTGTGTTTTTCAAGTCAGTGGGTCTAGGACTTGACTTTCACAGTCGGCCATGTGCGACCCAGCTGCCTTAACCAGCATGGCTCCAGCTGTCCCAGGATGTTTCTTTTTAAATGAAGTGATCAACGATGAATCCATTTATTAAACATGAATAACATTTAAGTTTAGCTTTTAATGAGTTAACTTTTTTATTGCCAGAGGGTGCGTGTGCTCTTGAGAGAGAAACAGAAAAGCACTCACCAGTGGGACATGATCACGCTGCAGCCCCCATCCTCCATTCCTCCTTCTCGCCGGGATACTGGGCACACTCCCACATGGGCCCAACATGTTTTCTAAATCTCCCAGGCCAGGAGTCGAGCCATGGGAGGATCCTGCCCACTGCGCACTGCCTAACCGCTATGCTGCAAGGCAAGGCTTAAGTTAGCTTTTGAAAAAACAAAGTTTTTTTTTTTTTAATTTTCAATATTTTCTTAATATATTTTAGTATTCCAGATCAGATTATACTACCCTCCTACCCCCAAATTCACATGTTAAAGTCCTGAGAATGTGACAGTATGTGGAGAGACAGCCTTTAAAGAGGTAATTAAGGTAAAATGAGGTCATATACATGGGCCCTAATCTAGTACAATTTATGTGCTCCTAAAAGAGGAGATTAGGTGGCACCAGCAGGTGGCATAGTGGTTAAAGTGCTAGACTCCTACATGGCCAACTGCAGTTCAAGTTCCAGACCCAGCAGCTTCAAAATCACATTGAATGCGTGTGCCCAAAATTCTGAGAGGAGAAGGGATTGTAGTGTGGCCATCCCCCTGGGGGGTGATTTCTTGCTTTCCCTCTTTCTGTCTCTCTATGATAAGTGCACGTGCCCTGTGGCAAAAAGTCTTAAAAGAGGAAGAAGAAGAAGAAGGAGAAGGAGGAGGAGGAGGAGGAGGAGGAGGAGGAGGAGGAGAGAGATTAGGACACAGATAGGCACAGAGAAACCACCACGTAAGACACGGGAGAAGGCAGCCTGCGGCAAGTCAAGCAGAGACACTTCCAGAAGAAACAACACTGCTGACACTTTGATCATGGACTTCTAGCCTCCAGAACAGTGAGAGAATAAACTTCTGTTGCTTAAGCCTCCCGCTCCGTGGTACAACTACAGCAGTCTGTGCAAACCCACATGCCTGCTTCGGAAAAAACAATTCTGGTTACTCTCATTCCAAAAGCATTTTCTTCCAAATATTCCTAAATGGACTGACTCAGTATTTCGTTGCTACAATTGAGTAATTTTACTACTAAATAAATAGTGATTACTATTTATCGAGGATTTACCTTGATATATGATCACAATGACAGTGGCTGACATAAAACGAATACACAGTAAATATTTGTGAATAATTTGAATGAACTATAAAACTAATAGGGAAGCCTTGTGACCATCCCCAGGAAACAGGCTCGGGAGGGCTGAGTGGTTTTCTCAAGGCCACTGAGATCTGCCACACTGGTCTTGAAGTCTTCTTCCTTCTCATCATTCCAGCCCTCAGCAGCCCATATCCTCCCCACCACTCCCTGCTCCTCACCTCATGAAATTCCCATCTCACATCATCATCCTCAGGCCGCGGAACATTGAGATTTCAGAATCAAAGAACTAAAGGGATGAGCAAAGTGAACCTCATTTACAGGTGGGGGACCTGAGGCCCAGGAGGGCTCAGAGGGTTCTAGTGACCCCCAGGGCCACAGTGTGCACCTTCTTCTTAGTCACCAGCTAGCTGGTAGTCTCTCAGAGTTCTCAAAAATCATACTCTCTCAACAGGAGCTCACTCTAGCTCACTCTCAGTGAGTCTGCGACCCTCAAAAGGACCCATTGAGGGGGTGAAGACCAAGCTCCCAGAGTGGGGGAAGATATCTGTAATATCTCTCTCTCCCTCCTGGCAACAGGCTCCTATCCTGAATATGTAAAAAATGTCTGCAAATCCATAAGAGAGAGGTAGATAATCTGGCTACATACCAGGCAAAAGACTTGAATAGGTCATTCATAAAAGTATTGGGTCATCAGGGAACCAGCAGTTAGCGTAATGGCTATGTTGCTGGACTCCCACGTAGTCGACCGCGGTTTGCGTCCCGGACCCAGTGGCTTAAAACTCACGCCAGGCGCGAGTGCGTGTGTGCCCAAGATCCCAAGAGGAGAATGGAGGAGAAGGGATTGCGGCGTGACCATCCCCCTGGGGGGTGATTTCTCGCTTTCTGTCTCTCTGTCTCTCTCTGTCTGTCTGGCGAGCGCACGTGCCCTATAGCAAAAATTTCTCCAAAAAAAAAAAAAAAGTATTGGGTCATCAGAAAAGTCATGATGCATTTTTGCACTGAGAAACATAGAAAATGACATCATGTCTTTTGTGACGACTGCATATTTACACAAATGACTGGTAAGCATAGAATGATGCCAAGTTCCTCAGCAATGCTGCACGACGAGGAAATGCACATTAAACGCAGGACGCGATACCAAGCACAACACTCCCACCTGACTGCATGAAATGAGAAAGGCAGACAGTGTCAGTGTGGGCGAGCACTGAACCTTGTAGCTGGCGGGAAGGTACGTTGGCGTCACTGCTTGGGAAAGCCGTTTGGCAGCACCTGCTGAAGATGTGCTTATTCCTAACCTATGGCCAGCAATTCACCCAACAGGAACATGTGCACATGTTCACACAAGGGACCATACAGAAATGTGTAGCAGCACTAATCATACTAGACAAAAATGAAAAGTAACACAAACGTCTGTTAACGACACACTAGATCATTGTTATGTACATACTATAAAGTATAATGCAGCAAAGAGAATGAAAGAAACTATAACCACATGCAAAAGTGAGCATGACTCTCACAAACGTGACTAAACGAAAGAAGCCAGGCACATAAGAGTTAATATCATACGATTCCGTTTATATCAAGTTTAAAAACAGAAAAACTAACTAAAATGTTAGGGGTCATGATAATAGCTACCCTCGGGAGGGAGGTCATCACAGGAGAAGGGAGGAGGGGACTTCAGGATGCTATGTATGTTCTGTTTCTTGATAGAGATGCGTTCACTTTGGGGACAGTTAGGTGTGTGTTCTAGTCCATGTTGGGCTGCAGTAACAGCACCACCCACTGGGTAATTTATAGGGAACAGAAACTTATTTCTTTTACTTGGAGAGGCTGGGAAGTCCAAGATCAAGGTGAGAGCCTTCTTGCTGTCTCTTAACATGTCAGAAGGACAAAGACAGGGTGAAAGAGAGAGACAGACAACGGAGCTAAATTCATCCCTCCTCGAGGAGCCCACCCTCACGATAATGTTATTAATCCGTTCTCAAGGGCAGTCCTCATGGCCTAATCCCCTCTTGCAGACCCTACCTCCCAATACCGTTAATACTTACAACAATGGCCATTTAACTGCAGCGTTGGTTTGGAGGTGACAAACGTTCAAACCACAGCACTGCGCTTATGATTTGTGTGATGTTCTGTCTGTATGCTGAAATTCAAAGAAATGTACTCCCCAAATCCACGGCAGTCTTTTTATAAATGGAGTCTTAAGTTGCAACTGTTCTTTGAGATGTAGTCAGCCTTCTACTTTTGAGGTCAATGTGAAGTACCGTATTAGCGGGGACTATTTGCACATTTGAAGGTCCTACTCTGGGGGGTTTCCTTGGGAAGGATGAAGCATTGTACTAGCATCATCTTGGTCTTTCCTACAGCAGAAAATGCTAAATGCTGACACCCAAGAGCTGCTTGGTGTGGTTTTGGGGTGACTTTGCTCTCTGATCTGTGGCAGGGGGAGTAGCCACAGAGGCACTCGGCTGGCCACGTTTGGGTGCACTGCTCCGGCCCGGGCTGGCAGGAAGGAAAGAGAAATGCGTCAGCTATTCTGACAAGAAATGACTTCCTTATCTCCGAGTGGCTCTCATCTCTACTCTCCAGGCAGACGCCAGGTAGGATGTGTTTCAGAGACCAGGCATTGGCGTGTCTGAGGCTAGCACTGGTCGTTCCGGGGAAGGGACAGGCAAAGGTAACAGTCGTTGTAATTTTATTAAATCGATGCTTTGGAAAATGTGGGGGGGAAAAGCGATAAAGGATGACTCCTAATTTTATTAAATATCATTTATTTAAATATAAGGCAAGAATGACTTAAAGGGTATGGAAGAGGTAACTTCAGAGTTAGTTAAAAACAAAACAAAACAAAACAATGCTATTCAAAGCTGTATGGTGTTTTTTTTAAGGTAGGAAAGGGTTATTTAACTTCTTTGTAAACATAAATTTTTATACATATAGTTTATTATGGTTTTGCTCTGAATCAACTTTATTATCAGATTGAGTGATTTTTTAAATTTACATATTTATTTTTTAATTGACATAAAATTGCATGAATCACATGTAGCATGGTATGTTGAAGCATATATACATTGTGGAATGGCTCTATCTAGCTAGTCAACAAACTACTACCTCACTTAGGCATCATTTTCGTGCGGAGGTTCACATTATGTTTTGATCACACATAATCTCCAATCTGCAGGGGAAACAGAATATAATTTTCGAATAAAAAATGATGTATGCTAGGGTCTGATTGAAATTTCTTTTCATTAAGATTTCTTAACCTCCAAACAAATGTCTCTGTAAGAGCGACATTATATGAGGCAAATGTACATTAGATAGTAAGGCTCAATTAAGAAATTGGACATGGGGAAGAAAAATTTTTTCAGCCAAGATTCTAACTTCTTAACTTCTCTGCCTGAACAAAGCATAAGGTCTTGGAGTTAAACACTCCCTGCAGTGTGTAACTGCAGGTGAGTGACTTAACCTTTCCCCGGCTCACTCTCCTCATCTGTGGGATGGAAACTTCACGTCACAGCAGGAATTGGGATTAGATATGTAAAACGCTTGTTAAACGGTCTGACCCAGAACGAGTGCGGTATAAATAGTAGCTGTGGGCGCAGCAGAAAGCTCATGGCAGCCATGAGTACTGCCTGTAACGGTATTAATTCTCATTTTGTTGGCATTCTATAAAAAGAGGTCGATTTTAAGCCATGAAAACCATAAATCGCTATTTCAGTGTTTCACTCTGATTCTAAAATAGCATTGCTAGAGTTCTCTTGGTGGCAGGAAGTTACTTGAATGAAAACTTAATAAGAAAACACGTAGGACCCACGGTGAGCTGCAGCGACCTCCAGATGGCGTGCTGGTGAGCCTGTCCGGCTTTGTCCTGCCTCCAGTGGGTCCCGAGCCTCCCCTCAAGCACCTTTGGGTGTTAAGTACAGAGTTCTGAGGGACCTGAAGCTTACATGACTTGTGGGGACTTTAAGAAAATGAATTAAGGGACCAGTTGTTAGCATAGTGGCTAAGGTGCTGGACTCTCACATGGCTGACCACTGTTGAAATTCCTGAGACTTGGGAACCAGCAGTTAGCGTAATGGCTATGTCGCTGGACTCCCATGTCGTCGACCGCGGTTCGCGTCCCGGACCTGGTGGCTTAAAACTCACGCTGGGCGCGTGTGCGTGCGTGCCCAAGATCCCGAGAGGAGAATGGAGGAGAAGGGATTGCGGCATGACCATCCCCCCTGGGGGGTGATTTCTCACTTTCTGTCTCTATGTCTCTCTCTGTCTGTCTGGCAAGCGCACACGCCCTATAGCAAAAACCTCTCCAAAAAAAAAAAAGAGAAAGAAATTCCTGAGACTTGAAAATCCAGAGGCTTAAAAATCATGCCAGGCATGTGTGAGTGTGTCTTAGATCCCACGAGGAGGGAGGAGAAGGGATTGCAGTGTGCCCATCCTCGCAGGGGGTGATTTCTCCCTCTCCCTGTGCCTCTCTGTGTCTCTCTCTGATAAGCACACATGACTTATGGCAAAACCAAAACCAACAAACAAGACCAGGTATGGGGCCTTGGGTCAGTCATGCAAGTGCCGGATCCTGAAGTTTGGGCTTCTCTGATTTCTGGAAAATCCACTTTGATGAAGTAACAACAAAGTTTGATAAATTCCTTGTCAGACTTTCGGATGGAAGCACCTTCATGTCACCTCCTTTTTGCAAAAACGAGTCTTTTGGACCTATGAGTGTAGCCCAGTTTGGGGTGGATCGGGGGGGGGGGGGGGCAGTATTCTGAGTGCTGTCGGAAGCATCTGTAAAGACTCTTCGCAAAGAAGCGGTGACATTTTCAAGTCAAATCTGAAGGTCAGTTTAATCACTCAGCTTCCCCTGCATATGAGGCAGGAGCCACTGTACTTCTCAGGCCGAACCTGAGAAACTGCTCCAGGAAGTAGCTGTGGTGAGGCAGCCCGCCCCCCGGAATGACCCACGCCTTGTGTGAGTCTGTGGCTTGCAGGCTCTGAAAACGGCCTGTAGTTTCCTCGGCAAGTCCGGGCGTTGCTGACGCCCCGTTCACGTGTGCACGCTGCTGCGAGCTCGTCTTTCCACTCTGTCAGGTTCCCTTGGCCTCAGTGAGGAGGTGACTGTCGAGCGCCTCAGAGACAGCAATAACCGGAGGGCAGAAATAAGGACCACAGCCTGCAAATAAAGGGCGTCTCCCTTTCTCCTCTTTCGTCTTCTTCTCTCCCTGAGTTTTATACTTCGTGCTTTCTCGCCTTGCCAGATCTAAAGTCTAAAGTCGGGGTTTGCCGTCAGACTGGGGAAAGAAGCAGGGAGTGATCGGAGCCCTTGGTGTGGTGTGAGCTTGCTGCTGGCAGTCCCTTGCCAAGCTGTGCGCTGGCGTCTTCCCAGGAGTGAACCTGCCCCCGCCGCCCCTCTGCTCCACTGCTGAGGGCCCATGTCCCTGCGGGCCTTCCGCGCACTCCCGGGCTCCATAGCGCCTGGCCTTCCCCTGCTCGTCCTGCCAGGCTCTGGTTTATCTGCTTGCATGTCCACGCCGTGGCCGAATGTGCCCTTCCTGAATACAGAGATCGGGTCCCACTTGTTTTTAGATCCTCCGTGCCTGGCATGTGGTTGGCACAGAGGCCGATGACATTGGTGCTGTCGAACGGAGGCACTGAACGCTGAGGCCAAAGTGTGTTTGTCTGGAAGCCAGAGTTCCACAGTGATGCTGCATGACCGGACAGAGGCAAAATGGAAAGAAATACCTACACCGAACTGTCCCCTGGTGGCCTGTGTCCTTAGTCCTGCTTGCTTTGTCCCAGCGATGCCCCGGGCTGTACCTGGGTGACACATTTGGTTCCCCAAACCATCCTGTAACGTAGGGGTGGTTTTGTCCATTTCAAAGGGGGTGGAGTAGTCCCACAGAGGTTAGGCAACTGGCCTGAGAACACGTGGCCGAGTCCTAGAACTGGGGTTGATTCCAGATGGGGTGACGCAGATGGGACAGCAGGTGCGGGGAGCTCTCGCAGTGGCTAGAGGAGTCCTCTAACGTGGGGCTGTGGTGCAGGCACCTTACTTTTCAGCTGTGAAATAAAGTCGGGCTGAGGGGGGGGTGCTGCAAAACGAGGGGCCACGTTACAAAAATGCAGTAGTGGAAGGAGCTGGGAGCCCGGGCCCTACACTCCATGGAGCAGGGCCCACCTGATCCAGGGCTAGGACATAATAAACCAAACGGAAGTTCCGCTGAGTGAACGAACAGAAGAGTGGACCTGGGAGACTGCACTGCTCGGGTGGCGAGCTCCTGAATGTCTGCGTCAGAGCACTGAAGTAAGGGCCAGGATTCTTTCCGAATTCCACAGTGGCTCAGATCTCCCTTGCTTCCAGGGTTCTCAAGACCGAAGCTTTCTGGAATGAGTGCCAGCCCGCTCCCTGCCACCCTTACTTCCTGCCCCACTTGAATTCAGCTTCCTGCCGTGGGTGAGTAAATCTACGTGTCACAATAGTCACCAGGTTTCTCAACTCAGCCGAACATAAACACCTCCTTGCTAGCGGTAGGGATCACGAAAATACGAAAATTCGGAAATTCGTATCAACACTGCCAATACAAGGCAAAGTTAAATCAGGGTCACCACAGGGAAATGTACGAAGCAGAATCGGGGTGGGCCCACAGCCAGTGGAATGGAGGTGAAGACGCTGGATCCCACATGACTGACCGTGCAGTTTGAGTCCTGGATCAGAGACTCAAAAAATGCGCTGGGTGCTTATGCCTTCCCAGAATCCCACGAGGAAAATGGATTGCAGTGTGGCCACAGCCTCTGGGGGGGGGGGGGTTCTCATTTTCCACCCTTCTCTCTCTCTCCTCTCTCTGCCTCTTCCCGGTAAGCACATGTATCCTATAGAAAACTTTAAAAAAGAAAGAAATTTTTAAAAATAGAAAGGGGTTCAATTTGAAGGAGCATTCCATTTCGGTTGTAAGTAGGAGAAGCTCCTGAGTCGGTAGCAATGGCCCCTGAGGGACTGACAGCAGTAATGCTCAGACTCTTCCTGCTGCTGCTGACCGTCTAACAGAGCTGGCCCTGCAGCCGAGCGGCTAAGGGCGCTGGGTCCCACAAGGTCCTGGGCCCAGTGGCTTGAAAACATGCCTGGCACGTATGGGTGTGCACAAAATCCCAAAAGGGGGGAGAGAGGGAGGAGAAGGGATTGTCATGTGGCCATTTCCCATTGGGAATGTCTGTGTCTGGTGAATGCCCTCTTGCAAAAAAAAAAAAAAGATTTGCGTGTAGGCATGGGGAAGCTGGGCCACTCCCCTGGAGGCCGCATCCCTACCTCCGTGTGGTCAGACATACTGTCCCACACCCCGCAGAAGCCTCCTCCTCCTTTCACTCCTCAGGCGACTCCCCGCCTTCTCTCAGGCTCAGCCAGCCTCACCTCTGCCTGAAGACTCCCTGTCCTTGCGGGCTACCAGCCTGTCCCTGTCTTCTCACTAGCCACTCACAAGGCTGCTGTGCTTTGCGGTGGCGTGGCTGCTTGTGATGGCGATGGCCAGTCTGGGGCCCCAGCAGTTGTCTGTGTGTCCCCTTCTGTGAGTCCTCTAAGAAGGACACGGGGGCTGGCAGATGGCATGGTGGGTAAAGGCCTGGACTCCCACGGGCTGTCTGCCGTTTGCTTTCCTGGACCTGGTGGCTTGCTTCCTCACTTTCCCTCCCTCTCTCTCTCTCTCAGTCTGTCGCTCTCTGGTCAAATTAAAATAAATAAGTAAATAAGTAAATAGATAAAGTTAAAATTTTAAAAAATTCTTAAAAAAAAAAAAAAAAAAGAAGGGCCCGAAGCACAGACCAGCCGTTGTGCAGTGACCTGGAATCGCCAGGGAACATGCTAGCTAATTGTCTCAGGTTTCACAGAATTTCTTTACTACGACCTTCGTGCTTGACCTGAAAATATCACAAAAATCAAAAGCATCCAAGAGAGAAGTAGGTTTGTTTGGTCTGTGTTCAAAGAGTATGTAAAGTAGCCCAGTGTGGTCTTAAATTTCTTGCTGGTAGAGGGGACCAGGAGTCAAATCTGTAAGATGCATCTGACCTTGCAAATGCTGCGAGGTGGGTGGAATAAGCTCTGGCCTTCTCGGTGCTCACCCCAGGCCCCTCAGCTCACTGTTAGCCCCATCTACTACTCCTAAAGGCCTCTCCCTATTGGCCAGGAAGAAGTTCACTATAAAGAAAAATAAAAAAAATAAGGAAACTGTCACCTAGGGGCAGCTTGTTCTGAGCAATTAGACTATGAGCTAACAGTGGTTTCTGTGAGCTGTTTCTGGGTGATTTGGAAGGACAGAACAACAAACAGACTCTCCAAGCTGGTCTTTGACACAGAACTTCTAAGAAGCAAGCCACCTAACAGGAAGTGCAGAAAGGACTCTGGAGTTTGCTCAAGTGGATTGAAAAGATGCAGTTGAAACAAGTGAATTCTATAAAAGAAGAACTCTCAACTCTCAGTTGAGAGTTCTGGAAATCAGCCCTGCAATTTGTTGCATAAATGAACTCCCAACCCCAAACCAGACCAACACAATTTGTTTTTGGAGAGGTTTTTGCTATAGGGCATGTGCGCTTGCCAGAAAGTCAGAGAGAGACAGAGAGAAAGAAAGAGAGAAATCACCCCCCAGGGGAGATGGCCACACTGCAATCCCTTCTCCTCCATTCTCCTCTCGGGATCTTGGGCACGCACACGCACGCGCCCAGCGTGAGTTTAAGTCACCCGATCCGGGACTTGAACTGCAGTCAACTACATGGGAGTCCAGTGACATAGCCATTACACCAACTACTGGTCCCCAGAACCAACACAATCTGAAACAACAACCAGCTGGGGGCTGGGCTCGCGGCCTAGTGGTTAGGGAGCCAGAGCGCACATAGCCAACTGCAGTTTGAATCCCAATCCTGGCAGCTTGAATAACATGTCAGGCCCAGTTGTGTGGGGCTCCGAATCCCGACGGGCTTGGGAAATGAAGGACGGGTGGTGGCACACCCCACTGGGGAGTGCTTTCTCCTTCTCTCTGTCTCTCTCTGGCAAGAACGTGCACCCTCTGGCAAAATAAAACAAAGAAAGACAACCAGCCAAGCCTCTATTTTCCTCTGCCTCATTCTAACAACCCAGTAATACGTTGAAAAATTAACAAGAGAATTATGTAACTTAATTTGTAAGTTATTCTAGAGATTATTGGCCCCTCTAATTCAATAGTTCTTAAACCTCTGAGACCCAGTGCCCACTCTTCATAGCACACGTTTTATAGTTAATCCTTTACTCTCCTAAAATAAAATTCATTTGTAATATAACCTCCTACACATGTAATAATTAAAATAACAATAGTACAATGTCATTACTGTGAGAAGACATGAAATAAAGGGACAGTAAGTTATAGTCATACGAGAGGTACTTGTGTGTGTACATTAGGAGACACAGGAAAGCAGTCGCACGTTTGCACTGTGGACTCACCTGGATGTGCTGTCTACAGAGGCAGACTGTTACAGCACATGGCATCTTTTTAGCGATTCAAGCGCTATCAGCAATGTTGTCTTCTGTGCTGTCTTTCTGAAGTGATAAACAGTTCTTGTTAAGTCTGAGTGAAAGTCGAGTCCAGTCTTCCTTTGATTTACATCATAGCTGCATTCCTAGACATTTCAGAGCATATTAATCCCTGCAAACCAGACTTAGCGTTTATGTGAATTAAATTCTGTTATTGTGTGTGTGTATATATGTGTGTGTATATATATATATATATTGGGTGTGTATATATGTGTGTGTATACATATATACATATATATTTTTTTCCTTGCCTGAATGAATTGTCTGGCAAGGCAGTCAACATGTGTATGGGAATACAAAACAATTTTGTGTTGCTGTAACAACCAGAAACAGCCCACACATTTCCAAAGAGTTGATACAAACGTCTAAGAAGCAAATGCCACCTCACAGACACAAAGTGCAGGGAGAGCTCCAGAGCTTTTTCAGAAGGATTGAAAAGACGCCGTTGAAATAACTTTTGTAAATTCTATGAAAGAACTCTAAGTCCTGCCGGAGTCCTGAGGAAATACAACTGTGGCTCAAATGTGTGAAATGAAATGTCTAAAGCCACCAAGCCACGGGGAAGCCAAAGAGAAAGCATCTCCCTAGCCTTCTGTTAAGCCCCGATGCAGACGACCTGGGGCTGACTCTCTCTGCCACACTGACTGCATCATCTCCAAGTCACCCCTTTTTGGAATGAACCCTCCAAGGTGAAAAATAAAAAGGGCGCATTTCCATCTAACAATAGAAGGCTTTACTCTTCAAAGGGACTGCTGATTTGTGGAAGTTAGAATCAAACTCTCTAGTTCGCTGAATGTGTAGAGAAGCTGGGATCGAAGTCTCTAAAAGTGAGGTGGATAAGGACTACTCATCTCTAGTTCTCTAAGCCTTCTCCCTGTATTAACTAGGAATGGCAGAAAGCCATGTTTTGTCCAGTATTTGAAATAATTACAGTGAACAACAGTGTACTACTGCACCCTTGGTTTAAGCTAAAATCCACATAATAATGAAACACGAAGCACAGTTTTGCCTCTTCCCTCAAACCACGGTTCATGTGATGGTCCTCACCGTCCTTCACTCATTTCTTTCACTGTATCAGACCTATAGGCAGCGTCTGGATTTTTCTCTTTGCTTTGTTTGTCTTAGCTACCAGGAAGGTCGGAAATACACTGAGTGCTCAGTACGATGTTTGTTTTACCCCAGGTTCCTGGTAGAATGATCTGCCTCGTTCACTTTCACTGCTGATCTCTGATTTTATTGTCCTTTGTGTGCTCTTGCTGTAAGCGTGTCTCTTTGCTAGGCTGTAAATAACTAGTCACTCGAGCTGTGTACCCTAAGCAGCAGGGACAGTGCTTGCACTTGGAAGGTGCTCAGAAAATATTTACTGAATGACCGGATCGGTCAGTTGAAAACTGGTTTTCACTTTTCTGTATGTAGGTTGGAGTAATGGCCACTAGGGGGAGCCCGAACCCCCCCACCGGTCCATGAACAGGACATCTTGCCCACCTGGACGGGACCATGGGCATGGGTTTGATAGAATATTGAGCAGCGTTTTACAATGATAATTGGATCCGTATTTATGAAATATGTAAGGCCTGGTCCCCTGAATGAGGATTCCCTGGGCTCCTGGGTGGCGGTGGTACCAGCGTAGTACCACACTCAGTCTGGAGACCAGCCCAGGGAGCCGAGCCAGCCAGCCACGTGAGAGGAACACGTGAGATCCTGTCATGGGGCAGCACAGATGAGTCTGAGCACATTTGTGTAGCGATATAACCAGGCACGCCTGCGTGCTCTTACTCATATCTGAAAGCGAAAACTTGACTCACCGGAGAGGGCAGCACAGTGGTTTCTAGGGGCCGGCCGGGCAGGTGGGGGGCGGGAGGGTGGTTAACAGCTAAGCAACTGCAGTTAGATGGGAGAACAGGTGTCACAGAAGGCTGACGACCGTTAACAACCACCTACTGTGTATTTCAAGAGAGAAGGAGGAGAGGATTTTATTTTATTTCTATTGTGAGAGAGCATGTGCGCTCGCTAGAGAGAGAGCGCACCCCCAATGGGCGTGGTCCTGCTACAGTCCCTTTTCCCCATCCTGTCAGGATTTGGGGCACACGCACCTGGCATGTTGTTCAAGCAGCTGGGCGAGGACTTGAACTGCAGCTGGCCATGTGGGCTGTGGCTCCCTATGCTGCACTACGAGGCCTGTCCTGGAGGGGAGGACTGTAACTGACCCCATAGCAAAGTGAGATACGCACGTTATCCTGACTGGAACACAGGTGCGCACTGAAAAGCCACCCTGTATCCCTTAAGTATGTACCATTATTCTGTTGATTAAAAGTAATCCAAAAAAAGAATAAGAAAGCACAATGCATGATCAGGTGTTTTGCACCAAGTGCAAAATCTTCATTTAAAATACTTGAGAATCAGACCAGGCAGCTGCTGACCCAGGAGTGCGGTTAACAGGGTAGCAAGAAGAAGACAGCAAGAAGATAGCGGGGCAGGAGAAGGAGCTCGCACTGTGGCTGGCGTGACGGCCTTTCCACTGGCACTTGATGCCACACTGCCTTCACGGCCTTCCCTCTCTTCCAGGGACTCAGAGCCCCTAGGAACTAAGAGCTGCTAGTTCCATCCGTTCATTGGGAAACTGGGAACCAAGCAGGGACACGGCTTTGCCCCTGGTGGCGCTGTGATGGGGCCGCTGGGTGAGACCCCGAAGTCCTGGTTGCTTTGTGGTTTCCCCACTGTCTAGATAGAAAGCCACTGAAGAGCAGAGGGGACCACCGGAGGCTTGAGACCCAGAGCATCCCTTTTTAGAGCTCTAGTTTTCCTGCTCTTCATGTGACTGCCACAGCTGGAGTGAGCAATGTAATTTTTTTTATTAATTTATTTTATATCCATTCACTGAACATCATCATGGCATACAAAATGTGATTTCCCATCTAGAATACACTGCATAGTGGCTTACTCATACATGTTATCATTAGCAAATAATTTTCCACACACATATATATATGTACATATATGTATGTATGTATTTCCCCCTATTTCTCACCTCTGCCATTTCCCACCCTCCTCCCACTGTATCTCACAGTAGAGGAACTGTTGAGCTGTGAAGCCCTTAGGCCAGCAGTCCTTCTCCTGCAGGCCCATGAACTCAGACGGGAAAAGTTACATCTTTATTTTCATTCTCCTGGAACTGAGATTTAGGATTTTCTTTTCTTTTCTTTTCTTCTCCTTTCTTTTCTTTTCTTTTCTTTTCTTTTCTTTTCTTTTCTTTTCTTTTCTTTTCTTTTCTTTTCTTTTCTTTTCTTTTCTTTTCTTTTCTTTTCCTTTCCTTTCCTTTCCTTTCCTTTCCTTTCCTTTCCTTTCCTTTCCTTTCTTTTCCTTTCTTTTCTTTTCTTTTTTTCTTTTCTTTTCTTTTCTTTTCTTTTCTTTTCTTTTCTTTTCTTTTCTTTTCTTTTCTTTTCTTTTCTTTTTAATTTTTTAATTGCCAGAGGTTGCACACACTCACCAGAGAGAAAAAAATGATCCCCTACTGGAGCATGGTCATGGCGCGATCTCTTCTCCATTTCTCCGTCTGTGGGGATGTGGGGTGCACACATTCCTGCCCAGCATGGTTCTCAAACTGCCAGGACCAGGATTTGAAGCACAGTTTGCCATGTGGGATCCGGCTCCCTTAATGACTATGCTATGGGGCTGGCCCTAAATTATGAACATAGGCAACAACAGGACTTGTGGATCTGTCTCCAGGGGTAATCGTGTTTGTACACCACATTCTATGCTATAGGTATCTTGAAATATTTACACTCATCATTATGGCAGTCAGTAGACCACTGCTAGATCTTATTATCTGGTGCATAATCGAACACATTACTATATTATAATTCAAAACATATTTCAGTATAATCAATACCTTTTGTAGTTCAACATTTAATTGTATGCATTTAAATACATAGGCTTTACCAGACTGCCAAAGATTAAGAAAAAAGGTTAAGGAACCAGCAGTTAGCGTAATGGCTATGTCGCTGGACTCCCATGTAGTCAACCGCAGTTCGCGTCCCGGTGGCTTAGAACTCACGCCGGGCGCGTGTGCGTGCGTGCCCAAGATCCTGAGAGGAGAATGAAGGAGAAGGGATTGCGGCATGACCATCCCCCCTGGGGGGTGATTTCTCGCTTTCTATCTCTCTGTCTCTCTCTGTCTGTCTGGCGAGCGTACGCGCCATATAGCAAAAACCTCTCCAAAAGAAAAAAGAAAGAAAAAAGGTTAAGAACCTTGGCTTGCCCAGAACAGCCCTTCTTCAAGAGAAAGCCTGCTCAATGGCTCCTGAGATCTAGACATGCTGGAAGAAATGAAGATGTCCCACTCCTAACTGGGCCTCCAGCATACAAAACTCACGTGAACAGCCCTTCTTCAAGAGAAAGCCTGCTCAATGGCTCCTGAGATCTAGACATGCTGGAAGAAATGAAGATGTCCCACTCCTAACTGGGCCTCCAGCATACAAAACCCACGTGGTAGGAAAACCCCTTTCATATCTCCTGTCTCTGAATCAATCTTTGTCTCTCTCTACCTCTCACTCTCTCTCTCTCTCTGTCTGTCTGTCTGTCTTTTTTTTTTTAATTTTTGCTTTTTAGAATTTTTTAAGGGGAGGCTTCTTACAGGGCCCTTTGGCCCCTCCCTCCTAGGCCTTTGTTTTGTTAATAATCCCCTCTGCTCCTCCCAGAACAGCCCTTCTTCAAGAGACAGTCTGCTCCATGGCTCCTGAGAGCTAGACATTTCACGCGCCGCGCTAGCATGCCGCGCGGTTTTCTAATTTTTGATTTTTATTGAAATTTTTTTAATATTAATTTTTCTTTTTTAGATTTATTCCAAAGCTTTTCTCTTTTTTTTCTCTGTTTCTTGTCTGTTTTTTTTGTTGTTGTTGTTGGTATTGTTTCCCTCTCTCTGCTTCCTTTTCTGCACACTTCCCAACCCTCATATTAAACTTCAAAAGTTTGGGAAGAAACCGACCATCCACCAGATGACTAGAAATCGCTGCAGGACCACAAGAAATATGGAGAAGCAGGAAAATGCCCCTCCTCCAATTGAAACGGATAGCTCCTCTTCATCCACACACAGTTCAAGGGAATTCATGGAAATGTCTGATAAACAATTCAGATCATTCATAATGGCAAAGCTAACAGAGATCGAAGAGAAGAGAGACAAGGAACTGCTGAAGGGGAAGGAGAAAGGAGTTGAAGAGTTCTAGGAGGTGAGGAAATTCATGCAAGATCTAAAAGAGGAGTTTCACACTTTACAAAAGAATCAGATGGAGCTGTTAGAGATGAAGGCTATAATACAAGAAGTCAAAATCTCCCTTGAAAGTATTAAAAGCAGACTAGATCATTCAGAAAATGGAATCTCTAATGTAGATGAGAAAATGGCTGGCCTAGAAAGGTCCACCATAAAGACTGAGAAAATGGCCCAAAACTTTGAGAATAATATGCAAGAAGTACTAGATACAACTAAACGTCCAGGGGCGGCAGGCGGGGGCTCCGCTCCGCGTGCCGGCGCGTGGGGGTGGGGAGGCGGGCGCGGGGGCTCCAATCCACGTGCTGGGGTGCGGGGTCAGGGCGCGGGGGCTCCGCTCCACGTGCCCTGTCTGGAGGTCTGGCCCGACGGGCTCTGCCCCACGTGCCGTGGCTGGGGCTCTGTCCTGTGTGCCATGGCCGGGGTCTGCCCCGCATGCCGTGGCCGTGGTCTGCCCCGCGTGCCTTGGCCGGGGTCTGTCCCGCGTGCCGTGGCCGGGACTCTGCCTCGTGTGCCGTGGCCGGGGCTCTGACCCCGCGTGCCTTGGCCGGGGTCTGTCCCCGCGTGCCGTGGCCGGGGCTCTGACCCCGTGTGCCGTGGCCGGGGTCTGCCCCGTGAGCCTTGGCCGGGGTCTGCCCCGTGTGCCGTGGCCGGGGCTCTGCTCCGCGTGCCGTGGCCAGGGTCTGCCCCGCGTGCTGTGGCCGGGGTTCTGCCCCCGCGTGCCGTGGCCGGGGTCTGCCCCCGCGTGCCGTGGCCAGGGTATGCCCCCGCGTGCCGTGGCCGGGTTCTGCCCCGCGTGCCGTGGCCGGGACTCTGCCCCGCGTGCCGTGGCCAGGGCCCTGTTCCACGTGCCGTGGCCGGGGTCTGACCCCCGCGTGCCGTGGCCAGGTTCTGCCCTGTGTGCCGTGGCCGTGGTCCTGTCCCCGCGTGCCGTGGCCAGGGTCTGCCCCCTTGTGCCGTGGCCGGGTTCTGCCCCGCGTGCTGTGGCCGGGGCCCTGTCCCACGTGCCGTGGCCGGGACTCTGCCCCGCGTGCCGTGGCCGGGGCCTGCCCCCGCGTGCCGTGGCCGTGGTCCTGTCCCCGCGTGCCGTGGCCGGAGTCTGCCCCGTGTGCCGTTGCCGGGTTCTGCCCCCGCGTGCCGTGGCTGTGGTCCTGTACCCGCGTGCTGTGGCCGGGGTCTGTCCCCGCGTGCCGTGGCCGCGGTTCTGCCCCGCGTGCCGTGGCCGGGGCTCTGCCCCGCGTGCCGTGGCCGGGACTCTGCCCCGCGTGCCGTGGCCGGGGGCCTGCCCCCGCGTGCCGTGGCCGTGGTCCTGTCCCCGCGTGCCGTGGCCGGGGTCTGCCCCGTGTGCCGTGGCCGGGGTCTGCCCCCGCGTGCCGTGGCCGGGGTCTGCCCCGCGTGCCGTGGCCGGGGCCTGCCCCCGCGTGCCGTGGCCGTGGTCCTGTCCCCGCGTGCCGTGGCCGGAGTCTGCCCCGTGTGCCGTTGCCGGGTTCTGCCCCCGCGTGCCGTGGCTGTGGTCCTGTACCCGCGTGCTGTGGCCGGGGTCTGTCCCCGTGTGCCGTGGCCGGGGTTCTGCACCACGTGCCGTGGCCGGGGTTCTGCCCCACGTGCCATGGCGGGGCCCTGTCCCGCGTGCCGTGGCCGGGACTCTGCCCCCGCGTGCCGTGGCCGCGGTTCTGCCCCGCGTGCCGTGGCCGGGGCTCTGCCCCGCGTGCCGTGGCCGGGACTCTGCCCCGCGTGCCGTGGCCGGGGCCTGCCCCCGCGTGCCGTGGCCGTGGTCCTGTCCCCGCGTGCCGTGGCCGGGGTCTGCCCCGTGTGCCGTGGCTGGGGTCTGCCCCCGCGTGCCGTGGCCGGGGTCTGCCCCGCATGCCGTGGCCGGACTCTGCCCCGTGTGCCGTGGCCAGGGTTCTGCCCCGCGTGCCGTTGCCGGGGTCTGCCCCCGGGTGCCGTGGCCGGGGTCTGCCCCGCGTGCCGTGGCCGGGACTCTGCCCCGCGTGCCGTGGCCGGGGTTCTGCCCCGCGTGCCGTGGCCGGGGTTCTGCCCCCGCGTGCCGTGGCCGGGGTCTGCCCCCGCGTGCCGTGGCCGGGTTCTGCCCCGCGTGCCGTGGCCGGGGTCTGCCCCGCGTGCCGTGGCCGGGGTTCTGCCCCGCGTGCCGTGGCCGGGGTTCTGCCCCGCGTGCCGTGGCCGGGGTCTGCCCCGCGTGCCGTGGCCGGGGTCTGCCCCCCGCGTGCCGTGGCCGGGGTCTGCCCCCGCGTGCCGTGGCCGGGACTCTGCCCCGCGTGCCGTGGCCGGGGTTCTGCCCCGCGTGCCGTGGCCACGGTTCTGCCCCGCGTGCCGTGGCCGGGGCTCTGCTCCGCGTGCCGTGGCCGGGGCTTGCCCCGCGTGCCGTGGCCGGGTTCTGTCCCCACGTGCCGTGGCCGGGGCTCTGCCCCGCGTGCCGTTGCCGGGGTCTGCCCTGCGTGCCGTGGCCGGGGCTCTGCCCCCGCGGGCCGTGGCCGGGATCTGCCCCGCGTGCCGCAACCGCTGATGGCCGTCTCTGCTTTCCTGAGCCGCGTTCCTGAAACTGTGTTCCATGGAGATTCACCTACATTTGCGGGGCTGCACGAGACCCACCCTTGGTCTAGCCCTGAGTGCAGTCTACGTTTCCTATTGTTGGGAACTTTATGATCTGATAATTGGAAAAAAAAATCATGTTTATCATAAAAAATAATTAGAATAATAATAATAATGATTGGGGGAAACATAGGAAAGATATTGAATGTTGAAGCGGGGAGATTAATGTCTCTGTACTGACTGACATGCATGGCATTCCCTTTTGAAAAAGCAATGTAATACACTGTAAAGTTGTATGTAATTCAATGTAATAAAAAATAGATAATAAAAAAATAAATAATAATAATAATAATAATAAATTAAATTAAAAAAAAAAAAAAAAAAAACCTTGGCTTAAAAACAATGATAGCTCGGGGCTCTGTTTACCTCTCATTCAGTATTTTGCTCTGGATCATAAATTAATATAATGTGTATTTCTGCTGACACTCAACAAAGGGCTTCTCGTTTAGCTTCTACAGCATTGGAAGGATGTCTTCTTCCTCCAGGATTCACATAGATTTGCTAACAAAAATGGCATCATAGAAAGCATGGGGAGTCTTCAAAAGTTTATGGAAAATGTGTATCATGAACAAATGATATGTGGAGGTCAAAGAGTTTCGCACCAAAATAAACTTGTCCTTTAATTCTATTTTTCCATGAACTTGTTGAAGTCCCCTTCCATATTGACTAGGCCATCTACGTCTTCTGGGGAAAGACTGTGTGCAGAACTCTTCAAGGAGCATCGAGCAGAAAATGAGCCCCGAGGCTCAAGGCAGCTCGTAGACTGTTACAGACCATCTAAGTGACTGACAGATCGTGGTTGTGGTGCTGCTGCTTTGCATACCCCTAACGGATAACATCCTTTTGTTTCAAGTTAATTGTAGAAATAATAGCCAGCAGAGAACTCTATTTTCTAATTATTTTCAATTAGGATGATGTCCATTCAGCATCGACCTGAATCTGGCCCCTAAAGGGACAGAGTCATATTCTGAACTTTGGAAGTTTGAGGCTTTTAGAGTCATAAGAAGGCTCACTTAGTAAAACCTAAAAGCTCGCGTCCTTGCCGCTGCGGAGGGTGTGAAGGTGGGCTGGTGTTGATCCCCTTCTGAAGCACTGCTGCAGAGGCTCTCAGGCTGTGTCTGGGGACAACGTGGCTGCTTTCTGTTTCTTTTCTACAGGTGTTGGACAGACTGGGCTTTGGGTGGCCGTCCCTGCTGGCCTGGAAACCTCTTCAGTGGAAGGTTGGCTTCTGGGCATGGCATTCTTCTTACTGCTACTTGTAAGTTTCCTCAGCTTGGGGATTACTTCTGCTTTGCAGAAATTATCTGCTTGGAGCCCTGCATAATTTATAACAATCTCTGGCAAAACCTCAGAAAAAAGATACGCTTGTTTCTCAGACGGACGCCAGAGGCTGTGGCAGAACCCAGTGAAAACACTCCCTGGGCGGCTGGAGGTTTGACAGTGCTGTGACGCCGGTGACACCGACAGGGGCAGCCTCTCGGGGCTTTCTTCTCTGGAGGACTATGACACAGTTCAGAAAGGAAAGAAGAGCCACCGGTGAAACCCAGCCACCAAGGAGCTAGGAGAGGGGCGGCGAGAGGGACGCCGGCTCACAGAGCAGGCCCGCTGCGGACCACGCTCGCTCCTCCGGGACGCAGAGAGGAGATGGCCCACGGGGTGGACCTGAACGCCCTCAAGGAGCTGGAGCGCGAGGCCATCCTCCAGGTCCTGTACCGAGACCAGGAGGTGCAGAACGCGGAGGAGCAGAGGGTCCGGTAGGCAGACGGCGCTCGGGGGCTCCGGGGGCCTTGCTCTGCGCAGCCAACCACCTCCTGGGGTCACTACTTCTGGCTGGCTTGTGGGGGAGGCTCCTGCTGAGGGGTGAGGGCGGAGATGACCCTGCTGCCCCGCTAAACCTAGAAAACGGTTAGGGAAAAGGGAGGCTGCTCTTGTTCATTCAGAGTGGTGCCTTTCTGCAATGTATTTGCTGTCCGTCTGTCTGTCCTCTACCTGCTGCTTTGTGGGAACATTTCAAGGGAAGGTTTCTGGCTTTCTGTTCAACCCTTAAGAGGGAGACCTCAGGGTAAGGGTGCTCCTACCTTATTTTTGTTGGTACTCCAAGGTGCAAAAGCAGAAAAAAAAAAAAAAAAAAAAAAAAAAAAACTGAAGAAAGCAGCTTAGAAACAGCAATCCAATGGGATTTATTCTTGTCTATTTTTCTTTGCTTTATTTTTAATTTTTTTTTTTTTTTTTTTTTGCTTCCCAGTTGGCTTTGAGGAGAAAGGGAACGTATCCTAGAGCATGAACCTGCTTAGCCGGTTCCCGCACTGATTTGCCAACGGGGAGCTTCTCTCCTGGCCCGGCTGTTTGATAAGAGTTCACATTTAATACAGGGGTGCTTAACTGTGTGGAAATGGGTCCATTCCAGCTGTCAGATCCAGGTTTGAATACCATGGTGACTTTCTGCCAATGTTTACAGAGAGTATGAGGTTCAGAAAATAGGCAAATGGAAAATAAATATACATACAGTTTTGTCTCATGCAGCAGAACTCTGAGTCTGCCAAGAAAAACACACATGTAAAATGACGCTCTGGACAACCAAACACTTGAAGAACGAGGATAGTGTTTTGCATAACTGCACGGCCTGACACTCTTTCTCCATCATCCCCGGTTATTTCAGGGTTAATATTTGTAAACGTTCCTCCATTAGAAACTATCATACGCCAAGCAAACATGGGATTTTCTTCAGTGATTACAGATCTTTCAGTGATTTGGAGACATCATTTTGAATATTAAAAAGTAACATGGAATGGAAGTTTTGTTCCAAGAGGTACCGGTTCCGGGGTGACTCCGGAGCGTCTAATTTGAGAGTGTTTCTGATAGAACCTTGTTTTTCGAATATAAGGCAGACACTTCACGAAGGAGTGCTCTGGTCAATGCACCTGCAGGGACTCAATGCGAAGCTTCTCTGCACTAATGGCCATTGCCCAGGGGAGCTGGGGCGGGTCCGAGGGGTGGGAGAAGCAGGGAGAGCCAGTGTCAGTCACATGCCTTAGCTGAGTTCGCAGACCCTTCCATCCTGCGTATTAGAACCGAGCCCCTTTTGTGTCTGTTCCTCCTCTCTTCCTATTACGGTGGCCTTTGGCATAAAGGGATGCACTAGGACTCGGCTGGCAGCTAACCCCTCTGTACCAGGCACTTGATGTATGCTTTGCCGTTTAATCCTCACAGCAGCTCTGCAGGTGACGTCGGATCTCTGCTTTACACCTGAGCAGGCCCCTGACCTGGGCGCCCCAAAGGTGGAGCGAGGCCCTCCCTTTCCCCCCGACCCTGCTTACTCAGTCACATTGGGGCCTGGGACGTGGGGTGCCAGAGCCCCTCCCTCACCACGGGCAGTGCTGCCAGGGCTCGTGCTCTGTAGCCTGGCGTCTGTCCTTCCGTTCTGCTGTCTCTCACGTCACTCTGTGGCTGCAGGAAACTGAAAGCACACCTGCAGCGGCTCCGGTGGGAAGGGGCGAAGAGGTCGAGCCAGGAGCACAGGGAGAAGTCGTGCGCCCGCTGCCAGCGCGTGCTGGGGCTCCTGCTGAACAGGGGGGCCGTGTGCCGGGGCTGCAGCCACCGCGTGTGCAGGGACTGCCGCGTGTTCCCGCGGAGGACCCACGCCTGGAAGTGCACCGTGTGCTTCGAGGACAGGTGAGCAGGGGCCGGGCGTCGAGTCCTCCGAGTGGCTCAGGTCTCGGGTGTTCGGGACAAACCCCGATGCAGAAGCAGTCACGCCTCAGATCAATCACTGCATGTTTGTGGAGTGCCCACGGGGGCTCCTTTCTAGACCTGGAAGTAATTTTAAATCCAACATAAATTGGATTACATGTCTTCTTTTAATTTACAGAAATGTGCAGCGGTTAAGGATGGACTGACCCAGGAGTTAAGATTTCATCTGGATTTAGGGAACCAGCAGTTAGCGTAATGGCTATGTCGCTGGACTCCCACGTAGTCAACCGTGGTTCAAGTCCCGGACCCGGTGGCTTAAAACTCACGCCAGGCGCGTGTGCGTGCGTGCCCAAGATCCCGAGAGGAGAATGGAGGAGAAGGGATTGCGGCGTGACCATCCCCCCGTGGGGGGTGATTTCTTGGTTTCTGTCTCTATGTCTCTCTCTGTCTGTCTGGTGAGCGCACGCGCCCGATAGTGAAAACCTCTCAAAAAAAAAAAAAAAAAGAAAAAAAAGATTTCCTCTGGATTTCTTGACTAGGTGCTTTCATTTTCCTGGAGCACAATTTCTCTCCTTCAGTAAAAGTAGAACAAAATTTAACAGGGCGTGTTATGGCAATCCTGTGTGGCTTCAAATAAGGCCTTTTTGAAGGAGGCAAGCTGACAAGTATTTGATACCCAGGTAGAAAATAGGTATGCTTCATGTTGGTGACAGACTGACTCTCCAACTATTCTAGCATTTTGGCGGTGTGAGGTTTTAAAACAGATTTTTTTTTGAGAGGCTTTTGCTATAGGGCACGTGCACTCGCCAGAAACACAGAGACAGAGAGACAGAAAGTGAAAAATCACCACCGGGGAGTATGGCCACGCCGCAATCCCTTCTCCTCCATTCTTTTCTCAGGATCCTGGGCACACACACACATGTGCCCGGCGTGAGTTTAAGCCACCGAGTCCAGGACTCGAACCGCGGTCGACTACGTGGGAGTTCAGCAACATAGCCATTACGCTAACTGCTGGTCCCTTAAAACAGATTTTAACATGGAATTGGTATTTTTGAGCTACCAAAAAATGCCAGTTTTTGGAAATGATAAAGAATACTCTTGGCTTGGGACCAGCAGTTAGCGTAATGGCTATGTCGCTGGACTCCCACATAGTCGACCATGGTTCTAGTCCTGGACCTGGCGGCTTAAACTTACGCCGGGCGCATGTGCGTGCATGCCCAGGATCCCGAGAGGAGAATGGAGAAGGGATTGCAGCGTGGCCATCCCCCTGGGGGGTGATTCTCTCTTTCTGTCTCTCTGTCTCTCTCTGTCTTTCTGGCAAGTGCACACGCCCTGTAGCAAAAACCTCTCAAAAAAAAAAACAAAAACAAAAAACACTCTTGGCTTTAGACTCCCATGGGTTGGAGCAGGGATGGGCTGGTCACGCATTCCTTGAAAATGCAAGAGAGGTGTCCCTGTGGGAGAGGACACACCAGGACTTCACAGACCTTCCCAGAAGGGAGTGCCAGGCTTGTGAGTCCGGGAGGGTAACCAGAGGCTCTGGGTGGAAACCAGTTTCTAAATCCTGCTGCGATGTGTGGGGGCCCTGGCGGAAGGTCCAGAGAGGCAGCTCTGCAGTGTGGGAGTGTGGGGTGGCGGCTGGCCGCTCCCTCGCCCTGATGCAGGAGTGCTGTGCTCATTGGACACCCTGACCTTAGTCTCCTTAATTTCCTGTTTCTTTGCAAGGCTTAATGGATTTCAGTGAGTGAAGTGGTTGAGCCAGCCGCAGCCTTTGCTCCGGAACCCCACGCCTTCCACTCCCGAGCAGCCTGCCAAGTCGGCCTCTGGCCTAGAGTCGCCCTCAGCATCTCCCGTCCCATTGTTTGGCAGAAGCCAGTACCTTCTGGCTTTTCTTGAGGTTGAAAAATAAAGAATGCAAGAGTTGATAAGGATTCCCAATCACTCCTAGAAAGGTCTTAGTTCCCTCCTCATTACAATCAGCAATATAAATGTGAAGTCTACTGATAAACATTGCCAGTAGGATGTTTAATTTCTTCTAATAGTTTACCATAAACTAAAGATCTAAACAGGAGGATGGGGGCTGAAGCAGTATGTAGGATGTTTAATTTCTTCTAATAGTTTACCATAAACTAAAGATCTAAACAGGAGGACGGGGGCTGAAGCAGTCTCGCAGGAAGTGGCAGTGTTGAAATCTCCGCCCTGGTATTGTAATTCTACCCTCTGAGTACATGAAATGTGATTTTTAAAACCCCAGTTTCCTTATTTTGAAATAAGAATGTTTTTCAAAATATCAAGACGATTGCATCTTGTGACTGAACTAGCACAGGAAGCCCGTGGGGAGACGGCGGAGCAACCTCTAGCATGCGTGTCCCTCCTTCTCTCCCTTTGCCCTGGGTGTGTTCTTCCCAGCCCTGTCTTTCTCAGCTTTGGCCACTCAGGGCTACCGTCCCATGTAGGACCAAAACAAAGACGAGCCTTTGTGAAACTATAGAATTCCATTTTTTAAAATGAATTACTCATTTAATTTTATGTACTATTATTATTTTTTAATTTGACCAGAGAGAAATGGAGGGGGAATGAAAAAGCAAGCCACCAGGTCCGGGATTTGAACCACTAGTAGCCGTGTGGGAATTCAGTGCCTTAACCACCACACCACCTGCTGGCCCCAACTTTAGAATTCTTGACATTCCATACTGTCTCACATGTTGGAACCTGGAAGAGGTTTTTTGTTTGTTTAGTTTTGGCTATAGATCATGTGTGCTTGCCAGAGAGAAAGAGGGAAGGTGAGGAAGCACCCCCAGGGGGATGACCAGGTCGCCCAGCCCTCCCCTCCCTCCTCATCTCAGGGTTTTGGGCACGCACAGGTATCCAGCATGTTTGCAAGCTGCCTGTTCTGGGACTCAAACTGTGCAGTTCGCCAGGCGGGATCCGGCCACCTTAACCACCAAGCCACCAGGGCTGATCCTAGAAGAGGCTTTTGAGTCCCATCATTATTCTTCCTGCTTCTCTCTCAGCTTGGGAACAGGATGAGGAAAACACGTTTTTTTTTTTTTTTTTTTTTTTTGGAGAGATTTTCGCTATAGGGCGCGTGCGCTCGCCAGACAGACAGAGAGAGACATTAGAGACAGAAAGCGAGAAATCACCCCCCAGGGGGGATGGTCACACCGCAATCCCTTCTCCTCCATTCTCCTCTTGGGATCTTGGGCACGCACGCACACGCGCCCGGCGTGAGTTGTAAGCCACCGGGTCCGAGACGCGAACCGCGGTCGACTACGTGGGAGTCCAGCGACATAGCCATTACGCTAACTGCTGGTTCCCAGGAAAACACGTTTTATGAGAGAGATTTTTGTTATAGGGCACAGGCACTTGACAGAAAGCATAAAATCACCTCCTGGGGGGGATGGCCATGCCACAATCCCTTCTCCACTATCCTCTCAGGATTTGGGGCACGCATGCACACACGCCTGGCATGTTTGAAGCCCTGGACAAGGGTCGGCCATGTAGGAGTCCAGCACCTTACCTTGCCACCTACTGGCCTGAGGGGGGAAACACACACACACACACACACACACACACACACACATATGTATATAAATTAGAGATTTTTGCCTTACAGCATGTGTGCTCACCAGATAAAGACAGGTAGACACAGTGAGAGTGTGAGTGGGAAATCACCCCTGGTAGGTGGCCAGGCCACAGTCCCTTCTCCTCCATTCTCCTCCTGGGATCTTGGGCATGCATGCAAACACGCCTGGCGTGAGTTTCAAGCCATTGTGTCCAGGACTCAAACTGCAGTGGGCTATAGAAGAGTCCAGCGACAAAACTACCACACCATCTGTTGGTCCCTAAAATAGACTTTTTTTTTTTTTTTTTTTTGGAGAGGTTTTTCGCTATAGGGCGCGTGCGCTCGCCGAACAGACAGAGAGAGACAGAGAGACAGAAAGCGAGAAATCACCCCCCAGGGGGGATGGTCACGCCGCAATCCCTTCTCCTCCATTCTCCTCTCGGGATCTTGGGCATGCACGCACACGCGCCCGGCGTGAGTTGTAAGCCACCGGGTCCGAGACGCGAACCGCGGTCGACTACGTGGGAGTCCAGCGACATAGCCATTACGCTAACTGCCGGTTCCCCCCAAAATAGACTTTTAAAATCAAGAAAGGGTCGGGACCAGCAGTTGGCGTAATGGTCATGTCACTGGACTCCCATGTAGTTGACCGCGGTTTGAGTCCCAGACCTGGTGGTTTAAACTCTCACCGGGCGCGTGTGCGTGCGTGCCCAAGATCCCAAGAGGACAATAGAGGAGAAGGGATTGTGGCGTGGCCATCCCCCCTGGGGGGTGATTTCTCACCTTCTGTCTCTCTCTGTCTTTCTGGCGAGCACACGTGCCCTGTAGCAAAAACCTCTCCAAAACAAACAAACAATCAAAACCCAAGAAAGGGTAAGCTCTACGGTAGCCATGAAACCAACTGGGTGGCAGATTACTGCCAAGTCCGAGGCCCGTGAGATGCTGGCCCTGGGCTTGGGGGAGGTTCCAAGAGATGGTTCAGATGAGGTTTTCACCCTGGAGGAAAGCTCTCTCTTATGGAACCCACTGGGCGTGGTGCTGGGAAGGGCCCCGGGGGCTCAGGGGAAGGAGAGACCAAGCTGAGCTGGCTCAGGGTGCCGTCCAGAGCACTCATGGCTGGACATCCTTTCAGAGCTTCATTTAAAGCATGAGCGGATCATACGGGTAGCTACTCCCAGAGCTCATGTCACACAGCAGAGGAGCAGGAGGGGCCTCCAGAGCAGGCCGGCTGGTCCCAGGCCGTCTAATTGGGCAGGAGCAGAGTCTGCCTGGAGCCCAGGCCTCCCTCTTACGTGTTGCCTCTCCTGCCCGCTGGGAGGCCTGTCCTGGGACATCGGCGTCCCAGCCACTAGGGAGAGTTTGCAACGAGGCAGTAGGGACAGGAGTGTGAGCACGTGCCCTTGGCTGGAAGGAAGACTTGCCCAGACTCTGCCGCTGGTCTGCAGGCAGCCCCGGATGGTGGGCGACGGAAGAGCGCTGTGAAGGTCTCTGAAGTGACTGGGGCACAGAGGGCAGAAGCTGGTGGCAACAGTAACTGAGGTCATGAGAGACGCTTCAAAGAAGGCCCAATGGAGCCTGGTCACACGATAAAGAGGGCAGCGTGGTCGTGACTTTGTGGAGGGGCCAGCAGGTGGCTTGGCAGGCTCGGCTGGAGGAGAGGGCTTCGCTGAGCTGGAAGCATTAGCGAGAGGAAAAGGGAATCTTTGCAAGAATCCAATCAATGCGGCCAGCTGGGCAGGATTTAGAAGAGGGGGCTGCTGGGACCAGCAGTTAGCGTAATGGCTATGTCGCTGGACTCCTATGTAGTTGACCACGATTCGCGTCCCGGACCTGGTGGCTTAAAACTCACGCCGGCTTGGGACCAGCAGTTAGCGTAATGGCTATGTTGCTGGACTCCCACGTAGTCGACTGCGGTTTGCGTCCCGGACCCGGTGGCTTAAAACTCACGCCGGGTGCGTGTGCGTGCGTGCCCAAGATCCCGAGAGGAGAATGGAGGAGAAGGGATTGCGGCGTGGCCATCCCCCCTGGGGGGTGATTTCTCATTTTCTGTTTCTCTGTGTCTGGCGAGCGCATGTGCCCTATAGCGAAAAACCTCTCCAAAAAAAAAAAAAAAAAAAAGGAAACGAAGAAGAAGAAGAAGAAGAGGGGGCTGCTCATTGATCAGCAGTGAGGGGCGTGTGCATCTACGCAGGAGCCAATTAGCAGAGGGCCATCCAGAGAAGCCAGGAAAGGGGTGCGTGCTGGGGCAGAGACCAGCCGGGCTTGTTGGCCGATGTCTCTCCCTCTAAAGTTCATGCACCATTTCTTCGGAGCGATGGCTCCAGGTAACAGCCAGGCTGAAACACCAAGGAGGAGACTGAGCTTTGTATTTGCTGGTTTGTTTCAGCTTCACTTAAAAAAAGATTGAATTTAGGTTTGCATTGCCTCTCCCCACAAAAAACAAACAAACAAACAAACAAAAAACCCACACAATATACTATACAATAACATCAAATTCTGTGTATTTAAAAGAAACCTGCACATCCCTCTGAAGTGGATGACAGGAGTGATTCTTGCTCAACTTTTCTGCTTCAAATTGTGGTCTTTTTTTCTCTCCTTTGTGACTGGCTGTGACTATAATAAATCATGTATTGTTCAGCATTGGACATTCACAGTACATTCCTTTGTTTTATTGGAAAGATTTAGCTGGGGGCAGGGGCAGTGCATGGCATAGTGGTTACGTTGCTGGACTCCCACATGGCAGACAGAGGTTTGAGTCTCAGACCAGGAGCTTGGAAATCAGACTGGGCATGTGTGCATGCACGCCCAAGATCCCAGGAGGAGGATGGAGAAGGGATTGCCATGTGGCCATCCCCCCCAGGGGTGATTTCTCACTTTCCCGCTTACTGTCTCTGTCTTTCTCTCTCCGGGGAGTGCATGAGTCCTATGGCAAAATCCTCTCTCTCTCTCTCTCTTTTTTTAATAATTACTTTTTAATTTAATTTATTCATTAATTTATTCTTAATTTGAGCAGAGAAAGATATATGTATGTGTGTGTATATATATATATATATACACATATATATACATATGTATATATATATATGTATATGTGTGTGTGTGTATATATATATATATATATATATATATATATATATATATATATAGAGAGAGAGAGAGAGAGAGAGAGAGAGAGAGAGAGAGAAACTGAGAAAGCTAGCCACCAGGTCCAGGACTCGAACTGTGGTCGGCCATGTGGGAGTATCCAGCACCTTAGCCACCACATCACCTGCTGGTCCCAAAATCCTCTTTAAAAAAAAATAAAAAATAAATAAAAGAAAGAATGAACGAAAGAAAAGATTTAGCTGGTGTGAAGGCCTTTGTATGGAATAGGTTTCAAATCCATTGAACAGAGAATTCTGTAAGTTTGCAAGTATTTTAACAATAACGTGCAACAACTTATACAGTGGTGAGAGCAGAGATGTTAGGCTGACGGTTTCGAGTTGCAGCAGGTGATACTATTGATCTCAAGGTACCTTTGTGGGTTACTCAAATGTCTCTCGTGTCCCATACCTGATGTCAATGGAGAGCCATTTAAGTGTGTTTAGATTAAAACTATCCAGACCTCGGCATTTTATTGTCATGTTCTTAGTTCTCAAGTTCAGTCTAGAATTATTGCTGCAGAAGAGTAGTGGTTACAATAAAGGTTTGTTGGGCCAGCCGGTGGCGTGGTGGTTAAGGTGCTGAATTCCCACGTGGCCAACAGTGATTTTAGTCCTGGACCCAGCAGCTTGAAAATCATGTAAGGTGCATGTGCGCGTGTGCCCAAAATCCAGAGAAGAGAATGGAGAAGAGGGATTGTGGCATAGCATCCCCCCGGGGGTGAGTTCTCACTTTCTGTCTTTCTCTGGTGAGTAGACCTGTCAAACCTAAAAATAATAATAATAATAATAATAATGTTTCGGTATTTATTCAAAGGAATTTTTGGGTGTGGGGAGAATTCAGATACATTTTAGATCAGGATTTAGTTGTGAAGCTATTGTAGCAGAATGATGCATTTTCTATATTGTGTGAAATAATTTTTACAAGAATCAAGTGACATTTTAAAAGAAATTCTCCAATTATGTTTTCTCTTAGAGTAAAACTTTCCTAGAGTTTAGAGAATGTACTCTTTTACAACTTAGACTAGTACTCAATATTTTCCTAACCTCATGTCTTGATAAAATACGATCTCACCACTTTCTATCCATAATGGCAAATAACTAATGTATGAAAACGGAACAATTCACGCTCATTACTGTGAATGCCCTACTCTTTAAACCAACAGAAGGGGACAGTCTGTAGAACAGCTGTGAAGCACCGTGCACTGGGAGCTGGGTCCCACACAGGTGACTGTGGTTCAAATCCTAGCTCAGGTAGCTTGAAAAGCATGCTGGTGCATCTGTGTGTGTGCCCCCAATTCTGATAGGGTGGAGAGGCAGAGGGAAGAGGGTCGCAGTGTCGCCATGCCCCCGTGGAGAATGCTTTCTGTCTCTCTAGCAAGTGCACGAACCCTAGGCCATTTAAGTAAATATGTGAGTGAAAGGTCTGACTATGAAAGACTGGAAAAATGCCAGGTCAGGTACAGGCGGCAGGCCAAGGAAAGAGTTTAGCCTGGTACTAGGTTAAAAGTCATTTCTCAACTACCTTATCTTCCGTCTCAGAACTTGAATGCTTTTTCTTCTAAATCTGAATTTGAATATTGTTGTTGGAAACAAGATTCATGTGTTTCATACAAAAAAGTATATGTAGGCACATTAGACACATTGAGTGAAATATTTCACATAGTCACACGTGTTCAGATGTTTAAAGTTGGCCACCAAGACCAACCTGACAAGGGAAGCCTTGATCTCTTAGCTCTGTCTCTCTGACACAGCTTTGATGGTTCAACAGCACATGAGTTCCCTGTGAACAGGAGAGGTGGAGCTAGCTTTAGGGTCGTTATACTCTTTTTAATTCACATGCCAAATAGGAGTAATGACTATTAGTATTTGAGGGCTTATGTTATCAAAACGTCCAGTAAAAAAGTAGAAATTTACGGACCACTTTCTTGGAGGAAAAGCTTATTTTGTGTTTACTAAAGAGAAGATTTTCACAGTGGTCTGTGTATCATTCTTGTGGGAGTTGAACTTGGTTCTGTGGTCAGCATTTCATTAGTCACAGCCGGTCCCTCGACAGCTTTTTGATAATTAGTAAGCTTTTTGTTTCACGGAGCCTTTTGTTCATGCTGTGACTTGTCACCTCACTTAGTTCAGCTGAAGCATGTCACCTTATAAGGAAAGCTGGCCCCAGGAGGCTGTTTTCCTGGGCTGGCATTTCCCGTGGCCACACCTGCCTTGGCTAGCACTCTGGGCCACGTTGTAGGCCCCAGTTAAGGGTGCAGGCAGACAGAGCTTGACAGGCTGCCCATTTCTCCAAGTCCCATTTCCATGGGAATTTGCCCAGTGACATACCCATGTCCTGTGGGCTGACCAAAGCCCACTCTAGTGCCAGGTAGCAGTCTTCTGCGAGTTGGTGATTTCAGAGGTCAGACTGTTCTGCTCCATGAAGGCAGGTGTCTCAGAATCCACACAAGTAAGCCCCTCTTCTTTTGAAAGGAGACAGTGGGGAGTTCCTGCCCTTGTCCTGTTACTCTGCAATCCCTCCTAGCTCTGGGATGTTTTGTTGAGATGGGATGGGATTTGGGGATGTCCTTCTCAGATTCAAATTTACACTTAATAGTTTTTAGAAATGGACAGAAATGTTCTTTTGAAAGGAATTAAGCCAGCCTAATTCTGCTAAACACTCCATGCCCACACAAATAGTACTTTTATATTGAAGGTAATTAAGTCAATAGATAAGAAAACAATGATTTCTTCTCCCTATAAAATGGTAAAAAATTTCTAACAAGACACTGAAACTGGTACCTTCAACGGAGTTCCCATAGCCAGCCTGGTTTTTGCCCTGCCAGCAATGGTTACTTCGCATTTAATTTTAAAAGCATCTCAGGCTCCGTCTTTAGTCCAGGGTGGTAAATTCATGTCACCTTTACACTTGGGAAACAGGCAATAGGATGTGTACAACGTACTATGCGATAAATCTTATGTGATAATCGTATGCGATAAAGCCTGCTGATTTAATTATTATTATTATTATTATTATTATTATTATTATTATTTTGGAGAGGTTTTTGCTAGAGGGCACATGTGCTCACCAGAAAGACAAAGAGAAACAGAGAGACAGAAAGTGAGAAATCACCCCCCGGGCGGGGGGGATGGCCATGCTGCAATCCCTTCTCCTCCATTCTCCTCTCAGGATCTTCAGCACGCACACACACACGCCCGGCGTGAGTTTTAAGCCACCGGGTCCGGGACTCGAACCACAGTCAACTACACGGAAGTCCAGCGACGTAGCTATTACACCAACTGCTGGTCCTGAGGCTGCTAATTTAATTTTAAGATCTGTCTAGCAAGTATTTAGAATTTCAATCTTAAAAATACTGACAGACCTTAAGAGCTAGAATATTACAAATTCTTTTACCACTTGAATTAATAAAATAAAAACTATTGAGGGAACCAGCAGTTAGCATAATGGCTATGTCGCTGGACTCCCACGTAGTCGACCACGGTTCGCGTCCCGGACCCGGTGGCTTACAACTCACGCCGGGTGCGTGTGCGTGCGTGCCCAAGATCCTGAGAGGAGAATGGAGGAGAAGGGATTGCGGCGTGACCATCCCCCCTGGAGGATGATTTCTCGCTTTCTGTCTCTAATGTCTCTCTCTATCTGTCTGGCGAGCGCACGCGCCCTATAGCGAAAATCTCTCCAAAAAAAAAAAATTATTGATGTTGGTTTTGACAACAGCCTTGTAATACTGAAACTGTACTTGGAATAGTCAGCTAATACATCACTGTTCGCAATGCTTTTATTCACGGTAACCAGTGTCTATCAACAGATAATTGAATAAACACAATGTAATATACATATACAATGGTATATTATTAGGCATAAAAAAAGAATGAAATTCTGATACATGTGACACAGGGATGAGCCTTGAGGACATGGTGCTAAGTGAAATAAGCCACCCAGAGAAAGACGAGTGCTGTGTGACCCCACTCACACGAGTGCGCAGGGTGGTCAGATAGACAGGAAGTGGAGGAGCAGTTACCAGGGACCCGGCGGAGGAGAGTGAGGAGCTGCTTAATGAGTTTGGTATTTCAGTCTGGAAAGAGGAGAACAGTTCTGGAGATGGGTGGTGGTGATGGTTGCTCTACAGTGTGAGGGTATTTCATGCCATGGAGCTAATATACCAACAAATGGTTTAACCGGGGCCAGCTGGTGGCATGGTGGTTAAGGTGGCTAGATGCCACATGGCCGACCACATGGTCTGAATCCCAGACCCAGTGGCTTGGAAAACATACAAGGCATGTGTGTATACATGCCCCAAACCCCAAAGGCAGGAAAATGGAGAAGAAAGGATTGAGGTCTGACTATCCCCCACTGGGGATGTGTTTCTCACTTTCTCTCTCTTTTTCTATCGCTTCTTCTCAAGCACATATACCCTCTGGTAAAATTAGAAAAAAGAAGAAGGTAGCTTTACCATTTACTATTGTAGGTAAGTATTGTTATGTATATTTTAACACAATAAAAAACAAAGAAACTTCAAGTAAGCCCATTGTAGCTAGTTCTTCATTTTATCTTTTCTTGAAGTTTTCGCTGTGGGGCATGTGCGCTTTGCCAGAGAGACAGAGAGACACAGAAAACGAGAAATCACCCCCTAGGAGGGATGCCCATGCACAATCTCTTCTCCTCCATTCCCCTCTCGGGATTTTGGGCACACATGCACACTCGCCCGGTGTGAGTTTCAAGTCCTGGGTCCAGGACTCGAACTGTGGTCAACTATGTGAAAGTCCAGCAATTTAACCATTACACCATCTGCTGGTCCCTCTTCATTTTATCTTTAGCGAGTTTGGTTTATTCTTCTTTCGAATGGTTTTATTCTTCATTAATAATACATACAAGTTTGAAACTGAAAGTATATTGCATTTTTAAATCAATCTCTTGAGGGTACACTCATTTATAATTTACTTCAAGTAATGTAGGCTGAGTATCCCTTATCTGAAATGTGGACCAGAAATGTTCCACATTTCAGATTTTTTTTTCAGATTTTAGGATATTTGCATTTATGAAAGTACTTCAAGAAATCTGTGGAAAAATGGAATTAAACTTCAAGTTTATTTTGGTGCAAAAATTTTCAAAATGTATGCGTAGTTTTTTCATAATATGTTTTCCATTAACTTATTGAAGACCTCCTCTCTCATACACAATGAGATATCTTGAGGTTGAGACCCAAGTAGAAGCACGAAATTGATTTATGTTTCATGAACCTTGTACACATAGCCCAAAGGTGGTTTATGTAATCTATATGACCTTTGTATTGCTGCATTTTGACTCTTGACCCTCACATGAGGTCATGGGTGGGATTGTTCACTTGTGTCATGTCAGTGCTGGAAAAGTCTCAGGTTGTGGGACATTTCAGATTTTGAATGTTCATGTTACCGGTATGTGGATGAGAATAGGATTAAGTTATGAGTAACGTGCAGCTGCTGAGCATACATTTCCTGGTCTGAATGGCTTGCTTAGTTCTCGTCACTGACACCATTAGTCCCGCAGAGCGTGGTTCAGAATCACCGAGCTTCTCCCTCCGGAGTCAGGTTGGAGAGCCCCTCCGGTGTGCTGGTGGTACGCCCTGTGGGGCAGACGGCTTCTGCTTCCATTTCGTCAGATACACGTCTGCTGAAGCGTCCGCAGGGAATGTGGCGTTAGAAGATTAATGTAGAATCAAGTCCTTGATTTTCGTACAGTCAGAAATAATGATTCTGAGAACTTTAGCTTGACAGACTAGGACATGGTTTTGGAAGGAACACGAATTCCATTTTAGATCTGTCCAGCCTGCCGTGACCATTGGACAGTAGGATTTGTTTCAAGTTATTCTGTGAACAGAGAGACTGGCAGGTGGGCAAGAGGTGGGATTTGGACAGATGGTGGAGAAGCCATATACTCCCTTGGTAGTGAGGCCAGTTAGAGAAGGGAGACTTAGGCTACTTTCTGAGTTATTATAGCTGAGGCGGGGGGAGACAGATTAAGGAAGCTTCATTCTGTACCTCCTTGAATTTTAGAGCTGTGAGTAGTGATAAAATCTTTTTATCTGGTGAATTAATAGGGAAAAGTGATTGAGTGTGGCAGGAGGTTGTCTTGAAACTTTCAAAAAGAACAAGAAAAAGGAATCACTGGGTATAGTTTGACAGTGAAAAGGCAGGGCAGGAATTATAGGGCAGTGGTGTTTATTAGGTAGGGAGAGATGACCTTTGATTTTCCTTAGTTGATTGGTTGAGTCATCCCCAACGAGGTCCTCACACCATAATCCACCCTAGTCTCAGTCGGCCTAGAATCACGGGCCTGGCCCACACAGGGAGGTCCCAGGATGTGAACATAGGACCTTCCTGTGTGAGTCCAGTAGTGTTACTCCCAGGCCACCATCTCACATGAGAGCTGGCAATTGTTGAAGAAAGTTGTGAGCAAGTAAATGTTGAGAGTTTATAAACATTTATTGGCTGTCACATGTGGTTCTGGGATCATGATAAACACAGGCAAATGCACATGTGACCCTTTAAGACAGTTTAACGTCCAGGGGTAATTCTTGCTCAGGAAGAGACAGAAAGAGACAGAAAGCGAGAAATCACCCCTCAGAGAGGATGGCCATGCAGCCATCCCTTCTCCTCCATTCTCCTAGGATCTTAGGCACGAATGCACATGGGCCCAGCATGTTTTACGTCACCAGGTCTGGGACTCGAACTGTAGTCAACTACGTGTGAGTCCAGTAATGTAACCATTATGCCATCTGCTGGTCCCATATTTATTTATTAACTCAGTAACACTTTCCCCAATCAGGTCTGATTATTCTGATTTTTCTTTTATGCCAATTGTCCTGGCTTCTTGGGAATAACTTTGAACACCTAGGCTGGTCTTGTCCTCCACGCGCATTATCTTAGCGTCTCGTTCCTTTTCTTTCACGTTCTCGGAAAGTGTCTACCGAGTCGGCTTTGCAGTTGGCTTTCCAGACTCCGTTCTGCTCTTTACAGGCAGTGAAAACGGGTTCCTTCGGCTTAGCTTGTCAGTTTCCTAGATCTCGCCTTTTGACTTCTCAAGCCCCTTTGGGAGCAGTGGGTCTCCCTTGTGGGCCCCAGAGAGACGACAGTGTCTAGCCCAGTCCTTACATCGGGGCCTCAAGCCTGGGTAGGCTGCAGTAGAATTTTGTCATTTTCATTGACAAGTTATCTGATGTTACCAACTAGGAGTCACAAACTTGTGACCGATAGACGGGCCAGCACAGGCCACGGGCCTTGATTTCTTCATTTCTTTTCCTGCGCAGTGTTTAGTGTGTGTCGTTACAGTATGGCCACGCGTTTTCCGGTTCACTCCAGTGCCCACCCTCCCTCGTGCACGGCTTCTAGCTGATGCTGGGTTTGGGACCCCAGCCTACACGCTAGAGAGTTCGTGTATGGGGGCCGAGAACACAGCACTGAAATGACAAAGAGAGCGGCTGCCTTTTCTCTGAAATTAAGGGAGAGTTATTGCAAGACGTGTTGGTAGCAGCTTGATAAAATCCTTTCTTTATCTTCATCTTGATTGTCTAACTTCCTAGGGTTTAATCACGCCGATCAGTCTCTTCCTGTAAGAGCACTGTGATCAGATCCGCTGAGCCCGTGGAAACCCCCATGGTCTTGCCTGGTAACTGCAGACCATCTTGGCTGCAAGAGGTCCTAAAGTGAAGACATCCGCAGCTGTGTGCATGTGTAGGCCTGTCCGGGCCGGTACCAAGCGCTGGTCAAGCCCCCACGGACACTAGGTTGATCCAAGTTCTACAGCGTCTGGAGTTTTTGCAGCCCGTGTGCGTAAAGTGCTACCTGGGCCCCCTGCAAGGGCTCGGTCTGGGCTCTTGCCATCGGGGTGCTGGTGGGGAGCAGGTCTGCACAGGTGCTGCTTTAGACACTTGAGGAATCAGGGCAAGCAGGCGTATATCCCGCTTCTTGTCACTGGATGGTGAAAATACTTGAAGCAACTCCAGGGACCTCCCGTGGACTTGTGGAGCGAGAAGAAGCGCAGGTGTAGTGGGCGACCATGGGCAGATGAGTGGACTTTGCTGCAAAAATTGAAATGCATTCCAAAGCGCCTGCTTGGCTCACCGTTTGCCGACAGTCGTGAGGTCAGATATTGTTCTGTCAGGGTCCTCCATTCATCTTATCACAGGGCATTCATATAGAACAGAGAATTATTAGATAATATAGAATTTGCAAGGCAGTTCTCAGCCGTTGCTTCTCTTTTTACTAACAAAATTACAGTATTAGCAGAGCGCAAGGCTGTGGAAACAGATGCTGGGACCTGCAGAAATGTAAGTGGCACCTAGGCACCCAGTGCTCGCTGCTCGTAATTCTAGTGGTCCTCACTGCCGGGCCTGCTTAGTCAGGAAGGGTGAGGCTCGGGTCAGGCCTCCCGGGTCTGCACCTTTGGCTTTCTCTGCCAGCTGAGCCTTTTCCTTCCCCACTGAATGTATGTGTTGATTGGAAAAGTCTTAAGGACGCACATCGTGATTCTGTCTGAGAAATGTAAGAGCATTAACCTGTTGCTGAGCTCGCAAAGGGTTTGTTCCGAGAAGCTCTGACACTCGTGTTCTGAGCTGATCTGAGAAGCAGTGAGAAGTGCTTCTTCTGGTTACTGTGCATCCTGCTCTGCTGAGTCAGCCCTAACAAGAGCAGAGACGGCAGGATTGACTCTCCTAGCTTTGACAGTAAGAGCAGTAAGTGACCCTCCTTCTTAGATTTGGGATTGGTGGGGACCGGCAGTTAGCGTAATGGCTATGTCGTTGGACTCCCATGTAGTCAACTGCAGTTCAAGTCCTGGACCCGGCAGCTTAAACTCACGCCAGGCGTGTGTGCATGTGTGCCCAAGATCCCGAGAGGAGAATGGAGGAGAAGGGATTGCGGCGTGGCCATCTCCTCTGGGGGCTGATTTCTCGTTTTCTGTCTGTCTCTCTCTATCTTTCTGGCGAGCCCTATAGCAAAAACAAACAAACAAACAAACAAACAAACAAACAAAAAAAACAAACAAAAAAAAAAAAAAAAAAAAAACCTCTCCCCCACCCCCACCCCCAAAAATTGGGGATTGGTGTAGACAGCGAGTCCTCTGAGAGGTTTAAGGAATAATTGCTTACGGAATTGGCTGGTTCTGTAAGAAGGGGTGATGGAAGGCTACCCCAAATTTAGCATTCAGAGGAAATGGTCTCAAGTGTAGAGTATTGGTCATCATGTGAGTTAGGACTGTGGTAATTCTGTCCTTCTGGTCTTTAATTACAGACCAAGACACCCATGAGTTGTGCGGGTCTCTGTGTGCCAAGTTAGCTCCCGCTCAGACTTTGCGAGCCATCAGCTGAGGTGACAGGAGATGATTAGAGGCTGTTAGGTGACTAGTGCTGGGCGACTAGGCTTTCGGTTCATCTGCTTCTTGCGAAGGTCTGACACCAGGGACAGAGGAGCACTCCTGACCATTTGCAGTGTTGATCCCGCCCGCCGCCTTCCCCTCCTCACTGCCTTTCACTCCCCATGATTGTGTCTCTGCGCGGTCCCTGACCACCGTCGGCCTGGGTCGGGTTAGCTCCGTCAGCCACGGAAGGGGCACAGATACGGAGACTTTTGGTCACAAGGTAATAGGCTGGAGGGTGTGAGAGAGTCGATTGGTGGAAATAGGGGGTCAACACCCCCACCAGAAAAGAAGCGCCAGGGAGTGGGGTGCACTTAGAGAGAGGCCTCTTATTCCCGCTCTGAGGACTGGACTTGTCCTGCTCACGGGTGGTGAGGCAGCCTCAGCACAGAGCGGCTGGTGGGTGTGGCACGTCAGAGGATGGTGAGCTCACCGCCCCATAACCTCTCTACATCTTCCCTGATGCTTTTAAAAGGGTTTATTTGTCTCTCCCATGAGGGAGAGGGCAGAGTGAGGGACAGGCCTGCTCACCTCAATCCATGCGCCGTGCGTGCACACCCCCGCCGCCCCGGTGCTCAGGAAGTCCCGGGATGGGAACCCCGAATCTTTCCCACGTGGGTCCAGTCTTGCCACCACTGCACCACCACCTGGTCCCCAAACCGTCCCTGACTCCTGATGCTCTGCCTGCCTTCCAGGGCCGGGGGGACCTCCGCAGAGAGGCCGAGAGTGCCTTGAGGTGTTTGGTGTCTAGTGAGTGGATTAGATATGCATTTCCCGTTTTATGGATGCTGACATTTTCCTCTCTAGAGAAATGAACATTTTACGTATTTCTAGCTTCGGATGGTAACGACTGACCTTCAGCATTCTGACGAAATGCTTCAGTGCACGGTGTGTGTACTTCTCGATCCAGTCACTCCGCAGCAGTGCAGGACACTCACTCACGGACTTCGCAGAGAGACACATAATCCTTCCTAGTCCGAGGAGGGGGAGACGGTTGGGCAGTGTCTTCTGACAGTTACTAATGCTTGACAGAGATAGGACCTCTTCAGAAACATGTGGACTTGGCATGTATTTGTGATTTTACTTACATTAACTGCATTTGCAACTATTAACTTAGAAAAAAGTCCATCTGAATTCATATTAGTTTAATAGCCTAACCGAGAACTTATTTAAGTAAATTACTATAGGTAAGAATTTGCCATAACTTAAAGACTTTTTCAAAAATATTTATTTAATATTATATATTATTACTATTTTTAAATTTTTTATAGGGCACATGCACTCATCAGAGAAAGAGAGAGAGAGAGAGAGACAGAGAGAGAGAGAGAGAGAGAAAGCGAGCTGCCAGGCCCGGGACTTGGGCCGCGGTTACACATGTGAGAGTCTAGCACCTTAACCACCACAGCACCTGTTCAAGTTTTAACTTTTAAAAGCTTACATAACCAATGAATTGACAAGCATTGACACACTAACCTAAGGGTCTGAATAATTTGTAATATGTCTGTGTTTTCCTTTTGATGTCCTAACAGCATTTTAGCAGTTCTGAGGTTCTTTGAGGTTGAGTGTGGTTTCTCTAGAAACTGGGGAATGTCAAGGATGGAACACGTTTTTGGACTTCAGTTTGGAGCAGCTAGCATGCAAGCGTCCCCAACCCGGGCTCTGGTGCCATCGCTCCCACCACATCATGCTACAGGGATCAAGGACCGCCCGGTGCAGTTCGTTTCTCTGTGTCCGGACAGAATGTGAAGTACCCTGTGAGCGCAGGGCACAGCGAATGCCACTGCCTGTCCCCTGTGTGGACTGCACGCAGGAGAGGCTCTGAGCCAGGAGACCCGTGCCCACTGCTACCTAGGCAGTCACGTGCTCTCTGGGAAACCATAAAGGCGGGCTTTGGGCCAGCACCTCGAGCTCCAAGGTTCAGTCTTGTAAGCTGTTTTCTAAGTTTTGTGATATTACCTGCCCAACAAGTTTTGTTCTTTTTTGTTGTTGTTAAAATTTTTATCACAGGTCACCTGCGCTTGCCAGAGACGGACAGTGAGAGGGGAAGTGAGAAATCACCCCTGGGGGAGATGGTCATGCCACAGTCCCTTCTCCTCCCTTCTCCTCTCAGATTTTGGGCACGTGCACACGTGCACACACGCACATGCGCCTGGTGTGACTTTGAGGCTACAAGGCCTGGTACTACTGCTGTCGGCCATGGGGGAGTCCAGCGCCTCGCCCCCGGCCACCTGCCCGCCCAGCAAGCCTCAAGAGCCGTATGTAGCCCTGTTCACATCTTCTCCACCTGAAGCTCCTTTCTGCTTATTTTTCAGAAATGTGAAAATAAAAACTGGAGAATGGTTCTTTGAGGAACGAGCCAAGAAATTTCCAACTGAAGGTAAATGCTGTTCAAATTTTAAAGTAAGATGGCATTTTCCTAGTTTTAAGAGAGTTGGTGTTGAGACCTTGGGATGTAAAAGACTTGGTGGGCTCTATCTATGGGTCCCTGCCCGGTGCCTTGACGCACACTGTTCCTGTGTCTGTCCCCTCTCCCCCATCTCCGCCTCCTGGCAGGAGGGCCTGTTCATTAAGACTCAGGCTCCCCCACTTTCCCTGACCCTCCCCAAGCACCAGCGGCCGGCCTGGCCTCCCTCCCTGGCGGCGCGGTGTGATATGTGACGGAGTTACCTGTGCACTGCCACCTCTCTCCACGATCAGTAACTGTCCTCTCCATTCTTGCTGCCCTGGGCCAGCCAGCTGGTGTGGTGGTGACGGTGGCTGGGTCCCATATGACTGATGGCACAGTTTGAGCCCTGGACCCAGCAGCTTGAAAACACGCCAGGTCCGCCTGCGTGCTCAAGATCCCAAAGAGGAAAACAAAGGAGAAAGGATTTGCAGCGTGGTTACCCCCTGGGAGGGCGTGTCATTTCTCACTTTCCTTTTCTCTGTGTCTCTCTCTCCAGTGAGTGCACACGTCCTATGGCAAAAAAATTTAGAGAAAAAATACACACAAAACCCAACCTTGTTAGCCCCTGCAGTAGTCCATTCTGCATGCGAACAGCCTCGTAGCATGACTTCACTGTGACCTTGTCTTGAATGTAAAAGTACCATGTCTTGTTTTTAAAATTAGAATAACAAAGCATAGAGCGTGATGTTAAAAATATAGCAACTTCACCCAGAGAACAGTGAGCATTTTGGAATATGAGGAGACTTTTAAAAGTTCATGGAAAATTGGAATTAAAGTATGAGCTTATTCTGTTGCCAAAAAAATTTGAGAGCCAGCCAGTAACATGGTGGTTACGGTGGCTGGGTCCCACATGGCCATGTGGTTTGAATACTAGGCCTGGTAACTTGAAAAACATGCTGGGTGCATGTACACGTGTGACCAAGATCCTGAGATGAGAATGGAGGAAGGGGATGTGGCAGGGCTATGTCCCCAGGGGCTGATTTCTCTTTTTCCCTCTGTCTCTCTCTGGTGAGTAACGTGCACTGTGGTAAAGTTAAAAAAAAAAAAATTTAAACCCATGTATGCTTTTTTTTTAAATCTTTTTTTTTTTTTTTTTTTTTTTTTAAGGTTTTGCCATAATGCATGTGTGCTCACCAGAGGCAGACAGAGAGAGACACTGAAAGGCAAAATGAGAAACCAGTCCCTGGGGGTGGGGGCACCCATTCTCTTCCTGGGACTTTGGGCACATATGCACATGTGCCCAGTGTGATTTTCAAGTTGCCAGGTCTGGGACTCGAACTGCAGTCAACCGTGTGGGAATCTAGTGCCTCAAATACCACGCCACCTGCAGGCCCCCACTTTTAAAAAAAATAATACAAATCTTTATGGACTCTTTGAAGACCCCTATATCTATCTCACTCCTGTTTTTTTGTGCATGCACATATCTATGTGGGTGTATAAACATTTACTAAACAGCCACATGTACGTGTTAACTTGGAACCATGAGGAATTGATGTTTTTAGGTAAAAGAATTATGGAATACAGGCAATTGCCTACTACGTAAGCTGATATGTTTCCATCGTTGGGGTCCAACCACAGTTTTCTCCTGATGCTTCTTCATGCGGTAAGGTACAAGGAACAGTTCCTCAGTCTGTGAACACGGCTGTGTGATTTCTGATGACTCTCTCACTGAAGTATGTGATCTCTTATTAGCCATACCCCACCATCACTATTGTTTAATGGCTAGGGAATTGCTCATTTTCTTCACATGTTGGGAAGTTGATAATGTTAGTAATAAGTAATGGTGCGACAAACTCCTTGTATTGAGTCGTAAGAAAAGTCATGATGTCTTTTTCTATACAAGATTGTGTCATGACCTTTCCAACCCTGTAGAGAAATCTCTGGCACGTCTCTGAATATCTCTGGAGTGGGAACAACAAGATGAAGGTTAGGAGGCCAGCAGGTGGCATGGTGGTTACGGTAGCTGGGTCTCACAGGGCCAACTGTGTAGTTTGAGTCCCAGACCTGGGTTGAAAACCGCTCCAGGGATGTGAACATGTGTGCCCCAAATCCCAAGAGGAAAGTAGAGGAGCAGGGATTGCAGTGTGGCCATCTCACCTGGGGGGGGGTGATTTCTCACTTTCTCTCTGTCTCTCTCCAGCACCCTATGGGGGGGTGGGGGAGAAAGATGGTTAGGAAGATTGCTTCCAGAAAGGGTGCATCTTTAACTTTTTTTTTTTGAGAGGTTTTTGCTATAGGGTGTGTGTGCTTGCCAGAAAGACAGAGAGACAGAAAGCGAGAAATCACCCCCCAGGGGGGATGGCCACACCGCAGTCCCTTCTCCTCCATTCTCCTCTTGGGATCTTGGGCACGCACACATACGCGCCCGGTGTGAGTTTAAGCCGCCAGGTCTGGGACTCGAACTACAGTCAACTACATCGGAGTCCAGCGACGTAGCCATTACGCCAACTGCTGGTCCCAGATGCATCTTTATCATCAGTAGGGTGATAAAACAAATAAAACTAAAAACAACTTTCTCAGTTTGGTAAAGCCACATTGGTTGTCCAAAATGGTTTCTGCTGTTTTACTTTGGCTCCTTCTCGTTACTAACGCGATTGAATACTTTCCACTCACTTGCCCGGAGGATGCTCTTTGTACGTTAAGGCCACCGCCCTTTCTTGTCATGTTCATTGCGTATGAATCTTCCCGTCTGTAGTCGATTTTAAAATTGAATGTCTTCCCACAGTTGGTTGACAGTCATCTCCCTCTTCTTGTATAACTTCATTCTTTTGCTTTTATTGCTGAGACTTCTTTCTTCCTTATCCATGGGCTGGTTAAATATCCACATTTTCTTCCAGTTTCTACTTAATTCTTCACTATTCACAGTTTTGTTTTTTTGTCCCAATCCTTGGTTTTCCCAGTACCATTTGTGATACAATCAGTCCCTTTCCGGTTGGTCTGTAACCCAGGGCTGGGACACTGCTCACTCAGGTGTGCGCGTGTGTGCACGTGCTTGCGTGTGCGTGGAGGTTCTGTCCCATGACATAAGCACCGCGTGCCGCTGCCCTCCTCTCCACAGCTCTTGGTGTTCTGCCCACCCAGACTCTGGGCTTCCCGAGGGTAGGTGACGAGTAAGTGGACAAGTGAATGGATATGTTGAGCAGGGTTGGGCTTAGTTGTCAACAAGAGGCGGTGTTATATATACAGGTTATTCGCAGTGCTTAGCTCTGAGGAGGCACCTTAAAAATGCCAAGGTGGGCCCAGCAGGTGGTGTGGTGGTTAGGGCAGTGGGTCCCATGTGGCTCACTGTGCGGCTCAAGTCCCAGGCCTGGGGGCTTGAAAACCACGTGCATTTGTGTGCCCAGAACCCTGAGGGGAGGACGGAGGAGAAGGGATTGTGTCATGACCATCCCTGGGGGGTGACCCCCGGTCCCCTGCCCCCGGACCCTCTGGCGAGCGCATGTATCCTGTCGCTAAGTGCGTCAGTGAGTGGAGGCAGGTCCTTTTCCTTTCTGGCATCCTTAAGGTTGGAGTTATTACACTTACTGCCTGAGCTTGGTGACTTAGGGTCGTTACGCCTGATGTCACCTGCTTTCGTTTTTGTGTGCTGTTCCCTGTTCCTCTGTTAATGGTCCTACTGGAAACACGCCGTTTAAGATAAAGGCCCTCCACGTGTCCTTGAAAGTAGACAAGGAGTGGGTACAACCCAGGGAGGAACAATACCGGAGATATGAATTGTGGCAGTGTTTATTGTGCTAAAAAGATGAAAAAGGAGACAGGAGCCCTATTTCTTCATTTTGCCAGGAGATTGTACAAAATATTTTAAATATTTTAGTTTAGCCACATTTTTCCTGATTATAGACTAGCTTTTTCCCCCTTCTTCTAAGATCTTATAAATCAGTATCTACTTTTGTGGTTTAAAAAAAAAATCCAGGGCTGGCAGGTTGCATAGTGGTTAAGGGTGCTGGACTCCCACATGGCTGATTGTGGTTCAAGTCCTAGATCTGGCAGTTTACTTTTCTCACTTTCCCTCCCTCTCTCTTCCTCTCTGGTCAAACTAAAAATAAATAGATAAATAGATAGATAGATAGATAGATAGATAGATAGATTTAAGTTTTTAAAATCGAAAAAAAAAATCTTAAAAAAAATTCCTAGGACTCGGGCCGGCAGGTGGCATGGTGGTTAAAGGCGCTGGATTCCTACATGGCCGACCGTGGTTTGAGTCCTGGACCAGGTGGCTTGCTTTCGCACGCTCTCTCTCTCTCTGGTCAAATTAAAATAAGCAAATGAATAAATAAATAAATAAAGTTAAATAAAATAATTCTTTACAAAAAAATTCTTGAGACTGGTTCCTTGACCTGGTGGTCAGGACAGCTGGATCCCACTTGGCTGATTGTGCAGTTCAAATCCCAGACCCTGAGGCTTGAGAAACACTCTAGGGATGTGTGTGTGTGTGAGGGTGTGTGCATACACCCAAAATTCAGAAAGAGGGGAAAACGGAGAAGGGATTGCAGCGAAGGGATTGCAGCGTGACTGTGCCGTGAGGGGTGCTCTCTCCTCCCCTTCTGTCTCTTTCTGGTGAATGCTGCTGTCTAGCAAAAAAGAAACAAACCCTTTTACGGGGTGGTTACGGCTCATTCCTTTACAGTGTATCGGAGACACCAAATGCCGCCCTTTGAAGGGTCTCCCCGTGTCTTTAGGAGGCTCCAGGCCTGGCCTTGAAACGGCCTGCCCTCCGTCCTCAGGTGTGCGGCAGTCATGCAGTTTACCGTGGCTTCTAGGAGCCCCTTCCAGGGTCAGCTGGGAGCACATTTGCTTTCTTTCTCTTTTAAAAAAATTTTTTTTAATTTTATTTATTTATTTATTCATTTAAATTTGACCAGAGAGGGATAGAGTGAGAGAGAAAGCAAGCTGCCAGGTCCGGGACTCAAACTGCAGTCAGCCATGTGGGAGTCCAAAACCCTTAACCACCAAGCCACCTGCCAGGCCCCACATGGTTGCTTTCAAAGTTGGCCTTCGAAGACAGGTTCAGATCCAGTGTGTGCTTGATGGACTCCACCCCGCAAGTCATTCTTTTTGTGTGCTCTAGATTTGAGAGCACTGTGAAAGCCGCAAAGCTTATAAACAGTTACAGACATTTCTACATCACAAATAACTAGAAAACAAGCTGAAAATCCTTGAACTCTGGCAGCTGCCGAGCACGTGACGACAGTGCCCCCTCCTGGCTCCTCCCTGCAGGTGCACGTACCCGCCTTTGGTTTCCCACAGCCACTGCGTTCGGTCGCTTGATGGTCCAGCCTCAAAGCAGAAAGATGACGTAATCATTATTTTTAATACGAATTCCTTTTCAAGTTTATGCATTATGTTTAACCATTTTAAAGTAATCTACTGAGACTTTCACTCCACTGTTAGTAACTGGGGAAATAAAGCGATTCAGGAAGGCCTAACCCTAACAGCCTCAGAGTTCTCTGGTCCACAGGTGACTAGCCAGGATGGTTGTGTGGCTGATAACTGTGAAAGAGAGTAAGCTTACCCTTCCCCGCCACGATAGGAGCTGTGGTCTAACAGTTATCCAGTGACGTGCGGAGCTCCGTCCCTCCCCCGGCAGCTTCCACGTGGTCCTTGGCGGCAGGGCTAGGACAGCGGTGACTGGCCAGGTTAGCCCGAGGCGCTGGGCGCAGTGAGGGTGGAGGAGCCGGGCAGTGGGCAGCCAGCTCTGCCCCAGCGCCCTGCCTCGTCCCCGCCGCCTGTTAGCCCAGTGAGGCCCCGCACCCCTGGGTGGGCCCCGCAGGATGAGCCTATCCATCAGTTACAGACGGGGCCCGCTCACGTGTTCATGCGCCTTCGAGGGCATCTACTGGAAGCCACACGTACTTCCCAGATACGAAATTTTGTGTTGTTTTATTTAAAAGAAAATGGGGTACTCACCTCTTGAGTATTTCTTTCTGTACTACCCTCCTTAAGATGAAGGATGATAGGGGCAGCAGGTGGCGTGGTGGTTAAGGTGCTGGACTCCCACGTGGCCAACCACCCCAACCCTGGTGGCTTGAAGATCACGCTTGGTGACTATGTGCCCAAAATCCCAAGAGGAGAATGGAGGCCAGGGGACTGTGGCATGGACATCCCCCGGGGGTGATTTCTCACTTTCCCTCTCTAGCGAGTGCACATGCCCCTGACAAACACCAACAACAATAACAAAGGAAGGAAGGAAGGAAGGAAGGAAAGAGAAAGAAAGGAAGAAGGAAAGAAAGAAAGAAAGAAGGAAAGGCGACTTGAACCCAGCACCCTGAGGGAGTGTGTGCTCCTGAGGCAATCTCCCCAGTGGGCTGGGCTGTTTGTTATACTAATGAATCAAATTTTTTATACTAATGAATTAATTTTTTTTTAAAAAAAGTTTATTTACTTCTTCCATGAGCAAGAGAGACAGACAAAGAGAAACAGCATCCCCAATAGGGCCCAGCCCCGCAGTGCACCATAGCTTCGGCCAGCCCCATCAGGGCTCCAGAGGCGAACCGGCAGCCTTCCCAGGTGGGCCTGCCGCACAGAGCACGTGTACCAGGGCACCGCGGTCCAGCTCCCGCACCGGCCTGCTGCAACTGGGCAGAGCAGACAGCCAAGTGAGGCCTTGACCTTCGAATTTCTTCCTTTGCCCAGGGCTTCTAGGTACATACAACATCCTGGGTGGGCTCTGGAGTTTTTCCTTTTTTACTTCATGGTGCCTTGGCATGGCACATAATAGCAGCTCCAAAATGGGATTTATTAGCTGGTGCAGTTCAACCTCGGTATTCTGTAGTAGCTCGAGTCCCTAACTAGGGAGTTAGATGGGAGTTTCCCTGGTGCTTTCTGATCTGCATCCCTACCAGACCATCCTGTCTTCCCTGCCACCCTCTGTCCACCCCCGCCTTATGGCAAAGTCACCTCAGGCAACCTGCACCTTGGTCCTGAGTTGTCACGCTACCTGCTTGCTTCTTTTGGGTTTTGTCCCATGCTTTTAGAATGGAGGAGAAGTCCTAATTAAGAGGGCTGGTTGTTAGGCTAGTCAATATTTTATGTTATTTATTGATTTTTTAGAGAGAGAGATTTTTTGCTATGTGTTCTCCAGAGAGACAGAGAGACAGATAGCAAGAAAACAGTCCCTTTTCCATTCTCCTCTCAGGATTTTGGGCACACATGTACATGCATCCGGCATGAGTTTTAAGCCACTGGGTCTGGGACTTGAACCACAGTCGACTATGTGGGAGTCCAGCAATGTAACACCATCTGCTGGTCCCGTGTTAAGTTGTTTTTTAATTGCCAGAGGGCAGGTGCACTTGCCAGAGCAAGCGAGAGAGAGAGGCATGGGGTGAGGTGGGGTGGGCATAGCCGTGCCGCAATCCCTTCTCCTCTATCCCTATCCTGTCGGGCTTTAAAACACACATACACACATGTGCCGAGCTGCTGCGGTTCCGATTTAATCCACAGTTGCTCATGTGGGATCCAACTGTCTTACCCACAAAACTATGGAACCAGCCCAATATTTTAGCTTACCTAATACTCCCTGGTCGTTTATGGTTCACAAACAATGGTCCACAGGTCAAATCTGGCCTACCACTTGTTTTTGTAATTAAGTTTTTGTTTTGTATTGATATATATATATATATACATATGTATATATATATATACATCAAGAGGTTTTTGCTATAGGGCACATGCGCTTGCCAGAAAGCAATAAATAAATAAATATTTTTGGGACCAGCAGTTAGCATAATGGCTATGTCTCTGGACTCCCATGTAGTCGACCAAGGTTTGCGTCCCGGACCCGGTGGCTTAAAACTCACACCGGGCGCGTGTGCGTGCGTGCCCAAGATCCCGAGAGGAGAATGGAGGAGAAGGGATTGCGGCGTGGCCATCCCCCTGGGGGGTGATTTCTCGCTTTCTGTCTCTCTGTCTCTCTCTGTCTGGCGAGCACACGTGCCCTATAGCAAAAACCTCTCCAAAAAAAAACCAAATTTTTTTTTAAATTTGTTACAGACAAAGAGCTTAAACTATAAAACTCTACCTGGCCAGCCCCGCCCACCTGAGACACACTGTGTGTGTGTGTGCGTGCCCAGGGTCTGGCGTACTGGGGACTAGACAGAGGGACTGTGGCTGGCCAGACCCGATGGAAGTAACACACCTCCCCCTCCTCCAGCCACCCTCACATATGCACATGTGCTCTGTCCCAAATAAGGGAACATAATCTCACAGGGGAAAACGAGGGGAAAAGATTCGCAACATTGGATTTATCAATGATTTCTTAACTCTGACACTAAAAGCACAGGCAATAAAATTAAAAATAGACAAATTATGTGGGCAGCAGATGGCATAGTGGTTACTATGTCGGAGCCCCTGGACTTCCATATGACTGACCATGGTTCAAGTCCTGGACCTGGTGGTTTGAAAATCATGCCAAGGGCATGTGCCTGTGTGCCCAAGATCCTGGGAGGAGAATGGAGAAGGGATTGTGGTGTGGCATCCCCTCTGGCGCTGATTTCCCACTTTCCCTCGTACTGTCTCTGTCTTGCGCTTTCTCCAGTGAGCATGCATGCCTCTTTTTAAAAAAAATAAACAAATTAGATGTCATTGAATGAAAACCCTTTGTACATCAAAGACATTATTTGCCAAATAAAAAGGTAATCCATAGAATAGGAGAAATTACAGACTGAGCAGCTTTGATATGAAAATCTCAAATCCAGCTTGACACCACAGAAGAAAATGCCACACTCACCCTCATGTGACGTGTCACGGTCAAAATGTGGCAATACAAAAATGTTATATAGAATTACTTTCAGGCAGTGGATTTAAGGTCTCTATGAGCCCTACTGAATTTTATATAAAGACTTAGTTTCATCCCAAGATATCTTGGTATGTGTATGCATATATTCTAAAATCTGAAAAAAAAAATCTGAGATTCGAAATTCTTCTTCTGGTCACAAGCATTTGGTACAAGGGATATGCAACCTATTTTCAAATCACATATCGCATAAGGGATTAATTTCAGAACACAGAGAGGACTCATAAAACTCACATTCACTTAGAGAAAATCCAAAAGCAGTTTCTACCCCGTTGTCTCAACCCAGGGTCGGTAACGAAACCAGGTCAGTTCCCATGCGCCACAAGTGGGTCTCCGTGAAAGAGTTACTGCCGAGCCTTTTTCTTTTTCTTTTCTTTTCTTTTCTTTTTCTTAATGAAAAGAGCAGGAAGCAGGTAGGGAGAGAAAAGGGGGTGGTATTCTTTTTTTCTTTTCTCAGTTTCCAGAGGGTGCATGCACGAGAGTCGAAGAGGGTGAGTGAGAGAGAAAGAAAGAGAAAGTGAGAGTCACCCTCTGTGGGGGCGACCACGCTGCAATCCCTCCTCCTCCAGTTCTTCTTTCAGGATTTTTGGCATTCACACACATGAGCCCAGCTCACCTCTCCAACTGCCAGACCTGGGACTCAAACCGCACGGCCAGCCATGTGGGATCCAGCCACCCAGCCACCATGCCGCCAGCTTGTCCTGTTGCTGTTGCTGCCCCAGTCTCCCAGTGAGGTCGGACCACAGGTGCTGACCCCATGCTCAGCTTGCTTGGGCCGGGCCAGGAAGTGAAGCCCGGCCTGCTTCACACCTCAGCCACCGTGCAGCCCTCCTGCTTGTACGACCATGCTGGGCCACCCTGCTCCGACGTGGTGACCATCATGGACGTGGACGCTGGCCGGGCGTTCCGCTCGACCCAGTGTAGGCAGCTTCATCCAAGGCAAAGCTCTGTCTCTCCTGCAGCTGAGCAGAAGAGGGACACCTAGTGGCAGAAGGACACTGACGGTGGATACTCTGTGCCTGTGGATTGTGAATCTTCTGTGGCTCGTTTCTGCCCTCCCAAGGTGCTAGCTGTGGATTCGTGGCCGTGTGCTGTCTTCTGTTCCCCCGGGACAGCACTATTCTAGCTCAGGACTCTCCTCGGGACTAGCGTGTGCTCTGAAATGGCTCTGGGCTCCAGCTCGAAGGCTATGCCAGGATATCGTGACCCTTTCCACACAGAGGGATTTTAAATACAATTTCTCAGAGCTTTCCATTTTGAATATCTGAAGAGTAGTGAAAAACTTTATTGTCCTAGGGAGAGTTTTCTCCCCTATTAAAGAAAACGATCCCAAGAACCGTCCAACACCCGCTCCAAGCCTGGCCGCGCACACCTCCCGCTCGTGTTTGGAGCGTCCTGAGGCCCCAGTGTGGGCCCCACCAAGGGCCATCGCGCGGTGCTCGCAGCTCTGCAAGCTGGGCACTGCACAAATTGTCCCTGGGGCGGGTGTTGGTCATATCCTAGATTTGTGTTTATTTTGATGATTTTTCTGACATGCAGCGAAGTGTGTCGTTCTGACAAACCAGATTTCAGCCATCTTCCTTGGGGTGAACGTGAAGCATCTGGAGGAAGGGGCCCCTTTGCAGAGTCCCTTGGAGGCTCTGTGTGGTAGCCCAACCTGAGCTGTACTCTGGGCCTCGCCTGGAACTTCAGGGTGTATGGACGCTGTTCCCTCTGCTCTCCGGCAGCACAGGCACCGCAGAGGAGTGGTGACTGTCCTGCCGTTGGCTCCACGGCGTGACCCAGTGCTATGGGCGTGTGCCCTTCCCTGGCGAGGACAGGACGGGCCTCAGTGCAGGAGCGCGTGCAGGTTAGGACCTGGAGTCCCTCAGCCATCCACGGGCAGGTGGTCTGGCTGGTTGGCAGAGTCCTGCCCAGGCTTTCCAGGTAGTGTTTCCTCTGTCCCCGTGAACCAAGCCGCCTGCAGAGAAGGGTAGGAGCGGCCCCTGTGGGGCTGCGGCCCAGGGTGCGGGCGTGGCCGGGAGTCAGGCTGGCATCACTGTAGAGCCCAGCTGGGGAGGGCGTCTGGTTATCGGAGTTCATCTGGGCTTCTGAGAGGTTGCTCCTTGCCTCTTTCTGTCAGACTGAGAAGTGGATGCAGACAGCCTGATGGCCGGGCATAGACGCCGGCTCTGTGGGGCTGGTGTTTGAGCCACAGCCCAGGGGATTGACTTCCCACTCTGCGCTCTGTGGTTGGTGGGAAACCTCGCACCCCAGTGGGCTCCTGCAGTGGAGCTGCCCCCCACGTATCCTCATCTCTGTACTTGTGCGCACGCTGATATTTAACGCGAGTGAACAAGTGACATCGCATGTACACTAGGCTGTGGAATGCAGGACCTGGCTTTTTTTGGAGAGATTTTTGCTGTAGGGCGTTTGTGCTCGCCAGAGAGACAGAAAGACGGAAAGAGAGAAAGTGAGAAATCACTCCCCATCCCCAGGGGGATGGCCACACCACAAGCCCTTCTCCTCCATTCTCCTCTTGGGATTTTGGGCAGGTACGCACACATCCCTGGCATGAGTTTCAAGCCACCGCCGTCGGCCGTGTGGGAGTCCAGCGCCTTAACCACTGTGCCACCTGCCGGCCCCAGCCTGAGCTTGTTTAATGCGTATTTGGTCATACAGCTCACTGAGGGACAGAGGGGGCAACGCTCATGGTTACTGTCAATACAGCGTTGTTGCTACTGCTGTCCCATTTACAGTCGCACCTCGGGCATGGCACCTCTCTGGGTACTGGGGTACTGAGATGTGAAAGATGAGCCTGGTGTCCTCGGAGAATTCCCCGTCTGGGGGAGGACAGACGTTGCAATGCAATTGGAGAAATCTCAGCACATGTGCACGGCAGCTGCTGGGAGAGGCCTGGTGAGGGTGGTCACCGAGTCCCGTGAAGGAGTGAGAGCGCAGGGCCTGAGCCAAGTACATGCAGGCGGGGGGCAGGAGGGGTGGGGCGGCAAAGACGTGGGGGCGGGCACAGAGCACCCAGGACGCCCAGCTGGAGAGGACTGAGTGAAGGGGATGGTGGTGGCAAGAGGCGACACTGGAGGGGCTGGGGACTGAATCACAGAGGCCCTCTGGCTTGGCTTCCTGGGCCGCTTTGGCAAAGTAGACAATCTGTGTGGCTTCAAGCAACAGATCTGCTGTCTCAGGTTCTGGGGGCTGGAAGCCCGAATTCAAGGTGTCAGCAGGACCGTGCTTCCTCACGGCTCCACTTCTGCAGTCTGCTGTCCTTGGCTGGTTGGCGCGTCACTCCAGGGTCGGCCTCTGTTGTCACACGGCTGTCTTCACGCAGTCCTTCCTCTGAGCCTGCCTGTCTCTGCTTCTGAAGTTCCCCTTTGCATAAGGACGCCAGTTATGTTGGGGCTTTTAGGACTCATCCTACAACCTCATCTTCGCTTGATCTGCAAAGATGCCATCTCCAAGCAAGGTCGTGTCTGCCGGTTCCGGTTCCGGTTCCGGGGAAGGACTTTGCTCTGTCTTTCTAGGCACAACCAGCCCAGACCGCCTTGCATGCCAGTTAAGGGAGTTCAGAGTGTCTGCAGGTTCAGAAGCTTTCAAGGAACACAGGTGTAGGAACTCCTCTGCCCTGTGCTGGAGAGACACGGAGGCCCAGGGAGAGATAGGCAGGGCCCAGGGAGAGATAGGTGGAGCCTAGGGAGAGGGGCAGCACCCTCTGAGGCAGGACAGGGAGCCTGCCCAACCGGTCCACCTTCTGCTGCACACACTCCCCGCCTGTCTCCCTCAGGGACCTGACACCGGGACTAGGCTGCCTCATGCACTAGTACAGAGGCCTGACCTCTTGAAGATCTAAGCGGGTTCAGGCACACATGAGCTGTGTGAAATCATTACTTAGGCTAGGAAATCGTACAGAGGGTTTAGGAACGTGCTGACTGGTTTACATGTGGCTGTCTCCCGGCCTAACTTTGTATATGGAGATAACTGAGCTCAGGTGACCGCAGAGAATGTCGCCCCTCCTGGTGTCAGTCACCTGTAGTTAGTGCATCTTGCTCTTTGCCTGCTTCCTCCCCCTGACATTTTAAAGCTTTATTTATTTCTTCCCTGAGTGGGAGAGACTGAGAGAGGGAAGGGAGCAGAGGACAGGACCCAGCAGCCTCGCCTCTGCCATCCACCCAGCCCAGCCAGCAGGCTCCTGCCCACGTGCACGCCCCCTGCACCCCCAGCCCCACCTGTATCTGTTCGCTCCCTGCTTTCTGCCCAGCGTCGTAGGCCAGTCATGGTACAAAATCCAGTTCTGCCCCGTGTAAACTTGCCCATCACATATCCCTGAGCCTCGCTTTTCATTTAGAAAAATGGAGCGACACCTGGCCGAGCAGCAAATCCATGCGAAGTGCTCTGATGATGCAGGGAACGAGGTCAGGTTAGGCCAGGGTCAGAGCTGCACTCCCCACTAGCCCTCCCTGCTGGCCCAGCCAGACCCTCCTTCCACATAACCTGGCCCTCCAGGGCCCTCTGGAGAGGCACTCCTTCCTGCAGTTGGCAGATTCGGAACTTGCTCACAGAGGTGAAGGGGTGGCGCTGTCTGAGGAGGCCTCTGGTGAGCAGCGGCTGCAGAGCAGGAGAGAGGGAAACGGGACTGGATGGATGGACGTGGTGGGGCTCTCCTGAGCTGGGGGGTCGCCCTGGGGTCTTGTCCCAGTGCAGACTTGCACTCTGCAGCACTGGGCTGGGCCTGGGGCTCTGCAGGACCAAGCTCCCTGCCACCCACCTGCCCCTGCTGTGGCCACTGCTGGGCCTTGGCTGCTGGGGCTAGAAGGGCCTGTGGCAAACTGGGACTGCAGGCCAGACCTTCCTGCCAGTGCTCAGGTCTTGTGAGCTAAGCATGGCTTTCATTTCACTTTTCTTTTCTTTTCTTTCTTTCTTTCTTTCTTTCTTTCTTTCTTTCTTTCTTTCTTTCTTTCTTTCTTTCTTTCTTTCTTTCTTTTTTTTTTTTCCAGAGGGTGCATGCACTTGTCAGAGACAGAGAAATGGGGGAGGGAAAGGAAACACTGTACCGGAACATGGTCACACAATCCCCGCCTCCATTTCTCCATCCTGTCAGGATCTGGGGCACACACGTGCCCACATGTACCTGGTGTGTTTTTCAAGCAGCTGGGTTAGGAGTCAAACAGTGGTTGGCTATGTGGGATCTGGCTTTCTTAACCACTCAGCTGCAGGGTGGGCCAGCTTTTACATTTTCAAATGGTTAAAAAGAATAATATTGGTGTCATAAAAATTATAGCGGATTCGGATTTCAGTGTACACGAAGCTTTACTGGAGCAGATGCTCTGGACGAGTTTGCCCGGCCGGATCCAGGCTGCTGGGACTCATGTTGCCACAGCCAGCAGAGGGCAGCAGAGACCCACCTGTGGGCTACAGCCCCAGAGCTGCTCCTTCGGAAGGTGACCTGGGGACTGCCTAGGGGTCTGACATGTAGGCCTGAGGTAGCAGCCCCCGGGAAGAGCATCCAGAGGAGAGGAGGGCCGAGAGCGGTGTTAGAGGCAGAGGCTGGCCCCGTCCAGGCTGAGCAAGGCAATGAGAAGCAAGATGGTCTTGCTGGAGAGGAGAGGGCAAGGCCAGCAGGCCTGGGAGAGCCCCACCCAGGGGCCTGGGCAGGATGTGGGCCGCCACGGGCCTGGTCTTTAGGCTTCGGAAATAGGGAGGCACAAAGGGCTTTAGGCTGTAGAGAGATAGCACTGGGTTTGGGGGAGATGGTGAGTTTGGTGGCTTGCCTCAGGGGACACTCACATCAATCCAGGGGCACACAAAGAGAGTCCCAACCACAGAGGGCGCAGAACGCACTCTCGGACCTTGCCCGCAGGACAGCCTGGCTGAGCATAACTCTGGCTTTCTCTCCCCTTCCCCTCGCCTTTCTCTGGCCAGCGGGAGGGAGGTCGGCTTGGCCCTCCTGTGCGTCCAGACTAGCCGTCCGCTTGAAGGCGGCCCACACAGGTCCCTCTCCCCCGCCGTGACCTGGTTCTGCTGGTTTAGCTCACGGCCTTTGGGTGAAGCTTTCTTTCACTTTTTGCTCTGCCTTTGAGAAGTATTTCTCAATGTCGGGAATGGGACGAGGCCTCACAGGCCCCTTTTAGACTCTGTGAACACCGTATGAACCCCAGAAAATGCAACTGTTGGAGATGATCTTTGGGGTTCCTGTGCTCCTGAGGCCAGCCAGGGTCTGCGGCTACCTCCTGCTGCCAGGCTCAGGGCCTGGTAACCAGGGCTCAGCAGACACCCAGGCTGCCCACCCCTCCCAAGGCCTCCAGGCCCAGCCCGACTTTCTTGGCTCTTCTACATGTGTCTTATGGAAACGATGCTAATATGTCTTTCTTTGGAATAGGCTAAAAAAACCTTCCAAACGCAGCGCAGCGCAGGACTGACCTCCGGGGGCGGGGGGGCTGGTGCTGCGCACAGCAGAGCGCTCTGGACGCTCCCCGGGCAGGAGAAGCTGTTTCCACCCTAGCTGGTGGCAGGCAGGCCTCGCGCCATGGCCCGCCAGGAAATGTGTTCACAGGACTGCGGACATGGGGCTCTAAATACGTCATAAAAACGTTCCTTAAAACAAAAGGACTATTATATCAGATGCAGTCTTACTTAGGAAATTATTAGCCTCTGTAACTAGAAATAAGTAGATTACATTTTTTTTAAAAGATTAATTTAATCTTCATCACGAGGAACGTTTAGAGGAATATGTTCATGCAGTTACGAAACGTCTCCAAAGGACAAATGGAAGCTTGCGAGCTTGGACTACCTTCCAGATCACCCAGATTTGGGAGAGCCTCGTCCAGCAGCCACTTTTAATCAAAGCAGCCCTCCCCAGCAATGGCACTCTCCCCCTTTGGTCACTTGTTACGGTGACAGCCGTAGTGGAGTCCACTTCCGTAACAGCAGATTCACCTGTTTTAAGCGGACAATCCAACTTTGACTACATTTACAGGGCTGTACGATTTAACTTCCGAGCATGTCTGTCACCCCGAATAGATCTCTCTCTAGTCACAAGGAGCAGTATTAGGAGAGTGTGTCCATGTCCTACTCCCTGTGTGCGCTGTGTAAGTTACGTCCTTATCCTTAGTGCCTTTACTGCTCTCTTCCAGGCAGACACCAGACAGCTGGAGCCAGGCTCCTGCAATCTTACCAGAAGCTGAGGTGAGTGCTGGCAAGGACAGGCCGCCCGGTCTTCCCTCAGGCAGGAGCCCAGAGGACACCCTGAAGGAACTTACTGATCTCTTGACTTTCAGATGCCATTGCTTTGGAATGTAATTTTTTTTATTTTAATGATAAAGTGACTGGGACAGATTCAGAGATGTTTCCAGATTCCTATGAAAAGCCTTCTGGCTAGCAGGATATTTTCTCAGTCAACAGTCTGCTTTGTTTCTTAAATTCTCCCGAAACATTATAAGGAAACTACACGCTAGTTTTGATTGCACGTTCAATGTTCTAAACCCAGCCTTGGCTCTTGCTAACCATGCATATCTCTCACACCTTTCCTGGTGCCTGGCACCTTAGACGTTTGTGAAATAAACATAGGTGGAATTGGATAACAGTCTGGGAGATGCTAACTTCGCACAGAGTTCTAATAACCTAGCAGTCATGAGTTCACCCGCCCCATTACTGTGAATGTACTGAAGTATGACTGAAAACTCACACCTGGCCTCTGGTTTTCTGGCCCATGATGGGATTTTTAGGTTCAGAACTTTTTCATGCCTCTCCCCCATTCTTCTTTTAGCACAAGCTTCAGTCCCGCTCATGGTGGCTTTTCACATCCCCAATGTGGTTGGCACTGAGAGCGTACAGGAGCCCAGGTGGAACACACACCTGGAGTCCCAGGACACATGCGTGGAGTCCCGGGGCACACCCATGGAGCCCAGGTTTGGGGTGACTGGGCGGTGGCAGAGCCAGCCCCAGCACTGGGCCGTTTCGGCTGAGTGCCCAGACTTCAGGCCATGTAGTCCTCCTTCTACCGTCAGATACCAAGGTCTTGTGCCCTAGGAAAGCAGCAGGTCCAAGCACAGCTGCTGGGTCTTTTTCTAAAAGGTGAGGTAGTGAAGAAAAAATGAGAAGGAAGGAAGGAAAATAAGTAAGCAGGAAAGGAAAGAAAAAAGGAAGGAAGGGTGAGCCGAGTACTTGAATTACAAAACAATGATGCATCTTGAGTATTTGTGGAACCAGTCTCTTTCTTGGTCCATAACCAGTGTCTTATTCTTGTGTTTTCTCTTGGTAGCAAAATTTCAGTGGTTCCTCCTACTCCGCCTCCACTCAGTGAAAGCCAGTGCAGTCGCAGCCCCAGCAGGGTAAGGTGTCTGCTCGGAGTCCCCCTGAGCAGGATGGGCAAGGGGAGCAGGAACAAGGCGTTGGACCTTGACAGAACGAATCACAAGGCTGGGCAGAGAAGGAAGGCCCTCAGTTGAGGTTGGGAAGAGCCTCATTTGGTGGCCACAGGGCCATCTGTGTTGTTGGCGACCCCTTCTGTCTGCATCCCAAGTCTTCATCTCTTTCCTGCACACTATTCCTCTGGGGGTTAGAAGGGAAACCCAGGTTAGCCCAGGAGTTGCAAGCGTACCTTTTGAGTGTTTGCAGGCTCTGAGGTAAAGCAGGCCAGCTTTACTCTTTGGTCCAAAGAAATTAGCTGTGTATCTGAGAGCGTTACCTGAGCTTCCCACCTGAGAGGTCGCAATCATTATATTCATTTGTTTGTCTCCCACGGTTGGTGTGAGAAATTAACGACATAATGTCTGTGCTGGTGCGTGGAAACTGTGAAGTGCCATGGAGACATATGGTCTTGATTATCTTCATTATTCTGAAATTAAAACAGGAGCAATGTTATCTGTATATGCAAGAATACACATCTGCTGATAAGAGAGAGAAAATATATACATTCTTTTCCAATTTCAAACTGAGACTCTGGGGGGCCTTCAAAATCCTGTTCTACTTTCTCTTTGAGATTTAAAATTCTTCAAAGTTGGTCCAGTACCTATGTGCTCAAGACATATTTATTGAATGGATAGGTAGGTGGGTAAATGGATGGATGGATGGACAGATGGTTAAATGGTTGGTAAATGGGTGGTTTAAATGGATGTTTTGATGCTTGGATGATGGATGGTTGATGGATGAGTGGTTTGGATGAAAGGATGGTTTGATGGGTGGATAGACGATTGATAGATGGATGGTTTGATGGGTAGACGATTGGTAGATGGATGGGTTGGATGGATAGATATTGGAATGAATGGTTGGTAGAAGAGTGGAGTGGATGGATGGATAGATGTTTGGTAGATGGTATTTGGAGGGGTAGGTGGTAGATGACTAGATGGAGAGTTGGTAGATGGGTGGTTTGCATGGCTGGTTCAGATGGATGAGTGGATGGTTGGTAGATGGATACATGGTTGGATGGATAGTTGGGAGATGTGGTTTGGATTGATGGTTTGTTGGATGGATGGATGGGTGGTTGGTTGGTTGGAAGATGGGTGGAATGAATGGATGGAGAAATATTTGGTATATGGTTATTTGGATGGGTGGATGGTTTGATGGATGGATGGTTGGTAAATGGGTGGTTTGGATGGATGGACAGATGAATGGATGGATGTTTGGTAGATGGTGGTTTGGACAGATGATAGTTTGATAGATGGATGGATGGATAGTTGGTAGATAGGTGGACAGACAGATTGATTGATAGAAGCAACCGCCTTTCTGTTGTTTTCACTCCACGTTCTTCTCTCTTCTGCTTTGGGATGAAGAGCTCCTTGACTCCAGGCTGGTCACTTGTGCCTTAGACAGCTCTTGGCCCTATATCGCACGCACTCTGCCCATGCTGGCATCCTTTCTGCATAGAGCTGGGGTGGGGCTATAGGAGAAAGGAGGTTAAATAAGCAGTAATTTACTTGGGTACAGTCTCTGAGCCAATGACATGTTAGTCATCATTTCTATGAGGTAGTAGTTATCTTATCGACAGCCCATTGATAATGCTCCTTCCCTTCAGGCAGATGTCACGATACAGACGGAAAACTGAGTCCAGAGGACATCTTGGGAGGACTGTGTGCTCTTACCTTTAGATGTGCATGCACACACCCATGCCTACACACACCTGATATCACTTGGGGCTGGCAGCCAGGAGACTGCTGAGGCAGACAAGGTCATGAAACATAACTTATTTTCTCTCCTCTGTCTCTGTTTCAGTTACAGGAACTTGGTCAGTTTAAAGGATTTAATAAGTCTATGGAAAACTTGTTTCTGTCTGTTACCACGCACATGAAAAGTAAGTGGATACTCCTTGATGTGTTCTTCCTACCACCGTCCTGGCCAGCCGTACCCACTGGCCAAGGCCTAGCTGGTGACCTTGACTGTGACAGGGCCACTCACTTTGTCTCTGGACCCAGCAGGATACCACAGCACCTGCCCCTGTGCTCTTCAGGCACACAGTAGGCCTCTGGTTCCTTGTGGAAAGAGGAGGTACAGGCTGGCTCACGCTCCCACTCCTGTCCAAACCTGCCTGGTCAGTGCCATGGGCAAGGGAGCTTGGTAGGTTTCAGAGCCTCCTGAGAACCATCCAAGGAAACATGAAGAGACGATTCCAGTGACTATAAAACCTTATTAGCTAGGTCGGACCTGATATCTATTGTTCACATGGAAATATCTGTCCCCTCTTTTTCTCCTTGGTAAATTAATTTTCTTCAGTTAGTAGTAAGCCTACAGCATTTGCAGACACAAGTAACTCAGGACCACTGTCTGGAATCATCTCCTTCCGTGAGCTTTCTGCCCAGGTGGGATTTCTCGTGGCTCTCAAAATGCAAGTCCTGGAGAAGAGCCCGTGTGTGTGTAAGCCCAGGCCCTAAGAGGAAAACACAGGAGAGGGGGTCACGGCGTGGCCATCCCCCGGGAGGTACCTCCTCATGCCCTCTGGGGTGCCCAGGGCAGCCCAGCATGTTGGACACCCTTCATGGCTCGGGTCTGCTGGCCTCCACTGCTGTCTCTGCTCGGCTTCCATTCAGCCGTCCCTTTCCTCCGGCTGCTTGTGGGGAGTCTCGTACCGGCTCTGAGATGATCTGGTTCTTTGGTTTTCACCAGCCTCTGTGTTCCTCACATGCCCCACCCGAGCCGTGATGACAGCTGAGATCAAAGGCCCGCTCTTCAGAAAAGCAGAGATGGGGGGGCCGGCAGGTGGCATGGCAGTTAAAGGCGCTGAATTCCCACATGGCTGATGGCGGTTCGAGTTCCGAACCTGGCAGCTTGCTTTCTCGCATTCCCTTTCTCTCTCTCTGTCTCTCTCGGATCAAATTAAAATAAATGAATGAATAAATAAATAAAATTAAATAAATAATTATTTAAAAAAAAAAAAAAAAGAAAAGCAGAGATGGGGACTGTCTCATGCAATGGGCTGTCTCCTCTTTCAGATGGGGGAAGAAGCTGAATTTCATGGACCTGTCGCTGCTAAGGGCATGTGGAGGTCTTAAAATCACCCCGCTGGGCCCTCCCACAGTACTCTCTGTGCCCATCAGCCTGGGGCAGGGTTTTCTTCCTGTCACAGCTCGGAGCAGGCAGCTCTGCTCCCACCGAAGCCCTTCTCTGGCCAGCTCTGCATCCCTTTCTGGACGCACGGCCCCTCCCTAAGTGCGTGTGACTGCTGTGAACCCCCTCCCACCACTGCAGCTGTGGGGTGCCTTGGAGTTGGCCCTGACCTGTGATCCCCCAGCCCTGAAATCAAGACAGCACAGCAGTCCCTGCACACCACCTTCCTACACGAGTGCCCTGGATCCGCTTCCGCGCACTCATTTATCTTTCAATTGCCGTAGGGCGCGAGCGGGCACTGATTCTTTATTTTGTAATGCCAGAGGACGCATGAATAAGAACAGCACAGTCCTCTTTTCCTATAATTCTGCATCCCATCAGGATCCTGGGTGTGTGTGTGCGTGTGTGCAAGCCCAGATCCTAAGAGGACAATAGAGGGGGTCACGGCGTGGCATCCCCCTGGAGGTACCTCCTCATTTTCCCTCTCGTTCTCTCTCTGATGAGTGCACACACCCTACAGTAAATTAAAAATGAGTTAACAAAGCCCAGCTGGGAGAAATGAGTTACTCCAGCCTTTTTTTTTTTTTTTTTTTTTTTTTTAAGAGAGATGTTTTGCTATAGGGCACATGTACTCGCTGGAGAGATGGAGACAGACAAAAAAAACAACAACAAAAAAAAAACGAAAAAAAAAAAAAACGAGAAATCATCCTCCAGGGGGATGGCCATGCCGCAGTCCCTTCTTCATTCTTCTCTCAAGATTTTGGACATGCATGCACACGCACCCAGCGTGAGTTTCAAGTTGCCGGGTCCAGGACTTGAACTGCAGTCAACAACATGGGAGTCCAGCTATGTGACCAGTATGCCATTTGCTGGTTCTACTCTGGCCATTTTTTTTTATCATCAGTTAATGTCTAGATTTCAGGATTGTAATCCCCTTTTAGAAGGAAGAGGAGAAAGACCAGGTCTTGCTCAGAAGCAGCCATGTTTTTTTTGTTTTTGTTTTTTTGGAGAGGTTTTCACTATAGGGCGCGTGTGCTCGCCAGACAGACAAGAGAGAGACATAGAGACAGAAAGCGAGAAATCACCCCCCAGGGGGGATGGTCACACCGCAATCCCTTCTCCTCCATTCTCCTCTCGGGATCTTGGGCACGCACGCACACGTGCCTGGTGTGAGTTTTAAGCCACCAGGTCCGGAACTTGAACCGCAGTCGACTACGTGGGAGTCCAGCGACATAGCCATTACGCTAACTGCTGGTTCCCAGGAGCAGCCATGTTTTCTTCCGTCCCCACGCCCCAACACCACCAGTGTAGGCCCACTCGTTGGAGTGCCCACTGCTGAGGAAGGCCCTTCCTCCTCCCAGGGCTGTGGACTGTGCACACGTGGGAGGGAGAAAGAAACACTTTGGACAGGGTCTCGCCCGGCGCAGTCCTCCCACCCTGGCCTCCCAGTGCACAAGGACCACGGGCCTGGGCTGCTGCACCCAGCCGCCCAGGTGAGGTCAGGAACCGCCCTAGGCCTCCCACCTGGCCTGAGCCATTGGGCAGCAGCACCCTCCCACTGTAGCTGGGCCTTCTTTGACTTTTTAAAATGTGGCCATTAAAAAGCTTTAAATTCCTCCACAATTCACCGTATGCCTACGCTAAGCAGTGCTGCTGAAACACAGCCTTGAAGTCCACATTGGAGAGAAAGGGGCTTGGGGAAGGAAGCCATCTTTGGAGGAAGGAGTCACCTTTCAGCTGGTGCTCTCTTTCCGTGTCAGGATGCTTTGCTTCCTGTTTTATTTATCTTTATTTCAGACTGCCGTCACACTGCAAAAACAAACTTTTTTTAAAGTTTTTGCCACAGCCTGCACAAACTTGTGGGAGAGAGACAGAAAGAGACAGAGGGGGGAGGTGAGAAATCACCCACCGGGGGGATGGCCACTCTGCAATCCCTTCCCTTACATTCTCTTCTCAGAATTTTGGGCATGCACACACACCTGGCGTGACCAGTTGCCTGGTCCAGCACGCAAACCCTGATTGACCATGTGGGAGTCCAGCACCTTAATCACCACCTGCTGGCTCCAATAAACAAATTTTTTTAGAGATTTTTGCTATATGGCATGTGCACTTACCGGAGAGACAGAGATATAAAGAGACAGAAAGCGAGAAATCACCCCCATTGGGGATGGCCATGCCACAATCCTCCATCCTCCCTCTGGGATTTGGGGCATGCATGCACACACACCTGGTGTGAGTTTTAAGTCGCTGCGTCTGGGACTCAAACTGCAGTCGACTGTATGGGAGTCCAGCAATGTAACCATCACTCCATCTGCTGGTCCCATGAACAAATCCAGGTCTTTTCAAGGTTTGCTTACTGAAATCATTGTAAGGATACCTCAACTCTTATTTTCACTTGTTCCGAAGAGTCACAAGAAACAGAATTTGGTTGTAAATTCCGTGTAGGGAACCCCCCGTGTTGGCTTGTTTGACCAGAGCCAGCTTTGTGTTTGGGCCTGAGAAAGCTCAGGAGAGTCACCTGGGCCGCAGAGAAATTATGCTGGAGGGTTTCCTCTAACTCCCACCCTGACGGGGGCCCTCCTGCTGTGTGTCCACTGCTCTGTCTGGTCACCTTCCTGGTGTCTTGGCACTCAGCACCAGACATGTGACCCTTTCCCCTTCCATAGACTTTGGTCTCCCGGGACCTTGGGCCTGTGGGTTTCAGGGGATCCCAGGAGAGGGATCCCAAAGTCTGGGTAGAGCTGTGTTGTCCCACCTGTCACCCATCTTATTTGTTTTCTAGAGCTCTCCAAGTCCCAGAGTGACGTGACTTCTGAGAAGCACCTTCTAGCCACAGGTTCCTGGCAGTGCGCAAGCCGGACGGAGAGACGGAGCCAGTCTGACACCGCCGTCAACGTCACCACCAGGGTACCTGGGACTGCCCGGCCCCCACGCCTGGCCCTTACCCTGCCTTTTCAGAGCTTTGCAGCCCGTTTTCTGCATAGATTTGTTCCTCTGGTAGCACGAAATTAAGCAGTGAGAAAAACTGAGTTAGGACCTCCTGTCTTTGTGCAGGCCTGGCCTAAGGGGGGGCAGAAGTCAAGGTTGACTGAAGATTGCTTAGAGCAGGGAAGGCTGCGCGCAGTCTGGGGCTGCCCAAGGCTCTCTGTGTGCACCGGGGCTCCCCACACCAGGCCACACCAAAGGCACAGGGCTTTCCTCCAGGGCTGACATTTACCATGTTACCCTGGGGCCTGCGAGTCCCCTCACTGAGGACCGTGAGGCCTTCCTCTAGCCATTCAGGACTGACGGCCATTGGCTAACATCTGTCCTGCCCTCAGATGGAACCCACCAAGAACATAAATGGTGTGTAATGGGGCACAGCAGGAGGTGACTCTCCCCAGGGAGCTAGACCTCGAGAGACCTCGGCTGACGAGGCTTACAGGGAAATGGTGGTCCGGCTTCCCACCAGATGGACTGCACCTGCAGCGGTCTGAGTGCTGGGCTTGGGGAAAGCCCGCTTTAGATCGGAACATCTGGAGTCCGGCCCACCTGACCCAGCTGGAGGTGCCAGCACCTGTTGCAGGGCTGATCTGACGGCTGTGGTCGGCTGCAGGCAGGGGCCCCTTGCCTGCGGGTTCCATTCACAATGTGCCCAAATTGTCCTGGTGAGAGTGAGAGGCTAGTTCCAGGCTCCCGCTGGAGCCCCCCACACACTCTCCAGGTTCAGATCCTGCCTCCACCTGAGCCCACCTGTCCCTCGTGAAGTGCAGATCGGGATAGTTAAAGCCTGTCCTCGCCGCTGTGCTGGCTCCTGCACGTACCCAGTGAGACGATAGATCACGAATGGCCGGTGTTTGCTATGTGCCGGACTCTGGCCAAAAAGCTTTCCCTGGCCTCATTCTATCCTCACAACCACCCGAAGAGGTAGGTATGACACGTAGCCCCATTTGACGGGTAGGACTAAGAGAGACTTAGTCTCTCTGTCTTGGGCTCAGAGAGACTAAGTCTTGGGACCAGCAAATGACGCAATGGTTACGTTGCTGGACTCCCACATAGTGGATTTGCAGTTCGAGTTCCTGACCCAGTGGCTTAAAACTCAGCTGGGCATGTGTGCGTGCATGCTCAAGATCTGGGAGGAGAACGGAGGAGGAGTGATTGTGGCCTGGTCATCCTCTTGTGGGGGTGATTTCTTGTTTTCTGTCTCTGTCTCTCTGGTGAGCACATGCACCCTATAGCAAAAATCTCCCTCTAGTAAAAGAGAGAAACCAAGTCATACTTAAGCTAAGGTTGACTCGGGGCTGACCAGCGTTCCGGGCGCCGTGCTTGGTTAATACCCTATAGGTATCTAACCTTTGAAGATCTTTACAACAACCCTGTGCAGTTTGTGCTGTTGCTGTCCCCATTAGAGAAGAGGGCACAGGAGCAAAGAGACGGCCAAGGGACCTCAGGCTGCAGTGCCACTGCGGTGTGTGTACACAGGAGGGAGGCTAGGGGAGTTCGGGAGTGGGAGCGAGACAGGGCAGGGAAGGCCATGGGGAGCGAGCCCCTGACCGTGTGGACACGTGTCCCTGCTGCCACATGCTCCACAGGAGATCTTACAGCGTCTGCAGGCCGCCTCTGTCCCCTCCGTGCCGAGGATGCGGCTGTTTTAAGGAGTGCTGTAGCCCAGTGTTTATAAAGTTCTCGGCGGTCGTGGCTTGGTCTATAAATGCTAAGTAATTACGGGGTTGGAATATGAGGAGTGCCTCTTTAAATAGGACATTCGCACACTGTAATTACACGTGCCCGAGCCGGTGAGCTCGCAGAAGCTGCACTCCTCCGGACGCCTTCCAGAGCCTCGCAACTGAATCTTTCCTAGTTTTTAAAAGAATTATTTCATTTAACTTTATTCGTTTATCTATTTGTTTATTTTTAATTTGACTAGAGAGGTACAGAGAGAGAGAGAGAGAGAGAGAGAAAGTGAGAAAGCCAGCTGCCAGGTCTGGGACCCGAATCACGGTTGGCCGTGTGAGAGTTCATTGCCCCCAACCACGCCACCTGCCGGCCGTACAACTGAATCTTAACGACAGTTTCTCTTGGAAGTCTGGGAGCTGGTGCTCACCTTGCACAGAAGCAGTGGACAGTTTTCTTTTTGTTTTCTTGGCTGAGGGTGCTTTTGCCTGCTGGAGAGAGAGAGAAAAAGAGTAAGAAAGTAGCCCCATGGGAGCCCACGCTGCATCCCTTCTCTCTCCTTTGGGGATTTCAGGCACATACACATGTCCAGCGTGTCTTTTGAGCTGCCAGGTCCAGGACTCGAACTGTGCTGTCGGCCATGTGGGATCCAGCCACCTTAACATCAGGCCATGGCCAGCCCAACTTTCTAAGGGCCACATGGAGACGTTTACTGAGAAGACGGCTCAGGACCTCTGCTCTGGCACGTCTCTGACCACTGAGCACAAGCTTCATGCCCAGAAAAGGCTCCTGCCAGGACCCTCACGCGTGCCTCTGGGCCAGGAGTCCCCAAGGGATGAGCGCTGGCCTTTCCTCGCGTGTGTTAGTTCAGGATCTATCTAGTTTTTGCCAGATTAAAGAAAAAAATGCTTGCCCTCAACTCTGCAAGGAGTCTCACATTACATGGGGAAAGATCAATCTATGTTAGGTTTCACTTCAACAAGGCATGGATTTTCAGGCCTGGCAGGTGGCATGAGGGTTAAGAGCGCTGGATTCCCACGTGGCTGACCACAGTTCAAGTCCCGGACCTGGCGGCTTGCTTTCTCTCTCTGTCCCTTTCTGGTCAAATTTAAGTAAATTAAATAAAGTTCAATAAAATAATTCTAAAAAAGAAAGAAAGAAAGAAAGAAAAAGGCAAGGACTCTCTGGAACTGAGCAGTATGTGCATTTGGGAGCTGAGATGAGAGCAGAGTGAAAAGAGGAGGAAGAGCAACCATTGCCACCTCTGTGACGCTGACTTGGGGCCGCCTGTACCAGAGACAGTTGTGGGGAGTGCTCAGCCTTGGCCTGGGCCGGTCTGTGCTCTGTGCAGTGGGAATCCCAGCTGAGGAGCTCGCCAGCTCTCCCGGGCCCTGGGAAGGACCCGTTGCCCCTAACCCTGAGGTGACACGTCTGCGCAGTGGAATAAACAATGCGGCGGTGATCCACCCCCGCCCAGCTCCTGCCTGGTGCAGCCTCTGCTCGGCGGCCAGCAGCAGGGAGAGCAGGTGCAGGGAGCCCACGTGCTGTATGGTGGGCCGTGTCTCTAGACTTCAGGTGTCCATGGGAAATGCTAGCAGAAGAGAAAGGAGAGGATGAAGAAGCTCCCCCCCCAGAGCCCCTTCTAGTTTTTTACGCATTCATTCTGTTTAACAGGGGTGTGCGTTTAGGGCCACACATTCATAAGACACCCCATAAAATCCCGCGGGACCGTACACGCAATTAAAGGCCAGCGCTCATCCCTTGGGGACTCCTGGCCCAGAGGCACGCGTGAGGGTCCTGGCAGGAGCCTTTTCTGGGCATGAAGCTTGTGCTCAGTGGTCAGAGACGTGCCAGAGCAGAGGTCCTGAGCCGTCTTCTCAGTAAACGTCTCCATGTGGCCCTTAGAAAGTTGGGCCGGCCATGGCCTGATGGTTAAGGTGGCTGGATCTCACATGGTTGACAGCACAGTTCGAGTCCTGGACCTGGCAGCTCAAAAGACACGCTGGACATGTGTATGTGCCTGAAATCCCCAAAGGAGAGAGAAGGGATGCAGCGTGGGCTCCCTGCACCTGCTCTCCCTGCTGCTGGCCGCCGAGCAGAGGCTGCACCAGGCAGGAGCTGGGCGGGGGTGGATCACCGCCGCATTGTTTATTCCACTGCGCAGACGTGTCACCTCAGGGTTAGGGGCAACGGGTCCTTCCCAGGGCCCGGGAGAGCTGGCGAGCTCCTCAGCTGGGATTCCCACTGCACAGAGCACAGACCGGCCCAGGCCAAGGCTGAGCACTCCCCACAACTGTCTCTGGTACAGGCGGCCCCAAGTCGGAGTCGCAGAGGCTGCAGTGGTTGCTCTTCCTCCTCTTTTCACTCAGCTCTCATCTCAGGTCAGCAAAGCTCCCAAATGCACATGCTGCTCGGTTCCAGAGAGTCCGTACTGTGTTGATGTGAAACCTAATGTATGTTCATCTTTCTCATGTAACGTGAGACTCCTTGCAGAGTTGAGCTCACTCAGGGCAAGCATTTTTTTCTTTAATCTGGCCAAAACTAGATAGATACTGAAATACATTAAAAATCACAGGAGAGGGGCCAGCGGGTGGCATGGTGGTTAAGGCTCTGGACTTCCCACATGGCCGACCATGGTTCAAGTCCCAGACCTAGTGGCTTGCTTTCTTACTTTGTCTCTCTCTGGTAAACTCGTGTGAAAATAATATAAATAAAATAATTATTTAAAAAAAAAATAATCCTAGGGGAGAAAACACCTGTCGTAATGACCTTGATAATCACCCACCTAGATCTCAATGCCTTTTCATAGGGCCCTGCATCAGTGGCGTCCTCCAGGTCCTTCAGAATTTCCTGTGGAGGAGTCAAACAGAATTTTTTTTTTTTTTTTTTGAGAGGTTTTTTCGCTATAGGGCGCGTGCGCTCGCCAGACAGACAGAGAGAGACAGAGAGATAGAAAGTGAGAAATCACCCCCCAGGGGGGGTGGCCACGCCGCAATCCCTTCTCCTCCATTCTCCTCTCGGGATCTTGGGCACGCACGCACACGCGCCCGGCGTGAGTTGTAAGCCACCGGGTCCGAGACGCGAACCGCGGTCGACTACGTGGGAGTCCAGCGACATAGCCATTACGCTAACTGCTGGTTCCCGAGTCAAACAGAATTTGAAGTTGGGTTCCTTACTCAACCAAAATAGGCTTGTCTCTCAGACTAGTATCGACTTTTCTAGTAATTTCAGGATATTTACATTTGCAAGTAAGCTTCATTAAAGGTTTTCCCAGGGCCAGCAGGTGGCATGGTGGTTAAAGGCATGGACTCCCACATGGCTGACCACGGTTCAAGTCCTGGACCTGGTGGCTTGCTTTCTTACTTTTTCTCTCTCTCCCTCTTCCTCATTCTCTCTGTGTCTTGCTATGGTCAAATTAAAAATAACAATAGTGATCAGTAAAAATAAGGGAAATCATTTTTTTAAAAAAAAGGTTTTCCCAAGTTTGGACAGTTTAGAAGCATAATTCTTCCTGGCTATGAATTTGACGTGCTATGCAATGTCTCTCATAAAGATAGTTCTTTCTGTTCTTCTTTGGAATGTTCTATCATCATTCTTGTTTTTGCTTTGTGATTCCAGAGCTGTGATTCAAAAACTGTATATTGAACACTGTATTAGTCAGCCCTGGCTACTGTAACGATACCATAGACTGAGCAGCTGAAGTGACAGAAACTCATGTTTTCGTATTTCTGGAGGCAGGGAGGCTGAGATCCAGGTGCCAGAATGTTCCAGTCCTTTCCTGGTTGCAGATGGCTGCAGCCTTCCCACGTCCTCACATGGACGGGAGGGGGAGGCAAGCTCTCTGATGTCTCTTCTTGTAAGGACTCTCATCCTTCGACTCCGATCATGGGGCCCACCCTATAGCCTCATGCAGCCTTAGGCAACCCCCAAAGGTCCCATCTCCAACGTCACATTGGGGGTGAGGACTCCCACATAAGCATCTGGGGGACATGCCAGTCCATGGAGCACCTGGGCGCAAAGCCCCCTCCTGGCATTTCACTCTGTTCCACTGTTTGCCTCTCCATCTGATAGGAATCAGTTTCGCTGCTTGCTGCTCTGGGTCCCCCACGTTCTCCAAGGCCCTGAGGGGAAGCCCAGCCCCGGGAGGACCTCCGGCTTCCTCCTCCCTCCCGCTTCTCTGGACCCTCAGTGGGCCCTGTCTCCTGCTCAGAGTGACAGTCCTTCCCGGGGATGCTCTAGCGGTTTCCTCCCTTCTGCTTCCTCTGGGACCCTGCTCTGTTCCCTGTGGCTTCGGTCTCTGTCTCTGACCATTTCTTCTCAACGTACCCAGACACTCCATCTTCTCCATCGCAAAAAATGACCACAGTTTCTGCGCAGGACTCCGTCTCACTGCTCTTGCCTGTCCTCCGGAGCCCTGGGTTTCTCCATCTCGCTGTGGCTCCCCGGCCTCCTCACCTCCCTCGGGCTCCTCCCTGGCTTCCTGGTAGCCCACTGCGTCTCCTGCTGGCCGCTGGGACTGCTCTCTAGGAAGACCCCCGGGCTCCCTGACTGGGGAGCGGAGGGGCCGCTTTTCTATCTCCACCCTCTTCAGCTGCTTTGTCTCATTCGACACAAATGACCAGATTCCATGCTCTTCTTTAAAAGATAACTTATTGCTTTCCCTTGGCATATGTCCCAGGACCAGCAGTTGGCATAATAGTCAACCATGGTTCGCGTCCCGGACCCGGTGGCTTAAACTCACGCCGGGCGTGTGTGCGTGCGTGCCCAGGATCCCAAGAGGAGTACGGAGGAGAAGGAATTGCGGCGTGGCCATCCCCCCGGGGGGTGATTTCTCGCTTTCTGTCTCTCTGCCTCTCTCTGTCTGTCTGGTGAGCGCACACGCCTTATAGCAAAAATCTCTCAAAAAAAAAAAAAAAAAAAAAAAAAAAAAAAAACAACAAACCACTCAGAATCTTGTGCAAACATTACCACCATCCTTCACTTCCATCTTGTCAAACAAGGCAGGCCTTCTATTTTAACATTTGCCAATTGAGAAGGCGATTTCTTAAAGTTTACATTCATTTAATTCCAGTGAACGCTGCCTCATCCGCTTTCCTTCATTCTTGACATCCTTTCATTGGACTTGCTGGCATTCCCAGCCTTGGCTTCCTTCCCTTGGCTTGGGGTGACCCCTCTGCCGACTCTGGAGTGGCCCCTCAGACAGTCTCACAGCCCGTGTGCTCACCTCCCCTCTAGGGCTCTGCTGGGCCTCTGAATGTCGGCAGGTCTAGGAGCGTGCCCCTTCCTTGGCCTCAGGATGGCTGTTCCACCTGGGAGCCTCACCTCTGTCGTTCCCCAGACGCCCTTCAGCACCCCACTCAGGTCCTACCCCCCGGAGATCATCCCAGCTTACTCCCTCGCCTCTTTCTCACTGACTGGACTGGCACCTCCATTGGAATGGTGTGTCCACCTCCCTACCGGCTGATGAGACCTTGAAGGACAGGCTTTATGTCTTCCCTTCCTTCCTTCTCCTCTCGGCCTCTCCCTTCTCCTTTTCCAGACCCTAGAGCCTAGAGTGGTGGGTTGCAGATTGGACACTCACAGTTGTCCTTTGGAGTTGGGCTAACATGCTGGAGATTGAGAACAATGTGAATTACAATGGGAAACCATCTTTTCTTTCCATGTGTTCTCTAATATTCTCAGTATTTTGTTTATGAAAATTATAGCTATGGTGCAACTGTTGCATTTCCAAGTCCTAGTCCAAGCGAACCTGAAGTCTAGGTTCAGAAACTGCTTTTTCTGCCAGGAAGGGGCTTCCCAGCCTGCCCTTCATGGTTACTGCCCTCTGCTGGCCTGCCCGCTGCAGCGTCCTGCCCTGCTGGTGAGCGCTTCAATGGCTACTGAGCTCAAAATGGCTCCGTGTGACTGAGGAGCTGAGTTTACTAGTTTTACTTGATTTCAATGAATTTGAATTAAATTTAAATAACCACACGTGGCTATTGGCTACCATATTGGACAGGAAGGACATCTGTATACATTATTTAAGTATCAACATTGACCAAAGTATTCTTTTTTTTTTTTAGAAACTGTATTTATTTTCTTATTTCCATTTTGCATGAGAGTATGTAGAAGAGCAGCTTACGACCGCTCCGTGGCTGTTCCCACCCACTGAGTGGCCAAGCAGTCTTCAGTGGCAGGCTGAGCGTGCCAGTCTTCAGCAGGGAACTGCTGGAGGGGCACAGAGGGCACCTGCACGTCTTAGGCCAGTATGCGACCCAAAGTTGATGTGGTTTTTTTTTTAGAGAGATTTTTGCTTTAAGGCATGTACACTCGCCAGAGAGACACAGAGACACAGAGAGATAGAAAGTGAGAACTCAACCCCCAGGGGGATGACCACACTGCAATCCCTTCTCCTCCATCCCCTCTCAGGACTTTAGGCAGGGCACACACAAGCACTCAGTGTGAGTTTTAAGCCAGGGGGTCCAGGACTCAAACTGTGGCTGACTACGCAGGAGCCCAGCAACGTAACCATTCCCTTTTCATGAACATGTTAGACTTAAAACTCTGCCTACCAGGCCGAGTATTGTATTTCATGGGATTAAACGCCAGGATCATTGTGAAGGCCCAAATCTTGAGTTCTTGACGGCTTTTGCTAATCCACAAGTAACCCACCCCTCACCATTCATGAACACCCCAAAGCTGGAGGGCACTGGCTGCAGGGCCCTGTGCGTGTGTGTGTACTCGTGTGCTCGTGCACGTACCTAACACAAGCGTGTCTTTCTGTTTGGCAACCAGAAGTTAGCACGTTAGTAACATCGGCCAACGGACGTAGGCTGTGCTTTCTGACATCGTCACATTTGAACCAAATCTAGCCGGGGTGCGTCCTCTAATATGAATTTTGCTTTTCCTTCCCCAGAAGGCCAGCACACCGGATATTCTGAAGTCTTTCAATCAGGAGGTTCCCAAATGCTCTCCCAGCCCTGTTTTAAAGCAAGATCATCTCGTATCCAGTCCCACACCCAGCACTTCATTCTCTGAAGGCTTGAGACGCGTGAGTCTTGTCTTAGTATTCTTTATTTTTTAAAGTATTTTATGAGAGAGGAAGATGAGCACCCTTTATAAAGCCTCATGCGGGGCCACTCCCCCGCCTTCCTGCCCAGCTGGCCGTGCTGATGGGCGCATGTGTTCCTGGCATGTGCGGGTTGCTGGGGAACCAAACCCAGGCTCCCGTAGGGACCCAGCACTGCTTGAGGGTGCGTTAGTGCTTCCTGCGAGCTGACACGTGACACAAGATGTACGGTTATAGCGACATTGTTGGGAATGAGCTGTCGCCTTGTGAAATGAACTGGACAGCGACAGGAGAGCTTGGAAGTAAGATCTGACTAGACTGGGAGCTGGGAAAACCTCACCATGCTTCGAAGGTGTGTGCTCCGGGGCTGGGACTGCGGAGAGGCCTGGGCTGATTCCCAAACCTCCAGGAAGGCCGGGTGTGCTGGCCTGTGCCTGTCCTCGCTGTGACTCAGGAGGGGCGCTGAGCCGGGAGGGCCACCTCAGAGGAGGCCCCTGTCTCAAAGAAATCGTAATTGTGAAAGGGATTATGATGCAGTCGTTGTAGTCTGTTCAGGCAGTGTGTGTTTGAGGAAACTGAACTCCCGCAACGCAAACCACTGGTCATTGCTGCTCGGCCAGAGAAGTGCCCACCGTTCTGAGGGACATGTACATTGGCTGGGAAATGAGGCGATGGGGCTAGAAAAGGCTTGTCAAACTCCGTGTATTGCCCAAGTGTAAATAAACAATCAACAGGAAAGTTGGTCAGCCTTCCAAGTCTCAGACCTGGTGGCTTGCTTTCGTACTTTCTCTTTCTCTGTGTGTGTGTGTGTCTCTCTGGTCAAATTAAAATAATAATAATAATAACAAATAAAATAGATAATTCTTTTAAAAAAGATACCTAATTCTTTAAAAAACAACAAAAAAAGATACCTGTGGATTTAGCTCTTTCTCTTTTTAGTTTTGTCAGATTTTCTTTTCTTTGCGAGAGAGAGATTTTTGCTATAGGGCATGTGCACTCACCAGACAGACAGAGAGAGACAGAGAGACAGAAACCGAGAAACACCCCCAGGGGGGATGGCCACGCCACAATCCCTTCTCCTCCATTCTCCTCTCAGGATCTGGGGCACGCACGCACACACACTTGGAGTGAGTTTCAAGTTGCTGGGTCTGAGACTTGAACCATAGTCAACTACATGGAAGCCCATTGATGTAACTGCTACATCTGCTGGTCCCAGTTTTTCCTTTTTTCATGCTGAGTCAGTGCTACCCATTTAGAGTTGTTAAACACGTTCAAGTGAGCTGGCCTTTTCGTTATAAAACATTTCTCTTTGTCTGTCAGTAATGTTCCTAGACTCCAAATACACTTTGCTCAGTATTATTATAGTGATACTGTTTTCTTTTGAGTAGTGGGTTTTTTTAAGAATTATTTAATTTTATTTTTTTATTAATTTATTTTCATTTGGCCAGAGAGAGACACAGAGAGAGAGGGAAAGTGAGAAATCAAGCCGCCGGGTCCGGGACTCAAACCATGGTCGGCCATGTGGGAATGTCCAGCACCTTAACCACCATGCCACCTGCTGGTCCCTTGAGTAGTGTTTGATGGTATTTTCATTTTTTTTTTGTTGTTGTTCCTCTATCTTCTCCCTTTTTTATTATTTGTATTTAAGCTTTGTCTCATCTAAAGAACATTCAGTCAGATATTTCAAAATCCAGTATGACAATCTTTGCCTTAAAAAAAAAAAAAAAAGCATGTACTGTTCTATTTTATTATACTTGGTATGTATTCTGGTTAAACCTACTGTCTTATTTATCTTATCTGTCATCCTTGATTTCAGGGAAGTTTAGTTAGCGTTAACAGCACTTGTACGGAGATGGGTAACTTTGAGAAGGTGCAGGCCATGCTACTTACCCAGATCATGCGAGCTTCGAGTACCCTCCCCTAGACGATAGTTTTGTTTTCATTGTAATATAACGTATTATTACCTTTGCACACTTTACATGCCTTATTCCATTTACTGCTCCCCATAATCACAGCCCTGGGGTACCAGTATTTTAGTCTTGGACTCAGCAAATGAGCAGAACCAGCCTTTGAATCCAGGTCTGATTCCTGGTCATAACCTCTTAGCCCCACACGGCTGTCCTGCCATGTCGGCCTCCTCAGAGTTCTCTTCACACAATTGCAGAGATAGTCCACTCCATCCCAAGTTTTTTGTGTTAAAGAATGTGATTGTGGGACCAGCAGTTAGTGTAATGGCTATGTCGCTGAACTCCCATGTAGTCAACTGCAGTTCAAGTCCCGGACCCAGTGGTTTAAACTCACACTGGGCACATGTGCATGCGTGCCCAAGATGCCAAGAGGAGAAGGGATTGGGGTGTGGCCATCCCCCCTGGGGGGTGATTTCTTGCTTTCTGTCTCTCTCTCTGTGTGTCTCTCTGTCTCTCTGGCGAGCGCATGCGCCCTATAGCATAAACCTCTCCAGAAAAAGAAAAAAGAAAAAAAAAATGTGATCGTGTAACCTCTATTGCTAGGCAAAGTTTCTATCTAGGCCGGACGGGGCCTTCTAGGATTCTCCTCCTTGGGGAGAACACACAGCACCTTACTTTGGTGAGGTTCAGGCTGGTGTGTTAGGAGCTCCGCGTGAGTCAGGAGCATGTTCTGTGTGAATCCTGATTTGATGTGTTGGAACTACAAAGAAGTTGATGAACTATGGTATAATTAATTTCATCTCTCATTCTTGATTTTAGGGAAGTTTAATTAGCATTAACAGCACTTGTACAGAGATGGGTAACTTCGAGAATGCTAACGTCAGTGGAGAAATAGAATTTGCCATTCGTTACTGCTTCCAAACCCATTCTTTAGAAATATGCATCAAGGCCTGTAAGAATCTCGCCTATGGAGAGGAAAGGAAGAAAAAATGCAATCCGTAAGTTCTGTTTTTTTTAAAGTTTGACATAAGATGTTAGACGTATTGATTCTAAAATTTATATGGAAAGGCAACAGCCCAGGGATATCCGAGAACAACTGGAAAGCTATAGTGCCTCACAGATGTGATGTCGATGTGGGGACAGACAGGTGAGAGCAGAATCGGGCAGACACAGGCCTTGGCGTGCGTGGGGGCCTACCCCGTCATGGAGCGAGAGGGTACTCATGCTGTGGAGCAGGACGTATGGGCTGGTGGCCTATACACGACAGAGCTTGGTCTCTCAGCGTCGGCGTCTGGGAAGTCCAAGACGGTAGTGCCAGCAGATGTAGTATCTGGTAAGCGCTCGCTTTCTGGTCCGTGGATGGCTCTCTTGTACCCTCACATGGTGGAAGGGGACAAGGCAGCTGTCTGGAACTTCCTTTTCAAGGCCACGGACCCCGTTCATGTGAGCGCGACCCTCACACCTAGTCAGCCCCCAGAGGTCGAACCCCCAACACTGTCACATTAGGGATTACATTTCAAGATGAATTTTGAGGGGAGGTAAATATTTATTCCTCCAAAATAAATAATAAAGGACTATTACAAGTAAATGGAGGGAAAGGTGGAATTTAGTAAATGGTGCTGACAAATTTGACTTTCTATACAAGGAAAACAAAATTAAATCTTTTATTAAATAAACAGATTAAATTTTTTCCAGTTGCTAGGGAATGACATATTGTCATTATTGGAATGTTACATCTCTAATTATTAATGAAGATAAGTAACTTTTTATATATACATTTGCTTCTCTAAAACATCACTTTTTAAAATTTTATTAATTCATTCATATACAATTGCTTCTTAGACTTTCCTGCCTATGAACTTTCTGTTCATATCTTTTGCCCATTTTTCTGTTGTGTTGTCATTTTCTTATTTATGTCCAGGGGTTTCTTTAAACCTATCCTGAGTAAGTTTTTTTAAAATTTTTCATCAGTTATGTGTATTGTACACATCTTCCCCCAGCTGTTACTTGTTTTCTAACTTGTTTATAGTAACTTTTTGTAGACAATTTGATGACAATAAACCTATCAGTCTTTTCATTTAAAAAAAAATCTCTGCTTTTCATGTCTGTAGAAGAATCCCTAAGCCACTTGAAGGTTGTACATACATTCTTTTCTATTTTTTCCTGATAGAATTTCCTTCATACTTAAATTAGTGCTGGGTTGATATTTTTTGTATATAGTTTGAGGCAGGGATCTCATTTTGCCTTTCTTTTTTCTTTTTTACAAAAAAAGGAAAACACTTTTAGCACAGTGTTTTAATTGCTAGCTAGGGAAAAATGTTGAGAAAGGAAATGTATTATTGATCTATAATCAAACACTCCTCTGTTTTGAAGCCTTCATCAGCTCCTCAGTGTCAGACAAATAAAGTAGAACCATACATAACATGTATGGTTCTCCATAATGGAGTCCCTCCTGTTTTTCTAGTCTTAGCTACTATTATTCCTCTACTTATGCCGTATGCCCCTGGGAAATTGGAATAATGTCTGTTCCAAAAATATCCTCAGATTTTTACGCTTCAGAATTAGAGGGATGCTATTAAAGTAGTATTTATATTTTAAAAGAAGGATTAAAAATGAATTATTTATGTCTCTACCTTAAAATGCTAGTAAAAGAACAACAAATTGGTTCTAAATTAAGGATGGAAATAGTAAAGATAAGAACAGAAATCAGTGAAATAATAGAAGAAAACCAGTAAGCCCAAATGTTGGTTCTTTGATGAAATTAGCAAACTTTATAAACCCCTAGCTATATTTATCAAATATAAAAGAGAGAATACACAAAAACACATATCAGGAATAAAAGAATTTAAGAATGATATTATGACAGAACTTACAGATATTAAAAAATAATAGGGGATATTACATGAAACTTTATACCATTAAATTTAACAATTTAGTCGAAGTGAAGGTATTTCTTTCTTTCTTTTTTTTTTTGGAGATGTTTTGCTATAGGGTGTGTGTGCTCACCAGAAGGACAGAGACAGAGAGACAGAAAGCGAGAAATGACCCCCCAGGGGGGATGGCCACATTGCAATCCCTTCTCCACACACAGACACACACACACACACGCCCTGCATGAGTTTAAGCCACCGGGTCCGGGACTTGAACCGCAGTCAATTACATAGGAGTCCAGCAACATAGCCATTACACCATCTGCTGGTCCCATCTTTTTTTTTTTTTTTTTCTTTTTTTTTTTTGGAGAGGTTTTTCGCTATAGGGCACGTGCGCTTGCCGGACAGACAGAGAGAGACAGAGAGACAGAAAGCGAGAAATCACCCCCCAGGGGGGATGGCCACGCCGCAATCTCTTCTCCTCCATTCTCCTCTTGGGATCTTGGGCACGCACGCACACACGACCGGCATGAATTTAAGCCACTGGGTTCGGGACTCAAACCGCGGTCGACTACGTGGGAGTCCAGCAACATAGCCATTACACTAACTGCTGGTCCCCCCATCTTTTTTTTTTAAGAGAGAGATTTTTGCCATAGGGTGCATGCATTCACTGGAGAGACAGAGAGACAGGAAGCAAGAAATCCCTCCCCCCAGGGGGAGGGGGACCACAATGCAATACCTTCTCCTCCATTCTCCCTTTGGGATTCTGGGCACGCACGCACACACACCTGGCATGAGTTTAAGCTGCCGGGTCCGGGACTTGAATGGGGTCTACAATGTGGAAGTCTTGTGATGTAACCATTACACCATCTGCTGACCCCAGTGAATACATTTCTTAAAAGATACAAATTGGGCCAGTAGGTGGTGTGGAGGTTAAGATTGCTAGATCCCACATGCCCAGCTGCATGGTTCAAGTCCTAGACCCAGAGGCTTGAAAAATACATCAGGTATATGTGTGTACATGCCTAAAATCCTAGAGAAGAGATGGAAAAGAGGAGGTTGTGGTGTGGCCATTTTCCCTGGGGTGATTTCTCACTTTCCTTCTCTCTCTCTTTCTGTCTCTCTCCAGTGAGTACACACACCCTATAGCAAAACTAAACTAATAAACAAACAATAAGAAAAAGAAAAACACAAGTTCACAAATTACCAGAGCTGACAGGAGATGAAATAAAAAACATGAATAATCTTGTATCTGCTAAAGAGACTGAATTAGTAATTTGGTATTATCTAGTAATGTTGAAAATGCGCATATCAAGACCATCAGTTGGCGTAATGGCTATGTCGCTGGACTCCCATGTGGTTCAAGTCCCAGACCCAGTGGCTTAAACTCATGCCAGGTGTGTGCGTATGTGCCCAAGATCCTGAGAGGAGAATGGAGGAGAAGGGGATTGTGGCGTAGCCATCTCCCCTGGGGGGTGATTTCTCACTTTCTGTCTCTCTGTCTCTCTCTGTCTGTCTGGTGACTGCATGCGCCTATAGCAAAAACCTCTCTAAAAAAAAAAAAAGGAAAGAAAAGAAAATGCACATACCCTCTCATTCCTGGTGATAGGCCTAGAGGGGCCCTTGAGCATGTACCCCATGAGCACAGTGGAATAGTCACAGCAGACTTGTTTATAGAAGCAAAAACTAGGACATGTGACAAGCATCAAGGAGATAAATGAATTGTGGTGTATTGTACAGGGCAATAATTGTCCAGTGTAAAGAGGGAGCCATTGCTACACACAGCAGCATGGATGAATTTCAGACATTGTACTGAGTTTGACAAAAAGCAAGTGGGGCCTGTAGGTGAAGTGAAGGTTAAGGTGGCTGGATCTCACATGACCAACTATGCAGTTCAAATCCTAGACCTGGCAGCTTGAAAATCACTTTGGATGCATGTGTGTGCATGCTCAAAATTCCAAGGGGAATGGAAGCAAAGGGATTGTGGCATGGCTATCCTCTTGGAGGGTGATTTCTCACCTCCCCACCACTATACTGTGTCTGTCTGGCAGATGTATACGCCCTATAACGAAAAAAGAAAACTAGCAAGAAAGAAAAAGCAAGTTACAGGGACCAGCAGGTGGCGTGGTGGTTAAGGTGCTGGACAGTCCCATATGGCTGACCACAGTTCAAGTCCTGTACCTGGTGACTCTCTCGCTCGCTCGTTTGCTCTCTCTCTCCCCCCGCCTCTGGTCAAATTTTTAAAAATAAGTGAATGAATAAATTAAATTAAATAATTCTTAAAAAGCAAGTTACAGAAAACAGTATACAAAATGATTTCATTTATGTAAATTTTTATTTTTTTTTTGGAGAGGTTTTCGCTATAGGGCGCGTGCACTCGCCAGACAGACAGAGATAGACAGAGAGACAGAAAGCAAGAAATCACCCCCCAGGGGGGATGGCCACGCCGCAATCCCTTCTCCTCCATTCTCCTCTCGTGATCTTGGGCACGCACGCACGTGCGCCCGGCGTGAGTTTTAAGCCACCGGGTCCAGGACGCGAACCGCGGTCAACTGTGGGAGTCCAGTGACATAGCCATTATGCTAACTGCTGGTTCCCCATTTATGTAAATATTGAGAAGCAGGAAAAAGTAAGAATATTTGGGGTCTTCACAAAGTTCATAGGAAATGCATATTATGAAAAACTATGCATGGATTTCAATTTTTTTCCACCAAAATAAACTCATACTTTGAAAATGTATTTGATACTATAGGGTAGGTGTGCTTGCTGGATAGAGAGAGAGAAGGAAAGCACCCCCTGGAAGATGACTACACCACAATCCCTTCTCTCTCATTCTCCTCTCAGGATTTTGGGTACACATGTGCACACACACACGCGCGCGCGTGTGCACGTGCTCGCATGCTTTTCAAGCCCCCGAGTCTGAGACTAAAACCAGTCTGGGGGACCAGCAGATGGTGCAGTGGTTACATCACTGGACTCCCATGTAGTTGACCCCAGTTCAAGTCCTGGACCCAGTGGCTTAAAACTCACACCAGATGTATGTGCATGTGGGCGCAAGATACTTAGAGGAGAATGGAGAAGAAGGGTTTACGGTGTGGCCATCCTCCCTGGGAGGTGATTTCTCACTTTCTGTCTCTCTGTCTTTCCAGCAAGCACAAGTGCCCTATAGCAAAAATCTCTCTAAACACACACACACACACACACACACACACACACAAAATAACAAACAAAAACCTCGCACAGTTGGCTAGTGGGATCTAGCTCTTTAACCACCATGTCACTGGCTGGCCCTAAACTGTACTTTAATTCCATTTTCCCACACTTTGTGAAGTCCCTTTGTATATTGTTTGAGATGACATATCTTGGTGGTGAAACCATAAAGAAAACCAAGGGGACAGTAAATATAAAGTGCCCTGATTTGGGGCAGGATTATGATAGAAAAGGCATTGGTGATGTTCTATGTCCTGACCTCAGCTCGCTGTCAGGCTGGTGCGGCTTCCAGATCAGCCGTGGGGAGGGGACAGCCTTCGAGGCCCACAAAGAAGCAGCTAAGGGAGAGCCCTGTGTTTCATTTCTGCTCATTCCAGGGGTTGGTAGTGATGGGACAGAAGGCTTCAGGTGGCCTGGACACCCAGGTGGGTCAGGCAGTCCCTGACTAGAGTCCAAGAGTGGGAGGAGGAAGGCAGAGGGGCTTCTGTAAACCAGCACGGGCCAAAGACTGAATGACTTCCCAGCTGTCTACCCGTGCTAACGCTGCCCGCCGTCAACCCGAACCTGGTGGGCGCAGGCTGGGGAGCCGAGACCACAGCGTCTGCTGCTCCTGGACTCCCCAGTAGCCTTGGTGACCTCTCACCTTGTCCCGTCTGTGTCTGGCCACCAGGTATGTGAAGACCTATCTGCTGCCTGACAGGTCCTCCCAGGGAAAGCGCAAGACTACAGTCCAAAAGAACACGGTGGACCCGACCTTCCAGGAGACCTTGAAGGTACTTGCGGGGCACACACCCACGTGCCCGTCCTCCCGCCCGCTGGGCACACGGTCCGAGGAGGTCCCCT